>MXAW01000017.1:0-1200000 GCA_002554605.1 Helotiales sp. F229
CCGAGGAAGTTGAACGAGAAATATCCATCCATGAAGACCGAGTGGGACCCCCAAAGTCCTCCGAGACGACGAAATATCACCATTGCTTTTCTCGTCTCCTCTAGCATCAATTATCCAGGGCTCGGGATACGACGTCGACAGCAGCATTGAACGGGATGCTGATGAAGCTAGCCAGCTCGAGACAGATGCTGAGGAAGACGCTGCAAATGAAAGTCTCATTGTTTTGAAGAAAGAATCCACCTCCACGCAAAGAAGCTCAACGAAGAAGACTCGGTCTGCGCTCAGGAATACATCTCGTCGTATTTCCCTAGGCGGCCACAGTTTCTCCGCAAGGCCTGTGTCACGAATCGACGAGCAAGACGAAGATTCGACGAACGAGAACTTGAAAGACCATCACAGGAGGAGTGTCAGCATCATTGTGTCAACCCCCGTTCCATCCAGACATACGTCAGGTATTGTCCTCGCAACACCTCGTCCAAGCAATGAGATTGGCACTCTTACTCTCACTCCACTTTCAGACTTTACTGTCCACCAAGCAGATGTGTCACTGGGCCTTGATGTTAGCTATGTTGCTCGAGGTCACCGGTATTACTGTGGGAAGTACGTCGAAGAAAGCACTGTCTCTGTCAATAAAGGACCTGGTCGAGAAACTCACGGAAGTTGAGCCTTACGAACCATTTTGGGAACACATCAAGGAACTCAGCCTCAGTGACAAGAGGCTGACCAACCTCCACAAGCTCAACGAATTTTGCGAAGAGCTTGTAACAGCTCGATGTGTCTCACAATCAAATCCGAGAGCTAGATGGCGTGCCAATGACGACTCGAAGCCTTCGCATATCGCACAATTGCCTGAACGACCTTGCTGCGTGGAACCATCTGCATAACTTGCAATACATTGATGTTTCCAACAATGAGTTGGAATCTTTGTCAGCGTTCAAGTCACTCGTCCACTTACGAAGCATTCGTGCAGATAACAACAACATCAAAAGCTTGGACGGCGTAAACCAGCTGGATGGCCTGCTCAGCCTCCGTGCACGCGGGAACGCCATTACTTCAATCGACTTCGAGAACACCATGCTCCTGCGGTTATCAGATCTTGATCTGAAAGACAATAACATCAGTAATGTTTGGAATCTTCAAGAATACGATCGCTCTCAGCTGTCGATTTAGAAGACAACCGTTTGTCCGCAATTTCCACCAAGGATGGGGAAGTGATGGGTGGTTTGAGGTATCTGAAATTGAGCGGCAATGACTTGGAACACCTTGATGTTAGCATATTTCCCGATCTTCGCCTGCTTTATCTGGACCGAAATCGCCTAGGCATGGTTTCTGGCCTTCTCAAGACCAAGTACCTTGACAGCCTGTCGATGCGGGAACAGCAAGATGGCACTGTCATAGATCAATCATTCCTTTCTGAAGCATGCGAAGTTCGTAAACTCTTCCTCTCTGGAAACCTTTTGGAAACCTTCGAACCCAAAGTTGACTTCCTTAACTTGCAATACTTGGAACTTGCAAATTGTGGTATCGAGACCCTACCGAACGATCTTGGACACATGATTCCCAACACAAGAATTTTGAATCTCAACTTCAACGCATTGAGGGATATCAAACCCCTTGTAGGCATTGCCCGTCTGAAAAAGCTTCACTTGGCTGGTAACCGGCTGGCCAGACTGAGATCGACTATTTGCGTCCTGGCTCAATTCCAGACAATGTCATTGGCAGATTTGCGAAAGCAACCCTCTCACACAGGGGTTCTACCCTGCCGTGACGGAAAGCAGAATGATTTCACGGCGGGATGCCGAGGATGAAGAAGTGCAGGTTCAAGATCCTTTTACTCTTGGGACCTCGGATAGAGGCAAGGATGACAAGTATGTTGCGTGTCTGGACATGGACACGCGGATGTTGAGGAGGGTGTATGAGGTGATGATATTAAGCAATTGTGGACGGATCAAGACACTGGATGGTCTGGGTGTCACCAGATCTTTGCTGCAGAGCAGAGACAAGTATGGGAGGCTTTGGTACAAAGCAGGAGTTTTTGAAAACCCATTCGGGGGAGGCGGGTTCCGAGGGCAGCTCTGAGACAGATACTGTAGTTCCTGAGCCGGAACCAGAGAAGCCAGTTGAGGACCGATGGCCGGGGGAGGACAGTTTTGCTTAAGAAGTCGTCGATTACGAGTGTTACGAGTACGGTTTATGGTGTAAAATAGCATGGTGTTTGGGTCTGGATGGCATAGGTGGAGTTAGTGTACATGTTGGAAGGGTGGTATCAATAATGACTGCATGATACCTTTTATGGAAATTACATTCTGGGAAGGCCAGCCAACGATACTCATCCGTCACTATTCGTAAAACATTAATTCATTTCATTCGTGATCTTACAATTTGGCCATACTAGCATTCTTCTCCCACTCAGCAATTCTCTTCCTACCCACCTCCCTCCTCGCATCGTCCTTCCTCAACTCCTCCTCATCCCTCTTGGTCTCCCTCTCATGTCCTCCAAATACCCCACTGTCTCCCTCCACATCTCCGCTTTCAAAAACCCATAAACCCCCGTCTTACTCCTCTGCGTCAGTCCTCTCTCCTCCACAAACCTCATCGTCTCCTCCATCCCTCCCAACGCATCCACGATCCCGCTCTCCAGTGCATCTTTCCCGCTGAAACGTTTCGCTTCCAATACCATAGTTTTGTATACTTGTGGTGTGAGTTTTTGACGGAAGATAGAGGACATGGCGGGTTTGAGAGGGGACGCCAGGTCGAGCTCATTGAGGCAGAGGAAACCCCGTGCGGGGTTGAAGATCCGGTAGTCGTGGTACATGGCAAGCATGAAGCCGCCGGCAAAGGCGTGTCCGTTTATGAGGGCCACGGTTGGCATGGGTAGCTACACAATCGGGTCATCAGCCTGGCATCTTTTTATACTAACAAGAGAAACAAGTGTGAGCTATATGGATTTTGAGGGAGACATACGTCAACAATCTCTTGAAGAGAGCATACATGCTATTCGGGAAGAACCCTGGTGTATTTGAAGCATGTTCTAAATCCAACCCATTGCTGAAGAACTTCTGGATGCCTGATGTGGTGATCACTACTCCGTGCGGATACGAGAATTCTAAAATATCGAGGGCGAGAATAATGGATTGGCAGAAGGATGTTAGGAGCCGGTTGTCAGGTGGAGATGTGAAAGTTAGGATGTAGACGCCTGGAGAGGGAGTTGTGCAGACGACGGTGCCAGAGGTCTTTTCTGCTGTGAGGATGGGTACTGTGAAGAGTGGTTGGGCTGACATGTTGGGTATTTGGTGGGGATGAGGAAGGGGTTGTGGGTTGAAGTGAAGGTGGGGAGGTGATGGATTTAGAGCTGGTGTTGAAGCTCTGAAGTCGGAGTGAAGGCTGACAGCTGACAGGATTAATCAACACATCCGAGTCTGGACCTCGGCTCGTCGTTTGACGGAATGGGATGAAGGTCTGTAAGAACTATAAGAATTTAGAAATTCGAGGTACTAGAAACAGCTTTTTGGAAGTACGGAATATGAATACCTCGTTGTAGTTTTCAGAAAGCTTCTGTGCTACGAGCTGGTTCTACTATGCAAGAAACAAACCATGAACTTCGAAGCTCGAGGTACCTAACTGCAAGGCTGAAAGAGCCAATGGCGGGGGACCAGTCACATGCCAGACGCTAAGTAAGCGCGAGGCTGAGAGATAAGTCTTGGCATCGAATGCAGGTGCGAGTGGATTCGAAATCTGGCAGGATAAACTCCAACCCACTCCATTGTTCCTTTTCCTATCGTAACAATGGCATCTGGCACAGAAAAAAACAAGACCATAATCTTCTTTCATCCCGATTTGGGAATTGGCGGTGCAGAGCGATTGGTGATTGATGCCGCTGTGGGACTTCAGAATCGCGGCCACAAAGTCGTTATCTTTACCAGCCATTGTGATCCCAAGCACTGCTTTGATGAAGCGAGAGATGGTATGAAACCCCTTTCGTGTATTTGCAGAGTCTAATTATTTTCAGGTACTCTCGATGTACGAGTCCGCGGCAACTGGTTAATACCCGCCTCCATCTTCTCACGATTTACCATCATTTGTGCCATCCTGCGCCAGCTCCACATCATCTTCGCAACATACTACTACTCCGAGTTCAAAGCGCTGAAACCGGATGCATTTTTCGTCGATCAACTCAGCGCGGGGCTGCCGTGGCTAGCATACCTATATCCCAAGCCGCGAATACTGTTCTACTGCCATTTCCCGGATCTTCTGCTGGCGCAAGGCCGGTCAGCGTGGTGGAAGCGAATGTACAGGATACCGTTCGACTTCATCGAACAGTGGAGCATGAGTTTCGCGGATTCGATTGCTGTGAATTCGGGATTTACGAAGGGGGTTGTGGGGAATATGTGGCCGGATCTGGTGGCTGAGAAGGAGTTGCAGATTGTGTATCCTTGTGTGGATATCAAGGACAAGGCGACTGACTTCGTTGATAAACCTGTTGCGGCGTGGGGGCATAAAAGTATTTTGTTGAGCATAAATCGGTTTGAGAGGAAGAAAGATATTGGACTTGCGATCAAGGCGTATGCTGGATTGGAGAAGAAGGCCAGGAAAAATGTGATGTTGGTCCTAGCAGGTCAGTACATTGAGAAGTCCTTAAATTTATATCGCTTACAGTCTCAGGTGGTTACGACAACCGTGTGCAAGAAAATGTTGCCTATCACAAGGAACTCGTCCAATTGGCCGAGACTTTGGACCTTAAGACTGCAACTACGAAGACGATAGTCACTGCGCTGAACGTCCCAGAAGATTGTGATGTTTTGTTCTTATTATCAGTCCCCAATGTGCTGAAGGATCTTCTACTGAAATCAGCTCGTCTGTTGATTTACACACCTTCAAACGAGCACTTCGGCATTGTACCCCTAGAAGCAATGTTAGCTGGAGTTCCTGTCTTGGCCGCAAACACCGGAGGTCCGCTCGAAACGGTTGTGGAAGGCAAAACCGGCTGGCTCTGTCCACCAGAGGACACCAAAAGCTGGACCGCAGTCATGAATAACGTCCTCCACAAGATGTCCGACAAGGACATCAAGAAAATGGGCGCTGCAGGCATCGACAGAGTCAAGAGCGAGTTCTCGGATGTGAAAATGGCCGAGAGACTCGATGAGATCATCACAGCTATGGCTGATCTCCCTCGAAGGAGTTGTATCCAAATCTCGATGTTCAGTATGACTGTCCTCCTTTTGGTCTACGATACGGGGTTTTACGTCTACAAATCGAAAAATGAGGAGGTGTATTCGAAGGGGATACAGAAGAAATTACTGCCTCCGTTTACGTACAGTGCGTTGGCGGTTGTGTGTTGGGTTGGGTATTTGGCATTTGGTTTGATGGAAGTCAGGAAGCGAAAGGCTCGGCAGGTAGCTATAGGCTCGAAGAAGATTCGGTGAAGGGACACCGTCATTTCGTCGTTTAGCAACGAACCGGGGATGATCCCATGCATGGGCTCTCCGTTTTACGTTTCCAAATGAGAGGATATTGAAGTCCAAGGCTTTCTAGCCAATGGTATTACCTCCTTGCTACACCGTACACGGATACTTCTGAGAAGTAGGAGCGTCTGCAGTGCACACGGGGGATGTTGTCACACCGCCAAACTAGATCAATCTGCTGTAGAAGCAAGCCTGTGTCTGTGAATTGACACAGGTACAAATTTCACGATCAAGATAAACAGATTCTTCATACCAACTATAGGAGCAGGGAAAATATCAATAAATTAGAGAAATTAGGTAGTACAAATCACGCCTTTACAGCTTCTCGCTCGTGGCGAAAAAAACCTTAAAATGGACCTTCTATCTCCTGACTACATCAACAACTTCCCCAAACCACCAACCCTGGTTCAACTATCTTACTTTTTGAAGCAGCTTGATTCACAGGCCCGCTTCCAATCCCAGGCCAGCGGAACATTGCCAACCTCCCGGGGAACCACTGATAGGTATTTCAAACGCACCCGGCATCGGCTATCCGCAGGTCTCACATCCAGCTGGTAGAGTCAGATCCGACCGCCAGCAGATCATTTATCGACCACTCCAAGATTGACCACGAACCTACCTGCTTCTCGAGATGGTTCTCATAATGCGTGCAGCGCCCATGAGGGTGTTGCCTTCGCGGAGTATCCTGTTTTGTGCGGCGAATGCTATGGTGGAATCGAAGATCGTTGGCTTGAGAAGATTTTCGCAGATGAAGAGTGATACGAGGTATCATGCGGTGGTTGTTGGTGCTGGTAAGTACCAATTCAGATTCATCTTCGAGTTTGCGTCTTCCTGAGGAGCATGGGAGAGGTTTCGATGCTTTCTTTGTACGGGGAGACTCGTGTAGAGGGGTTGTTTCGATTTAGTTCAGAGCCACCAATGCTAACACTGTCTAGGTCCAGCAGGCATTGCCGTAGTAGGCAATCTCCTAGAACAAAAGAGAAGCCCTATACTATGGGTTGATCATGAACTGAAAGCTGGCCGTCTCAACAAATACTACCGTGAGGTACCAAGGTACGATTTCTTCCAAAATCAGGTCAGCACGTGATCTAATATTTCACCAGTAACACCAAGGTCAAGCGCTTCGTATACTATGCTGAGGGCGTAACGCCGTTTGCGGAGGTGGCAAAGGAGACGCCAACTCCAAATGCTTACACTCATCTCAAGAGCCTTGACCAGGAAGATACTTGTCATATCGCTCAAGCGGCAGACCTGTGTCTCATGCTCACTAAAGGGTTGGATGAATCGAAGGGAGTCCACAAGCAGCTTGGAGATGTATCTGGTGCATCTTGGTCAGATGTAAGTTAACGTCCTTCCAAACAGCATTACTTGAGACATGAAAGCTGATAAAACCAAGTCAGACAACTGGAGTGTCACCATCAACTCCCCAGATGAGAAGTTTCCCGGCCTTACAACCGTTTCCGCCGACCTACTTGTCCTATGCACCGGATCATCGCCCACCACCAGGCCACTCCCCGTAGACAACCTCATAGATATCGGCCTGGACCCAGCACTGAATCCTCCTCTCCTCGCCAAGGTTATTCCTAGCAGTGAGAGCCAAACAGTAGGCGTCATCGGGGCCTCCCACAGCGCGATCCTCGTCCTCCGAAACCTCTACAACCTCGCCAGCACAACACGCCCCAATCTCCGCGTCTTATGGTTTACCCGCCACCCACTACGCTACGCAGAAGAGCGCGATGGCTGGATCCTCCGAGATAACACCGGCCTGAAAGGCGCAGTCGCGACATGGGCCAAGGAGAACCTCGAGGAAGACGTCATGTCTTCTTCAGATGTCAGCAAATACATCAACAAAATCAACACACATCTAGACGAAGAAGCCGCTTACCAACGCTACTTACCTACTTGCACGCATGTCGTCCAAGCAGTGGGTTTCAAGCAAGACAAACTGCCAACCCTGAAGAGAGATGGGAAGGAGTTGCAGATTAAGTATGATAACAGGACGGCTGCGTTTACGGATAAGGAGGGTGCGAAGGTGAAGGGCTTGTATGCGGCGGGGATTGCGTGGCCGGAACAGGTTACTGATCCGGAGGGCAATGTGGAACTTGCGGTTGGGTTGGGGAAGTTCATGAATTACCTGAAAAGAGTTACGCCGGAGTGGACTTCGAAATAGATGTAGATCTGGACATGCCTTTTGTTCTCTGCTCGAGACCGGGGTTTCTAGAGTTGGCATAGCATTGACTGGCGCTGTCGTTAGATATAGAATAATAAGATAAAGGGTTAGCTTAGTGAGCAGCCTTTCTACTCAACTTCTATCCTCTGCATCAATCGAAGGACGACACATGATAAACCCTTCGCTCTCTGACGTCCCTGGTATGTAAATGTGAGAGAACTAGCTAATGCTCATCTAAAGACAGCGGAAGTGCCTGCTGTAACTAATAATAAAAGATTTCACGCTGTGAACAGAGTCGCCTATGTTCTCAAGGGAGATCCGAGACAGATTTTCTCCAAATTAGATGAGAGAAGGCGAATTAGAAAATCAAGACAGCACCCGAAGCTCGAAAAGACACTTCTCACTTATGAAAATTGTCGATCGAAATGTAAAGAAAGTCTTAAAGTTGATTTTCGAAGCTAAAAATAGTGGTTTATTTATTGACTTTGCTCGCCTTGGCAAGAGCCCGAAGCGAGAGAGCGATCGAATGGCCATACAGTTATCATGGTATATCGAGCCTGATGAATGAAAAATTTAAGTTACATACAAATTGACTGAACTTTTTTTTTCCGGCTCCAGTACCTTGGGATTTGTTCACTCACAATGCTGAACAATTCGAGAGGCGCTCGCTCGGCTTCAAACTGAAAGAAGCTCTCGTGGCTGAGTGATATTTGACGTATGGAGAAAGGTGACCATTCTCTGCGATTATTCGATCCTACATGTTTCTCGCCCCGAAATATCCACAGACGTGTTCTCAAGGTATACGGTAAATACAGCAGCCGGTATATATTACCCGCCATGTGCCATCTGATATGTCCCGGTTAGCACTTATTGATTAAGCCTACTCAACACCCAACACCATCGAATCAATTGAACTCATCCAATCAACCACCGTACTCCTTTCCTCCGACTCCCTCCCCTACCATCATTGATCTGAAGTGGCTAAATCGGCATATGTTTGTGGAGAATCCTTGCCAGACTTGGCACTCCTCGCATAGAGTGGCTGATATGATAATAATGATATTTACACCAAGCCCGTCCTGAGATGAAATACAACGCTCTTCTCAATATGATATTGACAGATTGCTGTCGGTGCCGGGTCCGATGCCTGATTATGATGGACTGCCCATGTGGCGATCTCGAGCGGGAGAGGGTATATACTTAACCAGTCCCCGCGAAAAATGTGTTCGGGAGATTTGATTTTTTTGAATACTTACGATCTCTAGCTTTGACCTGATCAAAGCTATAAGCTTCTCCAGAAATCATCATGCATCCCAACCTCCTCATCCTAGCACTATTCTCCCTCCCCCTCCTCGCCCACTCCGCCAAGGTCACCTGTCCAACAATACCGACACCCTTTCCCAAAGCCTCCACCTTCCCCAAAATAACTACCCTCCCCGACCCCTTCGTCTACCTCGACGGCGTAACCCGGGTCCAAACACGAGAAGAATGGTACACATGTCGCCAGCCAGAAATCGTGAAAATGTTGCAAGAATACCAATACGGATACTACCCGGACCATTCCCTCGAAACCGTCACCGCGACGCGATCCGGTAAGAGCTTGACCGTGACAATCGCACTCGGGTCCACGAAAGCGAGTATAGCTGCTACTGTCAACTTGCCGACTGCGGCGAGCAAGATAGCGCCGGTCGGAGTGGTGATCGCGATTGGCGGGATTGATAATAATGCGTTTTTAAATAAGGGAATTGCCGTTGTGACGTTCGATTATGGGAGTGTGGCTGCGGATAGCAATAGTAAGACAGGCTCGTTTTGGACGTTGTATAAAGGAAGGGATGCAGGTATGTCTCGACACCTTGACCTCACTGAACTAAAGATGGAGCATCTAACAGCAACCAACCAGGCACACTCCTCGCCTGGGCCTGGGGTTTCCACCGCGTCCTCGACGGCCTCGTCCTCCAAGTCCCGGAAATCGATCCAACAAAAGTTGGCGTAACAGGGTGTTCACGCCTGGGAAAGGCCGCTCTAGCAGCCGGTCTCTTCGACACGCGCATCACAGTCACGATTCCCGAGTTCGCCAACATCCAAGGCATCGGTCCGTACCGGTACCACGCATTAAGCGGCCAGGACGAAACGCTGGAGAATTCGAAATCGGGAGCTGGCTGGTGGAGTAATGCTGCTTTGGGCACGTTTGTGAATCAGATGGAGAGGTTGCCGTTCGATGCACATACGATCGCGGCGGCTATTGCGCCGAGAGCACTGGTTATTGACCAGGGGAGGAGTGATCCCTATGTGAACAGTAAAGGCACAGCTGTCGTCGTATACCCAGCTGCGAAATTAGTCTACGACTGGCTGGCTGCTGGGCCAGACGTACCCGCTGATTCGAAGACGAGTAAGATTGCTATTGCGCTGAGAGATGGAGGACATTGTGACATGTCGGGCTAGTGAGTATTTCCTGGCATGTACAGTATTATTGGATACAGCTGACGATGATGACAATTAGTGCGAACGTTGCTCCGTATGTGCAATACATATTCTCGGGCACGGCAACGACGAAGAATTACGCGGATGTGTCGCCTTGGAAAGTCATGCCGGAGACGTATCCGTGGTCTTCGCTTATACCGAAATGAGAAGAAGGGGGTGCGATGGTGGTGGAATGCGGCATGGGCAATAGCAATGATCAACATCTCAGATCGTAGCACATAGTTCTCCTAGGCAGTATGTTCTGCCTAACACGCAGCACAATGAGTCGCACCCAGTGTGGTGCAGTTGTCCATCGCCCACTTTTTAGCCGAGCTTGTTTACTCGCTTCTTTCCAGCGTATTTCCCTTTCCTTACACAATATGAAATATCGAAATCCTCAGCATAAAACCCCTAGACAATTCTCAAAGCATCTCAGCACTGTTCAAACCTGGCATTTTACTCTGTACAGCTTAGTAGGAAGCTGCTGTCAAATTCAATGTCTCCAGGAGATCCTAGATTTATCTACAATCCCCGCGAGCCAGTTGCAACGAGGAGAAAAAGGGAGCAAGCATTGGGCGAGACTGTCGAGGAGATATGCTATTAGAATCCGGGCTCAAGGCAGCAGACATGAGTGGTGAAACTGGAGTCTTGAGCCTATTATTCTCCTCGGCAGTATCAAAAGCTTCAAGTTCTGCGTTAATCGCAACAACTCAAGGGGAAGCCAGGGTCACAGTTATTTCGATCAGAGGGCACAATGAGAAATTAGAAGAACGTCTCTCTGTATTGGATTATGTTCCTAAGTATCCATCCACCCCCCATCACCCTCCCCAATCTAATCAACCTATCCGTCCATGCACTGTTCTCAGCCGAAGCCCGTCTAGCCCGAGCAGAGCAAGCTATGCAAGCAATCGAATCATTAGCCCCGTCCACCACCCAGCCCATCATGGCCTCATACGCATGCCCATCATATCTCGATCTCGTTCATCCACTGAATATCCATCCATATCGGCCTCCAAACACCCTCCCCAGACGAAGTAGAAAAGCCAAAAAAAGGGCACATTCATCTCAAATTAACCCAGCTTGCACTAACTATGTAGCAGAAAAAAATTTAAAGTCAAGCGCGCCACAACACCAGCGAAATGTGGTATCTCATAAGAAGAACTTCGCAAAGCGCACGCACGTAACAAAATTACATGAGGGGAGGAAAACCACCTCAGCAGAGTAGCCCACCCATCGCTCAAATCTCATGTATGCGGTCGCGCCTCGTGTATGAAGTATGTGCTGGAAAAAAAAAAGGCCAAAAGTAATGAAACGTAATAGAATCGTCAAGGCCGTTTGAAAAAGTTGATGAAGATTTTGCTGCCGAGGAACACCGAAAATGCGAGGGATAGACAGAAATAAGGGCCAGTCGGACATTCCTAGAAACAGTTCAAGCTTCCCTTCTTCTTCTTCTTGCTGATGGCATTCATTCGCTCCTCGAGGTGTGCTCTCGCGATCTCTGCATCTCGTCGCTTCTTGCGCTCCTCTTCGACTTGAAGCATGCTCCATCTGTTTTCTTTATCCATACCGCCGTTCTTTTCTCTCTCCTTGGCCTCCTTGAGTTCGACTTCAAGGTCAGCAGCACGTCGTCTCCAGGCGTCTACCTCAGCCTTCATCTTATTGCTCTGTCGCTCCAAGTCCGTCAAGGCCTCTTCCAGAGTTTGAGTGAGTTGTTTTTCTGCGTGGAGATGCTTCTCGATTGTACGGATTCGAGCCTCTTGATCCTCGTGGATTTGAGATGTGGCAAGGTCTTTGCTGCTTGGACGATTTCCCGGAGTTGGCGTAGGAGGAACTGGGATGGAAGCGGCATGCCCAGTCGGCGAGACTGTGGCCGCGATGCTTCCGGGAAGTGGAGGCAAAGGAATTGCAGGTGGGGGTGACGGTAGAGATGCAGTTGACGCAGACTTGCGAAGACGCGAAGTGGTTGAGTTGGAGCGCTTATGGCCATTTCCACTTTCAGGTGCTTGGACATCCTCGAATTTGGCCTACACAAGTTAGTAAAATTTGGACAAAATGTTAGTATATGGTTGCTTACCTGAAGGCTGGCATATTCCTCCTTGATCGCATCGAGTTCGGTCTGGGCACGCATGTGAGCCGCGTTAGCCTCGTCAAGTTGAGCGTTGCGCTCAGTCTGGAGAGTAGAGAAGCGATTGTTGGCGATCTGGTGCTGGTCAAAGTTGGAAGCCAATTGGTCTTCGAGCTCTTCAACAAGGCGCGAGTTCTTCTTGTTCTTCGTCTCAAGGTCCGTCATCTCTTTTCTCAAAGCTGCCAGTTGTTCAGCAACGGTGGCATGATCGTTCTTGAATCTAGCTCCCTCGGCAGTCTGGACAAGCAAATCGGCGAGCTCAGACTTCACACTCTCCAGCTCTTTCATGACCGTGTCATTGATGCCAGAAAGCTCAACAACATGTTGCTCCATCTCGGAGCTCTTCTTCGTCTCCTCGGCCAATGCCTTCTGATCCGCAAGAAGGTCCGCAATTCTGTCTTGCAATTTTTCGGTGCTCACATCAAGGCCAAGAGCGAAGGCAACCTGGGTCGCAATCTTTGTGAGGTCGTCGCGAGCCTCTGCAAGCTCGGATTGGAGTTCCTCGGTCTTGGCTTGATGCTGAGATGTGAGTTCAGAAAGGCGAGATTCGTGGTTTTCGAGAGTACTGGCCTTCAACTCGTCGAGGGCTCTGGAATGGTTTGTCTCTAGCAGGCTAATGCCGTCTTGATGGGTTTTGACAACATTTTCATGCTCAGCAATCTGCTGCTCAAATCGAGCCACAAGAGCCTTATGTCCCTCAAGCTCCGTATGCGACACATCTCTCGCCTTATTAAGTTCATCGAGCTGCTCCCGAGTTGCAGCATGCGATTGTTCGAGCTCAACAACACGAGCAGCGTTAGCTGCAACGGCGGCCTTATGCTCACTAATCTCTCGTTGCAAATTGCTTACAATCTCATTATCATGGTCGCTGTCCAGATCCTTGGTTTGTTGAGCTTCCTTCAGGTTTGTCAATTGCTGCTCAAGGCCAGTAATTGTGTTCAAAAGTCCCTTCTCAGAGCTCTGCATTGACTTCAAAGCTGTCTCGTGACGGCCTTCCCAGTTTGCAAGTTCGATCTCCAGTTCTGCGATTCTCTTCTCCTGGACCTCCTTATGAGCATCACGTTCCCCTAAGGCTTGTTCGCCCAGAGCTTTTTGATACTTGGACGACGTAGAATTGGCGTCGATGGCAGAACGGAGGCTTTCTAACTCGGCCTTGAGCTCCTGCTCTCGAGTTGCGTGGGTCTCCTGGAGCAGTCTCGTCTGGTTCTCACTCTGAAGCAGTTGATCTCGCATCGTAGAGACTACAGACATATCCATTGGAGATGCCTTCATACTTGAACGCTCACGTGTCAGGCCCGAAATGATAGCCATCTTCATCTCCATCTCCTTCTTCACAGCAGTGATATCAGCCTCCAGTTCCTGGACTCTTTCTGACCGACAATGTAGTTCATGCATGGCTGTGTTCAGATTGAGCTCGAAGTTGGCCATGACATCTGGGCTATCCTCAAAACTGTCGGTAGCAATGTTGCGTAGCGAAGCAAAAGCTCTGTGGGCTTTGTCGATGATCATGACATTCTGGCTTGACTTGCGGCGAATTACTGGAGTGGATGCGCGTGGGGACGATGCCTCAACCATCTTAGCCTTTGACACCTCCGTCTTGAGCTCCTCCACAAGGTCAAGAGCATCCATGTGTTGTTCTTCGAGCTGAGCATATTTCTCAGCCAATTGCTGTTGAGCTTGCTCCTTCTCTGCAGCAAGCTTTCGTAAGTTATCAACCTCCACCGCTATCGTCTCGTCATTGGCAGCATTACGTGCCACCTCCCCTGACTCCGACTTCTTAATCGCGGCTTCAGCATCAGATGTTTCCATAGTACTGGGTAATTCCCCAGCTGAGGACAATTCCGATGAGAGCGATCGCGAGGATGAAAATTGTCCTCCATCCTTTAGCTCGTCCACCCTCGCGTCTGTTAAAAAAGAAATGGGCCCTGTCTCGTTCGGGGAAGAAATTGACAAGATTGAATCGCGGTTGTTGCTGGAATGACGGGCCTCGTCAACAGCATCTTGAAGTTCGGCCAATGTGCGAAGAGCCTCCTCGTATTTCCGAGCAAGGTTATCGAACTCATTGATGGTGGACTCATGTTCCACACGAAGGTCGAATAGCTCTTGTGTGACATTCTCCAGCTTGTCCTCCACAAACTTCGTCTGAGCTGGGCTCTGTGGCGGGTAGTCTGTCGTAGCTGGTTCAAGCGATGTTGAAACAGGCTCGTTATCGATGGGCTCACCGCTATCGACAGGTCCTTCGCTCTCCGTCCGTCGAACGTCTTCTGAACTGAAGGTTGGTGAAAGTTCCTCTTCCTCCCCTTCTTCAGTCTCGAGGATCACATCCTTGTGACTGCGTCTGCTTGCAAAGCTATGTTGCCGAGAAAGCTCGTTTGATGCACGCTTCCCATTAGCAACAACTGCTTCAGCTTCGGCACTCTTTCCATCTTGCTGAATGTGATCTAACTCGTAAAGAAGATTGTCAAGCTTGCCTAGGCTTCGCTGTCGTTCCACGACGTGTTCCAAACGGTCGATTTCTCGTTGCATCAACTCGGCATCTTGGTCAGCCTCAGCTAATCGTTCTTCCAGCGTTGAGATGTAATCTTCGCAGGCTGCCTCATTTTCACGGACACGAGCAATTTCTTTGCGAAGTTCCATGACAATTGCCGAGTTCTTTTCCTCACCAGAAGTGTGACCGTCGAGTTTGGCCTCCAAGTCGTGAAGGTAGGTCTCGGTGCTTGATTCTCTGTCCATAAGCTTCTGCAAGCGAGCTTGAAGCTGTGTGTTGACTGTCTCGACGTAAGCACACTTGGTCTCCTTCTCCAACAAAATCGTCTCAGTGTTCGACAAGGAACTTCGGGTGCTTGACAAGGATTGTTCCAAGGTCTGAATTGTCTTCTCATATTCCAGGACGACTTGCTCGACTGCCTCTGCAAATGAGTTGGATCGCTTCAATCGCTCTGTTGCACTGTCACCAAGAGTATTCTCAAATGCTTGATTATCGGCGAGTTCACTGTCCCGGGCTCTTGCCATCTCAGAAATGAGTTTTGCATGGCGCTGGCTGAGAGCTGTGTATCCTTCCTGGGTGTCCAAGAGCTGGTTTTGAAGTTCTACCTCACGTTCGTTCTGTCGCTCGGGCCTCTCAGTAGTTGCATGAGGCCGGCGATCCCCACCCCGCTCGGTGCTTCGGATCTGCTCACGCAGAAACGCAACTTCCGCCTTCAGCCGTTCGATCAGAGCGTGCTTATCACTATCATCTGACACTTGCTGAATTCTCGGCTTGCTCTGGATTGCTCGGGCACGCTGCGCATACTGCACGGTATTAAGCGTCTCGCTGAGATGAAATTCGGCTGGCGTAACACAGGCGATCATATACGTAATGGCGTTGCCACCAAGAGAATCTTGAAGTAATCGAGTGAGTTTCGAGTCGCGATACGAGACGTGAGATCCTGCTTGTCGAGAAGAGAGTTGAGAAATGACCTTTCCAAGACTTGCAAGCCCGGCATTGATTGATATACCCTCTTTGGCACGCTCTCCCTGTGCGCCGGTATTCTTCAATCTTTCACTGCCTGCCAAATCGACAAAGTGAAACTTGCTATCTATTGTGACCATGGTATCTGCTCCTGTCATAGCTTCGAGGGGGACCGAGAATCGCTTTTCGGCACCTTGAGCCGTCTGGAACTTGCTTTTCCGCTGGACCAAGTTCAGACTGAAAACTGCATGAGATCGGGAGGACTTTGCGTTGATCGCAGTGGAATCAGTTTGTCGGATCATAGAACCGAAGTTCAAAGCTGCCAGAAGATCTTCTACTGAGTTGATATCAACTTGATGCAGGCCTGTTAGGAGGATGTGCCCTTTCGTATCTTCCCGAATTGTAACATTGCCTCTCTCGCCATAAGGCACACCTTCAGGTACCAGTAGATCGCGGAGAGATTCGTTGTAGATTTCGACGTAGGTTGCCTTCAAAGTCCAGGTCTTTTCGGCATTCTTTGCCAACATCGCAGCTGCGTTCGCAGAATATCTTGTGGGAGTACGAAGTCCAGACATTGAACCTCGATTGCTGTTTCGGGGGCCTTCGAGTTTATCAAAGAGCGCAATGGCAGCGCGTGGAATAACACCTAGCACGATTGTTAGTTATTATACAATATCGAAGGTATTGGACTCTGTCGCCTCTCGGATCGGACTCACCCATAACTTCCATGTCGGCCTGTTGCTCAGGTCCTGAAGTTCCCATCGTATAAGACTTTCCCGCACCAGACTGGCCATATGCCAACATGGAAACATTGTATCCTTGAACGAACGCGTTTGTGCTCTCAACCAGGTATTCCCAGATACCCTCCTGGGACACTTCCTCAGAGAAGACCCTGTCGAATACAAAGAGTTTGCGGCCTTGGGGAGAATCAATAGCCAAGCTCGTTGGAGAAGTTACTTGCACCATAGATCGCTGAAATCGTTGCGGGATGAGTTCGAATCCAGGGTCTGTTGACTTGAGTGGAGGCCGGATACGGACAGCTGTAGATCGAAATCAGTACTTGTTTATTGGCCATATTCTGGAACTCTGCAGGTTCGAGGTAACCTACCAACTCTAACTGCAGTCTTTCCATCTTCATCCGAGGCTCTGCTACTGCTCCCTCCAACTTTGCTCGTCATGCTCATTCGACTTGTTGTTCTCGGCGGTCTCATCATCGCGCTCAAAGGTCGCGGAGGACCAGCCGAGGGCGATTCTGGCGGCGAGCTTGCCATGGCTCAGTCGAATCTTTCGTTGCGCCCAAAATGTAGTTGTTGTTAGAAGATTGTGTTGTGGTCGGGGATGTTGTTCGATCGGAAGTAGGTTTGGTGCAGTGCAGTGCGAACTGGCAGATGGGTAAAAAGTTTACAAGGCAGCTGTCATGTCGCAGAGTCGAAGTAGTGAATTTGTGTCAACAGATCCTAACGTCTCAGGTTCCCCTTTTCCCAAGGACTCCCTGGTGAATATCGGTGGCCCGAGTCAACGCGTCGCTTGAGATGATGCAGGCGTTGTGATTCGCTGCGCGCCTCTTATTGTTGATTGCAGGAATAGCAACCAAGTTCGATCAGATGCGCGCGTTGCCGGGGCGCGTTGTCCAGCATGAAAAAACAGACAATCTAAGGATATTGAGAAGGAGAGGTAGGGTGAGGAGGAGAGGTAGGGTGAAGTGAGGTGAGGTGAGGTGAGGTGAAAGAGAGAGGGAGGAGAGATCGAAGGGGTCGGTCTTTGGTCCCTCGCAAGGATTTCGCTTCCTCAGTTCCTGTTCCTGCCTACCCCTGTTCCTTCCTCTCAGGTCAGGGTCAAGGTACCGTATTCCCGTACCGAGCGTACGTCCTCCGTAGCTCTCATCCAACTCCAAACAGGCTTAGCATTGATTTCCTCCTGTTCTTGTCCCCCTGTTTGACGCAGGAAACGAGTCCAGTCGTTGACCCGTCTGGCCGTACAGACCTCACGCTAGGCTGAATATGGAAAGACCATGGTACATATACTTCATTTCTATTGGCTCGCCAAAAACCCCAACTGTCAGCGGCTTCTCTGCCGCGCCGTTGGTGCTCGGGCACGCACCGGACTTTCTTTTTGGATGGATGCCCTCCTTTTCCCTTGACCAGATTTCTTAATCTTTTGTATTTATCGATTGAAACACTTCAGATTGCTAACATACTTAAGAAAAAAGTATCATTAGACATCCGCTAGGACTTCGACTGTATTTATGATTTTATATCCTTTTTTTTCAATAAGCTTTCTATCGTACAGAATAGGGGTTTGTCGGCTGGTAGCACTAATAGAGCCTTAATGGTGCTGCAGCTAATTAAGACTGCTTATGTAATTAGATTTTTGGAGCTCCCTCTTAAGGGGAGCTTTATTATATTTTTTTATAATTTAAGATTTTTACATTTTTTGAAGTTCCTCTCTTATGGTGCTTGATAATTAAAAGCCATAGCCTTATTTTATGAGTTATTAAGGTATAATTATTGTAGGTTAAGAGAAGCAAGGGTAAATATTAAAGGATATTTACCGCTACTTGGAAAACTTTTTAAAAGCATATATTCCCCCCTTTTTTAATTTAATAATACTTTTTCAAATTCTTTAAACGTTTGATAATAATAAGATGTTTTTTTAAAATGTATTAATTGATAAGGACAACGCTTTATTAAGCAATTATTGCCAATGGCTGCAATGGTAAATGAGATTCCAGTATTACGCCTAATTTAGGGGCATTATTAATTTTATTAACCTAAATGAACATAACGCTTTAAACCTTTTTAAATTTTAATCAGCAGCTTTTAATATTGATAAGTATATATAAATTAAGATAAATTATTGATTTGTAGAATAAATGGTGTTGATAAGCAATAGCAAGCGGAAGATGTATTATAAGTAAGAGATTGTTAATAAAGATAAGAAAAGGACTTTTATGAAGCCTTTATAAGCTACCAAATCACAAAAGGCGATTTTTAGTAACATTAAAGAAATTTGGGAAGCTTGCATAAGAAAATTCTAGAATAACCTTGTTTAATAAATGCTTTTTAGCATAAGATATTAATACTTGTTTAATTGGGTTAATAGTATTATTAATGTATTAATCCTAATGAACGCTATTAATAATAATAAGTTAAAAAATCTTATTGAATTTTAAGCGTTAATTAAGTTAATTAAGCAAAAGCTTGCTTCTTTGAACGCTTTTATATTATTATTTATTATTTCAAATTATTAAAAAGCTTTAATAAATGCTTTTAAAAGGAAAAGGAAAATGGAAGCTTATATTTGGCATAAAAAATAGCAAAAAAAATATTGTTTGACTAAAGCATATAATATTTTGGAAGTTTAAGGCATTTTGGGCATTTAAGATTTTCTTTTTGTAATTTTAATTTATGCTAAAACATAAGCTGCTTAAGTTTTAATTAATATTATCAAAAATAATGTTTTGGGAAAAAAATATTATATAACGCTTAAAAAGTATAATTTAGCCTTTGAAGCTAATTTAAAAAAGCATTTTAAAAATGGTTTAAGAAATAAAAAAATAGCAAATGGATTATATGCTTTCTTTAAAAAGCGTTTAAAAAATTTTAATAGCTTTAAAGCTACTTTTAATGCCAAAAGCTTAAGCACTTATAACAAACAAAGCTTATTTAATTGATTTTACTTTAAATAATTAAGGGAAAGCGATTGCTTTTGCAATTTCAAGAATAGCTATTTTCAGGCATTTATCAAATGCTGGAAATTATAATATGCTTATAACGGCGATTGTGCAAACAAACTAAGAAATCGCCCTAATAATAATAAGGTCAAATTTTTTTGCAAAAAACTTAAAAAAGCAAAGTACGCCGAGCTATAAAAGGAAATTATTAAAAAAAATTAAAAGATCTTTCCCATTAATTAAATTATTAAAAGCATTGCCTTAAACAAAAAGAAAAAGGAAAAGCTGTTATTATTAATAGACAAAAGCAAATACCTTAAAAATGTTAATGCTGCTATCATCAATTCAAAACTATTTAATATTAATAAAGCAATAAGAGTATATGCCGCAAATTTTATTAGCAATTCACACGCACTTTTAAATAGAACATTTATAAACAATTGCAATGCTTAGCATTTTATTAATAATAAAAAAAAGCTTATCCCAGGCATTTTTGTGAAGTTTAAAAATAATAATTATATGGAGGCAAATATATAATGCTTTTTAATTATTGATTAAAGCCAGCAACTTTTTAAAAATGTGCTAAAAAGCAAAAACGATTCAAACACATAAAATTTAATTTTAAGCAATATTGCAATTATAATTGGTTTTAATATTAATATTATTTTTAAGGCGCTTTTATTAAACATTAGGATCTGGTATTTAAAAAAAGATATTATATTAAAATATAAGAAAGTTTAAGATAGCGTAATGCTTTGAAAGCTAAAGCGAAAATATAATCTTACCTTTTTTAAATATAAGCCTTTTAATTACTTTTATTGCCTTTATAATTTAATAATAATAAAGCGCCTTTTAATTATAATATATTTAATTTTTCGTTATAGCTTAAAATATGGTTTTTAATTAAATAAAAAGCCATTGCAAGCTTGCTATGCAATGCCAAAAATATGGTATTTAAGAATGGGCCATTTTGAAGAAAAAGCACTTTAGGCGCTGCTTCACGTAAGAAGGGGAATAAAATTTAATGGTGTTTTTAGAATCAAGTGCAAAGATTATGTTATAACATATGCTGAAAATATTATTTTAAAAAGAAAGTTTGAAAATAAGGCGGCTAAACCATTTTTTAAAATTTTTTAAGATTTGTTTGATTTTCCTTTAGGCTATGATGGAATGCAATGGTTATTGATAATCAAAAACGAGTATAATGGGAAGCTATTTAGCTAAATTTTGATAAGCAAATCGTTAAATCATATTATGCTGGTATTATAAAATTTTAAGCATTGGATAAGACGTTAATATGAATTGTTCATTTATATTATTAGGCATAATAATAACATTTTTATTATTGCAATTTTTAAAATAATATGCTATTAGGATTGGATAATAAGGGAAGGAATTAAAATAGAGAATCCCTTAGCACATATTAAAAAACCAGTCAGCGGTTTAAAGCGCGCAAAATAAGAAATTATTATTAAATCCATCAAAATGCGCATTCAAGCAAAACTCCCAAAGAAACTATACCCAAAGGTATATAATGTGGCGGTTTACTTATATAACAAAGCATTACTTGCATAATAAAAGATAAAAAGCCTAAATCAAGTGCTTTAGGAATAGTTTTGGGGCTATTTTTAATAATATAATCCATTAATTATAAAAAGGCTATTAATTAATCTAAAATTAAATTAAAGCGGGGAATATGCATATAAGGCGCATGCTTATTTAATAAAAAATAATAAAAAAGCCGGAAAAAACAAAAAAAGCTTTAAAATTAATTTCAAAAGACATTTAAATTATTTAATTAATTATATTGCTTTTAATATATATAAAATTTAAGTGCCTTAGCTATGTTATATTATTATAATGCGCAATATTTGCTTTAATAAAATAAAGTTCTATTTTTTAAAAAAAGAGAAATTGGTTGGCCAAATTGCTTTTGCTTTAAAAAAGCTTATTATTATAATAAAAGAAAACAACGTTTTCCTAAACATAGGGCTTAATATAAGCAATATTATAAAAAATATTGCAAAGGAACAAATAGCCAAATTAAATGCTATTATTAAAATGCATGCTAAAAAGCTAATGAAAATAAAAATTATTATATTAAGAGTGCTTTCCTTGCTTATAAGAATGCTTTCCTTAGTAATCAAATTATTTGCAATAATATTAATGGACTTTGATTTTCTTAAATTATTAATAAGCTTGGGGGTGACGAAAAGTAAAATGGGAATGGTTTTTTATAAAAGCCAAAAAATATAAAATAATAAAATGATTTTTTATAAAAGCCAAAAGAGGAAAAGCAATAATATAATTTTTTATAAGAATTAAAATTTGGGGATAAATAAAATGGTTTTTTATAAAAATAGCATTGAAAATGATAGTGGAATTTTGATTCCTTATAAAAGATTGAGTTTAAGCGCTTTAAGACTTGCTAAAAATCGAATAATCAAAAATTAGCCTAAAAGAAATGTTTTACGTAATAAAAATACAAATTTAAATATTAAAAAAGCGTGCTAAATATATTCTTAAATTGTAATATCAAATTAAAAGCCATAAGATTTTAAGCAGCAAATCCTCAAATTATTGAAAGCTTTGCTTATAGCAATTGAAATGAATAATAATTTTCAAATATTAATTAAAGCAAATTAATAATAATAATAAAAATAAGAATATAATTAAATTTACGCAATATAAAAAATATGAAAGAAGCACAATAAATTCGCAATTTAAGGCTATTATTTTATAATAATAGCTTTATAATAAAATAGCCATTTACGCATAATAAAATTTGCTAGCATATTTTATAAAACTATTTTAACGCAAACAAATAGCAAAAACACAATTATATTGCATGCAATAATAGCAATAGCTGTTTTAAGTATTAAAATGAAAGCAAATCTTATAATTGCTTTTAATTTATATAACCCATATTAAGGGAAGCTTTTAAAAGCTTTAAAAAATTAAAATAAGCTAAATAGCCACGCCTGAGGCGAACACTTTAAAAAAACGCCAAAAAGGAAATCGCTAATTTAAAAGCTTAATATTGCTAAAAAATGATTCCTAAAAAAACGCTATTATATAGCTTATTTCATTAAAATAGGTTTTTATATATAAAATTAATTTAGCAAGCAAATTAATTTGCTGCTGCTTTTGCATTATAATGCAAAGGGATATATAAAATGATTTAATGATTTTTTTAACATACGCCGCAATATTTGCAACATGCTTTTTCAAAATAATAATAGCGCTTGCAGCATAATTTGATTTAGAAATAAAGCAATTTAATATAATCAATACATTTATTAATATTAAATATAATAAGAAAAGCGCTTTAATATTATATTATTTTTTAAATAGCTAAAAAAAAAACCTAAAATAATAATGAAAATCGATCAAATATTATATGGCTTAAAAGACTCCCTTGCGCTATAATACGGCGATTTTGCTATAATATTAAGTAAATTGAATTTTAACCCCTTAGCAAAAGAGCCATGTATTTTTATAAATTCTAATAGAACAATTTTTGTGGCATTTTATATTAATAATATTTAAGTTTTATATTATGCCTCAAATAATAATAAAAAACAAAAAATTATTAAAAGATTGCACTTAGCCTATAAACTTATTATATTAGAAGATATAGAATAATTTTTGAGAATGCGTGTAATTAAAGATCGGTCCGCAAAAACAATGTTTTTAATATATAATACTTATATAAAAAAAGTGGCTTGGAAATTTAATATAATAAATAAGAAATGCCTAAGCATGCTTTTGCTAAATTATAATTTAATTAAAAAATTTGAAATTGCTATATTAAAGCAAATTAAAAAATACCAAAAAAAGATTAAATTAATTTTATACATAACCATTATGCTAAAGCTAAATATTACATTTGCAGCTTTTTAATTATTATATTTTTTAATAAACCCAAGCGCTTAACATGCAAAAGCAATCAAATAAATCATTAAATACTTATTTAAATCACGCTTTTTAATAATAATTTATTAATGCAAAAATTGGGAAATATATTTATTAATAGCCTTAAACGCCTTATTTGCAAATAATAAAAAGTCAAAACGCTTCTTTTAAGATTTTATTATAATATTATTTGAAGGTGCAATTGTTTAAAAAGCCTTAAGGCAAAATATTATAATTATTTTAATAATAAAAGCGAAATTATTAAAAATAACAAAAATAGCCAAAAAAATAATGGCGCTTTAGCGCTTTTTTAAGAAATTAACACTTGATGTAAAAGCTTTGTAAAACATATTTTATAATAATAAATAAACAATTTAGCTAATAATTAAAAAGAACCAATGCATTTTAATAAAGCTAAAATATATTAATATACAAAACATGTGGCTATAATAAAAGCATAAAAGGGGAAGCTTTTAAATAATATATTTCCCCATTAATAATATGCCAACAGATGGCTTAATAAAAAACCTGCCTTAATAAAAGTTTAAAATATTTATAGCTTTTTTAAACCTTTAAAACGCTTAAGCTGCTATTAAAAAGCTTACTTAAGCTAATGCTAAAGCATATTTACATTTATATTTAATATATTTTATATATTAATTTAAATCAATATTGCAAAAAAATAATAAGCACAAAAAAGAATTGTATAAATTTTAAAAACCCAATCTTAAGCTGCTATTTTAAGATTGCAAAGCCGCTTTAATATACCTGCAATATTATAATAATATAAGGAAAATGTTTTTAAACTACAATTTTAAGATTGCAAAGCCGCTTTATTATTAAGATAATATTCTTAAACTACAATTTATAAATTGCAAAGCCACTTTTATTTATAAAGGTAAAAGCAAAAGGTTTACCAATCGCCAAGCGGCGTCAGCTAAAACATTAATTTTTGCCAAAGCAAAAGCGCAAGCGGCAGCACGCGCTGCGATAGCAGCAATCGAAGGTTTATTAATATTAATAGCAGCAGCTACATCATTATCACCACTTACCCTAGCGCCAAAAATAAGGCAAAAGGGGGGCATAGCGGTTTTTTGGCGAAAAAAGGCTATAATATATTAAATATTGTTTTAAATTAATAAGAATAGTATTTATAAAGCAATAAACTGAAAGCAAAGTTATTTTTATTATTATTCTTATTCTTAGCCTCCTTAACCTTCTTCTTTTTTAAGGCAGCTTTAATAATAGTTTAATAAGCGGTAAGGGCTTATGGCTAATTAACAAAAGTTTTATATATTGCTTTTATATAACATTTAATATTATATAAAATGATATATGTATGCGAAAGCTTTTTGGCATCAATTTTGCTTTTAAATAGGCGGCAAAAAGGGCGGCAGCAGCTTAAGGCGCGGCAGCGCAGCTAGCTTTATTATTTTTATAATAACAAAAATATCGCATTAATAACGTTTTATTATAATAAAAATTGCTTAATGCGCTATGTATGCTATTGCGAATGCAATGGGAGCATAGCATAGCATAAGCTTTTTTAATTATAGCGCAATGCTAAAAGGTTAATAAAAGCGGGAAGGGCAAGCAAAAGGGAAAGGTAATAGCTTAAAAAGCGCTGGCCAATTATATTATGCATATTAGCATATTGATTTTAAACTTTTAAATATTTGGAGAAAAAAAAATTTAATGCCTTAAAAGCAATGGCAAAGGCGCGTTTTTTAATATAAGCTATTTTTAATAATATAATTGCTAAAAAACGCAAATTCTTAGCATAAAAGCTTTAATATAATTTTATTTGCTTAATTCCATTGCCCCAGCAACAACACTTTTATCATAATTAATTATACTAGCACTATTCCTAATTATATGGCAATTTGCATTTATGCTATCATATTATACAAATTATATTTAAGCATTTTTATAACTTTTATAATTGCTTTTAATTAAAAGGGTATATTATATAAAATAGGGGTTTGTCGGCTGATAGCACCAATAAAGCCTTAATAATGCTGCAGCCAATTAAGACTGCTTATGTAACTAAATCTTTGGAGCTTCCTCTTAAGAGGAGCTTTATTATATTTCTTTATAATTCAAGACTTTCACATTTCCTAAAGCTCCTCCCCTACGGTGCTCGACACTTTCTCTCTTTACTGTACTTTCCCATCAACAACTATTGGCTTAGCCTAAGCTGACCCTCGGAGGATATCTTCTCTCAGCTTGTCTCTGTCTGGCTTTAAGCCTCTCTCGGCCATCAACTCGATGATCTCATCCACTATTCAGCATAGCAGCACAAAAACTCCCCGATTCTCCGGGCTTCGGGTCGGCCAATACAGTGCACTAGGGTGTACATCAGCACACTACCGTACTCCATTTCTCTCCCACAACAGTGAATTTATGCAGCCTTGCCAGAGCGACTCTGCTGAGTAGACTGCTTGATGTTAATCGGAGTGTTGTTGGGAAACCCAGCAGCCCACAACTCGGTTCTCCTGAACTCCTGAGAATGTTGGTCAGTTGGTTTGATTGGCATTTTAGAAGTACTTTCAATCATGTACACCCCTTGATCGTGCAGTGTAAAATATAACAACTTGCGAAATTCACTGTGTTGCTTGTCATAAGGGGTCTAACGAGTACTACTTTTAATATCAAACGACCCCGTTTCCAAATTTATATCCTGGGGCATGATGAGGAGGGTGAACTTTAAATGGTCTGATTGAATCCGGAAATTCCTGGTCTCATCGACCGTTAACAGTGTCACCAAGCCAAGCTACCATACCCGTCTACTTGTACCACAATCTCAAATTCACAATGCCACAATTCATCATTTTAGGAAGATTCCAAAAGATGATTGATTACCATTCAATTTTTCAATTGGTCCCGGTACACGTGTCGCATCTTTATCGAAAGCCGGCGCGTGGGTGCGAAGATTAGAAGGTTGTCATTTTAGACGCTTCAGTCCAGCCTCATCCTCCACGGGAAATTGTCATTTCCACAACCGGACAATCGGGCTGGTTTACCATGTTGGAGGCGCCGCGCCAACCATCTAGAATAGTCCCTGGTCTGGACCTCATCGTGCCTGACAGCGTCAACAGACGGGACGACTTCAAACGATCCTCGATCACACCTCCTCGATCTCCGATAACCACACTTCAGATGGGTTATCCAAGATCCATTTCATCTGGTTTCTGGATCTTCGTCGTCACCTCCTGCAGAGCGTGCGGACCGTGGAAAGAGAGTCGAGGCCCGTCCTCGCTTTAGAACCCGATTCCTGTTGGAAGCCGGGCGATCTCCAACGACTCAGGGGGTGGTTCTCGGCTTACAGTTTACACACCCCTTTTCTCCACATCTGCCAGCTTTCTCCGTCCCGTCACCATCACATCGCATCCAACAGCATCTTCACCGACAACTTCATCTGCCTACAAGATATCTGCATCGTGGGATCTCACAGGCTTGCATGATTCCGATGAGATCGTCTGAGCTCTGACGTTCTGCCCGATATGTCTCGATCTTCAAACTCCCTCTGAAATGCATCTTTTCGTTTCAATATCTCTCGGCGGGCCGCGCCGAGCGAATGACAGGAGTCGAAAGTTCGCAAGACATACTTCGACGGGGACTGCATACTTGGTACATGCCCGAAATAATGTTAATTCTGTGTCTGTGCGGCTTCTAGATAGTTCTATAAACCCAGGGTTCTGTAGCGAATCATCTTCTTGATTTAATGATATTCATTGCCTAAGGAGGTAAGGGCTGTGGCAAAGTACACCGACACAGAATTAACAATATTTCTGGCATGTACGAAGTATCTTACAAGCCATCATCCGATCGCTCCAACCATCAAATCTTGCCAAACGAGCAGGAGGCAATCAGATCATCTTGCGTCAGAAAAGGTCTGAGCAACGGAAGCAAGTCTAGCCAAGTCTCGCCAGACCTTCGCAGCACAACTCCACTCCAAACCACATCACATGCCAAAAGACTTCGCATGCCGCTGTCACGAGTCTGCTTCCTTTTTGCTTCGTAACGGACATGCATCAACTACCGACCTTGGAACCTGTGGGATTCTGCAATGGAGTAGCTCTACACGGTGGATAAATACTGCCCATGCAAGGCTTCATGCAAGGCGAGGGCGTCCGAGCTCTCGCGCATGCATTTGTTTCCTCGCGCACGGATATCAAAAGTTTCGAGGCTTTTCTTGCTCTGTCCTCCAGCCCCAGTAGTGATCGTTCCTGTGGATCTGTCTGCATTTTCAAAGTAACTTCTTATGCGTTAGCCTGGTATCTCCATCTTTGATATCCTTGCTTGTTTTCTCTTGGCTTTTGTATATCGAGCCTTGAAACCAAAGTCACTCACGCGATTAGAGCTAGACAACATGGAAGTGCTCCAGTATCTAGTGTACCGCACTTTTATTTCAAAGAGCTTGAGAAACGTACAAAATCAGCCTTGTGCAGATATCTTACTTTCCTATACCTTCCGCAACTACCATCAAATGAGTCATATATCAGACCTAGTCCCGCACTCCAAGCACTCAGACCTCAAACACATAATTCCAAGTCAACGTATGTTTCGTCTTTAGCCCAAGCCCACGCTACAACCTGCCATCCGACCTCTGAATCTCAGCAAAACGGAAGCCAGCAACATGGTCCCCGGCACTATCATCTCACCTTTAGACCCCTCCTTCTACGCCTGGCAGCAATCCACCAGCGACCCTTTGCGATGGCAGCGCCGCGCCCTCTCCAACGAACACATGTGGGCATCCCGACCCCAAGATCTCCACGCACTTTTCATAAGCAGCCTCATCGCATTTAAATCTCCTATTCCCCGAGCCGCCTTACACACCGCTGCACATCTTGCATGGCAAATCCTGCGGTTTCAAGTCCCAGAGCTGGCTGCAGACGCAATTTGTAGCGAAGATGGCGCTGTGTACATGCAATATCAGACGCCGCAAAGCCGTGCGGAGGTCGATGCTTGGGTAGATCGGACAAGCCACTTTGAATCTGGACGAGATGTGCTGGAGTTTGGGGAGTTGCGGATGAAGGTTTGGAGAGGCGTACACATGATTCAGATAAGACATTTTTGCTTTTGTATGAGCAGGATCCGGATGACGATGGTGAGCTGGTGGAGAACTTCCAGATCATGCTTTATGGTGACCACCAGGTGGTGGATGGTATAGGGATCAAGATACTTCTGGGGAAGTACTTGTCTATGTTGACTTCAGCACTCAGCAAGCCAGCTGAGGTACCGCAATATGATATTGATTGGCAAGAAAGTTACAAAAATCTATCAACGCCATGGATCCAACATATGGACGATCACCAGGTGATCTCCGGTCCAGAGTACGATAAGACAGTTGCACGAAACCAAGATATCATGCTTGAGAGACTGGTAAAAATGCAAAACTCCCACCAAACTGGACTCTCGTTTTTCAAATCTAACCACATCTCAGAAGCTCAACCCTGGACTTCCTCTCTCCCAATCCACTCACACATTACCACAAGAAACACATTCCCTAACTCTCTGCCCATCCCAAACCTCATCACTCCTACTCGCCATCAAACACGTCCTCGGTCCCTCATCCAACATAACCCATCTCTGCCACTCCTCCATGATGCTCGCCCTACTACAAACCTCTTCCTCTCCTTCCTCCTC
Organism: Helotiales sp. F229; assembly: GCA_002554605.1. NCBI lineage: Eukaryota > Fungi > Ascomycota > Leotiomycetes > Helotiales > Helotiales sp. F229. The sequence continues at coordinate 28,906 of MXAW01000017.1, forward strand.
ACTACCCACCCAAATCCACTCCCCCTGCTTCCTCAACGGACGACGCTACCTCTCACCAACGCCCTCCTGTCCCTCCCCAACCACAGACTACATCCCAATATGTCTATCATTCGCACCCATCACCTTCACAAATCCTCAAGAACTAGTCTTATCAAAGACAGCTACGAAAGATGAAATTCGAGAGAAGTTGCTTATAGCTTGCAGGATGGCTACGGAGCAGTATGTTGGGAGAAGGGAGAGCAGAAGCGTGTTGACGGGCTGTGTGGGTTTGTTTGAGAGGATTGGGAAGGGGATGGTTCTGTGAGTTATCTTCTTCTTTATGGATATGATCATACTCAGAACACAATATAACGCAAGCTCAATCCTAACACGTTCTGAACAGTAAGAAAAAAGCCAGCTCAAATGCCATCGAACGGTCTTCCCAAAACGGTCATCCTCCACAAACAGCCGAACCTGCAAGTCAATCCACCTTTACTCAACCTCTTAACGCTATCTAACACACCCGTCCCACAGTTCTTCCTCTCCGACGGCCTAACAGAACAATACATATCTCACGCCTATCCAACCATCCCCTCTACCCCCATCCCAACCCTCACAGTCCAAACCGTCCACTTCGCCGCACACGCCGAGCAAAACCTGTAAGTCCTCTCCTATCCTCCCCCCTCCCCTCTCCTCTCCTATCCAACCCTCTCAACTCAACCCAACCCAACCCATCTTTATCTCCGTCACGAAGCCAAATTAACAAGCATAACTCACCAGGATAGTTCGAATGAGCAGTTGGCGCGGCACCACAACGATAAGCGGTGAGTGGAGAGGGAGCGATTATGAGGCTGGGATGATAGTGAGGTTTTTGGAGGATGTGGTGGGTATTATGATGTCAATCGTGGAGGGGGGATGATTTTCACGTATCGTGCAAGGCTAGAGGGAGGGATGGAATGATAGCTGGGATGGTCGCTTATGTCCGTAGTTTCTGTCGATAGATACCCAATAGAACGTCCTTTCCTACAGACGTCTTTTCGAATGCCAGTGCCAGACTAGTCGTCAGGAGGTTAGATTTCGTGATTATCATGTCTATTCAATAAGGGGGGATCATAACAGGTATCTCTCTCTCTAGAACAATATTGGGATCAATGCTTCTCAACCCTCATATCATCCCTCTCCATATAACCATTAGTAATAAGCTCCGTAATATGAGCGACCATCATATCTCTCCACTCAGCATACGCCTCCCTCTTCTCCCTCGTAATACAATACATATCCTGAATCATAGTGCCGGGTCTCGCTCTCCTCCCAGCACTCTCAACAACCGCCTCATTCTCGCCCATCTCCACATCCTCATCCACACCAGCTTCTTCCTCAACATCACCACTGCCATCCACACCAACACCATCCCCAACATTCGTAAACCAATCCAACTCCCTCCACCCCTTCCCCACAATCTCCTTCCTCCAAGAATTAACATCCCTCTCCAAAACCTCCTCCTCCCAATCCCCCCACACCTCTTCCCCCACCCCAACCCTCTCCACAACCCCCTCATCCCCCCTCGCAGCGGCCAGCACCTCTCTAACCCTATTCTTCCTCCCCATATTCTCCACCCCCTGCCCCTCCGCCCCCCTAAGTCTAACCACAACCAAAAACCAAACGGCCGCAACAAGCGCCTGCAATTTCCCCTCCATCTCCCTCTCCCTCCCCTTCTCACCCCCCGGACACGGCAAACACAGTATACTCTCCACGCCCGCCAAAACATGCGGCACCGCCGCCCTAGTCTCCATCTCCCTACAAAGCAACCTCGTCACAGGCCCCAACCACCTCGGCATCCTGCCATCCTTCTCCTCCCGTCCCTTAAACAGTAACCCCTTCTTCCCCGTCCGCTGACTCTGAAATCCCTCGAAACTCTTCGCCTTACTAGGCGTCAGGCGCTGCGGGAGAGCCTTACCTGATGAATTCGTCGCCCGGGCTTTCGCACTGTCGCGTTTAGCGCGCTGGCGTGCGGCGGAGGATACGAGTGTGCGATCGAAGTAGGAGTAGAGTTTGCTGTAGACGCGCGGGGGGATTGGGGGGCGTGGTTCGATGGGGGGGAGGTTGAGTGTGGTTTTCAATCTGTACAATCAGAATTAGCTGGCTGGATTTAACTGCCCGAGAAGGAAGAGAGTAACGTACCTCTCACAAGCCAGATTCGCACAAGCATACGCCCTCGCAATTTCCTCGTCCGGCTTCAGGTTACCGCATTTGTTCCGCGATTGCGCGAGCAGCGAACCAGCGAGCTCGATTAGTTCAGCAGGTAGGGCGCCTGGGTGGCGCGGTATGATATTTGCGAGCGCTTGTTCGATTGGGCGACTCATTGTGACTGGAATGAGGTGTTGCTGTAGGTTGTTGTAGGTTGTGGAGAGGAATGTGGTGGCATTCGAAACTGTTAATGGGTGGAGGCTGGAGTTGAAGCTTCCCTTAGCTTTAGCGGACGAGCCGAACCGTGACGCAACGGTTGGCTTGGCATTTTCGCGTAAAGATGTTTATCGCTGGGGGGTGTTCCTGTATTGACCTCTGACACCAAAAATTGGGTTCGAAGCTACCTCGCCATCGCCCTCGCCCATGAACTTCACTCCCTGGATACTGACTGCTCCTCAAACGATCGAAGCCACCAGATATCGAAGGCGAACATCTTGGCAGCGACCACCAAATCGTCCTAAATGTCGCCGAACAAGATCGCAAACCGCCAAGCGACTGCCTTTTTCCTGCTTATTTGGCTGGTCGGGGTCATTGGTATGTTTGGACAGCTTTATCTGTCTGGCTACTACAACGTTCTGGTTCAGCTTCGCAATGATGGCTGGCTGAAATTTCCGGGCACCGACACACCAATCCTTACGAGCTTTACGGGGATCGAGCCGTGGGACAAGCTCAACACGCTTGGACTCGTGATGTTCTCGGCCATTTTGGATGGTACTACGCCCCATTTGTCCTTGTTCTCGTTCCAGTATGCGGGTCACTTGGTGAATGTCTTAACCATCATCATGGTGGAAGGTATCAGACATGGCAATCAAGGAGCAATAATGTCGTTGTAGGTGCTCCTGTCTTGGCAAACATAGAGTCCCGTCGAATCAAGTATCACACCCTGATGGAAGTATATACAGGTCAGTAGTCTGGGGCATGTTGACGCAATTTCCGGGTTATGGCTTCACAATGCCTTTGTACGCTATCGTCCATTTACATTGTTCACGGACCGCTTCCAAGTATCCGCCAGCTACATCACAAGATATTCGCCCACGCAACATAATCTTTCTTCGAACGTTTGTACCTTCAATTATCATCGCATACCTGATACCTACGATCTTGATGTGTGTCCCCTTCTCATGGTTCATTCACCAATGGATTGCAGCCCTCTGGCAGGGGTTTCCTTTATGGGTTTGCATTCTTCAGCTCTTCTTTGGACACGTATGCGAGCGTTCCATATCAGACGATTCCTGGTCGGGCGATTCGACAAATTCGGGTGCGGGCGGCCTGGCTACTCGAGACGTGATTCGTTTGCGGAAGATGCAAATGACGCGCTTCAGTCAGAGCACAGGTGCACTCCGAACGGTGTATACCTTCTCTATCGCCGTATCGACTTTCACTCATATTGCTACTGTCAACCTACTACTCCTGCGACTGCTGTTTCCTCAGCTTTTCTCAAATCTGGCTTTGGAAACTCTCGGATTCAGAAAGGTGTATATCCCACCGTGGTTCTACTCCAACAATCCCATGACCACTATGGGCCAAAGCATGCTAGTCTTCTTCCAATATGACCAGTATGTAGGAGCGCTGTCAACCATCATATGGGCATGGATTCTCTGGTATCGCTGTCAGGGCCCTGGGTTGAAAGTCGAGCTTGTCGTTACGCAACTCATCAAGGTGCTTCTCATAATCCTCATTGCTGGTCCTGGTGCTGGGTTTATCTACCTGATATGGGTTCGAGACTTGCATCATGCGGAGAACAGTAACCCATCTGGTTGGAAAGTAGAGTAGTGTGCCGCGATGTCTACATATCGGATCCCCGCTTTGGGTGATTTGACTCTAGTGTAGTGGCAATCGTGGGATATGAAGGTACTTGCTTTCCAAACTTCAACTTCCGTTCTGTCAAGTCAGTGGTCTTAGATGCGTGGAGGTAAGAGTATCCTCGTAAAGCAGCATAAGATGGGAGATGGCCGGCTTCATACACGAAAGCTAGCTAATCCAGTGGCGTAAGGCCATTGTGATATGGCTTTTTCACATCTTCCGCACGTCGATTGTACTTCCAAACACCCTTGGTTCTGTCAGCCTGCAGTTTTAGACCACTAAACTTTGCCAATTTATCGTACAACGCATAATCCCCATCCAACCTAGAGAAGAACAAAGGTTGCCAGTCTTTTGCATCTTAGTCTTTCGCACGCTGGCCACGTTGCGCCTCTTCAAGCTTAGACTTTGCTTCAATGGTACTCTGCATATCTCCTCTTTTGATAGCTGCAATCACACTAGCCCATGCTCTTCAGGACTCCCATGGATCTTGGTGTTCCCCTTTGGCCAACTGGATCAATGCTACGTTGGCTGTCTCGGAGTTGAACACCTCAAGAACAGAATCAGTCTTGACTTCTGTGACGGTAAAAACGATCGGACCAATGCCCCTTGACGGTATGTATCGAGGACCTCGCAGGATCTTCCTGTCGGTATATCCTTGCTACAAAGCTGTTCTTTTGGCCTGAGAAGAACCCTTTGCCTGAGAAATGTATCTCTGATATACATCCCGAGGTCGAGATGATATGATAGAAACCGTTGAGCTCGGGATATAGATGTCCAGAGAGAAACCCCTTGACCTTCACATCTGGGATCACAAACATGTAGTCTTCATCGTAGGCATCGATATGTAAGATCACATGTCCGACTTGTTTGACATTGATGTACCCAGAAAAGGTCATTTCGGGGCGGGGGTAGCCTTCACACTACGAAACGTAAGCTTGATCTTCCGAGCTGTGTCGCGACGAAGCAGTGCACTTATTTGGATACCATGCTCTTCATTTCGCCCATATACCGCAAACACCGGTGGATGGTGGCTTACAAACTGTCAGTCAAATTACTAAACGCCGATAGCCAAGCGCCCTCACCTTACCTACTCAGCGACAAGCTTTATTCTCGCGGGCTTATCGTTCCACGGTGCCAGGAACACTTCTCCAAGGAAGGCATTCAAAGGCTTTATGATCCCCGATCTAGTGTCTCGTCCCACATAATATTGTGACCTGAGAGATGCTAAAATCCATCTGAGGACATAGAGAGCTCGTTTCTCTGGCGATGCCTCCTTTGTTATAGTTGCGAACAAGGTAGGTCGTTTTCGATGATTAACGGTGGGGCTAAGAGGAACGGTGGAGCTGTTATATTTGCAAGATCCCCCTTGACGGTCACAAGGAAGGACAGGTACTCGCGAAAGCTCAGCAGATTTAATGCGCAGCGAGACGTTGACAGTATCTGAGCCGGGAGAATCATGCTATTTTACAGATCCAGGAAACAAGGATAAAGAGATGCAACTGTTTACTTTCCGATTGGACCAGAACAGCCGAGCCAATGAAGGATGAACACTCTTAAATTCTCATCGACACAAACACCCTGAACATAAGTGAGGTTGCAATACCTCATGTAATAAATCAAGATGCTAAATCAATTCCGTTGATAGAGAAAATAGTTGAGGCAGTCAATATCAAGCTTGGTTTCATAAACTGTACCAATTGTTGACTCTCGTAGATCGTGTGTACACTTTCAACTTGGACATTGACTTTCAAGGTGAAACATATTGATGTCACAGAATCACCAGCATTTTAATTTTGTTTCCATGTTCTCATCTACGCATCTACGGGTATCTTAATTGTGATGTGCTACCCATGTGCTATGCCAACTTCTAACGACAGGCAACCAATCCTTCCTGTCGTGATCGCTGAAGCAAAGAAAACCGAAGCAAGAGAGCATATCTAATAAACATATTGTTACCCCAAAGGGTATTGCTCTCAGCTTCCCAATCCTCCGTATCTATCATTATTTCGCAAGTGCCAAATGCTGCAAACCCATCATTACATAATTAAATAGCAATAGTTGTTGTTTTCCATAATGGAAGTCTGGTTCGTCCAGAGGTAAGTTTTTCATGGCGGCGCTGGTAGTGGTTGTTAGCTTCGATTTCGGTCGATTTGGTGTCTAGATCATCTCAGGGCGAGGATCATCGCTTTCTGCTGTTGATGATGAGTCGAAATGAACTGGGGTTGCCACCATCGAGGCGGTCTTTTCCATTCGAGCCTTCTGGGTGACTGAAGAAGGTTCTCGTGTCGAGGTGATGAAATTGAGGAGGTTCAAACCCGATCGGCACATTGATTGTGCAAACGGAGTCCGAGCCCAGACAATGACTTCACCAATACATAATCCTGCACAGTATAAGTTAAAGGTCCTCGTGGCGCAGAATTGAGTAACTCACCAGCAAAGCCGAGCTGAAAATTCGTCGCCAAAGACAAGGCATGGCCAAAGTTACCAATAGCTACCAGTCCTACTGGGATTCCAGTTCGGACAGTCCAATCGGGAATTGAACTGCCGTGGCTGAACGATTCTCCCCAGAACTGAGCGTTCTCAGTAGCATGCTCCAATTGATCATTGAGATTTGATGCTGTTCCGGTCAACTTGGCGAGTAATTGAGTATGAAGTAGTAGGGCATCAGTAGCATTTGACATTGTCTCCATCGCTGCCTTGGATTGCTGGCAAGATATTAACGCTGGCCCCTAAGAGAGATATGATTAACTTACAGTGTCCGATGCATCCACGCGTTCACTCAACGATGCTACCATTGGAACTAGAGTCTAACAACATGGTTAGCAAAAAACAATAGTGTATGAAATCCAACGCGTCTCACATTGATAAGAGCTGCCATGTTGGCTAAGCCTTCCTCAGCCGAGACCAACTTGTTTGTGATGCTGTCCATTTGGCGCTGGACTTGGGTTGTTCCAACCGCCAAGGCCTTTTCCTGCTCAGCAGACACTTCGGCAGTACTCTCATAGATGCCCTTAACCAGCTGCTTCATCATATGAACTGCATTCTTGCTTTCTTTGGCAATTGAAAAAATCGCAGAGTCAATATCCTAAGCATCTGTCAGCAAGAACATTTGGTCAGAGGAGAAGACAAACCTCAACATCCTTGGATGCGGACTGGAATGCTTGTTTGATCTTGGCTGTCCACTCATTGGTATTGCTAAATACTGTCTCCAAGTACGAATCGGCGGCTCTCGCAGTGTCTGCCATCTTCTTCCGAGTCATCTCCAGGTCTTCGTGAACAGCTTCCGAGAACTTGGCCATATTTTGAACGAGTTCCTTGTGCAGGAGGATGTGCTGGTCTGGAAAACATTAGTATCGAAAAATGGATCGAGGAAGAGCAGCATACCATTTTCAAATTCCGAGCGGGCAGCACGGCAGAACACCGTAGCAGACGTGACGAAGTTGCTCCAGATATGCTGATTGCTGGGATTTTGATGAATAGCAGTCTTGCAATCAACCGTCTGCTCACGCGACACCTTCAAGTGGCCAATGTCGCGAGCTTGGTTGTATATGGCAGCGCTGGAGAATGGCAAGCATGCTTCAGGGACCGAGAACGACACTTCCTCCATTTCGCAAACTGTAAGACTGGCAGTGAAAGCCTCGATATGGTGCTTCTGGGTCTGGTCGCTGTTCAATTGGTAGGTTTGCTTGTCAACGCCATCGAGACCTCGGCAGTTCTTCATGAGTAGTTGAGCGGCAACACGATGGCAGAGCGGCTGATCCTCGAGACGCTCCAGTCTGACCAAAGCCTCGTTATAGAACTCAGGTTTGCGGGACTCGAGAAGCTCCTTTGGATTGAATTTTGATTCAATATCACGACCTTGATCTGGAGGTGTCAGATCTAGCCTTGGAGGATTACCATTGCCTATTGGAACACTCCAAGCTCCCGACGAACTGGACGACTTGAATGGGCCCCATGCCGAAGCAGCTGTTGCAAGTACAACCAACAAGTAGATGATGGAGAGCTTCATGGTGGATGATTGAACTGGACGAAGCTGAGCACAAACTCAGGTAAGTTGGCGGCTCTGATCGGAGTAGAGAATGAGCTTGCTTAAGACTTGTGTTGAGACCAAGGTGAATTGACCGTATTGAGGCTGACTTCCAAGGTGTTGTGTTAAATCTTAGTATTGACTTTGGTTTCGGAGATCGAGAAAGAGTTGACAAGAGAGGTATTATGGGAGGTTAGTGAGGAGGCGTGTCGAGAGTTGGTATGGAGAGAATCGAAGAGGTAGGTTGAATGGGAGGTTGAAATGTGGTGTGGTGAGGAAAGAGTATGTTGCTGAGGAAGGAAGGAGAGGAGACAAATATATACCCGAGAGAAACAAGGGGAGTAAATAGAGCTTCAATCAGGCAGACTTTCTGATAACCGAAGCCTCGCCGCACTAGCGTGGTAGATAGTACGGCGTTGAATAGGAAAAGGAAACGATGTGGGAGATTGATTGATGGTTTGAAAATGGATGCGTTGCCAAATGAAGGAAGTCCCGTTTGGCGAGATACAGTCAACGCGTGAACAAAATCGACAACACCATTGAATAGTGGTATCTTTAAGATATACCATGAGATTACAATAAACCATGCTCAACGAAACATTATAGAATTCTTGTGAGGCCTGGAACTAAATGCTTTGATATGAATTTGGCCATGAAATAGAAATCGTCGATAGCAAGTGATCGTTGAATGTCCCGGTGAACGAGATATCTAATCATGTAAGTCCATTCTGCAGGCTTTTACCCCTCGGTTTCCTGATGCATAGTTAGTCAGATGTTTTCTTAAGAAATACGTAATCGACTGTACGATGGACTGTACAATAAACTAAACTGTGTTAATGTCTAAAGCAATTTGAAGATTTTACCAATTCAAAATGTATCATGGTCAAACGACTAGTTACGCACGGCGAGATCTCTTTTGTGCTTAAACAGAAGTTACAAATTTCTGCACGTAATCAAGCCTTCTGACAGGAATCAAAACATCGCAGTTTTCTGAACGAGGAAAGACGACATGGCCTTGAGGACTTGGCATTGATCACGTGGGTCATTGAAGGTCCAAAAAACAAAGCCATCTCGAAGCAGCAGCATCTCAAGCCAAAGCCATTGCCACAATGCTTTCCACCGCACGATCGAAAGGTCTCGAGAGGGCAATTGCCTCCGCTCCATCAGCCTCCATACCAGCATTTCTCCTCCCAGCGTTTCCCGCCGTGTCAACGCGATCATTCACTTCATCAGCAAACCGCCCATCCCAGATCGGACGAGCACCATTGTCAATACCACCCGAAGTCAACTTCAGCATCCTACCTCCCTCAGTACGAAAGAATGGCCGCGCTTCACCAATTGCTGCTAGACCGACTGTGCAGATTGAGGGGCCTTTAGGTATGTTCTTCTGATTTTATGGTGTTTACAATGCTGATTAGGATGCAGGCAAGATGTCTTTGACTATCCCGAACTTCGTCAACATCGAGCATGATACGGCAACACGGAAGGCATTTGTTTCTATTGAGGATAGAGAGGTCAAGAAACAGCGCGAGATGTGGGGTATAGAATCCACTCATTGACATCTGGGTCCTTTATTGACAAAACTCAGGAACTACTCGCGCATATCTCCAAAACCACATCCTAGGAGTCTCGGAAGGACACACGGCAATTTTACGATTAGTCGGAGTTGGATACAGAGCTACGATTGAAAACAGTGCAACGACCGTCGAGCCGGAATTCGAGGGCCAGCAATTCGTCGCGTTGAAGGTTGGATATTCGCATCCCATCGAGATGCCAGTACCAAAGGGTGTCAAGGCCAGTACGCCACAACCTACTAGAATATTGTTGGAAGGTTGTGAGAAGGAAGTTGTGCTACAGTTCGCCGCGAAGATCCGAATGTGGAGGAAACCAGAGCCGTATAAGGGGAAGGGAATCTTTGTCAATGGGGAAACGATTAAGCTGAAGGCGAAGAAGATCAAGTAGTGGCAGAGCACTTCTGTATCATATGTACAAATTCATGGGTCGGAGTTTACGGAACAGAGTTGCATACTTAGGGCATTCCGTCCGGGAGTCTATCTATTTCTTGGACAGAACCTCTTTGACTGCATCAAGTACCTGTCCATGGACAGCTGATGGAGCTGCAACAACACCCTTGTTTTCAGCCAGAGTACGTCCTTTGCTGAAATCCAATCTTCTCCCCAAGGTATCCGTGACCTGACCACCAGCCTCACGTACGATGAGATCGCCTGCAGCATGATCCCAAATCTTCTCCTGGTATGTAGCACTAACTGGCAACCTCAAGTAGATATCGCCGGCTCCTCGAGCAATGGATCCGTACTTGGCCTGCGAATCCATTCTGACGCTTGGCTTCGTGACACCAAGCTTGGTAGCAATGGCGAACTGATCTCCGTGAGACGAATGGCCTGCCTCTACACTCTCGCAAAAGGTAGCTTGGGCGAGGTCCTTGACTGGCTTCATCTGGATCGCCTGACTCTTTCCTAGCCCAGCAGTACCCAATGGCCTACTGATAGCACCCTGTCCTGCTACAGCAGCAAATAGAACTCCTTTTCCTTCAGCATCTGTCTGGTCCACACCTGACTCTGCAGTCAAGGGCGCCGAGTCATCAACTGGCAGATTTGGGCATCCCAAAACACCAACCTTGACATCTCCATCAACCATCAATGCCAGGCAGACTGCATATTGACCTCCTCTCAAGAATCCCTTTGTACCGTCAATCGGATCCAATGCCCATATTCTTCCCTTGTTGCCTCCAGCACTGTTTCCTGCATCGATTGCATCCAGCATAGCATCCAGCGACTCGATGGGTCCTCCAAGTACCTTCTCTGCCTCTGTGTCATTGAGCTTAGCACCATCCACCAAGGCCCAAATCTGGTCTCTCAACTTCTGGTTATCCCTCAAAGTGCTTGCCTCCTCTTCTCCAACTACCTGGTCGTCAGGAAAGTTCTTCTTGATAGCATGGATGATGAGAGCTTGGGCGCCGAAGTCACCAATGGTAACTGGCGAAGCATCGTCTTTCGAGATTGTGCCTTTGGCTTTCTCATGGAAGACTTTCTTGGTGATGAGAGTCGCTCTTTGAACGGCGAGCTGCGCAACCTCTAATTCTCTGCTGTAGCTAGCCATTTTGGTGGTTGTACAGAGGGGTCGAGGTGGGGTAATGAAGTGGGAAGAGAGAAGAGAAATGCGAGGCAAGAATTTCGTGAGAGTAGCCAGAATTGCTACAAATATCGAGATGATGAGGATTCGTCGAGTTAGAGATCCAGGAATTGATGTGGCAGGGTTTCGTGACATTTATCTACTAAAATCTTTACTTTTCCCCGAGCCTTTGTGCTGGTGACGGTCGTAGTGGAGCTGATGCAGCCGTCCAGATTTCCTTGCAGGGGTGGCACGGCCAGAATTTCGAGCTCTCAATGATGCAGGCAGGCCGAGGACTCCTTCCTCGCAATCAACTCGTAGCTTCAACTCTGTTCCTTCCATCTTCACCGGCTCCAAATCCATAATTTCCTCTAGAGAACCTCTAGCACGATATCAACCATGAATGCGACCAAACGAAAGTTCAACGCCCTCCTGAATGGGATAGGCAACAAATCTACCACAACATTAGCTTCGAAAGAAGTAAACAACGATCAAGTCGACCTGACGACTGCCGATAACACAGACTCTCAAGCCAAAAAGCGCCGGATCAGCAGCTCAACCTCAATCCCAGCGCGAATATCATCCTCCTTTGCACGACCAAGGACAATGGCGACCATAGTTCACAAGAAGTCTGCATCTGTCGCACATCCTACAACGTCGACCGAGTCCCCGAAATATGCGCCCTGGGACCGCGCTGAGTTCCTGAAACGCTTGAAGTCATTCTCGAATCTTACGGATTGGACGCCGAAACCTGCGAGAGTCAACGAGGTGGAATGGGCGAAACGAGGATGGGTCTGCCAGAAGTCCGAGAGGGTCCGGTGCTGCCTTTGTAACGTTGAGATCCTGGTCAAGTTGAATAAGAAAGAAGTGGATGGAAAGGAGGAACCTGTCTACATTGCACAAAATATTGGTATGCCATACATGCAGGTCTTCAGAACAAGGCTAACACTGGCTAGAAGATGCGCTGGTGGACAAATATGTTGAACTTATTGTAGAATCTCACGATGAGAATTGTTTATGGAAGAAACGGGGCTGTGATGGTAAGTGTTGCCAATTGCCGGTCTCAGATCCCAGCTAACGGTTCAGACTCGATATTCAAGTTACCACTGAACCATCCTCCGACAACGATTGAAAGTCTTCGCGAACGTTACAACGAACTTCTGGAGAGAAGTCAGACCCTACCATACAACTTCAACATGCGGAGTCCAGAGGGATTTGATTTGGAGCTTGTCATGAGTTATCTTCCTCCTGGATTTTTCAGCTCCCCCTCGTCCGGAGAACAAACAAGCAATTCTCAAGGAGAGGTCAACAAAGTTGCATTCCTGATGGCTTTATTCGGCTGGCAAGGACATAAACATGAACGGCTAGGAAATCAGCTTGGATCCGTGTCATGTCACGCATGTTTTAGAGTTTTAGGGCTCTGGATCTTTAGGAGCAAAGAAGTCAACGACGCTGGGGAAGAAGTAGCTGGGGCGGTTGTAGACCGCCTAGATGCTGTCAAGGAACACCGAGATTATTGCCCGTGGCAAAATCCGGCATCGCAGAACGGCAAGAAGCCCACCAAAACATCGACAAGTTCTATGGCTGGCTGGGAGATTGTAGTACGCATCCTTAAGAACGACCATCATTTAAGGACTGCGAAGGATGTTCAGGGTGGGAAAGCTCGTTCACCTGGAACTACAAACGAAGTCGTACCAGCAGAGGTGGACGATGATGATGCTAAAAGTATCAGAGATGAGAAAGACAAGGAACGATGGGCGAGACTGAGGAGAGTCAAGAGTCTCTTCGAGACCAAGCATAAGAGGAGAAGCACAGTAAGCAAAGCAGCTGGCTCTTGAATTGATCGAGTTGGATTTGCCCGTGGATATAGCATCAAAATATTTGCTTTACTATGGATTGTAAGATAGGGGCTTCAAGATACCCATAATCAATTGGCTCAGACCACCGGCAATGATTTCTGCTTGTCTTGTTCCCTCGTTCTATGAACTCTAGCGTCCCAGTGAAAGGGCGTGATTTCGCGTAAAGTGGTTTCATTTCATCCTGGTTGCTATGACGATGACTGGGACGCCACATTTATTTGAACGCGATTCAGGAACCAGATTATTACAACATACTCCTCTGCAACCTCGACAGGCGTCCAACGCATGTGCTACACTGCAAGCATATCTCTATCCAGTCGAGCCTCATGAAGTAACAAAATCTCTCCGTCACTCCCAGCGGTCTCCACTAATATTTGTCAATAGAGGGTCATTTACCCCTCATAATACAATCACAATAAAAGAGTCACCTAGCTTTAGGCAACGAAGACCCGATTCTTCAAGTCAACAAACGAACCCGCGTCGAGTCCAATATCCTCTCAAGACACAACATACCGGTCTAGATCTCCCGCCCCACCGCGAAACATTCTACACGCCCGAGTCGACAAGTGAGCGAAGCATAACATTGAGCGAGCTGGGCAATTCAAGCTCGCTCTTCTCCTACGACTCTCCTGCGTCTTTCAACTTTGGGAGCGCGATCAAGCCTACGGATAGCGAGCGTCCCATACCTTTTGTGTTCGGCATACCCAAAGAGCCGCGTCGACTTGAGGCAAGTCGACACAACAAGATGGTCAATGAACGATCGCCTGTGAAGGCTCCTCTGCAGACTGTAGTGCCCAACGAACAACCACCAAAGCAAGCAGAGAGCACCTATGCCCCCAAGCCGCAATCAACCGTACCACAGTTTGGACAACCAACATTTCCCTCCTCACCTCTTCATCGTGCGCCAGTGAAGGACTCGGGTCTGTTCATTCAGCCCAAGTCCCGGCCGGAACATCATAGAGAAATGGAAAAGCCAGGTATGCAAAAGAATCAGACTATAACAACTCATAATGCTAATTTGTATTTTTCTCCAGCACATCCTCATATCCATGCTGCCAAGGAGTTTGTCCGAAAGGTAGTCCACAACCCTCTTATGCCTAGAGCTCCGGCCGACTATGAACCAGAGTTGAAATATGCGTATGATTTCAGCTCTTTTTGAAACAATATACCAATGCTGATGTGAAATATAGCCCTCCAGCTGCCACTGCATATCGAGCACCAGTTCCCCAGTACAACACATACACCACAACCAAGGCCGCACCTCAACAACTCTTCAGCTCAATAGGTGGCAGCTCTGGTGGATTTCAATCAATCAATCCTGGAAGCAACTATATTGATCTTACCAAAGACAGCTACAGAGACAACTATGTTGCGCCATCAACAGAGTCATTTGAGCCATACACTTTCGTGGATCCTGCCAAGGCCCAGGAAGATCTGAAGGCTTTGTTAGAAGGAGCTATGGAGGATGAAGATGATGTGCCTCGAACTCGTTCTCGCAAGAAGAAGAAGGATGCTGAAGTCGACGGTCTCATGGACAAGCTAAATGGTCTTAGTGTTGGAGACGAGAAGATTGCAGTTACCTCTGATGACGAGGAGGAAGATGAAGATGATGGCACTGTTGAGGGAGTCAATGTCAAGCTGTTACCCCATCAAGTCGAAGGACTGGAGTGGATGAAGGGCCGAGAGCTTGGAACTGGAAAGAAAGGAGCTAGAGTTCCAAAAGGAGGAATTCTTGCTGATGATATGGGACTTGGAAAGACCCTTCAATCCATCTCACTTATCCTCACCAACCCCAAGCCAACGGACGACGCTACGGTTACAAAACGCAAATTACCCACTGGTTTGGAGAAAACAACACTTGTTGTTGCTCCTCTAGCTCTCATCCGACAATGGGAAGCAGAGATCAAGGACAAAGTTCTAAGCTCCCACATGCTCAAAGTTTGTGTCCACCATGGCCCACAGCGTACAAAGCGCTTTCAGGACTTGAAGAAATTCGATGTTGTGGTAACAACCTACCAAATTCTGGTCTCTGAATTTGGCGGCTCTTCAGAACATGCAGACGGTCTCAAGGTTGGATGTTTCGGTCTTCACTGGTATCGTGTCATTCTTGACGAGGCACACACCATCAAGAATCGAAACGCCAAAGCCACTCAAGCTTGCTACGCATTGAGAAGCGAGTACAGATGGTGCTTGACCGGTACTCCTATGCAGAACAATCTGGACGAACTTCAGAGTCTCATCAAGTTCTTGCGCATCAAGCCTTACGATGATTTGAGAGAGTGGAAGGATCAAATTGATCGGCCGATGAAGAATGGTAGAGGAGATGTTGCGATCAAGCGTCTTCGTCATTACCTGAAGATCTTCATGAAGCGTCGAACAAAGGAGATTCTGAAGAAGGAGGGTGCTTTGAATCCTGGAGGCAAGCCATCCGTCGCCGGTGAAGCCAGCACAACCGGATTCAAAGTTACAGAACGCAGAATCGAGAAGGTCTTCGCAGAATTCTCTCCCGAGGAACGCCACTTCTATGAGCGACTGGAGCAACGTACCGACGCAAGTATCGAGCAAATGATGAGCGGCGAGAAGGTCAATTACGCTGGTGCATTGGTCCTGCTGTTACGTCTCAGACAGGCATGCAACCATCCAAAGCTTGTTGCTGGCAAACTTGCCAAGGATAGCGAAGCCCTGGCGGCCGACTCGAGTAATACGAAGAAGTCGAAGGCCTCCAATGCTGATGTCGATGAAATGGCAGATATGTTTGGTTCTCTGGGCGTCGGCTCAAAGAAATGCGAGGTCTGCCAATTGGAGCTCGGAAAGACAGTCGTATCTGAAGGCGCTATCCGATGCTTGGACTGTGAAGCTGATCTCAAGGCTGTCTCGACCAAGACAAAGTCTCGAAAGGAGAAGAAAGAGAAAAAGAAGAATCGCAAGGATCGTAGCGAGAAGTCGGAGGCTAAGCTTCTTACTCGGAAGCCACGAAATCGAAATATCATCGAAGACAGCGATGACGAGGACGAGGATGCTGAAGGCTCTTGGGTTGTACCTAAAGACCAGCAAGGCTCCTTGACGCTCGGCAAAGCTGGCGGACTGGCTGATGAGAATGCTGAGGGTGGTGGAGAGTGGCTCAACTCAGAAGACGAGGACGATTCGTTCCCAGACCTCAAGGATATCAAACCTCAGACGAAGAAAGATGCCGTCAACCTCGATTCTGATTCAGAAGACGATTCCGCAACAGACTCAGATTCAGACACAGACTCGGACTCTGATTCCGCTGTGGAAGACGAGGTCAATTCATCATCCGACGAAGAGGCACAGCTAGCAACCATCGTCACATCAACCAAGATCACACATCTACTTAAGATTCTCAGCAAAGAGGTAGACAAGCACAAGTTCATCGTCTTCTCGCAATTCACCTCTATGCTGGATCTTATCGAGCCTTTCCTTCGCCAACGAGGATTCAAGTTCACTCGCTACGATGGAAGTATGAAGAACGATATGCGAGAAGCCAGTCTCTCCAAGCTTCGCAATGACAAGAACTGCAGGATCCTACTTTGTAGTTTGAAGTGCGGATCCCTCGGCCTGAACCTCACAGCTGCTACCCGTGTAGTCATCCTCGAGCCATTCTGGAATCCCGTAAGTTTCCCCACCCCACTACTCCCCTTCCCAATAACACTCTCGAATTCCTCCCGCTAACACCCACACAGTTCGTCGAAGAACAAGCTATCGACCGAGTCCACCGCCTCACGCAAAAAACTGACGTAATCGTCTACAAAATCACCATCAAAGACACCGTCGAAGAGCGCATCCTCGACCTCCAAGAGAAGAAACGCGAGCTCGCAAACCAAACCATCGAAGGCGGCAAGGGCGGCGCAGGAAAACTCGGCATGAAGGAGATCCTGCAGCTGTTCCGTCGGGATGCGGAGCATACGGCGCCACATTCACCGACGGCGCGCAATTATGATTTGGGTGCTAAGCCGAGGATTCTGAAGGAGACGATGGCGGCGGCCGGTTCGGTGCAGGGAAGTAGCGCGGGCTCGAGTAGAGAGGTTTCGGTAGCGAGGGAACGAAAGGTCACACCGCCCAGTGCGAGTTCCACGAAGGAGGATGCCGTGTATGGTCGACGGTGGTAATCTGTTTTCTTTCGTGATAGACGTTAGATGCTAGATATGGGTGGCAGTGCACATTAGACGTGTTGTTTCTTGCTTCTTGTTTCGGTCTGTTTTGGGACATTGCGGAGTCTACGTTTACGTTTGGGTTGACTGGGTTCCTGCGCCAGAGTAAATAGTGGTTGGAGAGAATACACATCGGGGCAATTGAAGGGAAAGATGGGTGGATGGCTGGGTGGGATTGATGACTTTTCACGATAGATGACGCCTATGAATACTGCTTTTGTTTTGAGACTACTTGATCCGCGAAGTTTTGTTGCATATCGTATGTTTGTTTACTTTCGAGGGTGAAGGCTGGAAGTGAATTTTCACGTGTGGAAGCTCGCTTAGTTGGCCAAAAGTGACCATAAACACTATTACCGCAAAATAGCAGAACTAATACCCCAGAAGCTGTGGCACTTCACGGTAATATATCTTTCGATTCAGGCAATACGGTTATTTCTTGACGCAGGGTTGAAGAGTGTACAAATGCATTGATTAAGCTAGCATGTTGCGAAGGACTCGATATTGAAAACCACGCAATCTAGAAAGACGCCAAGATGATTTATTTCCAAGCACGCTTCGATCTACACGCTTAGTAGACCTCAAGCACATATCTCAAATCCTCCTTCAGACGCTCAATCTCCTTCCTCGGATCGACCTTCTTGCCAATCGACTTTGCATCTCTCGCAATAGCCTCCTCCAGCACCTCAGTAACATCAGGAACAGGCCATGTAGGTCCACAGAGGTAGAAGGCTCCCTGCTCCTTGATGTATGCCTTGATGATGTCGCTGATAGACTGTCGCATGCGGTCCTGGATATAGATCTTCTGGGGCTGGTCTCGAGAGAATGCTCGGCCGAGGAGAGTGATGACTCCAGCGTCTTGGTACGCCTCCCATTCCTCGCCGTAGAGGTACTCCTCGCGCTGGTGACGGGAACCCATGTACAAGAGGATGGCACCGATTTCCTTGCCCTGTGCCTTTTGCATAGCGCGGTATTGGACGAAGGCACGGAATGGAGCGAGTCCTGTTCCGAGACCGGCCATGATGAGAGGAGCGGTGTCTTTGACTGGGAGTTTCATCACGGACGGCTTGACGGATGCGGTGACTTTTGCGCCGATAGGGAGCTGGCTCAGGTAGCGGGTGGCTTGACCGAAGCGGTCGCGGCCTTTGGTGTCGACCCAGTTGACGACGACGATCATGAGAGCCACGGTTGTAGGGCCGACCATTTGACTGGAGGCAATAGAATACTCTCGTCTCTTCATGGGTGACACGATTTGGGCAATATCGTGGAAGCTTGGATGGGCGGATGTGAATTCGAGGAGAATGTCAGCATAGGTGATTGTGTCGACTTCCGCGCGGCGCTTGAATTCATTGGCACCTTCTGGACCACCAAGAGTGAGGAGCTCCTTCTTCTCGTTCTCATCTGAAGCGAATCCTGCGAGGGACTCGTAGAACTTCTTAGGTGGTTTGCCGAAGATGTCAATATTTTGAACTAGGGACTGGAAGATTGTTCTGGTATCGAGGACAGTTGGATCCTCTCTGGATGGAACTTCGACCACGTCTTCCGCATTCAGACCATAGAATTTCATGAACTCGATAACATCCTCAACATCGTTCTCAGCATGGATGCCCAAGGCTTCACCGATGTTGTACTTGAGACCTGAAGCGCCCAAATCAAACTCGATGTGGAAGATGTTACGGTCGTATGTCAGAGGTGTCAGACGACGATTCTCCTGCACGGTGATCTCGTAGGTCTTGGTGGACAGATCTGGTCTGAGAGCAGTCTTTGTGCCATAGGCCTCCTTGAAGGCAAGGCCCTTGGCAGCGGACTGCCAGTTCTTCAGGAATGCTGGATGTTCCTTCTCTTCCTTATCAAAGCCCGTGAAACTGCTGGAGGTGATGGTTCGTGGGAGTTCTGGAACTTCGGCGTCAACCTCGACCTCGGCCCAGGACTCTGGAATCTCGACTTGTCGAAGGACCTTGTCTAGATCAGCCGCAACTTCGTTCAAGAGAGCCGATGTGCCATTGATGGTAGCAAGCTTCTCAAGACCAGTCTCGAAAAATTCGAGACGAGCAACTTTCAGGAATGCTAACTCAGTGACTAGAGTTGTCACAGTTGCGTCCTTCTCAACAGCTGGTAATTGAGTTGTATCTAGGATGAAGAGGGAAATGCTTCGGAACTTGATGTCATTTCGCACAGAAGCTGGCAACTTCTTCTCCAAATCCTCATCCTTGACTCCGAGAAGCGAAAGAATAAGAGATCCACCGGTCTTGATGTTCTTGACAATAGCCAGTTGCTTGAGTAGTTTCTCTTCGCCAACAACAGCAACATCAGCCTCTTCAATCGGATAAAACGAATCGACCGACTTCTTGGATGTTCGAATGTCGGTTCTCACTGTGCCACCTTGCACCAAATTGTCATGGGTCTGGCTGAGTACCACGTTGCTGGCAGAATCTCCGGAAAGCAACTTGCTAATAGCGACTGGCGCAGTTGAGGCCGCAGAATCCTGGATATCCCAGAAAGTGTATTGCTCCTCTTGGGAAGTGCTGAGCAACTCGACGAGACAGCCCGTCTCGTCAAGTGACTTGATGGCAAACTTTTGGAAGTATCCAGCCATTGAGCTTGGGGTCAGTGTCTCGGCTCGTGAATACTTCAAGTCAACAACTGTAGGAGGAGCTCGCCATTTGTCCGAAAACACGGTCGCAGCTAGGACATCTTCGTACAGATTCGAGTGCGTAGATTCATCGGTCACAGCAGTTATGTCCACAACTTGGCCCAGGACAGCGATGGTTGACACAGAGGCTGGGAGCACTTTCAAGAAAGCCTCCTCGGAAAATGGCCTGTACACCCGAACGGTAACAACACCAACATGGGTTCCCTCCATAGCAAGCTTCTCTGCAACTTGTCCGGCAAGAGAACTTTCCACACTACCGAAGACAACCAGAAGCGTCTCAGCAGAGTTGCTACCACGGTATTCGAAAAGTCCGTAGGCAGTACCGAGCTCATTGTTGAAAGCATCCAGAACATGAGCAGCCTTCGTTTCAGCATCAACTCTCTTGCTAATCTTGGAAACCTCTGTGAGAACGTTCTTGTATGCGCTAGTCAAGCCGGACTGGTTGAGAACATCAATAACTCGGAGCGTGTCACGGCCAACATTGACACCGTCATAGATGTGGATGGTTGGAAGGACTGTCGCCAAAATGGTCGAGAAGAGCGACATATGCTGAGCCTCGTAGGGTGATGAGCTAGAAACGAGACCAAGTCCCAATTCCTCTGCAACAGTCAACGCAGTCGCATAGTCTGTGACCAGCCCACGAGCAGCACCAGGGGCGTAATCAACTGCCGCAACATGTGCGACAAATGGATTTGCGACTGAGTATAAGAGGGAGAGCTGATCCAAAGCAGAACGCAGGTTGTGCAAGCTCGAGGAGGAAGCCAGGAGGGATTGAGGAATGTGTCTCTTGGCCAGATCAAAATCCTTCGAAAACATATATCCTAAGGCAAAAGAGCCCGCTCCCGAACGTGTCTGCAGAGACACAACTTCTGTGGTATATCCATTGGAATTTGCGGTATTGGAAGCGGACCACGCCTTCGCAGCCACATCCAAATCGAAGGACTCGGGAGAGTAAGAGAAAATCTTATCGGAGAGAGCGTATGCAACCTGTTGAACCAAGGTTTGCGCAGTCAGGTAGGTAGGCCCGCTGATCGAGGAGTATTCAATTGGCTGTCCAAAGGGCAGACTCGAGGACTGTTGTGTAAATTTGGGGAATGTAGAGGAATCGTCGTCGCTTGAGTTCCAGATGCTCGCAAGGACATCACCGCCCTCGGGTGCCTGCAATTGTACGTTAAAATAGCTCTTTGGTTGCAACTTCATTGTGAGGTACAATGCCGATGGGTATTGTTGTTTACCTGAAGTTTCTTCGTAGCCTCGAGGCCAGAGATACCATCAGCTGCCTTGCGTTTCATCCCCCGACTAGGGAAATCTAGATCCATTGGCTCACCCATCTTGACCTGTGATTTGATAGATCCAAAAGAACGGCGGTTTTCAAAGCTCAGTTAATGTATATGCGACTCGGTGGTTTCAAGTACAGAGCGACTTGAAGTGGGTGAAGGGGAGTGATGAAGGACTGGAGGAAAAAGTGAAGGAGGGCAACGGCAAAACCAACAGCCTACCTACCTGGTGCACCTCAAAGGAAAGGAAACTTAGCCTGAACTAATCGATTGAGTTTAGTGTCCAATAGAGCAAGCAGCATCCATTCCGGCAGTGGATGAGGATTAAACATTAGTAAGGTGTGTGGTCCAGAACAAAGTAGAAGAGCCGCCAAATTTGGGCCAGAGGTGAAAAAGTTCGAGACACGAGGAAGCACGCCTTCATCCTTGAAATGACAACATCGGCAAAATGGGTGAAAGAGCTCCGTGGACTGGGGGCAGTGGGGCTCGGACCGATCTCGGAGACTTCGAAATTATCATGTGACTCTCCCCGGATTTGGGTTTTAGCGAGCGAGCCCTCATACACCTATTCCTGGATATCAGCTATGAATATGGCCAAGAACTATCATCTTCAACAATGGAGTTGAACCACTTCTCACAGTGCCACCATTAACAAAATTATGGTTCATCCACCTCAAACCTACAATCGAGATACAATCTCAAGCATTTCAACAGACCTAGGCTTCGGTTCTCCAGCCTCGTAATGATTTATTCGGCATTCATTCTGGAGGCCACAGTCTATGGCAAGATACGCCTGACCCATCTCGTCTCATCTTCATCTCTGGATGTGCAACTCGAGAGAGCACGGGTGCGGCAGATGCTCGCTATGTTCAGGGACATGAAGTCGATGCTAGAGCTGGTTGGAAGCTAAAGTTATTGTCCAGCTCGCTATGGACGTTAAGAATGGCTCTTCACTGGATAGTCTTTTCCTTGATGTGAGAGTGTTCTCGTTAGAGTCAGGAGGTTCAATGCAAGAAGGGAGATGTCAGTGAGTCTTGGTCAGAAGCCTGCTTTCGCTGGTGGGATGTCTGCCAGATATTTCTAGGGCAAAGAAATGATCGGAACCGGCGGAGAAGGAAGGAAAGAAGTTTGTTATCTTGACTGCATCTGAAGCAGAGGAAGATTCGGATAGCTCACAGAGTCGTTCGAAGGTAGATGGTGGCAAGCTTGTCGACTGTTTTGCGTGAGAAGAATTCTGGAATGATATCAGATGCAACAACAAAAGGTTCTTTTTCAATGGCTTGTTTCTCTTATGCTGTCCCGCTTGTTACATGGTCACTTGCTCCAGCCTTCGGTTTTTCTTTGAGTTGCCGGTGCCTATGGCTTGTCAGGCATCGCCAAAGACTTTCACATCATGCCATTTTCAGTCCCTCTTTATCTGTGACTTCAAGTGTATAAGAGCAGACCACACCTAGATATTTGCGGGTCTCGTACCTAGTATTAGCTTCCATTCCTTTACATCCAGATATTCTCACAGCTGTTGTGAATACTTCGAGAATTATGAGTCTAGCAATGAACTAAAAAGTCCACTCGCAAGTGAAAGGTAAAAACTTAATTTTCGAATTCACAGGAGACTAGGAGGTCTAGTCCAAAAAGCTGCAAGGAAAGTTATTTCTTTAGTAAATGCCCAATGACGTCCAGGGTCAGGCTTCAGACGTTGTACTTCAGTGATCTCAAGCATGTTTCGGGGCATAGTCACCGTAAGAAGCCCTGCGGCCGTAATTTTCCAAGCCAAGGGTGGCTTTACATTTCGGATTTCAACGAACTGCTAAGCTACAAGCAATATACTTGGCTTACAATAAAACCAATGTCTCCAATTCTTCTCAGAGGGAAAGGAGGAATTGTTGTCATCTCCCCCGACGCTTACAACTCTCCATTGGCTGTGATGTTGTAAACAACTGATCCGAAGAAAGCGATTTTGTACTGACACGACATGCCTCGGTTCGGGCACGGTCAGCTCCGCGACACCAATACGGGCGTAGAAATTCATCGGAATCGCTGATACCGAGCGTTGCGTTGGAATGTAGGAATCCGTATTTACTGTTAAGTCCGAAAGATAGCAATGATGATGCTGTATTGTTCCGCCAGGTAGGTTGCTGCCGTACGCAAGTCGTTAGAATCGAGGCTGGGCTGGCCCCACTGCCCAGATGCGGACCGCTTGAATGCGACAAGCAGCTTGCGATATAAAGTATATTTATCTCCCGAACAATCACAGCTTCCAATTTTCCACTCACCATCTCTGAACCATTCAACAGCACACATACACTCATATACAACCCAAATAATCATTCAGAAACATCCACGAAGCCGTCACAATGGCATCAACAGCAGTAATCGGCTCGACCGGCCTCGTGGTAAGTACCCAATCCAACAAGTAGATTCAAGCTCCTAACATCTCACCACAGGGCCAATACATCCTCTCGACCCTCCTCTCCACCCCCTCAGTCAGCACCGTCTACTCAATAGCCCGCCGCCAACCAACCACCACAGATGCAAAGCTCAAGCCGCTCATCAGCGCAGAAACCTCGCAGTGGCCCGCATCCCTCACCAACGTAACCCCACCACCATCCATCCTCCTCAGCGCGCTAGGAACAACCAAAGCAGCAGCAGGAAGCGTCGAAGCCCAGCGCAAAATCGACGTCGACCTCAATGTCGAAGTCGCAAAAGCTGCTAAAGCCGCTGGTGTCAAAATCTACGTCCTGATCTCGAGTAGCGGTGCGAACTCGAAGTCTATGATCCCATATGCGAAAATGAAGGGCGAGCTAGAGGATTCGATCAAGGAGATTGGGTTTGAGCATACGATTATCCTTAGACCGGGTCTTTTGGTTGGGGCAAGAGATGAGAGTAGACCGGCCGAGGCTGTTCTCAGAGGTGTGGCCAACTGTTTGGGCTCTCTGGCCAATGTCTTGAAAGATACATGGGCTCAGAATGCTGAGGTCGTGGGCAAGGCGGCTGTCAGTGCTGGTCTGCAGGCTTTGGAGGGTGGGAAGCCGAAGGTGTGGGAGATTGGCCAGTCGGAGATTGTCAAGTTGGGGAGAACGGAGTGGAAGGCTTAGATAATCTTACGTTACGTTTTTCTCTTCACTTTGCGTATACCATGGGTACGGATTCGGGGCGTCTGAGGATATTTAAACTACGGTATTGGACTCTCGTTGCGGTCATTTTGGTGTCTTCATATAGCAAATTACCATTGTTTTCCATCCGTTCCGTACAGTATTGATACAATTTCATCACTTCATGCCTTTCCAGCCTTATTCGGACTTCCCCCTCCACTCTGTTTCTTCCCAACTCCCTTCTCAGCACCTCCCTCCGTCTCTCCTCTCTGTTTCGATACTTCCGGGTTCGCAGGAGACACATCCAATGGATTCCCAGATTCCTATTTCGCAATCAGCCTTGCTCTGCAAAGGCAGGCAGCTGCGTAGGTATGCATATAAAGAATGAACATACCTCGTTGCCCTTTCCCGCTATATCCTTTTCCTTCTGAGGATCCGTAGTCTTAGGATCGAACGCGGCTTCCTCTTGCCTTGCGGCGCCATCATCTGTTCCACTTTTCGAGTACTCCGTTGCCTCTGTATCTATGCTGTCCTTGTCTTGACTGTTCTTTCGGGGGTACGCTCTAATTGCGGAATGCGAAAATGGTCGGATACGGATAGACGCTGGTTTCGAAGCTCGTAAGGCTTGAGGTCGTAGATTTTGCCTGGCTGTGAGGCGGAGGATGGAGGTAGGTGACATGATTTCTGAGGTAGGATCTGTTTACTCAACTAGTCAGTTCTGGTTATGTTATTTTGGGACATGGACTCAAGGTTATTATAGAGATGAGAGGAATGTTATCTTACTATTGATCAATTGTCCAAATGCTCAATTGATTGATGGGTCAAGATGTTGAAGTTTAAGAAAGTACGCATGATGTGAAAGAGGTCTTTGGCCTAGTTACGTCATCGATGGTACCCCACTTAATTCGATCTCAGACTTGAGCTTCCAAGTCCATCATCCAATCTCCTCCGATGGACATGAGCAGAAATAGACATACAGATGAATGTCCTCTCTCTACTTTCTGTCTGATGGAAACGACCCACGGTATTGAAAGTTCACGTTCTTTGTACTGGGCAATTTGTGCAGCCTTCATCTTGAGCTTCATAAGCGAAAGGTGAGCATTCAATGACCTGTTGAGTCGAATTTCATATCCACCCCAAAGGCTACAAATTCTCGCTGTCGAGCTAAGAAGGTATATTTGCTCCCACTTCGATGGACTCGGGAGTCTCTTCCGGGAAGTAGATATGGTTCAAGTGGAGACTCTTCAACGCCTTAGCGCCCGGTCAGTATTTAAGCTTAAAATCTTCGGAAAAGTGCGGGCTGGCCAATCAACGACTGACACTTTAATGCCACAGGTGGTGTACGTACTGCTTTTGACAAGTGACAAATGACAATCGGGGTTGTTGTTGTTGAAGCAAAAAGGCGAGACCGAAAAAGCAGCTTTCATCCTAGCTCCCGAACTCGGCTCGAATTCTACATGCCGAACCGAGACTCATGCATGATATTCCAGACGGATGATAGACATATCCTGCGCGCGAACGTTTTCAGACTCACTTCGCAAGTCCTTCCTAGTGATTCAGTCCCGGTAGGGAGGTGAGTGGCTGACGAGATATGCTGCCACCACGCACAGTCGGAGCTTGTCCAATAACAACCTCTCCTCGCAAGAGTTTCCAACATCAACTCTCAAGCCACCAAAGATGTCTTACGATTCCGTATATTACTTGACCAGTCCCAGACCACTGATTTAGTACCACCACACTTCTGGAAGCCGCTGTAGAGTCCCAGCAAATGGGAGCCGACACACCTCGCGTCTCGAGTCTGGCTATTGGCTTTCATGGCTTACTAGGCGACCCATGTTGTTGGTTTTTGGATTTCTGGTGTAACTACTATTTCGGCCTGTTCTGTAAGGAATACACCCTCCCATATATGCCTCATGCTCCCAGAAGCTCCCAAACTTTGTCATTTGTTTTTCTGCTTTACTTAGCGAGGAGCGTTCAGAAATCAAAACAATGACATCTCTACAAACTTTCCCCCTTTTCCCTCTCCTCAGTCCAGAACTACGCATCCAAGTGTGGCAAGAAGCACTGCTCATCCCCCGTCTCGTTCTAATCTGGAAACACAATACCCGAGACGCCAACATCGTCCGCCGCTCCGTGGCCACCCCTCTCCTCTGCGTCAACCGCGAATCACGCACCGAAGCACTTAGAGTCTACTCACCCCCGCCATCCTATCCCACTTCGCCCAAACCACCAGTCTACATCGGCCCCGGCACAGACATCGTCTTCATCGCAGGAATAGACGGCGAACGCAGAGCCTTCAAACATGTAACCTGGACCTGTGACTTCATCGCCCAGGATCTCGACTCACAATATCCCAGCTTTGCACAACTGCGAAGACTAGCTATCGATGAAGAGTTCCTGCAGCAGACGCCGTTTCTGCAGTTCAATAAGATGCCGTATAGTGTGTGGAAGCTCGTTATTTCGGATTTGCCCGAGCTGGAGGAGTTGATTTTGGTGAGGAGGGGAAGTGGACCTAGATGGACTGTAAGCGAGGTGGAGGGAAAGTTTGAGGAGGCGAAGGAGAAATTTAGGACGTTTTGGGAGGAGATGTGTACTGATGAGGAGGAAACCCGGGCGTTGATGAGGTGGCGTGTGCCTTTAGTCAGGATATTGACCCTGGAAGAGCTGGTTCGGAGTTGCTGGGTTTAGGAGGCATCGAAATATATCCGTGTTGAACTGTCTTGAGAGTATGACGGTCTTAGATTGAAAGTGTAATTTGAAGAAGGAAATGATGGAGTCACTTAAGGATGTATGTTACAACTGTGTCTGAGGCGGAGGATTTCACGGGTACTGCCATTGTCAGATATTTACCGTGGGGGTAACATCATGCTAGCTGTGAATAAAATTCTGTTCTCAGTTCCCCAAGATGCATTTTGGGGAGAATAGAAGCTTCTGTCTGATCGAATCCGACATATTGATACATTAATTCATGGATTCTCGCTAAATTACCAGGCGGTACAAATACTCAACTACAGACTGCTAGACATCTCGCTGTTCATATAGCTGACACTTAGGAATCGCAACGTGGTTGCAGCAACATAGCAGACAGCTAGACGTTTGCTCGAAGCTGTGCAAACGTATCGTGCATACGCTCACTTTGTCCAGGCGTAAACTCCGTTGTACTACAATTCAAGTTAACGTATGCTTCAAATGTCATTGCAAAAACGAAACTCACCAAATATCATCCGAATAATCCATATAATTATGAATCGGATCCAAGCCCTCCAAATTCGGACAACTATCCCTCCCAACCGGACACCCAGAACTCGCCGACGCCTGAGGCGGCGTATCCGCCACACTGTCCCCAAAAGCGGAACACTGTCCTTGGAAAGTATGCAGCAAACCAAACCAATGGCCCACCTCATGAACGGCCGCATGACCCAACCACTTGGAATCCTCTCCACCCGGCATGGTATTCGCATGGATCTGACACCCATCACGATAGAAGAACTCATTGCCAGGCGTGACGAATGCTGGTAAAGGACAGATGCCTTGGATCCCAGCTGGCATGTCCGTGTAGAAGAAAACATTTAGCGCTGCGTAGGAGCCTTGTCGAGTGCGTTTCATATAGGCGAACCATTTCTCGAAGAGCTCGTCGCTCATAGAACCATCTTTTTGATAGAAACCAGTGCCGATCAGGTCGTCCACCACCCACGAGGTGTTGCGTAGAAGGAAGTGGATCCCATATGGAGAATAGGCATCTTGCAGCACCTGGAATTGGTCTGCGACTCGTTGATCTGTGATTTTGCTGGCGTTGGCAACCGTGCTCGCGATGTGGAAGTACACATCAACAGTCAGATTCTGAGATTGCCGTGGGAAGAGACCGCGGTTGACGCTACGTTTAAGAGGTTGTGCTGGAATGAGGGAGAGAAACTCAGGAGACGGGTCTGGCGTGAGACATTTGGCGGGGGCTTCAGAAGCGAAAGAGAAGCCGAGACAGGCTCCCGCTACGATGACCAATTGAACCAACCTCATTTTCGAATGTCAACAAAGGTTCACAGAAAGCTTTCCAGTGCGGAATTGGAAATGGACTTACTTGCTTTTGTATTCCCCTTATATTGATTTCTTGGCGTTAAGTGCTTGATCGATCATTTCGGAGAATGAATATCTGCCGGCTGGGCATCCCAGCAAGCGCTCTTACCAACTCCAGGGAAGGCAGCTCATGAAGGACTTGGCTTCGTATTGACATTTAAGCTTCAGATGCTTTCGGGGATCGTCATATTACGACAAGGAAATTCATGGACTATGAGGTAAATTTAGGAATGTTTGATTTTCAGAGCAATATTCAACCTTCTTTATAAGGGCAGTCTATATTTGTAGACCTGGAAAAAAATCGGGTCCAATCCTAGATGTATTTTCGAAAGCGAACTCTTCCTCGTACGTTTTTCAAACATATTTCAATTGTCTGGAGAATATCATTCTGCTAATTTCGATAAGCTTGCTTTCAACCCCTCCAAACTGGTCCCCGCTTTCCTCCTCAACCGACCAAAACCAAACCTCGACAAACATCCAGACCTCGTACCACTGCCCCCAGCATCACCTGAAAATGTAAGATTCTGCTCGTGGTTGTCCCTGCCGTCCATGAGGTCAATACTCTGCATGACAGGAAGCGGTTTTCTTGTGGTCTTCGGGGATGGAGCCCCTGGAGTTGGAAAGTTGGCGAAATAATCTCCAATTTTAGGAGGCGGCAACGGCGGTGCACTTTTTGGAATGCTAAGGATGTTTTCTGGTGTCTCGGGCGGTGTCATGATACCATGCAATTGTCGTGCTGGTAAATAGGTTTTGTATCGGGTCGATGGTGGAGTGATGACTGCAGAACCAAAAGACGCCGATTGTGTGAGAGCTGAGGGTTCTGGAGTTTTGTCGGGATCAGTCGTAATGCTTTGACCGATGGCTACAGATTCCAGATTGTTTTCTTCTTTGGATTGTGGAATTGATGGGATGGGAATTGTCGATGAAGCTTCAGGATCGAGGAGTGTTTCGACATGTGGCTGCTTCGTGGCTTCAAAAGAAGAGGACGGTGGGTATATCGTTGCTCCAAATGCGAAGGTTGGTTCCGGAGCAGAAGGTACGTTTGTTGGCATACGGTTTGCTATGTTTCTGCCTTTTATCACAGACTTGGGCTTCAATACTACTCGTTTTCGTGTTACTGGTGCTGCAGTAAGTCTGCTGGAATTGTCAGAGTCGGCCTTCTGTTCAACTCTAAAGCTGAAAGGTGCGTTCTCGTCTGACTTCGCCGTTGTATCTCTGGAAGTTGCCCCTGGGGCCGAGTAATTCTTAACGGTCAATGGTGCAGTGGCAGTTTTACGTGCTTGGGTCTCCACTGCACAGGGGACTTGCTGAGGGTCTTGTTGATCATTGTCTGAAAATACTGCTATCTTCCTCGATGGTGCATGTAGTGGAACAACGGGCCAGATGATTTCAGTCGCTCGACTGGATTCTGCGGAGCCTGATGCGTTTCGTACTGGAATGACTTCGGTATTCGAGACGATGAATGGATCATCTTCTGGTATTGCTTCAGCCAAAGGGTCCGGAGTCGTCACATCATGAACGTCGGCAACCTTGACAACCATCTGAGAGCGTTAGTCCAGCGCGTTGCAGATGTGATATGAAGTACGTACCGGCTCCTCTTCTTCTTTCTCAAGTTCATTCATAATCTGCTGCGCACTTTCTCTCATTGAAGCCAGCTCCCTCCTCATGCTCAACCTCTCAACCCTCTCCTCCTCCCGTTGCATCAAAACATGTTCTTCTTTCGCCACAGCATACCACCTTCTGTACACCTCGCTGATCTGATTGAGATGAGGTTTCTTCTCACTGTTGTGCTGCTGTTTGCAAAGCAGCAAATCCGCTAGATCCTCGAGATTCGCTAATGCTTTCGAGTAGCTTTTCGTTCGGTTCATCTGGTCGAGGATTTGATTTCCTTCACTGCGGTAGTTGACACCAACTCGATTCTTGCATTTGCGGCCATAGGTCTTGGCTATCCCAACGCAGGTGGGATCTCTATCCGGGTTCACGTTGAGGATTCGCTGGAAATTCCAGTAGTGTGTCATGGCGAAGAGGGGAGAAACGGTTACACAAGGCTGGAGGTTGCGAAGATGGGAAATATGGGAGGAGAAAGTATTCGCGGTCCACTGAAGAAGAAGGCTTATGGGAACTTCGGGATGGTAATATCTCAAGCCGATGAGTTTGGCAACCTGAGAGCTTGGGACAACGAAAGACGAAAGGAGGAGAAACAATAAATGGAAGATCCTTATCTGGGAGCTACTGATAGAGCAGACAGCCACAGACATATATAGTACAGAATGTAGGAGGAAGCTGAGTACAATTGATAGCACATGTAACCGTCACTAAACGCCCAGGAGCCCCTTGAGTTTTCAGAAGCACAGCCTCGAGTACACTGTACCATATTGACCATGACACAGCATCGTACGAGGTGTACAAGTTCAGTATGGTCGGCACAGCCTCGCACAATTTTAATGCTGCAGATACTGTTAGAGACGGATAACCCCTCACACTTCCGCGTGTTGGTTTTCTTCAACATCAGCCAACAGTGACACACCCCACTACACCATCATCTACCCCGCTAGGCAGAATCACTAATGAGGGCCCGGGGTGAGCGCGTGGGTAGGTACTGGCTGTGCTGAAGACTGCAGGTGCGCCTCCTTCCTGATTAGGACCAACATAATGCGACCTGTAAGCGGCCCTGCTGGGCTCGCCGGGGTCCCAAAACACCAACATTTCCAAGAAGCTGAAGGATAGAGAGGGAACGAGATATCGAAACAGAAGATGAAGCAAGAAAAGGAGTCAGAAAATAATAATTGGATGCCGTTGACTCTTGAGAACGAAGGCCTTCGTTTTCAAACTTCTGGAGATGCCAAAAGAGCAGGAATGATTTTCTGAAAAGTCACCCGAGATACTGTATCAACAATACTTTAAACTTTCAGAGCTGCAGCAGTCTGGAAATAGATCCCAACATACTGGTGGCTTAGCCAGAATCACCTCACAGCCAGAGGAGCTTGCCTTGAATAGTAGATGTAAGATTACAAGATGCAGAGACCATCTTTCGCAACCTGTTTCAACACAGGTGGAAGCAGACCTTCAATTCTGTATCACCATCTGTAACTCATATCCTATCATGCATAGTAAGCATTTGATGCAACCAACGAGGTCTCCGCACGTTCATCCTTCCCATCCAAGTCTTCTCCGCCAAACACTAGCTGTAAATGGTCCCCTCACGCGGATGGTAACAGGTCATTTCAAGATGCTCAAACATGAGATGCCAGCACCGGTATTCTGCAATTCAGACGAAGGAACCGAATTGACAGCCAATGCAATGAGTTCTGAGATGGAGTCCCAAGCGTCAAAAGTGATATGCGAGAAGAATACTGTGCAGAGAACATAAGTCAAAGCAATGCAACAATACCAGAGATGATAATGCGCTGGCAGTGGAAACTCCATAGCTGTATCCGTTGACTGTAGTCTTCATTGAAGTTCTCCTTTTTGATGGGAATGCAGTTGAAAGCGGAGCCTCCACTACCAAACACTCCCTTGGCTGGTAGCATTTGTCGAGTCCATTCCAGTCTCGTAGGGCCGAGGAGAAAGCCTTTGGTTTCAGCACTGTTACCTATTTGCGACATGCTTCCGTGATCATGACTGCAAGGATAGCTTCAACTGCGTTGGTTGGTGAATGGGCTCTCGAAATCCCTTGAAAGTCTCCAATGCTGTTACTCAGAGTAGCGAACACTGAGATACCCGATTGTTCGATCACAGGATCCAGATGTTGCGCCCCATTTTAGGCTTGATTTTCACCTGAATCCACAACAGCTCCCCATCAGAATTTCGCATTTGTGGTCTTCCATTGCCAAACCATTCAAAAGGTGTTCCCGAAACGACGAGAGGCCCGCCTAGAAAAGAAGACGAGGCAGTAGCGTTGGCCCAGCGCGCATCGATAGTACATGCCATCACTTGATCCGTCGAATTCGTGCTGCGGTCTCTAGGGATAGTAACCAGCGCTCCTATGGACGACGATCCAAAGATTGCCTCTGGAAGATTGATCCATGTCAAATCTGTCGCTGAGCCATTTCTGGTACTGGATTCCCAGAGCATCGTCATGAGGGCAACAGGGGGGAATTGGAGCGTTGATCAAGCCTAGAAAATCGAACAAAGCCATTGACGCTATTCCGATTGCATCTTAAAAAAGAGATGGGCTGCAAGGCAGCGACGGAGAAGAATATATCGTTGTAGGAACAAAATCCGGGGCTCTTGCCGCACACACAAAAGTCCGTGTTTGCAAGCGTCCAAACTTTGAGGTCTGCGAGAAAACGTCTGCAATGATAGACAGAGATGTTGTTGCAACTGTAAGTACCGGCTGGAATACGAAAGGGCCTTGAAGCGGACAGAAAGCTTGTGAAGGGCGTTGGGGCCGGAAAATGATCGTGTTTTCTGGCATCAATAGGCCGAGGTAGAGGTAGGAGGCTCGAGCTGTCGTCGACGGCTAGAACGACAAAAGCTTTGTTACGAAATGATGTGCAAGTTGTCTCTGAGGGGAACACATCATCCAACACGGTTGGGTAGATGTCCTAGTACCGTCTATCGAGATAGAACGCCCTACCACCCCCCTCCCAGTTCTTAAGTGACTATCTCGGCAGCTGTGGCTTTGTCGTCTGGTTTCGATTTTGGCAAGATATAAATCCTATGGTCTAGGGAGTTCGCTGCAACGTGCTCGGCCAAGTTTGGTTCACGCAAAGACAAATGGTTTCTGATTCTGGTCATGGTTATTTTCGCCCTCCTTGCCGCAACAATGTACGTATGAACGTCCTGGTGCTTCAGAGATCTGAGCTCCATGAGCTTGGGACGTGTCTCAAAGATGGACAAGTTGCTCATTTATTGGATTGAGTGAGATACAGAGCTAACTCTCACAAAGTGGACCCTCCACAGCTGTCGCAGCTGTACCGGTAGAACTTGAAGCAGTGAAAGGCAGCATGCTCGGCAGAAATCTTTTTGGGGTTCCAGCAGTCAATCTCACCGCATGCAATGCTTCGTTGTTATGAACCGTAGACACCAGTGTTCTGAAGCGAGCACTGAGATTGTGCACAAGTTTTCTGCCTACATCGTGAGAATTTATAGGGACAGCATACAGCGGCATAAAACAGATGACAGTGTTCATGAGATCTGCCGTTGAAGACCTCAGGATGATAATGGTCCGTTGGGCACAGTCTGATAGAAGATCGAAGAGCACGTGCTGACTAAGAGCTCCCGAGACAAGCTTGAATGAAGAAGAAACGGGATTATTGCATGTTCTCCATTCAGGAGTTCGGATTTCGAAACTAGCTCGGGTTCATGTCTTGAAGAAACAAAGGTTTTCAAGCCTCCCAAAACGAACCCCGAAGAAGGACCCGGAGACGACCACGTCTTAGTGCAGGGAGATGGCAGAATCTGAAGTGATAGGCAATCAGTTCTCCGCATGAGTGAGATAGACATCAAAGACGCAATGCCATACTCCGGGAGCAAATGTCTTCACCCTTTCAACATGCTCCATCCTAACACTTCTGTTGTCGTTGGATTTGGCAAGCCATTTCTCGATCATTTGCCCAATCTCAGCCTGCCTGGTTGGGATATCATCTACCCCCACATTCTCGTGCAAGTGGAGCCACCCATCTCCTCTTAACATATGAATTGCCATCCCCCAAGTCATTTCGCTCCTCGGCAATAATCCACAATTCACATGCATGATCGGTCCGCTTCCTGCTGGACTCATCTTGCGAAGTTTGTTCAGAGCTTCGGCGTTGTCCTCCAAGAACACCACAATCTTCTCTTCGGATGACTTCGACGCTTCGCCGTCTTTGACGACTCTGATAGACCATCCATTTGCGACAGCACCTCTTCTCAGGCCTTCCACAGACCAAGGGTTCAGTTCCCATCCAATCACTTGTTTCATTCCCATTTTCACGTAGCTGAATACAAAATACCCAATCCCAGCATATAAATCGACAGCCGAAGCAGCAGAACGTTCTTCTTTGATGACATTTCGTGCTCGAAACATGTCGCTAGGATTGTGAAAGTCAAGGATTCTAGCTTTCTCCTTGACATTGCCTCGGCTGAACATCGTGTATCTGGGTGCCCAGACCTGAGTGATTCCGTTTTGCTTAGTGCTAACCCAAAAAGCGGTTTGAAAATCTTCTTCGGTAAGAGTATTCTCGGGTGGTATAGGGGGTCCGAAATCGCCGTAGAGCATCATCAAGCCACTTGGAGTCCGGAGGATGTTCTCAGCTCCGGGCGTCTGCATCTCGACTTCAAAACTTTCGCCAGGCGACTGACTTGTAGCTTTGTTGAGTGGAATGCCAGAATTGGCTGCAAGGTGAGTGAGAATACGTTTGCCTTCTCTTTTCGAAATGTAATCCAGCACCAGGCTCCATAACTCATCCATGATCGCAGATGAGATCTCAGATCCAAGGATTGCCCACCATTCCTCCCCAAAGCTACCCGGGGGCAGTAGAACCATCGGAGGATAAACAACCCAGCGCTTCGGTGTACATGATAAGAGACTACTCACATCTGATGTGATGCTTTCTCGTAGCTCCGTCGGTACTCTGCTCAGCCATGTTTTCACAGCTTCTTCGATAGGGTTTGTGGGTTTTGGTTTTGGCGGTCTGTCTCGCTCTGGGAGCCGATTGTCTCTGAGTGATGACATCTAAAAGATATTTGCTACGATTTCCGTCTTGGGAATACGGATGTCTGTGCTTGTCCTCAACACGTTCGTTATTTTCTGAAATGTACAGTACATGTGAGAAATTTCCCCTCTCAAAGACATCAGCGTTTATGCCGAATTCTGGGAGGCGAGATCTTATAAATCCAGAAGATTTGTAGACCCTTATAATAGAGAGATGCCTCCAGATCTGTGGACATTCAATGGATGCTCCTTGGCCAGGACGAGTTGACGATGACGGAAAGTTTTTGCTGTAAAGGTACGTTGCCACGTGATGTTTTCTAGACTGCTTGAGCTTGAACTGTGAGGGCGTAAAGAAGGTAAGTCGATTCGTCGATGGTTATTCATGGCAGAGCCTCTATGGCAGTTATTGGTAGTCGTATAATGTTTGATGAGAGGCTGAGAAGCAGAACAGTCGTGATGACTCAGCAAGGATACTTCTCACGATGAAGTTTCCAACTGTGATCTCTTGAAGCATATCTGTTGATAAGACAGAGGCCCAGATATCATCAAGTCTATATTTATTCTTCTAAATGCTGAGGATAAGTTTGTAGATAAAACTAGACTACGGATGGTCTATATTTGATTTCCAAAGTTGAGGCTTTAAGTCTAAATGCACCTACCAGACACAACAGTTACCCCTTTGTCCCTTCGCCCTCGGAAATTTTCGTTTATTTACTTCAGGTCACAACGCAGAATGCTGCGAGTGAGGAATTCTTCCGTGCTCTTCAAAAATTTGTGCCGTAGGGATCAGCCTAAGAGGTTAGTTTACAACTTTTGTTCAAGTATATCGATTTTGTTTAGTAAGTGAAAAGGATAGTTTCTTGAGTTCTTCGTATTTTAATAGCATCCATATCAATACAAGCTATCGATCTGTAGGCGTTTAAAAGAGGGCATTGGCTCGCCTCCAATTCGCAAGACTTATTGAAGCGATTCCCGTTCCCCTGGAAGTCAATATCAGAACTCGCTTCACGTAGGATTTCAAGAAAACATCTGCAGTACAGGGGTATACAATATCTTTCATTATCCTATACAGCGCACTATACAATCTCGCCATCTTCCACACTCTCATCACTCTCACTATCCTCACTGCTACTCGAATCATCGCTCGACGAATCATCCGAATCACTCATCTCCGTATCCGTACCCCCCTTCGATTTATTCCCAATCGCCTTCAAGAACTCCTCTTCCGACATGAATCCATCCGGTAAACTCGTCGTGGTGCTAGGCAGGACGTGGATAGTAGGGAATTCTAGTACATCTCGTTTCCGTAGCTGCTCTATGAGAGGTTTGGAATGTGATATTGGCGCGAGGACTTTGGGGAACGAGGCGGGCGTGAGGGGTCGGTGGAGATAGAGGGCGTAGTGCCGGGGTTTGGGCGGTGGTGTTGAGGGAGCGTCGGCCATTGTGATGTCGTCCAAAATTGAATAGAAAGGGATCATATTCCAAGCACCCGTGCCGGGATCCTGCAAGTGAGGAATGGTCGTGAGATCAAAAGCCTCCCTTTCGATCCTCGCCTTCTTCGCAAGGTGTTCCCTATGATCGTCCGCCCGTCTCTTCTTCTCAACGCGCTTCTCCTCTCTCCGCTCCTCATCCGTCAAGTTCAATTTCCGCTCTTCCTCACACATCGCATCATAGAAATCGCCTATCGGTTTATTGCCCAATGCACGATATAGGGTTCTCCGATTCCCGTCCCGTATCCATTCGACCTGCCAGATTATACTCCGCTGTTTCTTATTCCAACTCGTCGTATTCTCCTTGTTTCTCCTCATACCCTTCGGCGCCTTGATAACGCGTATCTTCTCTTGACTCAACACGCGCTCTATACACGCCTCTCCAGGCGGCTCCTTATTATTCCTCGTCCTTCTATTGAACTCCTCGATGGTTTCGCCCCGCCTCGCACGCTCTAGTTCGTCTTTGCTGACCAGTTCGAGGTCTTCGATGAGGACTTTTTCCGATCGTTGGATCCGCGTTTCGATTCCGTGGATGAAGTTGTAGTCGTGGTCGAGACCCCAGGGCGTTGCGACTTCTGAGATAGGAAGGAACACTGTTGGGTCGCGGATGCCGTTGCACATTGAGCGGATTTTGTGCCGTTTGGAGCAGGTGAGTGAGCATGTTTGCATGGTGCAGCGGGGGCAGGTGTAGATTGGTGCTTCGATGTGGCATATTGTACAGAGGGAGGAGAGGTCGTCCATGGTGGGTGAGAGGAGGTCAAGGCTGGGTATCAAATTCAGTATGTATTGTTGTTGTACAAATGCAATTGAGCAAGTGAATGTAGTGATTGGGTCAGTTCAATGTCCGCAGTCGTAATACATGCCAATGATACAAATATCCAATGCTGGAAAGCGATCTTGTGGAGCAAAGCAATCGACGGTTGTGTTGCGGTGTTGGCCTTCCACAACATGAGAGGTACGGTAGGTCGGGTATGGGTATGGGGATGGGTAATTTTCATCGCAGCCTCGCCTTGCCGCTAAGTTTTTTCACCCACCGCCTCTTGCCAAGGCCAGCCTCGGGCGAGCCAGGGGAGGACAGCCGGTGCCGGTGCAGGTGCAGGTGCAGTTGCACGAACAGGGATGCGACAGCAGAAATTGATTCTCCCTCCAACTTCGACAGTCCGACTATCAAATCCTGACATCGATGTTCCTGGCCTGCCCTGCCACGCCTGCTCACTCCGAGCTCTCAACATCTCATGCCCACCCACCCATTGCATGGATGCATCTGGATAAACAGGTATAGCTCACCAACTGAGCTCATTCATTAGAACCATGGATCCTGTCCTAGTGCAAGGTTCAGAGAATGGACTTTGCCATTTCAATTTCTTTGTACTGTAGTGTCCAGTCAGTCCAGTCTCCACGGACCACGCCTCCCAGCAGGCAGGCTGTAAGTCACACCGCCTCTTATCGATCGAACGAACCGGCAAGGTAGTCAGAATGTAGGTGCACAGTACCAAATTTTCCTCTCTGCTATCTACCTATATATTCCTCTCTGCTTCTCGCCTTCATCTCTGCTACTTTCTCCTTCCTACAAATAAGTACTGGGTTCGCTGTACTACAAGTCTCTCTCGGTGCCTCCTAGTCCTGTGCTTTTGCTTCTTGTCCCTTACTGGCGTTGCATGTCGTCTTCTTAAAAGCCTTCCTTTGGGTCTGTGGTGTCGTCCTGGTGCTCAAAAGTCTCTCTGCTCTCCTCTCCTCTGCATACCTGCGTCGTGTCGTCCTACTCTACTCTACTCGTCCTCGTCATCTCATCTCATCTCCTCATCTCGTCTCATCGTCAATCGTCCGTCATCAGCGTCTCTTCACTCTCTCAGCTGCTCTCAAAAGCTTCCCATCTCAGCTCAACTACCTCCTCTCATCTGGTCTCGTGCTACACACCCTCATTCGGTTAATATCCAGCACTTCATTCTCAGCCTTACCTACACCATGCCACCACCAGCCACCGTCCCCGTCGTAACCTTCGAGCACTCCCAACCCATCTCCAACGTCTCGGTAAGCCTCGACGCCATAATCCTCCACTCCTGGCGCGACAACTCCAACTTCGGCACCCGGGACCCCTCCTACCCCTACTTCGGCATGGAACTCCAAATCTGCTGCTGGAACAGCAAAACCGCCTCCTCCTCATCCAGCAACCACATCCTGGCACGGTACACGGGCGCCAAGCTCAAAAAAGACGCCTTGTACCAACTCCAAGGCCGCTTCTTCATCGATACTAGTGAAGAGGGCGAGAAATCGTATTTGCATATCGATGAGGCGATTCGGTTCCAGGGTCCCGGTACGATTCGCAGTTTTAGGAAGCCGTCGTTCTTGCTGGTTGGCGAGGTGGTGCAGGTTCTGGAGAGGGCGTTGGTGCTGAGGTGGGTGACGAGGGATCCGTATAGAAGGAATATGGTGTATGAGCAGAGTGCGGTGGTGGGACTGGAGAAGGTAATGGGCGAGGAGGAGGGGGCGAGGTTGGAGGGGGAGTTGTGTTGTGTGGAGGGGAAAATGGAGGGGTTGGATCATAGTAGGAATGATTGGGTTTGTGTGGGTGTTCGTTTGTGCTAGGTGGATTGGACTTCGTTTCTTGGGGTTCTTTTTTGTGGTGTTTTAGATTGGGGTTACATGGCGAACAAGTTGGGAAATTCATCCAAAAAAAATTAGACTGGTGGGGAGGAGTTTTGGGAAGGGGAATTCGGAGTTCAGTTGATGATGGTTCAACTTAGATCGATTGGATTGGGATCACCACTCTCAATATATGGAGGCACACTCCTGATTTTACGCATCGCTTGAGCATCCGTTCCTTTCTTGTTCTCTCAACTGCGACTTGTGTCATTTCTGTTCCAGGTACTTGTAGCCATTCGGCGTACGATGTTATGCGTCTCGCTTCTGCCCTTGTCTGACGTTTATTGCCATTGCCAAAAGCAACTGCAGACGCACTCAATAACACACGAGTTTCCCTCATGATCTTGTCGATGTGGCTGCACTGCTGCACGGCGGTATTTCGATTGGGAAATGCAGGGGTACCTATACCATCCCACACATGACATCGCCCAGCTTCGACTGGCGGCGCCTATGAAGCCCTTCGTACAACACAGCTTTCAATCCTCTTCCTCCTACTCAATATCCGCGATCAGCCTCCGAGACATGAGCTTCTGGCCGCTGGCGGCCGGACGAGGAGGTTGAAGGCAGCAGCACGCACCCATGAGCCAAAATGTCGAGCTCAGCAGGGCAGGGCAACGGCCACTACTGCTGCTGTCCCTTGGTGCATGGCCTCGTCGTCTTCTGGCAGACCTCTTTGCTGGAATATGCCACATGCAGTTTGCTTGCTAATACTGGCATGCATTCTCAGATGGGGGAGGAGTGCGAGGACTGCCCACAATCAAGATCATCGAACACACGGAGCATCATGAGACTTCCTAGCCGAGCTCAGGGGAGACATACGGGTTGAGCCGTGGGAGGGGAGATCTTTGATATGATGGGCGGCACGAGCACTGGAGGGTGAGTAAGTGAGTGCGATGAACAATTCAAGGATATCTTGAATGAATGAGCATTATTAAGTTTCCAAAGCATTGATCGCGATAATGCTTGGCCGGCTGCGAATGAGCGTTGAGCAGTGCAGTGCAAGCGCGCGTATACGGTTTCTTGCAGGCGGACAGGAAGTTTGATAGACGGGAAACTCAGAGACTGCGGTGTACGATGAGATCGTATGAGAATAATCTGCCCCAGTTGCTCTACGACGAGTGCACGATATGGGAAGCATGTCGAGCCACCTCGGCCGCAACTACATTCTTCGACCCGATCTAAATTGGATTGCGCTAGTGTAGTCAAGAGTTCGCAGATGGTGGTGTCATCTACAGTACAACAACCCGGTCGAACTTCGTGTATCGGGAGGCCCGCGCCACATGGCCAGGAAGTATGGACAGAGCGATCATCATCAGTATCGGTACCGGAAGTGCTTCAGGCGGATCTTTCGCTGGCAATATCAAAGACATCGTGGAGGCCTTAAAGGACATTGCTACTTCGACCGAACGCACGGCAAATGACTTTTTATCGCGGTCACGACGAGATGGTAACGGACGATTGTTTCTTTCACTTTGATGTTTTCCATGGCCTGGCAGATGTGGGGTTGGAGGTGTGGAAGGAGACGGTATTTAAGAGATGGAGAAACCCTACGGAAAGCCAATGTGTGCGTTGAAAAGCTGGTTGCTGCGCAACATCAAGGTATGGTACTACTCGTGTAAATCTGTAATGAGGGATTTTCTGGTAATGACATTGTGAAAAGTTTTGGCTGATGTCTAAATGTTGAAAGTAGGTCCAACCGACACTGACACTGACGCTGACACTGACACTGACGCTGACACTGACACTGACACCGACCGCGAGCTGAGGGAAGGTGTGTGCTGTTTTGTCTGCCTTTGCTGACTTTCAGAACTAGTTGGGCGCTGAAGATTACGCTTGGCGACTTGATTTCAACGCTCACCTGCATCGATACGACGATATTGCTGAACCCTGAACCTTATCAATCGACTTTCGAGTGGATATTCAATGACCCCTCGACTAGATTTACTTCACAGCTCGGAACTGTCAAAGAAGTATTTTGGACAACGGGCGTGCCTGGTTCCGGAACATCGACCTTGATGGAATACATTTATCATCACCCAACCACCTATCATTACCTGACTGTAGGACCTCAAGTCTCAGTCATCCATGGCGCAGTTCTTCTTCCACCATCGCGGAACAAAGCTCGAGAAATCGATCACTGGCTTGCTACGAGCGTTGCTTCGCCAACTCTTGTCTTCCATTCCTCCCCGCAGCTCCACGTATCCTGGAGACTTTCAAGGTCCAGGAATCAAGGAGATGAGATGGAACACATTGGCTGAGGTCGATACCTGGGCTGCCTCGAAACTGAAACGTGCTTTGATCGTCGTCGCTAAATAAAGTAGTGTTCATGGCGGCTGCATCTACTTCTTCATAGATGGACTGGATGGGTTTGAGGGATCCGATATTGAGATTGCACCCTTCTTCTCCGAACTTCTCAGACGTGTCCGTCCCGAACCAGAAATTGCGTATGAAGGCATGCCTCTCGAGTCGACCACACAATGCTTTTTGGGACGAGTTTGGTAGCTTCCCAACCCTACCTATCCACGAGAAGACAGGCGGGGATATCTTACGTTATGTCGATTTTCGGTTCAGGGCAGCAACTTCCGAGATGCATTGGATGCCATACGAGGTTACCCATCTGGACAGTCTTATTGAACTAGTTGTGAGCCGGGCAAGTGGCGTCTTCTTGTGGGTCCGTTTAGTCGTTAATGAGTTCCTGCAGAGCTTGCGTGACCGTGACACAGTGCCTGAACTTCTGGAGCGACTGAACGATATCCCCGAGGATTTGGAGAATCTGTATACTCGGATGCTGCGACAGACTCCCCCTCGCCAACTGAGAGATACCGCCATGCTGTTCCAACTGGTGCAGTTCTCGAATGCCCCATAAATCTTCTGGACCTCTGACGTTTCGGGAACTTTCCAAACAAAGCATACCTCACCATGGGTGGACTTGTGGAATGGGAATCTATCTGTGACTCGCAAGATTCGGCAGGAACATGACTGGCCGAATCAGGAGCCGATGCTGCGGTCTCCTGGATGTCAGAAATGAGACTCCGGAACTTATTGAACTCGGCATTGTTCAATTCCTGCACCAAACGGCCAAAGATTTTCTGGCTCGGCGAGAAGTGTGGGAAGACATCGTTGGGGTGAACCCAACCACAGGAGTTCTTCAAGCGCATTCTAACCATCTCCCGGCCAGTATAAATATATCGAGCTCGGGTTTCTAGACAATAGAACCATACGTACGTGAAATCGATGATTGTGTCTACCATACACAATGTATCGAGGTTAAATTGGGCAAGGCTGCTACTGCACAACTCGACCACCTCGATCGAATTTATCTGCGGCTAAGCTTCGGTCGAAGATCAATTTTGGGTTATCTAGACATTGGTCTCGAGACATCCTGAACCAAAAATTGAGATCGCGAAAAACTTCAAATGGGTCCTTTTGCCCGCCGGAAGAATGGTCAGATGATTTTCTGCCGTGGTCTATCATCACTGGCCTCAATCTTTATGCTCGAGAGACGATCACAGGCACGCCGCGAGTGGTTTCCCACAAACCTGGCCGTTCCTTGCTTCATTATGCCGTTGACCCATATTATCGGTCTAGTATGTACAACTGTGTATAATACCTAGGTTCGTGCATGACAGCTCTCTAGTGGAGACAATTCTTCGGTGTGGCGCAGATCCAAATCAACGGCCAGAGATATTTGCACTGGACCTCCGATCCTCATGGGTGGCTTACCTTGCGCATTATATGACGCTATTTGGAGGACTGGCGTTCGCTTCGAGGGATTTCTCTTACCAATGATCGCACTAACACGCCACGGAGCAGACGTCAACGCGATCATTGCAAACGATGCTGTCTGGTCCCGGCCATTGCAGGTCATTTGGAGAGCCCAGCACCTTCTCCAGCCAGATGAATGGGAGCAGTGTATATACCATCTGATCAGCAGTGGGTCTGATCTCGATGTAGAAGATGGGGAAGGGTTCACAGCGAGACATGATATTGCCGGGTATTCAGCACAATACCCTCAGGTGCTCGAGTGGATCAAGCGTCACGAAGACACCAGTGAGCGGCCTCGAACTGGAGTGCCCCCTCCTCACCAGGAAGCTGCTCTGAGTCTAACAACCGCCCAGTGGAAGAAACAACCTCTAATTCGTTCGAGAAATGGAATGATGTGGTGAGGGAGGGTGAACGAATATCAACTCTATAAAGCTCAATGCGAGTCGACGTGCTGGAAGCGTTGTGCAGCGACAATTGCAACACCGAAAATTGAGGAAGGGGACGAGACGAGGTGAAAAAAAGTAGAGCCATGCAGCTTCAGATGTACGATGCACAGAGCGTTAAGCTAACTAAGGAGGGAGAAGAAAACTCGCGATAAAAAGCATCCAAAATAGATGAGTGAGGATGTAAGCAAAACAAACGGAAGCCGAGGGTCAGAAGATACGAGACTGATGCATGCTGGTGATTGAGTACCTCGGCTTTAGTCAATCTTCTACTGCTGGTAATGCGATATGCTCTTCTCAATGCCTGGTCTATCATCGATGAGGGAAAAAGAAGAAGGGTAGAAGTCAACTTGAGCAAGTGCTTCTCAGCAACTAGGAGAAAGGAAACAAACATACGCCCCGCTACGTCGGAGTTGTCATCACTAGATGATTTACAACGCCTTCAACACAACCTCGTTATCACAAGCCGACAACAATAAAAAACTGCCACCCCCACCGAGAACCAGATCGTAGATTTGTAAACATACGTGCCATCGAACAAGGATTTGCCACATTCCCTACTCTTATTTCATCCCCAGTAATCAGACGGTCGCAGCGCGTGTTCGTCCGAAGTTGTGACTGAAGGAAGAACAAACTCTAGCCCTAGGGAAGCCACCGACTTTTAGTTGCAGATGGTTGAAGATGGAGGGGGAGACGGACGCTTACCGGGATCATCGAGATCAGCCGCAAAATCTCCTATTTCCCTAGGTGCAGAAACTTTCTAGGCGAAGGGACCGAAGACCGGGCCAGTACTTGGTGAGATTTTACCGAAGTAACTTGGTTTCTGGCTAGGTGTGGTTAGTGAGTTCGTGGTGGTGAGAACTTCTGGGTACGTTCCTTGAGATGGCGATGGGCCAAAGGTCGTGTTTCAGCATAAAAGCTTAAAATGCGACTCTATGGCCGTCCTTCTCGTATTCTTTGGTTAAACGTCGAAGTTTGGTCAGGGACATTGGAGGACTGGTTCGTCAATGGCCTTGTTCACCCTTGAATGCTTTGCTTTGAAATGTGATGGTTTTGATGCGATGCTAAATTACATTACCG
Organism: Helotiales sp. F229; assembly: GCA_002554605.1. Classification (NCBI taxonomy): domain Eukaryota; kingdom Fungi; phylum Ascomycota; class Leotiomycetes; order Helotiales; species Helotiales sp. F229. The sequence goes on from MXAW01000017.1 coordinate 73,270, forward strand.
TTTGGCGGAACGGGATTCTTCGTTAGCTCCAGGGCAGGCATCGGCTGGCCGCAGGAACAAGCAGATCAGATGGGATGGGATGGGGGGGGGGGCGGAGCCGAGGCGCTGTTTGTTCTAGCGTTGTACATAATATGCACGTTGTGAGGATTGTGGCATCGCATCGGATCGCTTCGCTTCGAATTCGAATTCGAGGCGTGCTTATCTCGAGGTGTTGAGAAATGTGATAGTATGTAAGGAGATACGACGAGGGAATCAGACTGATCATTGTCTTGTTTGTTGTCCAAGTCTCGTCGAGTCTTTTGTGATCCATCACCTCGGAAGCATGCAGCAATTGTGCTTCTTTCATCCCCTCCCTTCATGTGCTCTTTCGGCCGTGCTGTATTAAATTTGAAAGCAGATCTCGCCGTCAATGGTTATCACTGGCTGGTGTGAGGATTCGGCTGCTGCTCTGTGAGGCTTGAGGGATTCCCGGTTATCTTTGTGCTCGACCCCTTAAATCAGCCGCGTATTAATTTGATACAGTATGCAAGCTGCTCCTGTCCTTATCACATCGAACCCCGCTGTTAGGCCGTTGATGTGAAGTCACTCAACGTTAGTGAGAAACGGAGATGGAGGCAAAAGGAAGTGCTGCACTATGTCAACCGGCCGTCGTTCACAGCACTCACTCCATCCTTTTGCCTTTGCGGAGATGCCATATGCACAAAAGATAGAACAGCAGCTGTCGAGGTCCAAAGATAGCTCTTGATCAAAGCATTTCCTTCGATATGTAGGGATCTTCATTGCATCCGACTTGCACCCAACGCAACGCAGCTGGCTGCAGGCACGGGAAATAAAAGAAATGGAGTCCTCAGTCTTCGACGGGGTTTCATTGTGTTCTCTGGGATGACAGAGCGTGATGCTAGATATCATTGGCCAATTCCAATCAGGGGCTGCAGCAGCAAATACGAAGTAATCGTTTGGGGACAAGCGTTGAATTTCAGCGGCGGACTCCCGTGTTGCTGTTCCTGTTCCTGTTGCTGTTCCTCTTCTTCGAATCGCTTCTGCCCGAAGATCCCTGCAGCTAAATAATGGAATGGTCGCCCCTTGCCCCGTCCTGTCCATTTCTGTTGTTGCTCCCGGCTCCCAGAGGAAAGGTCCGTTCACTCTCACGTTGCAGCGGGTCTCAGGCGACCCCCTCTCCGCGAGCAAATGGGAAGCCTCGCAGCATTTGCAAATCTGCTCTCAGACAGCATGCAAGCATACTGATTGGGCGACGGCGACGTTGGCTATTACAAGTAGTGCCGAAGGGGTCAAAGTTGAGAGAGGACATGAGCGTGCAGAGAGGAGAGAGGCTACCGCAGTGCACGTTCACCAGCATTCTTGGTTTAGTCTCCCTTGTGAGAACACGGCACTGGTTTTCGATGTCCAGAACCGACAGCCAACAGCCAACAGCCAACAGAACTACTGACTGGACCAGACGGTGTCAAAGTTAAATTCAACTTAGAACACCACCACGATACATACTTGTAGGTCGGTTCCATGCCAAAGGGTGCAGCCGTCAACCCTCTAGGCGGGATCATTGGATGTGAAGAGAGACGGGAGGGGAGGGATGGGAGGAAGAGGAAGGGGAGAAATATCGGACACTATCAAGGGATGACTATGCTCTTTTCGGCTTAGATCCCTCAGTAAACTGGATTCAAATGCAGTTCCAATCTCCTGGACAGGGGAAGCTTGGACCCTGGCTGCCTGGCTGCCTGGCTGGCAAGAGCGAGGTGGCCCAGAAGAGAAGCCCCCCCTCTCCTCCCCCCCGGTCTGGCTTGGGATTGGATTTGGATTTGACAGGGGCATAGACATGGGGCAAGAACGCACGCCGTTCCGTTTCTCTGTGCCTGGTCTCATCTGATCTGATCTGATCTCTCCTCCCCTCTCGCACCTCCTTCCTTCCTTCCTTTGTCCCCTTCTTTTCTTGTCTTTCTCCTCTTCACTCCTGCATTGCAACTGCACTGCATCTGTCGACTTGCTGCATCGTCCTGTCCTGCATCGCAGAAGCAGTTCTAAGCACAAAGCACAAGTTGATTTGCGGCTTCAACTCTGTGTGTGTGGCGTGAGCTATCTTCAGCACCCCAAGGTCTTTTTCCTGTTCCCGTTTGCACAGCTTGCCTGCGGGTGGACGAGCAACCAGTTCAAGTCCAGTTACTTGGAAGTCAAAGCATCCATCCAACCTTTCTTACCTTCGAGAAAGATACAACAATCCCTCCCTCTAGTCCTCTTGAGTCGACGTCGAACTGTTCTCCGCTCGAGCTTTATATCAGGCATATTTCGAAACACAACAACAAAGGGGGTTCTATATTGAGCGCCATATACACCAATTGTCTGCCAGACCGCAACGATGGCACCATCACTTAATAACCACTCTTCTTTCGTCCGTCCAAGGACTGGAGACCGCGAAGGTCGCCCCGGAACTCGCGACCAAACTGATCAGAACTTGATCATCCCAAGCAGAACCTCTTCTCTGCACTCCCGGATCACCCAACCAATTCCCTCAACTCTCAATGTCAAGCCTCAACAACGGACACCCAAGACGCTCACCCATGCCTACATGGTGTGTGGTGTTGGAAGAGAGCCATCGCAATGGGTCAAGGCACCGGCCCCGGCTCAGGGAAAGATTGGACATATGAAGGGAGCTGTTGGACAATTTTGGTTGCCCGAGATTCTTGGTAGCAGTCCAAGATTGGAGCAGGATAATGAAATCGCCAGAGCGCTCCATGCTGCCATGCGGGTAAGGGGAATTTTCTACAACAATCGTTGACCAATCATGTTGACAAACATATAGGCTTGTTTCCCTCACGATGTAGAAATCTGCACTGGACGCAGTCAACCGCACTGTGTGCACCATTCTTTCGTGCTTCAGCAGGATTCTTCTCACACTCTTTACGGCATTGCTCTTCGCGTCTGGTCGAGAGCAGATGATAAGCGGGCCGAGACCATTCGAGACCTTCGCAGGAGAACCGAGTCGGATTTCTACGACTCTCCAGATGAGACATATTGGATCCCGTACTGCCTGTCATTCTTGTCCCGATACCCATTGTACAACCTTTTGGGAGACTACCTTCGTGGCATGTGGATCCACTGGAACAAGGCTACTAACCTTTTCCACGCCGAGGAAGTTTCTCGCATTTTGAGTTTCCCAGCACCAAGGCTGAACGACTTGGTCCGAATTGACATGAAAGATTACGCACTCTGCTATCAATTCCCTTCTTCGCCAACCGGGTTCCAGAACTTCGCCATGTGGCCCCTATTCTCTTGCTTGTCTATTCCCAATATTGTTGGTGTCATAGAGGCAGCTTTGTCGCCAACTCGACGCATTGTGTTCGTCAGTCACTACCCTGCTATGCTCACCGTGGCAGCCGAGACAATCCGATACTGTGTTCGTGTGTACGAGTGGAGTGGTTTGTATGTTCCAGTCGTACATGCAAGACATGCAAAGGAGTTGGTCCAGGAACCTGGCCCATATATTCTTGGTATCACTGCCGAGTGCAGGTCCCTTTTCACCGCGCCTACCGATGCTTTGGTGGTAGATTTGGACCGCAACTTTGTCCTGACGTCTAGCCCACCGACCGCCCTTTCCGCTGGTCAGCGCACCAAAATGGTCAACCGTATGACACAAGCTCTCAACGGAGACGTGACGCCCTCGGGAGTGCCGCAGCATCTCCGCTCCGCCTATGGCGGAGGAAAGTTGGTTCCCGCTGGACAGATCATCGTGATGCGTGGAGAAGTCGAATCGATCCAGGACCCTGAGTGGTGGAACCAGGATTCCATTATGGCTGTTATGGATCACGTTTGCGAGAAAATGGTAAGTTTCGTCTGATCTCATATACCCAAGGGGTGTGTATAAGTCGCACATTTGCTGATCATCGTTTCATAACAGGGAAGAAACACGGGGATGAAGGCCGTATTTGGCGGGGCTGTCAAGAAACCGCTCATGACCAAGGTATCGATGAGACACTTGAACGAGATTGTTCGTGAGAGGAATCAATACTCTCGAGACGCTCTCGAGGCTTGGCAAGACTTCATCAACCTCAAGGGTCGTATGGATACCGAACTTGGCAAGGTCACCAAGAGAAACAACTTCCTCGTGGAAGAGCTTGAGAGCTGGAAGCAGCAGGCATGTTCCCTGCTCCAAGATCAGTTTCAACGACTAACAAATCACAGTTCCTCAAATTCCAAGCCTTCGCTGAGCAGCTCACCAAAGAGACTCAAGATCTCAAGGTCAAGATCGAGAATCACAAGCGTGAAAACAGACGTCTCTCAGGCCTCATCGATCAACAGAAGGACGATGCCGCTCGCCTCACCGTTCGTCTGTCCGGTACCGAGAAGCAACGTGATGATGCTCTTGAAGCACTTGTTCTCCAGCAAGAGATTGCCGAAGAACTTGAGCGTGAGCGAAAGCGCAACAAGAAGGAGCTGGCAGCTCTTCAACACACCAATGTCACCATACTCCGCCAAAGAGACGAGGCTCAACGTGTTGTTCTCCACTTGCGTGCTTTGATCAGTGGTCAAACTCATCACATGGAGCACATTGTCCGAACCCTGGGCAAGAGCCCCGAGTTGGTCGAGTATATCGAGCATGGTTACGATGAGGAGGAGGGTGACCTTGGAGATATCGCTGAGGAGGGCAAGAATGAGGAGAATAGCGAGGTGTCCCCTGGACTGGAATCCCGATCCTCGTCTCGTGCCTACAGGAACAGCACTAACAGCGATGACATGACCCCAGAAATGGAGAAGCGTCTGAACAATGGCCTTCGCAACAGCAAGCGATACAGCCAAATGAGCATTGTGGACGTTGCCGACCGCCACTTGAAGGACAAGACCGATGCCATTGCTCACATCATCCGAAACATCAGCGAGCAGTGCGCTGCCGCTGTTGAAGGTCTTCAACTCGCCCACGATGCCGAGGTTGAGGCTGAAGAATTGGCCTTGAAGGAAGCTCGTGGCCACCACCGTGTCAGCAACTTGTCAACCCTGACCGCCAGTGATGATGGTCACTCCAACGGGGGATCCGAGAATGGAGACGACAGCCACCTCAACCCCAGTGGGCGTGCATCGAGCATTCCCCCAACCCCGGATCTCATCCACAACCGATCGAGTACCTCTATGTCGATTGCGAGCGTCACAACCACTCCCGAACGGAGTAGCCAGCAATACAACATTGGTACTGATATCCCAACGAAGATCGTCGAGGATAGCGATGAGGAATTGGAGGGACGAAGCGAAAACGAAGGCTTGATTGGCAACGAGCATATCGCGAAACCAAACATGATACGAAGACCCGCGGGTGCTAGATTGAGCGCTCTTGGTGGCCGTTAGAAGGTCCAGACATTTCTTGAAAATTGCCTTCCCTTTTTAGCCCTTTTTAGCATCTGTAAGTTTTTTTTCCTGGGCGGCGTCTAATCGGAGGATCTTGTCTTGTTTGTCTGTAGTGCTTTATGGGCCGTCGCAATTTTTTATTTGTTGTATTTTAAGAACATACCTTCTTCGTTTGTAGGGGGCAAGGGAAACAAAAGGGAATTAGTTGTATGAGAAGTATGGAGAGGGGTGAGAAGGAGAGAAAAGGGAGAAAGAAGGAGATGGAGCTTTTTTGGAGGGGCAATAGGTGCCGCTTGCTGCTGTTTAATACCACTGGTGTACCCGGCGTATATAGTATAGTACAATAAGATCAATATAAGAGTTCATGAATCATTGTTTCGAATTTCATCTATCTGCCTGGGATTATATATTCCCTCGTTGACTTGGGAGGTTCGATTGGGTATTGTGTGAGGAGATGGAAATTGGGGTTCTCGGTACCGGATTTTGAGTGACGGGATAGACGTCCGGACTGTTTATGTGAGACTGAGACTGAGGCTGTCATTGGATCAAGTATCTATCTATCCATCTATCCATCCATCAATTCATCTCAACTTACTCACAAGTAAAAGCCTCTCGATAACCTCATAGGTTTCATGGGTTTCATCCTCGTACTTTGTTAATTCTTTATTTATCAAGAATCACAATTCACTCGCTGACTGACGATTGGGAGGAATACGGTACCTCCGGCTCCATATCTCATCTCATCTCATCACATCCTATCCTATCATATCCTATCATTTCTGTCTCTCTCTCTCTCTCTCTCTCACACACACACACACACACAGACACTCACACACACCTCTCCAGAGTATCCTATCCTATCCTATCCTGTCATGTTACCTAAACCTCCCCTCCCTCCCAAGCGGACCCCGCCATCCATCATCCATCCAACCATCCCGTCCTCCAAACGCCCCATCATATCATATCATCCCGGATGTCCTCTCCGACCTCTCCTCGCCAAAGAAGTGAAGCGAAGCGAGAGAAGGACCTTCTGCTCCGTTCCCCGTTCCCCGTTCCCGCCATGTTGCATAGGTATGCTGGCCGGGCGTGAACTCCGTGAGATGTGCAACAAAATCTTTTGAGGGTTTGGGGGGGTGGTGTGAGTGGATGGGCGGGGAGGAGGTGGAGGGAGGTCCGATGCGTGGGTGAGAGGATGAAGGGGAGAGGAGGGGGTGGGCACGTGATCTTAACGTGCTGTTTTGGAGGACCGGTGGGTAGAGTAAACGTTCCTCAAAGCTGTGGCGCGCCTTCATTGAACTCTTTCAGTGCGTAGCAGTTCCCGCCACCTGAAGTGACATCCTCATATGTTACACGAGAATCAGGCGCTCAGTCAGGCTGTGTGAAGCAAAACATCTCAGCTGGAAATCTTTGAGAGTCAAGGCGGACGTGTAACCACATATGCTCGTAGCCATCCCGTTTATATTAAACTTGTATTAGTGTGTGCTACTTTAAATATAGAAGTAGTAGTTTACATATTCTCATACTAACAAGCCAAACTTTCATACATTTGAGACATGGAGGATTGAAATCATCATGGACAACCCTTCAGATGCCTCATGTAATTCCATGTCTGATTTATCCGCACTACTATGGCCTCTACCCTTGCCAGTGTGCCGAACATGTTTTGACTTAGACACTTCCTTTAGCCAACTGGCCGGGGGTTGGGCCATGAAGCTTGGCCATTATCTTGAAGTAACACACGAACTTCATTTCAACTTCGACGACTTAAGAACTTCGACGGCCTTAGGATGTATAAAATGCACTATCATCATGAACGGCTTGCGACAGAGTTTTCAACACTATTGTCCATCTCTTACAGGAGCGACATGGACCGGGCGCTTGATCTCGCGCACGTACTGTCCACTCAAGGCGGCAATATTCATATCTCCTAACTCAGGTCTATACGACAGGCCAGAGTTTCGTGTACAGTTCTATTCGCTCACGGGTTTATGGTTATAGTCCTAGCCAAACGGTTCTAATTGGAATATTAGGAAAGAACAATACCCCCCTGTCTTACGACGCTTTTGGCTTTGCTAAACACGTCCCGATTAAGCGTTTACTTAAAGGCTATACGTCTGTTATTTGTGATTGGGTTGAGGACTGTATTTAATTACATACGGAGTGTGCGCTAGTGCCATTGAACAGAGACGACTTTCTCCTATGAGTGCTTTGTATCGTAAATGACTTTGTTGTATTAATCTACACTCGAGATACGGTTATTGATCGTTATATGACCTTGAGTCACTACTGGGGACAGAAGCGACTCGTGACGATTGAAAGGAAGAACCTTGCTAGATGGCTGAAGAATATCCCGTGGGGAGAGTGTTTAAAGACTTTCTTAGGCTTCTCGTTTATTTAAATCGACTTGTTATGTATCATTTAAAATGACTCCTAAGACTGGGAAAAGGAAACTGCACGGATGGCAACGATCTACTCAAAGGGGCACTTGAATATTGCTGTTACTAGCTCTTCTAATGCACAAGAAGACTGCCTAACTCTTCGTAAGCTATTAAGTTTTTATCAATATCTTGAACAGGATTCTCATTGCAACATAAGGCAAATCTCGCTAACCAGCGAGGGCTTTGATTTTACATCAGTGTTCGTTAAACCATCCTTTCAACTTACACACGCCCGTATCACAACTTATTATTCCGCATTTGATTTTTCGCTTGATATTTTTATTTTTCCGCTGTTAACTTGGGCATAGGTATTTCAAGAGCATTACTTGTCTTTTTGAACATTTTTCTTTTATAAAACCGAGATAATTATAGAATGTAAGTCTTGCTTATGATGCGAATACATCAGGTTAAATATGATTCTAAAAAAACAGATTAATATCAAGGCTGCTTTAGAAGACTAAGTCTTACGCCAATGGATAGAGGCAGTAGAGGAATACTCTCAGTTAGCACTCATAAAGGCGAAAGATCGGCTACCTGCGATACTTAGGGTAGCCACTCAATTTCAACGACTGAAGACCCGATATCTTGCAGGGCTGTGGGAAATTGACTTGCCACGGCAGATGTTGTGGCAAGTGACTCGATATGTATCTATAGTAGCTAAAGCCAAATATGAACGACCTCGACCTTTTCTGGCACTATCGTGGTCTTGAGCCTCTATATCACTTCAACCTCTTGGAGCAGGGATATCTTTCAGGACTGGGAAAGATTCTTCTTTCCTAAGAGATCATCGTTTTGAGTCTTCATAAAGCGGCTTTCTATCCGTAACGGGAAACCTGGCTGAATGGTCTGTAATCATGAGCCTCACGGTGAAAGCAGCTGTCCTAAGGCCTCTTCTAGGTTAGACAAAAGACGTAAAAGGAGTACAGGAAGTTTTAATCTTAGTATGTGAAGAGGTCATAGAAGACTTTGTGCTTTTAACTAGTGTAAAAGTGTATTTAGATACGACCTATGAAGAGTTGACAGAAGATGTGGATATTATGCTATGTTTAATCATTAGCTTAAGTTAATGTTTAAAGAATTTAAAAGATTTAGTGGAAAAGTATCAGACTACCGCTGTTGTAGTCAAGGCTTTACAAGGCAAGGGACCATGGACACGTACGAACAAGTAGGAATCATGAAATCAGTTGATACCTTTGAAAGTTTTGCAGATGTAACAACAGCTATAGTGGAGTAACTGGAGTTAGTATAATACCAATCACGGGGTTTCTTAAAGAGGAGCCGTTATCGAGATCTTTCGAGGTCTCTGCCGGAGCCTGCAGTTGCTTTGGTCCCGGTCTGATTGTTTGATAATACTGTTCAACCCAGGATTTCATTGTCAACGACCTGGCTGCTCGATCAGGGAGGGAATATATGAGAGGCAAAAATATAAACATATTTCCAAGCTATATGCCGTCCAGGATTCTTGAAATTTACTTTCAAATGAGATATTTTTTAAAGTATCTCTTTTTTATTCGAAAATACAAAAGGTATCGATGTCTTCCGACAAAAGCAGGCACGCATATCCCAACGATCTAACATATTCCCACCCACCAAGTCGTGGTCCATAAAACTGTACAGCCAGCTGTATCGCCTATTCATATTCATACATAGCTAGCCAGCTAGAAGTCCACAACTATATCCACCCTGATTCGCAGTTGCCCCTCTTATGCTCTTAGCGGTATGTGTAGCTGTGCCCTATGGTATATTTACAGGTTAATTTTGACTCTGGAGCTAAAGGAAGGCTTAAATGATTTGGTTACATTTTGGGGCGCTTTGGCATCTGGGACACAAGTCGTATCTTTGTATATTTTGTAATGTATTACAAAGGCAACAACAACGAGGATCGACATATGAGACTCCTGAATTGCTACAACTATAGATTGGTTGGATCTAACACATTTTGGGAGAGATGAAGCTGAGTGAGGTTGGTAAGGAAGTCTTTGAGTTTGATCGGGGCGTATAAAGGTGTGTCGTAGCGAAAAGTGTGTGTGATCGTAAGTGGAAGTCGAGTCCTTAAAGTGGACAGGCGATGGTGTATGAGTATAGCTTTGATGAAGATGGCTAGATATTATATGACAGATTGGAGCTTAGTTAGTTGAAGTTTGAAGGAGACTTTGGTTTTATAGGGAGTCGAGGAGAGGGCGAAGATAGAATATGAATCAATGCCTGGTTTGGGTAAGGAATACCATAAAGAAATCACAACATAATAATCTTGATTTGGGTTTTCTATGATTCATAACTCAAAGCCTTTAGATTTACTGTTGATGCGATTGCATGAGTTTGAAAATTGCCAGATGTGACAGATTGAATTCCAAGATTTGGTCTTGATATAAAAAAATATAGCTGTATCAATCCGGGGCTTGGGAACGAGATGTCTTTTTTCGGCCTCTGCAGAATGAGTAGCACTTTTCGTAAATGTCGCTTAGCAGGTGTGATTGTTGGCAATAGCTTTCCGCGCCACCTTCTGTTTGCTTACCTTTTTCGTTCAGCCATGTAAACAAGCTTGCGAAAAATCGAGAGATGAACGTAAGTGTGTCGATATTGGAATTAAGAAGTTCCTCGTCCTTTTGTGTTCTCCGTTCTAACTTGCGTAAAGCTGCTAGGGCCGTATCCGAATCATCAGTCACGAAACCGTCTTCTCTAAGATCGTCCTACAGAAAATCCAATGTCACCATGGTCAGCTACCACATTGGGCTAAGAAGATTGATCGGGCCGGAATAGCGGTACATAGTTCCAAAAGCAAAAGCATCTGGCGCGTCGTGTCAATACGCAGCCTCCAGCCTATAAGGGCAAGATTACAGAAATCTAGATGAAGGACTAAGGTGTCTCCCAAAGGCTTGCCATCATCCCGCAGTTGATTACGACGGGGGAGCCTATCCGAAAACGATTGAACATCTCTTAAGCCACTGATTATTAACCATCCTGTTCCGTCTCGCTCCTCTTGATTTCCATTAGAGTACGCCATGCTTTCTATGCCCGAATCAGGGTCACGGGAAATGCTGAATGAGTATCTCAGGCGTGTCATGAGGATACGTCCGAGGAACGATGCTGAAGCAGTTGAGAGTGATCGAGAGACGGAAGGGGATGAAAGGGTGATGGTCAAAGAGGTCGGCAAAGAAGGTTGAATCGAATATCGCCGATTAATCCCGGTCTGCGACGTTTTAACGAAGCAGTGAACATGACATCGGCAACAACGAGTGACGTGGTTTAAGTATTTTGTAATTTAGAGTGGTCTCGCAGCCGGCATTCTGTGAACGGAAGTATGATATAGATGGATGGATGAGATGGTGACAATGCGGGCCAAGATACTCCTCTAATATTTGATTTATTTAGTTAACTTATATCTATATACACGAAGTAATCTTAGCACATGAGATGAACATAGTGGTTGCGTCACTTAATTTTTTAAGCGAGAAACGGTCTCATTTGTTGATCCGTGGTGGAAATTTGGTGTTGATTAATAGCTCTTTTCTTGCTTTTTACTTAAGTCAATGAGGAAGTAAAATACCAAAAAATTAATATTTTAATAACTTATACTTAAACTTATGACCAATTTCCTTTTTAAGTCACAAAGTCAACCAAATCTACGCGACGCCTCTTCGTTCAACTTGGAATACATCTTGGGGGGAAGGGGGGGGGATCTTACTTGCTGTGATATAGTATTATATCCAGAGTGAGAACTTTCAAGTAACTTCACGTTTATATTGAACAGATGTTAAGTAATGCTGCTCAACTCAACTCGAGTCAAGTCCAACTCAAGCCCGACTCAAGTCCGCGACATACAACAAAACAATCAGCCGAACAGGGCGTGGCCAATCGTGAGAGAGGCAATACATCCACATCCGCAATATCTGGTATTACAAGTGAAGTACCATCAAAAGTACATATCCGATCAGACACAACCCAAATCACATTTTGAACTTTCACTTCACTTCATTCACTCACTCAATCAGTCTATCCTATCCTGGCTATTCACAACAAGCCCTCCACTCCACCTATCTACAGTGCACCAAAAGCAGAACAAACCAGCCGATCAAAAGGGGTATCATAGGTTCTCCCAAACCCGCATAAATGCAAAACGTAACAAAAACACTCCCGTCTCATCTCATCTCGCCAACAATCACTGTCACCAACTACTCGCCCGATCAACTACAATGAGGATCAACCCAACCCCAATGCAAAATCACGCTCCTCATCTACCGGCATCGGTGTGCGGACTGTCAACTCGCCTAGATCATCGGAGCTGAATTCTAACTGTGTTTGCTTTGTCGGAGTAGATGGCATAGTAGCATCTGGCGGTGAGTCACTAGAGGCGGATGCCTCGGCAGCAGCAGCTCTCTGGGCTCTTCTCAGCGCATTCCGTTCCTCACGCTGTTTAATAAAATCCTTCTCAGCTTCAATAGCCTTCTCCCTCCTGGCCTCAACCTCCTCTCTCTTAACCACCTTCCTCAGCCCCTCTGAAGCATGGATCAAGCCATCAATGCTAATAGCATGATTCGTCATCTGATGGTTGATGTAAGTGTACGTCGCTGCCGGGGTTGAGCATTGCAGGAGTTGCTGCTCGTTGAGTTTCAGTAGAGCGAGAGCGACTTGGAAGAGGAACGTGCTGCCGTCGTTGGTGCAGAATACGACGTCCCAGACGCGGAAGAGTGCTTCGGCGGACAGGCAGTCGGTGAAGACGCTGAGAAACCATTGGAATGTGAGGGCTTCTAGTTCGATGCTGAGGTCGTCGAGGTGGGCGGAGAGCTTGGGGAGGATCTCGGTGACGTATTGGCGGAGCACTTGTTGGTCGGCTCGGGATGCGAGGAGACTGTGGTCGTAGTATCCTCGTGGGAGGATGTTCTCGATGATACTTGTCAGCACCCAGAATGCGTCTTCTGCTGTAGGCATGATGAGGAGCAAGCAGGCTGTTATTAAGTTCATGCCTTGACAATATCCAACCTCTTTATTTCTTCGAGAATATGCCAATAGAACTTCATTCAACTTGACGACCCCTGGACCTTTGCGGAAGAATATGTTGTCCGTCAATGTGCGATTGATATCCATTTGGATCTGTGCCACAATTCCAGGGTCATCATCGTCGTTCCTCTGGGCAACGAGATCCTCGTAGTATCCAGGGATTCGTAAAGCCGTAGCTCCTGAGCACTCGGCCCAAATTTTGGCTCTGTATGCGACAGGAATGCCCCCAAGAACAAGAGCTTTGAACTCATTCCATTTCGCACGGCCGACTTTACCCTTGATTCCTAGACCAGCAACACCAATCACTTCACCATCTGTCAGGGTAGCTTCCGGCATGATAGCAATCGGGCGGTGACTGCCCTTGTCCACTGTGGCAGCCATAGCAGCTGCAGCAGCTTCGCCATCACGTTTACGTTCCGCCCTGACCTTTCTGAGGAAATCGTTCCACCTAGGCGTCTTAGTTTGTTGGAGAGAGTCGTGAAGTTCTCCAAGTTGCTTGAGAAGTATTTTGACAGGCTCTGTATCCTCTTGAGGAAGTTCTGATGAAGGCTGTGGTTCAGATGCGACAGGTTTTGAAATGGTCGCATTTTCTGTAACCACTGTTACGGAGGACTGAGGTGCAATAGCACTGGCTGATGGCAAGAAGCCTCTTTCTTCGGTCATGATCCCCGGAGATCGTGGTACTTCCCCACCTTCCATCACTTCAAATGCAGGCACACCTCCTGACGGAGTATGCGAAAGCAGTTCTGTCGGGAATGTTGCGATCTTCAAGTAGTCTTGCCAACGCTTAACTGGTTTGCCATCTTCAAGTCGTTCATCAGTAGACGTGGGAGTTTCGGGCCGTTCTTCATCGAAACCCAGATCAGAACTTGAGATGTCAACAGAGAGCCCACTCCTCGCGCTGCTTAACATTTCAACTCGACTTCCTCGCTTTGTCTTCTGCATCTTTTCCGCGGCTTCTCGCTGCCTCTTCTTGCGGCGCTGGTCATAGATAAATCCAAACCGATCCGTGAGAAATTCGGGATTGTACGGGTTGTTGTAAGTTTGAGTGATCGTAGGCGGTTGATCATCTGGATCAAGGATCGTATCCATTTCAACTGGTCCATAATTGTCCAAACAACTACTGGGTGTGGTGTTTTGAGGGCTTGAGCCCATCGTGTCCCATCTCTCCTGAGGCCTTACGGGGCCTTTGTTTCCAGCGCCAGTTACCCGTCGTGTACCAGGTATTGCTTTGGGTCCGGGTTTCACAGGAGCTGTCCTTGCGGACATAGTAGTTTTTGCACTGGCAGTAGATGCTGCTCTCCCAGCTGGCGTCGTCCCCGTACTATTTGCTCTTCCCCGTCCGCTTCCATCAACATCTCGGCTCGTCATTGTCGTACCCGCCACAAGTTTCAATGCCAACGTGGCCAACCCAGACGAGGGTTTTCGGTCTCGCTGAGAAGCGGCAACATTGGTCGATAATTGACTCGAAGCCCGACTTGGACTTCTCATTGGACTCCTGACCGGGCTTCTCGAGTTTTCAGGTGGTTGAAATAGCCCATTCTGTAATACCGACTTTCGACCCGTTGCTGCACTTCCTCTCCGTTCTGTCCCTCCTAAGACACCGACAGCATCCCCATTGATACTGCTTGCCCGACTGGTTTTCCTGCTCGTTCCGCCCCATATATAGTCTTTCCATCCCCTCTGAACTGTTGCTGGCTTGTCCTCCAATGCTTTTAACTTTGCTGCTGCCCTGATGGTGACATCGTTGTCCATCGTCCCAAACTCTCCCAGCGCCACTGATCCACCCATAGCATCACCCATCAAATCCTCTAATCTATCTTCCTCAATGATGTCCCCATTGACCGAATCGCTCGGTGACTTCTTTTCGCTCTCGATAGCACGCAATCGGGTCTCCAAATCTAGGTTCGACAGACCGCATTCCAGTATGATCTTCCTTAAAGCTCGCTCCCTACTCTCTGCCTTCCTCCTCAGTGAAGCTATCTGCGCGTCTCGTTGTGCTAAATCCTCTGATATCTGCCTGACAAAATTGACAGCCCCATTCCGCGCAATCAGTCTCTCAATATGATCATCGTTCGCGAGGTGTATCGATCCAGGGACCGAGCTGGTGGTGAGCGGCGCATCGTCGAAAAGTGCAGAGCGAGTCTGCTGGGCAGACGAGGCTGTCAAGCTCTCCACGATCGATGGAGCTGTATCAGATGGTTTGCGCACTCCATTCGCAGTGCCATCGACGGATCGAGGGATCAAAGGTCGATCTTTGGGCGACTCTGGGGAGAAGGAGGGAAACGAAGTCAACGACTTGTCGGAGATGGACGATGCGCTGCTCGACATGTAAGAAGCATACTTCCGAGGCTTCACTCGAACTGTCTGCGATCGCGTACTCTTCCCAGACGCGTTTGACTGGTGCGAACCAGATCTCTGCAACGAGACCGGGCCAGCATCAATATCCATGGTCTTGAGGAGCCAAGCGTCAACAGAGGCCTCCTGCGGGTCGTAACTCTCGGTCGACAGCCTCCTCACCGTCGTATGAAAGGCGTCGGAATGGCATGAAACGAACGAAGCTTCTGTATAGGCGCGATTGCATAGGGAGTAGACTTGATGGCGGAGGAGATCCGGTTGGTGTTGGTGTTGGTGTTGGAGTTGTGGTACATGTGCCTTGTTTCCTAGGTTAGAGAATGCCATCGTCATAAAACTCGCGTAAGATATTGAGCAGCCAGCACGGCGCAGAGAAGAAGATTGATTTGTAGCTGTTCTTCTTCTTTTAAACTTACTTCAAATGTATGTCTGTTCTTCTTCTAGAGTGCGTCTCGTTCTATTGTATGCATTCCTGATATGAAGGTTACCCCGACTTTGCGTGATTTTCTCTGATATGAGAGTATTTCATTAAGCACGCAAATCGCTCATACGTCAATCTCCTAGCCGGTCCACCTCTTGTTTTACTTAGGGCTTGCTTATAGTCGGGGAAAGCAAATGTCACCGGAAAGTAAAGGTGTTATTTCTCGTATTTATTTTAGGCATTTAATTTTGGTGTGTGGCTTATTAAAATTAATAATTTTAAGTAATAAATTTAATATAAATTAATTACTTAAATTTTGAAAAATACATAATTATTTTTAATTATAATTTCATTTACATTTGATTTATTTAAACTATTAATATATTAATTTTAAAGCTTTAAAGGCAATAAAGACTTTATATATTAAGTATGTCGGTGTAGTACCGGTGGATCACGTAAAAATATATTAAGCAAAAGGGTTAATATAGTTTTTAATAAAGTGGGTGGTAAAATTTGTGTATTACTAGGGGACCAATCAGAGATTAATAGGTGACAGCTTTAATGTTACTTAACTCTAATATAATATTATTAAAAGTGGTAATGTTAAAAGTAGTAATATTATAAGTAGTAATATTATAAGTAATATTATAAGTAGTAATATTATAAGTAATATTATAAGTAGTAATATTATAAGTAATATTATAAGTATAATAATAAGTATTTTTTAGTTTTTAATACTCCGCAGGCCCTCCGGGGGCCCTCCGGGGGCTCTGCGAGGCCTGTGTATTAATAATAATTATATTAAAAAAACTTTTTTTAATTAAATTATTAAATTATTAAATTATTAAATTATTAAATTATTAAATTATTAAATTATTAAATTATTAAATTATTAAATTATTAAATTATTAAATTATTAAATTATTAAATTATTAAATTATTAAATTATTAAATTATTAAATTATTAAATTATTAAATTATTAAATTATTAAATTATTAAATTATTAAATTATTAAATTATTAAATTATTAAATTATTAAATTATTAAATTATTAAATTATTAAATTATTAAATTATTAAATTATTAAACTGTTACGGCTGACCTCGGGGTAATATGAGAAACCACACCACTTTAAAAAAGGACACTAAAAAGGGAAGTTTTTTTTTAATATTTAGACTTAAGGTTACGCTTAATATTAAGAAAAAAAGATTAAGAATAAAAGAGTACATTTAATATGACAAATTAAAGCCTTATATATCTTTTCTTTAAGTATAATTAACTTATTTAATAATTATCCTTTTATTTAAGGTTATAAGTTATATTATTTTCTTTTTATTACTTAAAAACTTATCTTTTAAAGTGACTTATAAAATGGCTTATGTAAATGACTTATGTCACGTGATAACTTGTACTTTTAAAGTGACTTATAAAGTAGCCTGTGTAAATGTCTTGTAAAATGAACTATAATATTACCTCTCCTTTTTAAAAACTATGTCTTTATAATTAACGTCATAAGTCTATTATTCTTTAAGTCGTTATAATCGTAAATTCTAGTGTTATAAGCCTTTAATTATTAAAGTAAAGCTTTTAAAAGTCCTTTTATATCTGGATACTTAAAGTAAAACGCCTTTAATAAGTATAGTATTATTATTATGTCTAAATATAAGTACTACTTTAAATCCTCATTTACACTTATCCATTTGATTTAATATTTAAAAGTATTATTTATTAACTTAAATCTTAATATTATTTTAATTTCTTATTTGTTTTATTTTAAAAAGAGTTAAATTAGTATTAATATAGATTATACTTGTCTTAAAAAAGGGTCGTTGACGCATTTTTGTAAAAAGTAAAAATAAAAAATAAAGTGAACTTTTTAACTTTTTTTTTAATTTTTATTAATATTTTAATTAGTCTGTATTATTTGTTTAAAAGCTTTTTTAAAAGTCTGTCTATTTTTTAATTAATTATAGAAACTAATACCAAGTCTTTTATATTTTAATTAACTTTATAATAGGTTTAGTTTATTAATTGTTTTATTTTATCTTATTATATTTAAATTAAAGATTGTGTAAATTTTAAGGTTTATTTTATTTTTAAAGTAATTTTAATAGTATTATTTTTATTCAAATTTTTTATTATTGATGTTAAAGGTTTTAAATTATACATATTATATAAGGTTTTTGTCGGTGCAGTACCGGTGGATCATGCAAAGATATATTGAAGCAAATGGTCAATATAGTCTTCAATGAAATGGGTGGTAAAATCTGTTTATTCCTAAGAGAATAGGAAAAATCCCTTACTATATACTCCTCCAAATGACCCTTATAACAAGTCCATTATAGCTCCAACTACCCCCTAAAACTATCAAATCCATTATTCCTAGTAGCTAAGGCATAACCCCTGAAAATTACCATAATATCATTCAAATGGCGCTTCTTATATAATATAATAAGATTACATAATCCCTATGAACTAACACCGGCAATACTTTTTTTAGAAAAATAAATAGGAATTCCAACATAATTAAAAAAAAGCAAGGGTAATATAAACTTTAATAAGCCAAATAGAAACGTTTTATAAAGATAATGTGCTAAAGAGTATAATAGTATGCAATATATAAAGCAAAAAAAGCCAAAATAATAATAATATAAGAGATATAATATTAAAATTATTGGAAAAAAAGATTAGGAAATGCCAAAAAATAGCATAATACAACAGCTTGTAGTATGGGCCTGAAAAAGGTCCAAAATCCACTCATAACGGCTTTATACTAATTATGCCAAGGGAGGTGTTGATTCAGGGCCAAAAATTAATAATATATAAATTAAGCAAGATTTATTAATAACCTAAGCAAGGCCCATGGATTTTCCTATTATTCCTTTATTTCATATATACTTTGAGGGCTTCCCAGAAATTTATTCTTCTTTTTTTAGCAATAACGAATTATTATTTATATATCAAAATCCATCGATTTTGTATCAAAGCTAATATAATCTTAAAAACCTTTTAATTAATAATTTTAATTTATTAATAATAAATCAATTATCCCCCAAATCAATATTCGAACTTGTTTTGAGGCTATTTCGGTCCCATATCCCAATGCTAACAATAACATAATGCCAATTCCGATGCCATCTAGCGCCCTCGCAATTGCCTACCGCAAATATTGCATTTAATGCGTTCATGCTTAAGCGCATGGTTTGAAGCACTTTTGTGTTTTCGATAATTTTAAGTTAAAGAAATGCAGCTATTGCATTAAGCAAAAAAAGAAATGCCGCCTTATAAATAAATCCCTAAAAACCACTTATAATCCCGGCCTATAAATTAATTATGGATTTTGAAAGAGATTCAAATGTATTTTGTATTTGATGTGGATATAGCTTTTTTGATTTATTGATATTAAGTTTAATATTCTGGTTTATGTGGCTAATGCCAAATTATTTGTTTTAATGAACCTTTTTGCTGCCGCAAAATTAATTGCTGCTATATTGTTGATTGCTTTAGTAAAGGCACCAAAAACAAAAGATCAACTGGCGTTTGCTTTGTTAAAGGAAACTTGGGCCCTTTGGGTCGGATTAGGTTAGCTTGCTAATACCTAGCTGGTATGTAACCCGGTATAATATTCAATTCCAATTAATAATTAATTTAAATATAAGACTTGGGCATTTAAATTAAAACAATGGCAATGGCTTTAGGCCACATTAATAAAATAATATTTGGCATTTATGCCTAGGCCATAAAGGCTTAAAGCAAGCGCAAGGCTTCTATTAAAGCAAAACCTAACAGCAAGCGCCTTTGTCGCAATATGCCGGTAATAAAAAAGAAAAAAAAGAATTTAAAGCTATTTGCGAACGGCCCATATGGCATAGGTAATAAGTAAGCCCTATTTTAAATTAGCTTTATGATAAATTCTTTATAACAATGCTTTCCTTAAATCCTTATATGGGAATAGCCTTTTATAATGAAATCAGCAATTAGGTCCCTATTGGAGTATTATTGCAAAGCCGCTTATTAATGCTTTAAATTAAAAAATAAATAAATGCAAATTCAAGCTATCTTTCATCTCCGCAAATTGAATAACCATAATATGCAATTAAATAAAATAAAATAAATAAATAAAATAAGAAATGCATATTAAGAAAAATACATAAAAAAAAAGTAATAACTGTATAAACTCCTTCATTATTAATTCAAATCAGCCCCAATAAATCTTTAAACCCATCCTTCCATTCTAATAATAAGCATATTAGTATTAATAAAATCCTAAAAAGCCTTATTTAAAGTGGCTTTTATTATAATATTAGCAAGATTACAAATACCATCAATCCATCATATTTCCATAAATTCCCTACGCTTATATAATTAACAAATTGCCATTATATTAATCATCAAACGCTTTTTCTTTATAATACTAAATTTAACAATACATTTATATAATAAAAAAGAGTTTATATAAACAATGGTAAAAAGCCTTAGAAAATTAAGCTTATCAGTCATTATATCAATAGTAGTCGCCATAGCAATTAATATATCAACACCGGCAATCATAACATATAATTCCAAAGCAAGCATTACGCAAATAATTCTTTTGCATTTAATAAAGCTAATATGGATAATATTGCCATTAAAAGTAAACTCAATATCCCCCTCCGATTTGGTTCCAATTATTATCACAAAACCAATTTGGGAATTCAAATTTTTATTATTAATAAAAGAATTATTAATAAAGACGTAAATTTTTACTAAATATAAATTTACGGGAATATACCATAAACCTCTCTTCAAATTATTCATTTGCTATTGAAAACGCAGATTTAAGGCCTTAGCATTATTTATTATAAGATTTTAATATTAAGCTGCTATTAAAAAATCAAATATGGCTTTTGATTAACAAATTATAGCAATATAAGCTCCATAAGCGCATTGCTCCATATAAGCCTTTTTATAATCACTTTTTTTAATATCAATTAGCTTAATCCTGGCCCCTTATCCCTTTTGAGACATGTAAAAATTGTTTCCCTTCATAATAATAATGCAACCATTAAACATAAAAGATTTAAAAGCATTTAAGACCTAAATTGGCTTTATTAAAAAATTCGCATTTGCAATTTCCATTTATTCCCTAGCCAAAAAGTTGTCATCTCCTAAAATCAAAATATCATTCGTCTGCATTCCAACCATTCCAAATTCTTAACTATTCTTAATACTAATTAACAAACAAGAATTGTACATAAAGATCTCCATTTATAACTTCTTAATATAATGTTTATAATAAGTATTAAACTAATAATTTCCTAATTCCGGAATGCCATATAATAAAAGCATTATCATAAACACTATACTAAAAGGGAATTCATTTGCAATCTCCTAAAAAAGCCATGCAAAAATATCTTAAAAAAGTTTTGTTTATGCCTATACATAAGCTTAAATAATATCCCAAAATGCCAAACATAATTCGGATCCATTTTAAACCTTTTTCAGCTGCCTAATCGCAAATGCTAAAAAAATAAGCAATCATTAGCTTACATATTAAATTATTAAAAATTAAGTTAATATTTCCCTTTTGCCTTTATTATTAAAGCATTAAACAACAAATCTCGATTTCTCATACGGCATTAAGGTTTCTTTGCCTTTTATTTCATTTACTATTCTAAATTTAAAAATGCATTGGCTTCTTATTTTAAGGTTATTCTTCTAAATAGGTATAAAAACCCCTCTTTTAATAAGTGCCTTATACTCCATTTAACGAAATTGCTAAAATGATGCTCCAAAAGTGATGATCTTGCCTTCATTCCAAAATTTAATAAAAAACTCTTAATCTCTTATCTCCTTCTTAATCAAAAACACCTCAGCATTATAATTATTATTAATTATTAATAACCCATAAATAGGTTACACAAATAAAAGCTCAACAATAATCCAAGATAATTTCGAAATTAATTCAGGCATGCTATTAACTAATAATCCGGGATTAGCAATAATTTTAATCAATTTAAATATACTATTAATTAATAATCCGGGATTAGGAATTATTTTTATGAAATCTTTTAGCAAATTTTCTTTTTAATGCTTAACGCTTAGCGTATTTATTTTAAATAGGCGTACAAATGTTAATCAAAATATATAAATTCAATTATTATTTATAGCAATTTTGCAAAACTTGCCATTTATTCTTAAAAACTCATATAATCCTTTTTATCCTTTTTTTTTCCTTCACACTAAAACTTAATTCTTTAAATATAAATCATATACTAAAATGGTATCAAGGCCATTTTAAATCGCTAATGCATTATTAATTTTGCGAATTGCATGAATCCGCTTTATTTTTTTTATTGCCTTTTTAATAATAATAGCGCACTGCTCAATAAACAAATTTAAAAGATTTAGCTTTATTATTCTAAGATAAGCTCCAAAAATAAGCAATATAAAAATTAGCCCATTAAATTCAGCTATATCATTCACTATTTTAATTGCCATTTGCAATCAATTTTTGTCACTTAGCTTAAGGTACTTTTCCATAACAATTTTATAAGCATATTAAAATAAACAATAATATTTTTTCATTTTGCTAATTAAGTAATATGCTTTTATAAGAATAAGCTTTGAAATACTTCCAATAAAGCATAAAAAGCTGCGGAATTCCTTAAAATTAAAATTAGTCCCATAATTATATATTACAAAATCAGGGGATTTAATATATATATTCATTTATGCTAACTTAAAAGCATTAAATATGGCCTAAGCCATAACCAATCCAGGTCTTTTCCAAAATAGCTTTGCTGCTCCAAAGCCAATAGCTTCATCAATCATATAAAAAGCATATCTTTTTTCAAATTATGCTATATTAATATAAATTATATAATTAAAATTTATGTCCTTTTGCAGCTTAAATCAAAATCTATATAAAGCATCTATATGTTTTTGGCAATGCTCACATATCTTTTTAATCTTAAGCATAATATCAAAATCAAAAATATGACTAGCCTAATTTAATAAGTATTATAGGCATTACACCAAAAAATGCCCAAATCGCCTATATAACCTCCAAATCTCCATTTCAATTAAATAATACGCATTAATTATACCAATCAATAAATCTAATAATTGCTAATGCTAATTTAGGAAAAGCCATGGATGGCCTTGTTTTTGTATAATTAAATGTTTTTTCTTGCCCTAAACTAACACATTCCATAAATTATCATACTAAGCATTAAGCTTATTTAGCTGCTATAAGCATACTAAGAATAAAATATCCGCATCCACAATTATAAACTCCATTAATCCAGCAAAAATATTAACCATTGCTACTCCTATAAACAAGCAAAAACTAGCTCCAAATATAATCCAACTTTGCCTTGCTTAGCTTATATCAAGCTTAACGTCTTAAATCCATTGCAAAACTCGCAACTAATTAATGCCTCCAATATTCTTATTTAAAGCTCCAATATTAATAAAAAAACCTTAAAAAAATCGGTCTATCCATTGCATTATATAAGCCTTATTGCATAAAAATTTCCTAATCCTACTTTCCAAAATATGGGCCGCTTTTCGCTCCTCAAACTATAATAACACCTCCCATACATTATACTTAATTTCATTTGCTATAAATATAGCCATAAAATTCGCTATACCATTACCATCATCGCTATCTATTTCCCCCTAAAAATCATCATCATCTAATAAAATATTTGCTTTATCATTATAAGGATCATCCTTATATCCTCCAAATTAAATCCAATTCATATCCAAATCAAATCCATACCCTTTAGCATATGCTAAGTAAGCCTTGAATAAGCTTTCCATAGCTCTCATTCCTTCCGCTTTCCAATCAGCAAAATACTTCATTCTTGCAGCATCTCATTCTTCCTCAAAATATCAGCTACTATAGCAATCCTTCTTCTTGCATATAATACACCCAAAATAGCCTAGTCTAAATTGAAATTTGTCCCCACATTTATTATCCTATAAAAACTTCATCCTCTTATCCAAATAATATACACTTCCATCGGCAATATAAAATCAATAGCAATTCAGATCCAATCCAAAAATCCTTCCAACCCATAATCCCAACTCATATATCATCTCTATGCCAATAGCAAAGCAAAGGCCATCCATCAAAATAAAAAACATTAATAATGCCTTAAATAAGGCCATCTTAAAAAATGAATTACCTAATATTCCCTATAATAACTTATCCCAAAACATCTTATCATTCCTTATATTATCATCCTTAAAACCTAATTAAAGGCTTTGCAATTCCCTAACAAAGCTCTCTAATTAACTTAGCACTGGTTTACCCTTTTAATATAATTCAGCTTAAAATAACAAAAAGGTTAGGCCAAACCATCAGCTAAAAAACCTATTCACACGCTCCTCTATTTCAAAATTGCCTCAAATAGCCATAACAAAATCCTCAAAAAAATATCCCTTATTCTAAAAATACCAATAATAATATATACTAGCTTCATTTCATAGCATAAACAAAAAAGCTCAATTTTAAATAAAATTATTAACAAAAGCTCGCTAACACAAATTAGCAAAAATGTATAACTTCTCATCAAAATGATCCTTAGCGCTATTATACTAAAGCTTCTTCAAGTATATTTTGCTAAAATTTATCAAAAATTTGGCTTAATTTAAGAATAATAGATTCATTATAAATCATAAAAGCCATATCAATTTAAAATAAGGTTCAATAAATCTTGATGCCATTATAAAAAGGGGTAATATCCCATTCCTTAAGTAAATATTTGGCGATGGTGCTAAATTAAGCAATGCATTATCATTCGATTTTTACTTTAATTTATCTCCAAAAGGCCCCCTACCAAAAATAAATAAGAACTCCCTTTTTAAATTAACAAATGGCATTGCATTATACAAATCCTCTTCCATAATATTAACTTTAATAAAGGCAAAGGTGCTAAGCAAATTATCTTAACATCCTAATATAACACCCAATATCTCTCCCCTTAACGCTAAAGGTGTCTAACCTTCTTCAATCTCCGGAATAAGGGAGAAAAAGGTTTGCGCAAATACAAGAACCCTTAATTAATCTTAAATAAGCTATATAAAAAATGTAAGTATATCCCGGACATAATTCGGGACAAATCCAAGATACATCCAGTCTTGCATCTCCAATTATTCCTTAAGCCATTCATTCTTCTCAGCCATTATTATATCCTCCAATGCATCCATAACCTTTATTCCTTTGGCTCTTTGCACATAGCAACCATGAAATCTAAAATCATCCCTTAATCAAATCCTCTCCTGCCTATATATCTTCTTAAAATCGGCAGCTATCCATTTGCCAAAAAACTCCCAAAAATCCTAAAACAAATACTTTCCCTTCATCTTTCTATTATAATAATACTTGTAAAACTCTCATAAATACCTCATATAATTGGTTAGCATCCTTTTAATTCTTAATAATATATCATCTACTGATTCTTAAGTTAATAAAATAACACTTTCCTGCTCTTTTATTAGCTCTGCTATATGCTTTCTTAATTAAAATATTATATTAAAATAGGTTTAAAATTAATTTAGGTATAATTCTTTAAATAATCTATTAATCTGATTTTAAAATGCTATCTTAACAATTATCGTTAAATAACTATTATATTATATTTGCTATAAATTATACAACTATTGGATTTTTAATCGGTTAAAGTGCCTTCACTAATGTCTTTAAAAAGGGGAAATTATCTATCCCTTAATCTAATTAAATAACTAGGCCCTAATTAAAAGTACAAATAATTAAGTGCTTCAAATCAACTCTGCAATCTGAGACCTTGCTATTTATGATACAAATTAACCACTAATCAATATCAATGCAATACCAATAAATCACCCAAAAATATATTAAAGCAAATAATCAATATAATCTTCAATAAAATAGGTAATAAAATCTATCTATTCCTAAAAAAATAGAAAAAATCCCTTACTATATACTCCTCCAAATAACCCTTATAACAAGTCCGTTATAGCTCCGACTACCCCCTAAAACTATCAAATCCATTATTTCTAATAGCCAAAGCATAACCCCTAAAAACTACCATGATATCATTCAAATGGCGCTCCCTATACAGCATGATAAGATTACATAACCCCTATGGACCAACAGTTTTTAGTTTATAGTTATTTAAAACTTAAAATGGTGTTATGTTTCCTAAGGACTTATGTGATAATATAAGTTAAGTAATGTTTATAATTAATAAGAGGGAACTTTAATTGTTTTAATAATATATATAAAATAGCTAAAGTCGTTGTTTAATATATTAATTTATAACCTCCGTTTGTCCATCCATATTTAAATTATAAGTTATAATAAGCTTTACTTTTATATTTAAAATATAGTAATATTTGTTTTAAAAGGTTAAAATAAACTAAGAGCCTTTATTTAAAACAATTAAATTAGGCATTTTAAAATATTAGCTTTAATAAATTAAGAAAAAGTTGACTATATCTTTAATAATAATGGTTTTATAATAAGGGATAAAGAGGGGCTTTTTCATAAGTCAATTTATGATTATAAACGTAAAATTAAAGCCATTTTTGTGTTGAGGTAATTTTATAAAATCTATCGTTAAATGTTGGTATAATCTTATAAGAATTGGTAAAGGATGTAATAGGCTAATGGTTCATTAGTAAAAAATATCAGCGCCAAAAAATTAATTAATTAGTTACAGTACTAGCCAACTCCTACTTATTATTTAAGCGAAAAGGAACACCAAACATTTGAACACTTTTATAATTCTTTATATATCTTTACAACTATAAATACAATTATTATTTCGAAAATATACAATTAATTGTCATATTCTCCTCTTCTTATAAAATCAATTTTAAAGAGTTTTAGTTATTGAAAAACATCAATATTTTGTATACCACCCCTTAGCCTTAATGCAAGCCTTAATTCTATTAGGCATACTTTAATATAAATTATTAAACAACGACTTATTTAAAGTATTATAAGCAACCTGTAAATAACTCTCTAACCTTTAGCAAGCATTTTCCGAATTCGATTTGTTGTTTACAATGTTAGAAAACATTTAATAAACCTGTTTTTTAAGGTGCCACCAAATATACTCAATTAGGTTTAAATCGGGGAAATAAAAAGGCCAATTTATTGTTAATTAAATGCAATGCTTTGCGAATTAAGCTTTGATTTTACTAGCAATGTGAATAAAAGCATTATCTTACATAAATTCGTATTCTCCATCAAGTTATTAGTATTATCCGCAGAAAATTGGCTTCATTTTTGCCTCAAGGACCTCCAAATAAGACTTTGCCAAATAACCATGCTTCGCATTTTCAAAATCTCGATTCATAATATAATGGCCAGTCCTCCTAGTATCCAAAAAGCTTACCCAAATCATAATCTTTATATTCTTTTTATAATTATATTCCTGAATCATTTTTTGATCCCATTTTTAATGCAGGGTACAAAATACCCATTCGGTTTCCCCCTTACGACCCCGTTTTATAAAGCACTTATTGCTTCAAACTATTATCCCCCACTTTTCAACTATTCAATCTCGATGATTTAAACACCATTATAGTCTTTTGGCAACGTGTTTTTTTGTAAATTTCGATCGCTTTCTAGCTAGACAATTGCGTATATTATACTTTACGAAAATCTTTTTAAGAATAAAGACCTTATAATCAAAATTATAGGCTTTAATCATATTTTTATACAAATCCTTTGGGAATTTCTTAACATGTCATAACAGCTTTCGTTCGTTTATTAGTGTATATGTTTTTCGCCAAGGGGTTTTCAATAAATTCTTTCCTTTGTCGCGCAAATCGGCTTACAAAAGAATATAATTAATCGTAATACGATCCTAATTTAAAGCCTTCGCAATGCCCCCAACTTTCACACTCGCAAGTGCTTGCCCCACAATCTTTTCTTATACATACGAACTAAGTTAAGGCTTAACAATACGATTATTTAATATAGCACCAAAAGCTCTGCATTATTATTGCATTTTTGTAATTAAGTTAAAAAGGAAGGAAATGCAGGAACGCGAAAAGTCGCGGTTTTAACGCGTTTCGCTTAGTAGCAGTTGACAGGGACTGTAAATCGGCTATTTTTATTATGGTTAACCTTAAGGTAATACGAGAGACTACATTACTTTAGGAAAAGACATTAAAAAAAGAAGTTTCTTTTATATTTAAACTTAAGGCTACGTTTAATATTAAAAAGAAGAAATAAGGAATAAAAGAATATATTTAATATAATGAGTTAAAGCCTTATATATCCTTTTTTTAAGTATAATTAATTTATTTAATAATTGTTCTTTTATTTAAAGTTATAAGTTATATTATTTTTGTCGTACAGGCACGGCTGCAGCTCGCCTAAACTGCTCTCTTGGCATTGCATACTTTTTAAATAGGGTTCTGCTATTATATATTGCCTTAGGGAAGCACTTCCCCCTTTCACATTTTTTACTTAGATTTCACTTAATTAATTAACATATTTTATTAATTTAAATGCTTGCAAAGCCTGAGTCTTATTACGCATATTAATTATAAGCCCCGTAATAAAATTATTAAATTAATATTTTTTTATATTGCGCGCAGCTAATGAAATTAAAGCTTTTTAAGTTCCTTGAAGTTTTTGAGGTTTTGCGAATTACCTGTTGCAGAGTTTTTACCGCTATTTTAACACATCGCTTTTTTAATCCCAATAACCTGCAAAAGAGCTTAAAAAAGAATTGGATTTAAATCCTTTAATTGCTTCCTTCTTACTCTTTTTCCTTCCTTTAATTCCTCAAATTCCTCGAATTTTCCCTCATGCTTTAAGCTCTTAAAAGCAACCTCTTCATAATAAATAACAAATCCATAGCTAAAGAGCTATTGCTTACTTATAACAAGCGCACCTGGCTTATATGGTTTTAAGCCTATAAGGATTTTTGTCATTTAAATAAGGTTTGAACAAAGCTTGATCCAAATGCTCCCAATTCAATAAGCCCATTAAATACAAAATCAATTGCTTTAATATTCCTTATTATTGAATATAAGATTAATAATATACAAAAGGCCAAAGCAATAATTAAAGCTTAGGTTGCTTGGGAAAAAGATATTAAAGACCCTAAGTGTCGGTGCAGTACCGGTGGATCACGCAAAGATATATTGAAGCAAAGGGGTCAATATAGTCTTCAATGAAGTGGATGGTAAAATCTGTGTATTTCTAAGAAAGTGGGAGAGATCCCTTATTATATACTTCTCCGAATGACCTTTGTAATATGTCCGTTACAGCTCCGACTACCCCCTGGAACTGTCAGATCTATTACTCCTAGTAGCCAAGGCATAATCCTTGAAGACTACCATGGTATCATTCAAGTGGCGCTCCTTGTACAGCATGGAGAGATTACATAACCCCTGTGGACCAACACTAAGGCTAAGAAAACAAAACTTGATAAAGCGAATTACAAAATAGCAATCTTGAAAAAGGTTGCGGCTAGGTTTAAGCTGCTTTTAATAAAGTACTTAATGCTTATGCCCTCTTAAAACAAAAAAGTAAAAAGCTATAAAGCCGCTATGAAATGGGTTTAAAAGCATATTAATAATAACGTTTATAGCGCTATTTCCTTAAAAAGCAAAAACACCTACGGGCGCAATTAAACTATTTAATAATTAATGCAAATCCTCCAACAAAATTACGCTCCTTCAACATTAAGTATTTTAATTTAAATTAAAAAAAACTATACCGCAATGCTTTATAAAGCAACCCATTAATAAATTAAATTTATTATTTGAATTTAGAAATGAAAATATGCTTATTAAAAGGCGCTTTTTTATAATCTGGATTTTGTAATAAAGGATTTAGCAATTCACACCTTTTTAAAAACAATGAAAGTTTGATTAGCTCCCCAGTGGGCGCAACACAAATCCGCCAACCTTCAATTAATAATATGGGAGACCTCACCCAATCACTCTAATCCAATATAATATAGTGTTTGCAGCTTTGGCTAAATAATCGCAATTCGAATTGTCTTTTAAAAAGCCCACTGGATTATATTTAATTGCTATTTTTAATAGCAGATCAAATGCTTTTAATAATAATAACAAGTCCTTTTCTTTCTCTTGCTTTTGCCCCTTCAAATTGAATAGCTTTTTTAAAAACTGCGCCTGCGCAATAAATTCTTATTAACATAAGCCACTAAAATGCTTCCAATTATGCTATTCTTTTAATAATTTTATTAAAAACAAATTGCGCAATTTACCTTTAATTAAAAAGATTAAAAAAATACGCTTAAAGCTAGCCATTATTTTTACTAAATTTTAAAGCAAAGCAAATAAACGTGGCTGAAAAATGCTTTTTATTTAATAAATTATAGGCTTTTTTAATAATTGCCTTTTCAATTGCTTCCCTTTAATTAATAATATTAAAGCAACCTAATTATTAAAACCTTTGGCGTTAGTATATTTTAAAAAAATAGTTTTTATAATAATCAGCCTTTAATTACTTAATTTTGCAATAAAAGCAATTGGAATATACGCTACATGGGACTTTAATCATTACCCATTCTTTGGGAGCACTTTAATTAATAACAAAATTGCAATTTATTTAATAAACTTAATTAATTTCTTAATTTTTAGCTTTTTTATAAAAGCAATTGTTGATAATGCTATTGAGGCTGGTACTTTAAGCCTGCCAATGAAGGGACGGGGTACTTGCTTAATATTAGGTGCTTTTAACGAAGAAAATAAGCCAAATATAATAAACTTAAAGCTTATTAATGTTGCTATTATTAAGGGTTTTAATGTTAATATTATTTTAAAAGCTTGTTTATTAAAAAAAGGAATCTGGTATAATGGTTTAGATTATATTTTGCGCTATGGATTAATAAAAAGCAACATAATTATTAAGAACTTAAAACGCTATGCAAATTTAGCCTTTTTTAAATACAAGCTTAACAATTATTTTCTTGCCTCATTAATTGCTTTTAATGCATTAAAACGCCTTGATTTTGGACTTTTAATATTTCCAATAATAATAAAAAGCATTTAATAAAATTTTCAATTAAGCAGGCGCTACCTAAAACCTTAATAAAACATAGCGCATTTATAGCACCTTTACGCAAGGCATCTAAAAAAAAAGCATTATAAGCATTAATAAAAAATGCTTGCAATATTGAAATTTTAGGCCTTATAAAAATAAAATGCAAGCAATATGCTTTAGCAATAATACATCAAAATATTAATTAGCAATTATTTAAAAAGAAAGCTATCTAATCTTTTTATTAAATTACTTAAAATTTATTTAATTATTCTTCCGGGTTTAACGAAAGCAATTGGCTCCTTTTGATCAAAAACGAATTTATAAGAGTTTTTTATGGCTTTATACTTAAAAGCAAAAAATTAAACGCAATACTAGCTGCTTTCCAATCTTTTGAATAATAAATAAAATAGCAATTTGGCTTTTTTATTTATAAAATTCGCCAAAATAACAAAACCTTAATTATTAAATTAAATAAAGCAATTCAATTTAAGAAATAAACTCATAAAAGCAGTATTAATTTAGAACTTATATTATTATATATTTATAAATTAAATAAGGAAGCAGAGCAAGCAAATAAGAAAATCATTAAAAAAGCAATCAAAATGCGCTTTATTGCCAATTTCCTTAAAGCATTATGGCCTAAAATTGTTTTTGCGGCAATATATTTTTATAATATAAGTTTTTTAGCATAAAAGGCATTTAAAAGTTCAAACAAGGTGCTTTACCTCTAGTTTAAATAATATTTTAAATAGTATAACCCAAAGTTACTTATTAAATTTATTATTAATTTATGGCCTAATTAAAGCAGGATTTATGCATATAAATTGCGCGCATACCCATTATTAAAAAATCAAAAAGCGTTTTATAAAAAAAAAGCTTTTAAAATCAACCTAAAAGCGCACATCGAATACTTAATTAATTATATCTTATTTAATATATATAAAATCTAAATGCCTTAATTATAATATATAATAATCATAAAAAACATTATTTTTAACAAAACCTTATTCTTTACTTTTTTTAATATTAAAAAAGCGGCTGGCCAATCGCGCATAAGATTTTAAAAAATAGCCAAATTGCTTTAAAAAAACAAAATGGGGGCTTAAAACGCTAAGTACATATTAATAAATCACTTAAATGCTAATAATACGCTGCAATTAAATGCTAATATTTTTTTTTAAATAAAAGCAATTAAATAAAGCTTTAAAAGCTATGGAAATTAAAGAGCTTATTAATTTGGGGATAGCAATAACGCCTTTAATTAAATTTAAATTTATAATCTTAGGGGTAAAGCAATCTTCCCCTAAATTAATGAACTTAAATATTAAACCTTTAATTAAGCCCTTAACTAACTTAATGCCTATTAATAAGAATTTAGGAATAAAAATACGAAAAAGCATTAAATTTTTAATTTATAAGCACCTTAATTAGGTTTTATAAAATATTAATATATTAAAACAATTAGTAGCACTAAGCGCAATTAAAAAAATGTTTTATATGGTATAATAAATCTTAAAAGACTTAATGTAAGTGTAAAGCGCAAATTGATTTCACAAATTGTTTTATAAGCTTGAGAGCCACATAATCTAAAGCAAGGTCTTAAAAAGCAATAGGAAATATTTAAAAATATTAAACCTAAGCTTATAATTTTTTTATTTTAAGCAATTAAGATTAAGGAGCTTTTTAAATATAATAATTTTTATAATGCTAAACCACAAACAAAATAGCTCCTATTGCTTTCGGCGGAAGATCAAAATCAAGAGCTACCCAAATCCTTAAAAAGGAAGAGGATGCTTTTAAAATCAAGTAATAAAAGTTAAAAAATTAAAATTATAAAATAATTAACGCAATCTAATTGTAATATATATTTTATTATAATAAAAAGATTATTAAAAAGCATATTAAACCTAATAAGCAATCGCAAGCATTTTAATAATTTTTTGGCTATTTTTTGGCTTAATCAAAAAAAGGTGCATAATAATAAAAAGGATTTAAAAGCAATTTATGCTGTAATTGCAGCGTTTATTTTAAATAATATTAAAATTTAATAATTAATTGCTTTTTTCAAAATTTATTAATCGCAATTTTTAAAAGCACCATTAAATTAAAAAAACTTTTAATACCATCTTTTTAGGGAGCATTTTAAAGCCGAAGCTATTATAAAAATCATTAATTTGGAATTGCGCAATTGCTAAAAGATAATAAAATATAGCTACGCTTTTAAGCAATCAATTTTTTTGAAATAGGTTTTTATTTATAAAATAAATTCCAACAATTATTTAATCAAATATTGCTTTTAAATAATAATTAAAAAGGACTTATAATTTAAAACCTTTATTTTATTAACATATGCCGCAATTTTAGCTGCTTGCTTATTTAAAACCGCCATAGCTATAATAGCTTAATTCAATTTGAAAATAAAGCAATTCAATATTATTAATACATTTATTAATACAAAAAAAAAAAATTCAGCTGTTTGCATGCGCTATTATTTTCCCAATAGCTTTAAATAAAACAAAATATTAATAAAAGTCGACCGCGCTTTCTATAAACTTAAAGACTTCCCAGCATTATAATATGGCAATTTTATAATAATTCTTTAAATTCTTAAATTGCTTTCTTATAAAAAAAAGCTTTATATATTTATAAATAAGCAATATATAATATTTATGGTGTTTTATATTAATAATATCCAAATGCTATATTATGCTTTAGCAATTCCAAAAGCGCAATTAATAATAAATGAATTAAACTTAGCATATAAGCTCATTAAATAATAAAAAACGGCATGATTTTTAAGGATTCAAATTATTAAAAATTAATAAGCTAAAATAATTTTTTTAATACACAATAATTATATTTAAAAAATTGCTTTGCGTTTTGGATTTATTAATGAAAGCTGCCTAAGCACCTCATTACCTTATACGAAATTTATTAAAAATCCTAAGAAAGCAACCCCTAAAAAAGTTAAAAAATATTAAAAGAAAATTGGTTTAATGCTTTATATTGCGATCATATTGCGTGCGAACGTTGCTTTTATAGCTTTAAAGCTTTTTTATTTTTTAATTAATCTCTTAAAAAAGCACCTTATCATTATTAATTAAATAATTCAATATTTTTTTGAAACCCAATTTTTAGCAATAATTTATATTTGCCAAATGCGCGCTTTTCATTTAATTATAGCTTTAAATATTTCCTTTGGCAATAATCTTAAAACTAAACGCTTTTTTTAAAAATATATTATTATGTTTTTTAATGGCTTAATTTTATAAAAAGCAGCTTATCAAAATACAATTATTATTTTAATTATTTAAGCAAAGCTTTTTAAGATTAAATGTATAGCAAAGAAGATTATGGCATTTTAATAATTTTTTTTAAAATTACGCCTAAACATAAAAGCAGCTTGAATAATCTTTTGCAATAATATTTAAATAATTCGATTAATTATTAGGGAAAACAAGCATATCTTAATCAAGCTTTGCTATATTAATATTTAAAATATATAATTACATTAAAAATATTAAAAAGGTAATTTTTTAATAAAATATTTTCCCACAAGCTTTATGCCTGCAAATGGACTTATTAAGAACTTAAGCCAACAAAAATTCAAAGATTTTGTTGCTCTTATTAATTTAATAAATGTATGGGCTTAATTGGAGCAACTCTTTAAAAAAGCTTGTTTTTAAATAGCTTTCTTTTTATACTTTTTATTTTCTTATTTATAATATTTTTTATATTTTCTATTTTTTTTTTAAAAAGCTTTTAATTTTAAATTATTTATATTACTGCAATTTTCACAATTGCTTTCAAAATTATTTTATTTTAAAAAAACAAACGCAACGCAAGCTATAATAATAAAAAAATATTTTAGGATAATAAAAAAGGTTTCTAAACCTTAAAAAAGCAATTTAATTAATTAAAAAGCCTAAAACAACCCAAACAAAATTATCAAAAAAATTGGCAATTATTTTAATAATCTTAATAATTTATTGCTTTGCAATAGCAGCTTTCTTTTTTAAAAAAAGGCGCACCCAAATTCCATCACTTAAAAAAGCATTAAAAAAACCAGCAAAGCCATTAATTGCTCCCAAATTATGCTTAAAAACAAATAAGCTAGCAGCAACCTTTCCCATTTTAGCTTAAAAGCCAGCAAGCAAATCAGATTGCTTTTTCTTCTTTTCTTTTATACTTTTATTATGCTCTTTTTCATTTTAAATCTTTTCATTTATATATAAAAGCAATTAATTAATTGCGTTTTAAAAAATAAATTTAAAATATTTTAATAAAAATAGCAATTTACTATTAATAACTTAACCAAGGCCATAATAGCAAAAAGGGCCATCAATACCAATATCAAAAGCAACCTAAGAAGCGCAAGCTGCAAAAGCAGCAAGAACAGCATTACCCATTTTTTTATTGCCAAATAAGCGCTTTAAAGCTTAATTAATTTTTATATAAATTAATATATTTAATTATTTTAAATTAAATAAACTTATTTTAAAAAAGGAGCTCTTATTGCTAAAAGCATCCCAATATTTTAAAAACGCAGTTAAAACATCAAAAAAAAGGAAGCGGCAAGCATAATTATTATTAGCGCAATTAAAACAGCATAAGCCACCCATAACATTATAATAAAAGCCTATGCTTTTGTTTTAAATTGCTTTTTTTATATAATCTTAGCAAAAAACCAATTTTTTTTTATTAGCAACCTTTTTTTTTTAAATCCAATTAATAAAAGCAGCCCAAATAGCCCGCTTACCTAAAGCTTTGGCCAAAGGTTTTTTGGCTTATAAGCAATTAATTAATTATTTAAATAAGTTTTATATTTTTTAAATCAAACTTATAAAAGAAAAAGTAGCGCTTTTATAAGCAAATTAATAAAATTTAGCACCCATCTTTGCAAAAGAAGCAATTGATTTGATTATTTGATTATTTAATTGATTATAATTAATATAAATCAAAAGCAGATCAAAAATCGTTTTTTTATTAAAAGCTTAAGGTTTATAAATAAAAAAAAGCAACTTTTTATTTATATAACACAATTATTTGCCTAATTTTTATTATTTTTAATAGCTCGCCTAATAGCCAATTATAATAAGAGCAATTTCTATTATTATTTAATTAAGGGATATGTCATACAAGCATAGCTGCAGCTCGCCTAAACTGCTCTTTTAGCATTGCATACTTTTTAAATAAGGTTCTGCTATTATATACCGCCTTAAAAAAGCACTTCCCCTTTTTACACTTTTTATTTAAATTTCACTTAATTAATCAACACATTTTATCAATTCAAGTGCTCGCAAAGCCTGAGTCTTATCGCGCACGTCAATTTTCCTTTTATTATTTAAAAACTTGTCCTTTAAAGTGGCTTATAAAATAACCTGTGTAAATGGCTTATGTCACATAATAACCTTTACTTTTAAAATAACCTATAAAGTGACTTATATAAATGTCTTATAAAGTAAGCTATAACATTACTTTCTCTTTTTAAAGAATTACGTCTTTATAATTAACGTTATACGTTTATTATTTTTTAAGTCATTATAATTATTGATTTTAATGTTATAAGCCTTTAATTATTAAAGTAAAGCTTTTAAAAGTCCTTTTATATTTAGATATTTAAAGTAAAACACCTTTAATAAGTATAATATTATTATTATGTCTAAATACAAATATTACTTTAAATCTTTATTTATACTTATCTATTTAATTTAATACTTAAAGGTATTACTTATTAACTTAAAGCTTAATATTATCTTAATTTCTCATTCATTTTACTCTAAAAGGAGTTATATTAGTATTAATATAAGTTATACTTATCTTAAGAGAGGATTATTAACGTACTTTTATAAAAAGTAAGAGTAAAAGACAAGGTGAACTTTTTAACTTTTAAAGAGTTTAACCTTTTAATTCTCTTTAATCTTTATTAATACTTTAACCGGTTTATACTACTTATTTAAAAGCCTTTTTAAAGGTTTATCTATTTTTTAATTAATTGTAAAAACTAATATTAAGTCTTTTATATTTTAATTAACCTCATAACAAATTCAGTTTATTAGTCGTTTTATTTTGTTTTATTATATTTAAATTAAAGATTATATAAATTCTACGGTTTATCTTATTTTTAAAACGACTTTTATAATGTCGTTTTATTATTAACTTTAAAAGTTTTAAATTATATATATTATATAAAGTTTTTAATTTATAACCGTTTAAGACTTAAAATAATGTTATGTTTTTTAAAGACTTGTGTAGTAATATAAGTTAAATAATGTCTATGATTAGTAAAAAGGAACTTTAGTTGTTTTAATAATATGTGTAAAATAACCGAAGTCGTTATTTAATATATTAATTTATAACTTCCGTTTATTTATTTATATTTAAGTTATAAGTTATAATAAGCTTTACTTTATACTTAAAATGTGGTAATATTTATTTTAAAAGGTTAAAATAAACTATAGGCCTTTATTTAAAATAATTAAATCAGGTATTTTAAAATGTCAGCTTTAATAGATTAAAAAGAGGTCAATTATACCTTTAATAATAATGGTCTTATGATAAAGGACTGAAAGGGCTTTCTTTATGAGTCGGTTTATGATTATAAAAGTAAAATCAAAGCCATCTTTATTTTAGGGTAATTCCGTAAAGTCTATTATTAAATGTTAATATAATTTTATAAAAATTAACAAGGGATATAATAAGCTAAGGGGTTTGCCTTTATGAGCCTTTATTTTAAAATAACTATAATTAATAATATATCATATAATATCATTATTAATTTTAATTTAATAATATTTACGGCTAAATAATAGTTTAACTTTAATAATCTTGGCATATACCACTTAAAGTTATGTATATATGTGACGAATTAAAGAAGTATATAACTTAGGAGGTTTTATTAATACTTTAAGGCGTCTTTGAAAGAAGAGTTTATCTTATTAAAGCTTATAATTTAAGCTATGTTCTTTAGCTTTTTCTTTAAAGGGCTTAAAGTCTTAAGAAGTCTTATTTATAATAATGACTTAATTAATAATGTCATAACCTTTAATGTCATATATTACTATTAAAGTAAAGTCAGGAGGTTCTTTTATTAAGAACTTAGGCTTTAGTTCTTTAATAAGTGACAACTTTATATGTCATATATTATTAAGGACTTATTGGCTAATTTTATCATTTAAGATCATTTGTTAACTTTTTAGTACTTGTTTTTTTTAGCTTTTATTAAAAAGAAGTCTTGACTTTTTCACGATAACGTGTCAATTAAAGTATTCGTAATATTTATATAATATATAATCGTAAAATAAAAGTCAATAAAGAATTCGGCTTATTAAGTTTATCTAATAATGAGATTTTTTACAAATATCAAGTGTTTTAATGCCTTATAATTAATATATACGTGTATATTTTTCTATGTTTTTAATAGTTCTGGTTTATATTATTTAAAAGATTAGAATATAACTAAGAGCTTTTTATTATAAATTAAATAATTTAATTTAATATTAATTATTGTTTTAAAAAAGAAACTTATAAGGTAGAAAAGTCTATTGTCTTATAATTAAAAAAGTACTTTAGTTATAACTTTATTAAAAGAATTTGTCTTTAAACGTGTTTATTTAAATGTATTATAATAATAAAAAATAAGAACTGATTTAAACGTTAATTATAATGTTTTTTTTAAGTTATTTTATAATTATTATTAAACTTAAAAAGAATGTCTTTTTTAGTAAAGCGCGTGAAAGAATAATAAATATAACTATAGTCTTTAATAAATCGTTAATAAAAGTTATAAAAACCTAAATAACTTTATATACTTTGTATATTAAAAGCGTACCTTTAATTATTAATTATTGTGATTTTCTCTAGGTTAACTTTAATTTTATTTATTTTAATAATAAAGCCTAAAAACTTAGTCTTTAATACTTTAAATTTGGATTTTTTAATGTTAATTTATAACCTATGGTTTTTTAAGATTTATAAGACTCTTTTAATGTGTATTTTATATTCTTTTATAAAATCCGAATAAAGTAAAATGTCATTTAAATATATTAAATAAATGTCGTTTAAATGTTTTATGAGAATATTATTAATAAAGCGTTCAAAAGTGACTAGGTTATTTATAAGGCTAAAAGGAAGTAATTTATATGTATAAAATCCTTTAAGTTAATAATTATGTGGATTTTATAAAAGGCTTATTAAATGTTAATTTTAATAAAGATCTTAACTTTAAAGATATGAGTTATTATTTTATTAATTAACAGGATTAAATAAAGGTCTTTTTTAATTAATTCATTAAGTTTTTAATAGTTTACATAAAATCGTAATTTATTATTTGTTTTTTTAATAAAAAAGATTAAAACCGTAAAAGGGGCGTTAAAAGGAATAATGAATTTTTATAAAGGTTTTTTATAATATATTGTTTTATCTTAAATAATTATTCGTTTATAAATTAATGAAAGGGCTTAAAAAAGAAATTATTCTTTATAATAAGTTTAATTTTTATGATTTATATTAAAACGCTAAATAAAGAGCTTATTTAAGGCTTTATTAAAAAACAATCCTTTAAATTCTTTATATTAAAGTAAAAGCTTTTAATAAATTAAGTCTTAATTTAACTAATATTTGGCTTTTCGAGTTTATTTAAGAGTTAATTTGTCGTTTATAATGGATAGTTTTACATTAACTTGTTTTTCTTAGTGTAAAATCTTTAATTTTATCTTATAAAAAGAAAACATAAAAATATTTATTTTAGTCTTAACTTTTTTAAATTAAAGATAAATTTAATATATAATTAAAACTATAATATAATAAATATTTACCTTGCTTAATTTTAATAATGGCTTGGCTTTAAATAAAGTAATGACTTTTATAAGTTTATTTATGCCTTTTAAGAATAATATATTAAACGTTTAATGACTTAAAAATAATGTTTTTATATTAAATAATCCTTTTTTTAAATTTATGAATAAACGTAAAAAATCAAGAGTCAGAAATTTAACGAGGCGATTTTAAAGGCGATTTTAAAAGCGATTTCATAATCATATTAAAATTAACGACTTTAGCTTTTATATAACGGTACTCGTTTTAAGTCATTAATTAGTTACGTTAATTAACCTCTTTTTAATATAACAAATCAATAATAAGCTTAATATATATTAAAGAAAATAAAAGGCGTTTTTTAAAACAGAGTTTTTTAAATATATCTTTTAATTATAAGAGTTTATTTTTTCCTTTAAAATAATCTTATTTAAGGTTATAATGTTTTAAGAATTTTCAACTTATTAATATTTTAAAGTTCTTTAAATTAATAATTAAAAAAGGGAAATTAACTTAACGTTAATTAATAATTAACATGAGGAATATAACGTATTTAATAACGTTGTTCTTTTTTATTATAGCTTATAAGGATAATAGGCTTAAGTAAAGTGAGAAAGGAGATTTTAAAGAGTTTTTAGAGTTAATAAGTTATTAAAGTCTTAATAATATTAAAAATGTTTGTTTTATTATTAATATATGTAATTAATTTAATATATAATTTTCTTTTCTTAATTTAATATTAATTAAGAATTGTCATCTTTTAATAAAAGTATAAAAATCGGTATTTAAATCTTTTTATAAA
Source organism: Helotiales sp. F229 (assembly GCA_002554605.1). Lineage (NCBI taxonomy): Eukaryota > Fungi > Ascomycota > Leotiomycetes > Helotiales > Helotiales sp. F229. The sequence goes on from MXAW01000017.1 coordinate 113,455, forward strand.
TTAAGGCTTTTATTATAATAAAAGACTGTCCTATGGCTTAAGAGTTTTTTAATAAATCATTAAAATTTATGTCTTTATTCTTAATTTTTATGATTTTATGGTTTATTTCTTTTGTCTTTTTTAACTTAAGATAATTATTAGTTTAATAATTAGTCTTATTATAATAAAAATAAGAGGTATTAACGAGTATAACATTAACGGATAATATAAAAGTTAAGGTAATTAAGAGAAAAGGAGTAAAAACTCTTTTTAATTTAATATTTTAACATTAATTCTCTTTTTTAAAAATGTCCTTTATATGACCTTTATAAGTATCGGTGTTTTTAAAGGGTTAGAGAAGAGTAGTAACTTAATAAAGAAAACGTTTTTTATAATAATATTCCGGGATTCTTTATTTATAATAATTAAGAATTCATTAAAAAGGGTATAATTGTTATTTATCTTATATTTTTAATATAAAGGTCACGTTTAAGTAAAAGGGAAACCTTTTTATATACATCTTTAAACTAATGAGAACGTGTAATTTTACTAATAATAATATAATTAATAAGCTTAATATATAACTTATTATATATCATAAATCTTATTATAAAATGATTATATTTTACTTTTATAATTTATATTTAATTATAATTAAAGAATCATTAATCTAAAATTTTAAGAATGTTAGTTATATTATTAAAGATGTCTATAAAGTTAAGGTTTATATATTAAAAGATAATTGTTTTAGCTTTACTGTTTATATAATAAAAGTAAGCTTTAACTTAAAACTAATTAGTCTTAAAGTTTTTAAAGTACTTTTAAATAAATAACTTTATTTTTATTTTTTAAATATTATACTTAATTTTATTATTATAATTAAAGAAAAAAAGGCGAGGGTATTTAATTCTATGAGTTTTAATAATAAAAATGCTATAATTGAGTTAAAGAAGGTAATAGTCAAGAGATAATTAAAAGTTTATAGTAAAGGCTTGAGTAAAACGTCGTATTAAGTCAGTATTAACTGATTTTATACGTTTATTTTAAAGAGCTTTATTAAAAGTAAGTATAAAGACAATTATTATTTAAATTGTTTTTTATATATATGCCTTTTAAATATTAATAAGGTTAATGTTTATTATTATAGTAAGTTTTAGAAAAATATTATAAAGGGTATTCATTTTAAAAGCTAAAAGCGGTTTTTCTTTAAGCTTAATTAAAAGTTAAAGTAAATCGTCTTTTAAAATCAATATGTTCTTAAGAAAAAGTGTATTAATAGTAGTAGTAAAACTAAATCATATAAGAACTAAAATCTTATATGTATTTCATTAAAGAAGTATGTATAAGTGTTGTTTATTTTTTATTTTATATAATAAACGTACTAATAAATAAAGGAGGTATTAATTTAAGAAGACAAGATTAACAAGGGTTTTTAATTTTCCTTAAAGTAGTTATTCTTGAAAATAAAGTAAAAGGCACTTACTTATATAAATAAATAAAATAATATTATAATTATATAAAACGACAATGCATTTATTTAAAATGAAATATAACGCTTTAAAATAAAATAAAAATTGATCTTTTCTTATATTATAATTAATTTTAAAATAATATGAAAAACCACATTATTTTAAGAAAAAACATAAAAAAAAAGTTTCTTTTATATTTAAAGTTATGTTTAATATTAAAAAGAAAAAAATAAAAATAAAAGAATATATTTAATATGACAAGTTAAGGCTTTATATATCTTTTCTTTAAGTATAATTGACTTATCTAATAATTATCCTTTTATTTAAAATTATAGGTTATATTACTTTCCTTTTATTACTTAAGAACTTCTCTTTTAAAGTAGCTTATAAAGTAACTTATATAAATGGCCTGTGTCACGTGATGACTTGTACTTCTAAAGTGACCCGTAAAGTGGCTTATGCGAATGTCTTGTGGAGTGAACCGTAACAATTTTAACGATTTAGCGCTTTTAGTATAAAAGGCCGCCTTTAAGCGAGTAAGTCTTTTTTTTAGCGGCCTTTTAGTGGATCAAGCCAGAGCTTAATAACCTCCGTGCTAATCGGAGGGGATTATCGATTTATCCGCTCCAAAGTTAAAGCTTAGCTACACTTTAATATACACGGCTAATAAACTAACTTCACTAAGCCTACTACACTATAAATTTCCACCCTAATAAAATTATAACTAGCGCATTAAATTTTTCAGGTAAAGTTTACCTTAACTAACGTCAATCACGTGTATATACCCGTGGTATACCCGTGGTATACCCCTTAAATACCTTAAATACTTAAAGCCTTAAAAAAGATTTTATTATTATTATTAAAATAAACGCTATAAATAAAATTTGGCGCTTTTAGCGCTTTTAGCGCAGAATTTCTTTTGGTATACGGCCTTTGTCCCTAATTCTTTTAACATATAACTTATTAGCTAAAAGCGCTAAAAGCGCAGAAAGCCGCCGCCAGCGGCCATTAGCCATTAAAATCTTTTGCAGATGTTTTGTCCTTATGAGTTTTTATTTTAAAGTAATTATAATTAGTAATATATTGTATAATATTATTATTGATTTTAGTTTAATAATATTTGTGGCTAATAATAATTTGACTTTAATAATCTTGATATATGTCACTTAAGGTTATGTATATATATATAGCGAATTAAAGAAGTACATAACTTAGGGGGTTATATTAGTACTTTAAGGCGTCTTTAAAAGAAGAGTTTGTTTTATTATAACTCATAATTTAAGCTATGTTTTTTAATTTTTTCTTCAAAGGCCTTGAGGTTTAAAGAGGTTTTATTTACGGTAATGACTTAATTAATAATGTCATAACCTTTAATATTATATATTACCGTTAAAATAAAGTTAAGAAGCTCTTTTACTAAAAACTCAGGCTTTGGTTTTTTAATAAGTAATAACTTTATATATCGTACATTGTTAAGGACTTATTGACTAATCTTGTCGTTTAAGATCATTTATTGATTTCTTAATGCTCGCTTTTTGGCTTTTATTAAGGAAAAGTCTTAATCTTTTTGTAATAACGTGTTAACTAAAGTATTTATAATATTTATATAATATATAATTATAACATAAAAGTTAATAAAAAATTCGGCTTATTAAGCTTATTTAGTAATAAAGTCTTTTATGGATATGAAGTGTTTTAATACTTTATGATCGATGTATATGTATATATTCTTTTATGTTCTTAATAACTCTAATTTATTTTATTTAAAAAATTAAAATATGACTAATAACTCTTTATCGTAAATTGGATAATTTAATTTAATATTAATTATTGTTTTGAAAAAGAAACTTATAAGGTAGAAAAGTCTATTGTCTTATAATTGAGAAAGTACTCTAGTTATAATTTTATTAGAAGAATTTGTTTCTAAACGTGTTTGTTTAAATATATTATAATGGTAAAGAATAAGAACCGATTTAAGTACTAATTGTAATGTTTCTTAAGTTATTTTATAGTTGTCATTAAACTTAAAAAGAATTTTTTTTTTTAGTAAGGCGTGTGAAGGGATAGTAAACATAATTATAATCTTTAATGAATTGTTAATAAAAGTTATAAAAACCTAAATAACTTTATATACTTTGTATATTAAGAGCGTATTCTTAATTATTAATTACTGCGATTTTTCCCGGGTTAACTTTAATTTTATTTATTTTAATAATAAAACCTAAGAACTTAGTCTTTAATATTTTAAATTCAGATTTCTTAATATTAACTTATAACCCGTGATTTTTTAAGATTTATAAGATTATTTTAATGTGTATTTCGTTTTTTTTTATAAAATCTAAATAAATTAAAATGTCATTTAAATATATTAAGTAAAAGTCATTTAAATGTTTTATGAGAATATTATTAATAAAGCGTTAAAACGTAGCTGGGTTATTTATAAAGTTAAAAAGAAACACTTTATATTTATAAGATTTGTACTTTATATAAAAAGTTATAAAATCTTTTAAGTTAATAGTTATGTGGATTTTATAAAAGGCCTAGTAAATATTAATCTTAATAAAGATCTTAGCCTTAGAAATATATGCCATTATTTTATTAATTAAAGGGATTAAGTAAAGGTCTTTTTTAATTAACTCATTAAGTTTTTAATAATTCACGTAAAATCATAATCTATTATTTGTTTTTTAATAAAAAGGTTCAGAGTTATAAAAAGGGCGTTAAAAAATCCTTTATAAAGGTTTTTTATAATATATTATTTTATCTTAAACAATTATTTATTCATAAACTAATGAAAGGGTTTAAAAAAGAGATTATTTTCTATAATAAGCTTAATTTTGTGATTTACATTAAGACGTTAAATAGAGAACTTATCTAAGGCTTTACTAAAAAACAATCCTTTAAATTCTTTATATTAAAGTGGAAACTTTTAATAAATTAAGTCTTAATTTAATTAATATTTGGCTTATTTAAGAGTTAATTTGTTATTTACAACGAACAGTTCTATATTAACTTGTTTTTCTTAACGTAAGATCTTTGATTTTATCTTATAAAAAGAAGACATAAAAATTTATATTTTATTCTTAACTTTCTTAAGTTAAAGATAAATTCAATATATAATTAAAGTTATAATATAATAAATATTTACTATACTTAACTTTAATAATGGCTTAGCCTTAAGCGGGGTAATGACTTTTATAAATTCGTTTATACTTTTTAAAAATAGCGTATTTAACGTTTAATGACTTAAAAGTAATACTTCCATATTAAATAATCCCCTTTTTAATTCGTAAATAAACGTAAAAGGTTAAAAATCAGAAATACAACGAAGCGATTTTAAAGGCCATTTTAGAAATAAGTTTAAAGGCGATTTTAAAGGCGATTTTATAATCATATTAAAATTAATGACTTTAGTTCTTATACGGCAATACTCGTCTTAAGCCATTAATTAATCACGTCGACTAGCGTTTTTTTAATACTAGGGGACCAATCAGAGATTAGTGGGTGACAGCTTTAGTATTTCTCAACTTTAATATAATATTAATAAGTATTTTTCTAAATATTTTTAAGCTTTTAATACTTCGCATTTAAAAGCTATTAGTATTATTAAAAAGTCTTATGGCACACTTAGTAAGAGAATCCTACGTTAGAATTTATGGTATAAAACATGTTATAAGTATTATTATTAGTATTATTGGCTAATTATAAACATATTACCTTTGACTATAAACCAGTGCGTTCTTGGCCAGGCGTCAAAGGCTCAATAGTCGTTAACAACTAGTGGCCAGCGAAGTACACTAAGCTGTTGGCTTTTTCTTAGCTTATTAATTAAGTCGCTCAATAAGTATTTAACCCGTAAGTTCTTGTAGGCATATTTTCACTAATATCGTGTCGTATAGAATAGGGGTTTGTCGGCTGGTAGCACCAACAGAGCCTCAATGGCGCTGCAGCCAATTAAGACTGCTTATGTAATTAGATCTTTGGAGCTCCCTTTTAAGGGGAGCTTTATTATACTCCTTTATAATTCAAGACTTTCACATTTCCTAAAGCTTTTCCCTTATGGTATTCGATAGTTAAGAGCCATAGCCTTATTTTATGAATTATTAAAATATAATTATTATAAATTAAAAAAAAAGAGGATAAGTATTAAAAAATATTTACTGCTATTTGGAAAACTTTTTAAAAGCACATATTTCCCTTTTTTAATATAATAATATTTTTTTAAATTCTTTAAACGCTTAATAATAATAAAATGTTTTTTTAGGACATATTAATTAATAAAGACAATGCTTTATTAAGCAATTATTGCCAATGGCTGCAATGGTGGACGAGATTTTAGTATCACGCTTAACTCAGGGGTATTATCAATTTTATTAACCCAAATGGACATAATGTTCCAAACCTTCTTAAATCTCGATTAATAGCTCCTAATATTGATAAATATATATAAATTAAAACAAATAATTGGTTTATAAAATGGATGGCATTAATAAGCAATAATAAGTGGAAGATATATTATAAGTGGGAAATTGCTAATAAAAACAAGAAAAGGATTTTCATAAAGCTTTTATAGGCTATTAAATCATAAAATGCGATTTTCAATAATATTAAGAAAATTTGGGAAATTTGCATAAAAGAATTCCAAAATAACGTCGCCCAATAAACGCTTTTTAATATAAAATATTAATACTTGTTTAATTGGGTTAATAATACTATTAATGTATTAATCCTAATAAACGCCATTAACGACAATAAATCAAAAAACTTGATTAAACTTCAAATATTAATTAAATCAATTAAGCAAAAGCTTATTCCTTTAAATGCTTTTGTATTATTATTTATTATCTTAAATTATTAAGAAGCTTTAATAAATGCTTTTAAAAAAAAAGGGAAAATGAAAGCTTGCATTTAGCATAAGAAATAATAAAAGAGGTATTATTTTATTAAAGCACATAATATTTTAAAAGTATAAGGCGTTTTAGGCATTTAAGATTTCCTTTTTATAGCTTTGGTTTATGCTAAAACATAAGCCGTTTAAGCTTTAATTAATATTATCAAAAATAATGTTTTAGGAAGGGAATATTATATAATGCTTAAGGAATATGATTTGGCTTTTAAAGCTAATTTAAAAAAGCATTTCAAAAATGGTTTAAGAGATGAAAAAATAGCAAATAAATTGTACGCCTTTTTTAAAAAGCATTTAAAAACTTTTAATAATTTTGAAATTATTTTTAATGCCAAAAGCTCAAGCATTTATAATAAATAAAGCTTATTTAAATAATTTTATTTTAAATAATTGAAGGATAGCAATTATTTTTATAATTTCAAGAATAGCTATTTTTAAGTACTTATTAAATGCTGAAGATTATAATATGCTTATAATAGCGATTATGCAAATAAATTAAGGAATTGCCCTAGCAATAATAAAGTTAAAGAAATTTGCAAAAGATTTAAAAAAGTAAAATATGCTGAATTATAAAAGGAAATTGCTAAGGAAAATTGGAAAATCCTCCCCATTAATTAAATTATTAAAAGCGCCACTTTAAATAAGAAGGAAAAGGAAAAGCCATTATTATTAATAAACAAAAGGAAATATTTTAAAAATGTTAATGCTATTATTATTAATTTAAAGCTATTTAATATTAATAAAATAATAGGAATATATGCCATAAATTTTATTAGCAATTTATACGCATTTTTAAATAGCATACTTATTAATAATTACAGTATTCAGCATTTTATTAACAATAAAAAAAAGCTTATCCCAAGCACTTTTATAAAATCTAAAAACAACAATTATATAAAAGCAAGTACATAACGCTTTTTAATTATTGATTAAGGCCAGCAACTTTTTAAAAATGTATTAAAAAGCAAAAACGATTTAAATATATAAAACTTAATCTTAAATAATATTATAATTATGATTGGTTTTAATATTAATATTATTTTTAAGGCGCTTTTATTAAACATTAGGATTTAATACTTAGAAAAAAATATTATATTAAAGTATGGAAAAGTTTAAAATAGCATGATGCTTTGAAAATTAAAGCGAAAGCATAATTTTACTTTTTTTAAATACAAGCCTTTTAATTACTTTTATTGCTTTTATAACTTAATAATAATAAAGCGCCTTTTAGCCATAATATATTTAATTTTCCATTATAGCTTAAAATAAGATTTTTAATTAAATAAAAAGCTATTACAAGCTTATTATATAATGCTAAAAATATAGCACTTAAAAATAAGCCATTTTAAAAAAAAAAGCACTTTAGGCACTATTCCATGCAAAAAAGGAAATAAAATTTAATAGCATTTTTAAAATTAAATGCAAAGATTATATTATAACACATACCAAAAACATTATTTTAAAAAAGGAATTTAAAAATAAAATAGCTAAACCATTTTTTAAAATCTTTTAAGATTTATTTAATTTCCCCTTAAATTATAATAAAATACAATGGTTATTAATAATCAAAAATAAATATAATAGGAAGCTGTTTAACTAAATCTTAATAAATAAGTCACTAAATTATATTATACTAATATTACACAACTTTAAGCATTAAATAAAATATTAATATAAATTATCCATTTATATTATTAAGCATAATAATAATACTTTCATTATTATAATTTTTAAAACAACATGCTATTAGAATTGAATAACAAAAGAAGGGATTAAAGTAAAAAATTCCTTAGCATATATTAAAGAATTAGTTGGCGATTTAAAGTAAAAAAAAGTAATAATGGTGCAAATGATGATTATATTAAGGGGGGATTTCTAGGTCTATTTAATTACTCTTAGTGCTAAGCTCTCTTTAGCTCTTCTTGGCTCTTGTCGCTTTGATTGCCTATTTGGGCTTAGTGCCAAGCCTTTGCTTTAATAGCCAAGCCTTTGCTTTGATAATTCCAAAACCTTAGCTAATAGCTTTGAAACCGGCACTTGTTTGATTTTCTCGCTTAATTAATTATTAAACTCAAGCTAATACTAGATCCTAATTATTGCTTTGATTGCCTATTTGGGTTTAGTGCCAAGGCCTCGCATCGATCCAAGAGTTATAAGATCTCTTAAAGCCTTTTGGAGCCTTTAAAGGACCTTAAGAGCCTTTAAGGGCCTTAGGAGCCTTTAGGGGACCTTAGCTTTTAAGGGGTTTTAGGTCCTTAGGTATAAGCGAGTATAAGCGAGTATAAGTGAGTTTATAATATAAGCGAGTTTATATTCTTATAGCCCCCCATAAGATATATATTATTTATTTATATTTATCTTATTTTTTATTTTTCACATGTAAGCTATCCTTTTAATTTTAACATTTGTATTTATATGCGAAGTGCTTATTTTTATTTTATTTTAAATTTAAGGCAGATATAAATTTAAGTTGTTTATTATTATTTAATCCTTTTGTAAATCCATTAGCTAATTATATTATAATATTTACATATAATAAGTTTAATTTATTATTAATTATTTCATTTTTTATAAAATGATAAGTTATGTTTATATGTTTACTTCTTTTATGGAATTAAGGGTTATTAGCTAATTTCAAAGCTGATTCGCTGTCTGTTTAATAGCTTTGGTATAGGGGTTATATTATTATTTAAAAAATTATTGAAATAATTAATTAAGTTATATAAGTATAATATTTTTTTATGGCTTTTTTAAAAGCCATATATTCAGCTTCATAACTTGATAAAGCTATTGTTTTTTGTATTATGCTTAGCCAGCTTATAATATAGTTATTTATAAAAAATAAAAAGCCGCTAGTACTTTTTCGGGAGCTTATATCACCCCCTCAATTAGCATTAGTATATTCTAAGAGTTCTAAAAACGTTTTATCACATAAATAATATGTTCCTATATTAGGATATTTATTAAGGTATTTCCATATACGATCTAGCGCTTTAAAATGTGATAAATCAGGATTTGATATATATTTAGCGCATTGATTTATAGCAAATATTATATTAGGCCTTGTTTTAGTGGCTAAATATATTAAAGAGCTTACTTATTATTGATATAATTGTAAATCGGCTTTATTAGCTATATTAGTTGCTTTTTGTAATTTTACCCCTGCTTTAATAAAAGTCGTTATAAGATTTAAATCCTTTTTATTAAATCTTTCTAATAAAATAATAAAATATTTATTTTAATTTATATATACTGATTGTTTTTTATAATCTAGCTTTATTTTCATACCTAAAAATTGGTGGACTTCGCTTATATATTTTATTTTTATTATTTTAGTTAATTTTATAACTATATCTTTTATTTTATTATTATTTGATCTTATAAATATTAAATCATCTACGTGACATATTATTATTATTTTTAATATATTATATACAAATATAGCTTCATTATATAATAAAGATTTAAAACCTAATTTTGTAAGAGCACTTAATAAGTATTTATACCATAATCTAGGGGATTGTTTTAATCCATATAAAGCTTTATTTAATTTACAAAATAGTTTTTATATTGGTTTAGATTAATTATTTATTAATTCATATTTATTATTATTTTTATTATAATATTTTTCTAATCCTATTAATTATTCTACATATATATCAATATTTATATTAGCATATACAAAAGCATTTTTAACGTTATATTATAATAATTTTCATTTATTAGATATAGCTATTATAAATATTAGCCTATAAGATTCAGGTTTACATGTAGCGAAAAAAGTCTCTAAGTAATCTAAACCTAATATTTGATCAAAGCCTTTTATAACCCATCGAAACTTATATTTTATTATATTATTATTTAAATTAATTTTTATCTTATAAACCCATCTACCTCTTAGGTAATTTTGATTAAGTAGTAATTTAACTAAATTCCACGTATTTTGTAATTCTAATTCGTCTATTTCAAATTTCATGGATTTTATCCAATTCTCTTTATTAAGGTTATTAATAGCTTGTTTATAAATATTAGGTTCGTTATTCATATTTATTATTAAGGCTAAATCTATTGTAGGGTCATTTATAATATCAGGGTTATATTGTAATATTAAAGCCTGCTCTAAGGAGTTTATTATTACTTAAAGGTAACTTGATCGTGGAGTATTATTATTATTATTACTATTATTATTATTGTTACTATTATTATTATTAATTTAGCTTCTTGTTATTCTTGTATTATTATTATTATTATTATTATTATTATTGTTATTTATACGTCTTCGTACTATTCTTATATTAATAATAATATTATTATTAGTATTATTCTCCAATTCTCTTATATTTATTTCATTATAAGGTTAAAATATATTATTCTTAGGAGTATTTATAAATTTATTTTCTAATATTTTAATATCTCTAACCCATATAGGTTTTTTGTTATTTATATCAAAGACTTTATATAAAGGATAATTAAATTCTATTAAAATGGCTTTATTAGCTTTTGGTTCTAGTTTTATTATATGATTCTTTTTATTTTTATAAAAGCATATAAAACCAAAAGTTTTAATATAATCAATATTTAGCTTTTTATTAAATCTAAACTCATATGGCGTTTTATAATCTATTGCTAAATAAGGGGTTCTATTATATAAATAAGTAGCTGTAATTGCAGCTTCTCCCCAAAATATATTAGGTAAATTAGCAAAAGCTAATAAACATCTTATTTTATTAAAAATAATACGATTTATACGTTCTATGGCACCATTTGGCTCTTTTGTATAAGCAGGAGCTAATTAATAAGTAATACCATGGTTTATTAAATATTCTTTAAATTTATTATTTACGTACTCCCCCCCATTATCAATTGCAAATATGCTTATACGTTTATTATTAGAATTATTTTCGTTTTTATTTTTATATTCTAAAAAGGCTTATAAGCTTCATATTTATTACTTAATAGCTTAATTTCAAGGTATTTGGTTTTAAATTCTAAAAATGTTATAATATATTTATATTTATTATATATAACAGGCGTAATAGGCCCACATAAATCACTTGCAACTTTTTCAAGTAATTCAAAAATTTTATTACTAGTTATCTTATTTATTTTATTTGTAAATTTACTTTGAAAATAAATTTCGCAATTTAATATTTGTTGGTTTATTATATTATTTGATATTATGTTATTATAACCAAGTATTGATTTATTATTTTATCTAAATAAGCTAAGCTTATATGACCTAGTTTATTATGTAGATCCATTTTATTAATACTTTTATTCTTAATTATAATTAAGATATTATTATTATTATTTTTAAAAGGAATTATATTTAATATATATAATCCATTTTTGATTAATCCTTTTATAATTAAGTCATTTGTTTTATTATCTTTTATATAAGAGAAAGAGTTATTGAATATACTATAATATTGTTTATTTAATTGGCTTTGGCTTATTAAATTTATTCCTAATTTAGGCATATAAAAACAATTTTGTAATTTATATATTTTATTATTAATATTTGATTTTATAAAAATATTTCCATATTTTTTTATAATTATTTGTTTAGCTTTTCCCTAATTTATTAGTTTATTACAAGTTTTAAAATCACTAAAATATAACAAATTATAATATATATGCTTAGTTGCAGTTGTATTAAATGCAAAAGTTTTTATTTGATTATTTACATATGATTTCCTAATCCCGTAATTATTTAAAAAGCTTGAATTGGGGCCTATATTATTAATATTAGTTATTTTGTTAGTTTTTGTAAGGGGTATAATCATTAATACTTATATATCTTTCATAAGATCTATATTAAAATCAAAATTATCAAAATCATTAATAGCATTTGAAGTGCTATATAAGACGTTTATATTATCGTTTTGTTTTTCATGTGCAATTTTCTTTATAATAAAGGTTTTATTACCTAATTTATCCCCTCCTGATTTCTTCCAGCCCTTTGGCGCCTTTTTGGGGAATAAAAAAGCGCAATTCAACATTATATGGCTATATTGCTTGCAATTGGTATAATACTTTTTGCTAACGCCGGATTTGGTAATTTTATAAGGTTTTTTCCCTTTATAGCCATTTAAGGTTATAAGTGCCTGATCAGTATTAGCATTATTTAATTCTTAACGTTTTGATTCGTTTAATAAATTAAAGAATAATAATTCAAGGATATAAAAATCAATATTAGTTCTTAAAGACTAAGTTATATTAAACACTAATCCATTATAATTATTAATCAAATTATTAAAAACCCATGCTATTATTACCTGCTTAAGTAATTTAAGGTTTTTAGCTTTAAGCTAATTGCTTAGCTGTTTTACCTTATTTAAGTATTCCTTCATAAAGTTATACTTTAATAAATGAATATCAAAAACTTTTTATATATTAAAAACTTAAAGCTAAACCCTTTTGGGGAATAAAGATTTTTAAGAGATTCTTAAGCTTTAAAAGCTTGTATTATTTGTTGAATTTGCAAAAGGGGGCCATTTTTTATAAGCAATTGAATATTGGAAAAAGCTTTATTATTAATTTCATCACTTATGTTATTTGTTATAATAATAGCATTTAGCGCTTTCTTAATAAGGAAGGCCAATATGCGAAATGCTTAAATAAGGTAATTAGCCGAGCCGTTAAGCTTAGCCATAGTGATCTTATTAGAAGACATATTTGTTATATATTAGTCTTTTTTTAAGGGTAGCTCAAGTGTATTATGACTTAACTTTGAGATTTGTGGAAAATTGAGTTATTCAAAGAAGTCTAGTTTTTTATTATTAGTTATTGAATATGTGAAATGTAAGTTTAACAAGTTATAAGGCAAATTACCTTGTATTGGTTGAGAAACTTTGAAGTATTAATATAAGTAAAAAAGAAATATCACTTAAAGGTTTGATGATATTAATTTATTCAAAGAATCTGTATTTTTGAATATTAGTTATTAAATATATGAAGTATGAATATGACAAATTATAAGGCAAAATACCTTATATTAGCTAAAAAACTTTGAAATGTTTAATATTTAAATGAAAATCAAGTGCTATTCTTTAATTATATCTTTAAATCTTATTAGTATATTAAAAGGTTATACCTTTTATTAAACCAGCTAATAAATATGTATAATAGGAGGTATGGTAAGTGAGGTAAATAATAGAAGAAGTATAGGTTTATACTTAAGAATTAAAAATAAAAGGTATAAAGAAGTAAAATTCGGCTTAAATCAATTGATAGAACTTAAAAACAAAAAATATAATATATAAGCAAAGTATATGAATGTAAATGAGGTAAAATAAAAGCTTTTAATTAATTAAATTAAGGTAAAATAAAAGAGGTTGTGCTTGGGATTTTATAATCTAAAAAAAAGTGATAATAATGCAAATGATGATTGTATTGAGGGGGGATTTCTAGGTTTATTTAACTACTTTTAATGCCAAGCTCTCCTCGGCTCTTCTCGGCTCTCGTCGCTTTGATTGCCTATTTAGGCTTAATGCCAAGCCTTTGCTTTAATAGCCAAGCCTCTGCTTTAATAACTCCAAAACCTTAGCTAATAGCTTTAAAACCAGCACTTATTTGATTTCCTCGCTTAATTAATTATCAAACTCAAGCTAATACTAGATCCTAATTATCGCTTTGATTGCCTATTTGGGTTTAGTGCCAAGGCCTCGCATCGATCCAAGAGTTATAGGATTTCTTAGAGCCTCTTGGAGCCTCTAGGGGACCCTAGGAGCCTCTAGGGGACCTTAGCTCTTAAGGGGTCTTAGGTCCTTAGGTATAAGCGAGTATAAGCGAGTATAAGTGAGTCTATAGTATAAGCGAGTCTATATTCTTATATAAAGCGCGCAAAACAAAAAATTATTATTAAATCTATTAAGATGCGCGTTCAAGCAAAACTCTCAAAGAAATTATACCTAGAGGTGTGTAATATGGCGGTTTACTTATATAATAAGGCATTACTTATATAATAAAAAATAAAGAGCCTAAATTAAGTATTTTAAGAATAGTTTTGGGGCTATTTTTAATAGTATAATCCATTAATTATAAAAAAGCTATTAATTAATCTAAGACCAGATTAAAGCGGGGAATACGCGTATAAGGCGTGTGCTTATTTAATAAAAAATAATAAAAAAGCTGGAAGAGACAAAAAAGGCTTTAAAATTGATCCCAGGGGACATTTAGATTATTTGGTTAATTATATTACTTTTAATATATATAAAATTTAAGTACCCTAATTATGCTATGTTATTATAATACGTAATATTTACTTTAATAAAACAAAGTTCTACTTTCCAAATAAGGAGAAGTCAATTGGCTAAACCGCTTTTGCCTTAAAAAAGCTTATTATTATAATAAAGAAAAATAACGTTTTTTTAAACATAAGATTTAATATAAGTAATATTATAAAGAATGTTATGGAAAAACGAACAGCCGCATTAAATGCTATTATTAAAATGTATTTTGAAAAACTAATGAAAACAGAAATTATTATATTAAAGATGCTCCCTTCGCTTATAAGAATACTCCCCCTGGTGACAAAATCACTTATAATAATATTAATAAATCTTGATTTTCTTGAATTATTAATAAACTTAGGGGTAATAGAAACAAGTGAAATGGGAATAGTTCCTTATAAAAGCCGGGAGATATAAAATAATGAAATAGTTCCTTATAAAAGCCAAAAGGGGGAAAGCAATGATATGGTCTTTTATAAGAGCTAAAACTTGGGGATAAATGAAGTGGTTTTTTATGAAAATAGCATTAAGAATAATAATGGAATTCTGACTTTTTATAAAAGGTTGAATTTAAGCGCTTTAAAATTTATTAAAAATTAAATAATTAAAGATTAGCTTAGGAGGAACGCTTTACGTGGTGAAAGTATAGACTTAGTATTATATAGAATAGGGGTTTGTTGGCTGGTAGCATCAACAGAGCCTTAATGGCGTTGTAGCCAATCAAAACTGCTTATGTAATTAAATCTTTGGAGCTCCCTTTTAAGGGAAGCTTTATTATACTTTTTTATAATTTAAGACTTTCATACTTCCTAAAGCTTCTCCCTTATGGTACTCAATAATTAAAAGCCATAGCCTTATTCCATAAGTTATTAAGATATAATTATTATAAGTTAAGAAAAGCAAAGGTAAGTATTAAAAAATATTTATCGCTATTTGGAATTTTTTTTAAAAGCATATATTCCCCTTTTTTAATATAACAACACTTTTTCAAACTCTTTAAACGCTTAATAATAATAGAATATTTTCTTAAAATATATTAATTAATAAAAATGACGCTTTATTAAGCGATTGTCGCCAGTGGCCATAGTGGTGGACGAGATTTTAGTATTATGCCCAACTTAAGGGCATTATTAATTTTGTTGATTTAAATAGATATGATGTTCCAAACCTCCTTAAATCTTAACCAATAGCTCCCAACATCAACAAATACATGTAAATTAAAATAAACAATCGATTTGTAGGATGAATGGCGTTAATAAGCAATAATAAATGGAAAATGTATTATAAATAGGAGATTGCTAATAAAAATAAGAAAAGGATTCTTATGGAGCTTTTATAGGCTATCAAATCATCAAAGGCAACCTTTAATAATATTAAGGAAATTTGGGAAGCTTGCATAAGAAAATTCCAGAATAACTTTGCTTAATGGACGCTTTTTAGCATAAGGTATTAATATTTATTTAATTGGATTAATAGCATTATTAATGTGTTAATCCTAATAAATGCTATTAATAATAATAAGTTAAAAAACCTTATTGGATTTTAAGCATTGATTAAATTAATTAAGCAAGAGCTTGCTTTTTTGAATGCTTTTATGTTATTATTTATTATTTCAGATTATTAAAAAGCTTTAATAAATGCCTTTGAAAAAAAGGGAAGATAAAAGCTTATACTTGGCATAAAAAATGGCAAAAAAGATATTATTTTATTAAAGCATATAATATTCCAAAAATGCAAAACATTTTAGGCATTTAAGATTTTCTTTTTGCAGCTTTAATTTATATTAAAACATAAGCTATTTAAGCTTTAATTAATATTATTAAAAATAATGTTTTGAAAAAGAAATATTATATAATGCTTAAGAAATATGATTTAGCTTTTGGAGCTAATTTGGAAAAGCATTTTAAAAATGGTTTGAGGGATGAAAAAATAGCGAATAGGTTATATGCTTTTTTTAGGAAGCGTTTAAAATTTTTTAATAGTTTTAAAACTATTTTTAATATTAAAAGCTTAAGCATTTATAGCAAACAAAGCTTATTTAATTGATTTTATTTTAAATAATTGAGAGAAAGTAATTGCTTTTGCAATTTTAAAAATAGCCATTTTTAGGCATTTATTAAATGCTAAAGATTATGATATGCTTATAATAGCAGCTATGCAAATAAATTAAAAAATTGCCTTAGCAATAATAAGGTTAAAAAAATTCGCAAAAAATTCAAAAAAGCGAAATATGCTAAGCTATAAAAGGAAATTATTAAAAAGAATTAAAAAATCCTTTTTATTAATTAAATTATTAAAAGCATTGCCTTAAACAAAAAGGAAAAGGAAAAGCTATTATTATTAATAAATAAAAGCAAATATTTTAGAAATGTTAATGCTACTATTATTAATTTAAAGCTATTTAATATTAATAAAGCAATGGGAATATATGCTACAAATTTTATTAGCAATTTATATGCATTTTTAAATAGCATATTTATAAATAATTGCAATGCTTAGCATTTTATTAATAATAAGAAAAAGCTTATTTTAAGCATTTTTATAAAGTTTAGAAATAATAATTATGTGAAGGCAAATATATAATGCTTTTTAATTATTAATTAAGGCTAGCAATTTTTTAAAAATATGCTAAAAAGCAAAAATAATTTAAATATATAAAATTTAATTTTAAGCAATATTGCAATTATAATTAATTTTAATATTAATATTATTTTTAAAGCGCTTTTATTAAATATTAGGATTTAATATTTAGAAAAAAATATTATATTAAAATATGAGAAAATTTGAGATAGCATGATACTTTGAAAGCTAAAGCAAAAATATAATTTTACCTTTTTTAAATATAAGCCTTTTAATTACTTTTATTGCTTTTATAATTTAATGATAATAAAGCGCCTTTTAGTCATAATGTATTTAATTTTTTATTATAATTTAAAATAAGATTTTTAGTTAAGTAAGAAGTTATTGCAAATTTGCTATGCAATGCTAAAAATATGGCATTTAAAAATGGGCCATTTTAAAGAAAAAGCACTTTAAGCGCTGCTTTATATAAGGAAGGAAATAAAATTTAATAGTGTTTTTAAAATTAAATGCAAAAATTGTGTTATAATATATGCCGAAAATATTATTTTAAAAAGGGAGTTTAAGAATAAGGCAATTAAATTATTTTTCAAAATCTTTTGGAATTTATTTGATTTTCCCCCAAGCTATAATAGAATACAATGATTATTAATAATCAAAAACAAATATAATGGGAAGTTGTTTAATTGAATTTTGGTAAGCAAGTTGCTAAATTATATTATATTGGTATTATAGAATTTTAAGCATTAAATAAAATATTAATATAAACTATTCATTTATATTATTAGGCATAATAATAATACTTTTATTATTGCAATTTTTAAAATGATATGCTATTAAGATTGGATGATAAGAAAAAAAATTAAAGTAAAAAATCCCTTAGCATATATCAAAGAATTAGTTGGCAATTTAAAGCGCGTAAAATAAAAAATTATTACTAAATTTATTAAAATGCGTGTTTAAGCGAAATTCTTAAAAAAATTGTATCTAAAGGTATATAATGCGGCAGTTTATTTATATAATAAAGCATTATTTGCATAATAAAAAATAAAGAGCTTAAATTAAATGCTTTAGGAATAGTTTTGGGGCTATTTTTAATGATATGATTTATTAATTGTAAAAAGGCTATTAATTAATCTAAAATTAGATTAGAGCGGGGAATATGCGTATAAGGCGTGTGCTTATTTAGTAAAGAATGATAAAGAAGCTGGAAGAAATAAAAAAGGCTTTAAAATTGATTTTAAGGAATATTTAAGTTATTTAATTAATTATATTGCTTTTAATATATATAAAATTTAGGTGCTTTAGCTATGCCGTGTTATTATAATGCATAATGTTTGCTTTAATAAAACGAAGTTTTATTTTTTGGAGAAGAAGAAATTGGTTGGCCAAATTGCTTTTGTTTTAAAAAAGCTTATTATTATAATAAAGAAGAATAATGTTTTTTTTAAATATAAGGCTTAATATAAGTAATATTATAAAAAATATTGCAAAAGAATAAATGGCTAAGCTAAATGCTATTATTGAAGTGCATGCTGAAGAGCTAATGGAAATAAAAATTATTATATTAAAAGTGCTCCCCTTGCCTATGAGAATGCTTCCCCCGGCGACCAAACCACCTGCAATAATATTAATAAACCTTGATTTTTTTGAATTATTAATAAGCTTAGGGATAATGAAAAATGAAATGGGAATGGTTTTTTATAAAAGCTGGGAGGTATAAAGTAATAAAATGGTTTCTTATAAGAGCTAAAAGGGGGAAAGCAATAATATAATTTTTTATAAAAATTAAAATTTGGGGGTAAATAAAGTGGTTTTTTATAAAAATAGCATTGAGAATAATAATGAAGTTTTGATTTTTTATAAAAGGTTGAATTTAGGCGCTTCAAGATTTGCTAAAAATTAAATGATTGAAGATTAGCTTAGAAGGAACGCCTTATGTAATAAAAGTATAGATTTAAGTATTGAGGAGGCGCGTTAAATATACCCTTAAGTTGTAATATTAAGTTAAAAGTTATAAGACTTTAAGCAGCAGGTTCCCAAATTATTAGAAGTTTTGCTTATAGTAATTAGGATAAACAATGATTTTTAAATATTAGCCAAAGCAAGCCGATAATAGTGACGAAAATAAGAATGTGATTAAATTTATGTAGTATAAGAAATGTAAAAGGAGCATAATAAATTTGCAATTTGGGGCTATTATTTTGTGATAATAGTTTTATGATAAAATAGCTATTTGCGCATAATAAAGTTTGTTAGCATATTTTATAAAATTATTTTAATATAAGCAAATGGCAAAAATATAATTATATTGCATGCGGTAATAGCAATAATTGTTTTAAGTATTAAAGTAGAAGTAAATTTTATAATTGCTTTTAATTTACATAATTTATATTAAGGGAAGCTTTTGAAAACTTTAAAGAATTGGAATAAGCTAAATAGCTACGCTTAGGGCAAATATTTTAAGAAAGATATTAAAAGGGAGATTGCTAATTTAGAAGCTTAATATTGTTAGAAAGTGATTTTTAGGGAAGATGCTATCATATAGCCCATTTTATTGAAATGGGTTTTTATATATAAAATCGATTTAGTAAGCAAATTAATTTGTTGCTGCTTTTGCATTATAATATAAGGGGATATATAAAATGATTTAATAATTTTTTTAATATATGTTGCAATATTTGTAATATGCTTTTTTAAAGTGGTAATGGCGTTTGCAGCATAATTTGATTTAAAAATAAAGCAATTTGATATAATTAATGCATTTGTTAATATTAAATATGATAAAAGAAGCGTTTTAGTGTTATGTTATTTTTTAAATGATTAAAAAAGACCTAAAATAATAATGGAAATTAATTAAGCATTATATGGTTTAAGAAATTCCCTTGCGCTATGGTATGGCAATTTTGTTATAATATTAAATAAACTGAACCTTAACCCTTTGGCAAAGGAGCTATGTATTTTCATAAATTTTAATAGGATAGTTTTTGTGGCGTTTTATATTAATAATATTTAAATTTTGTATTATGCTTTAAATGATGATGAAAAATAAGAAATTATTAAAAGGTTGCATTTAGCTTATGAACTTATTATATTAGGAAATGTGGAATGGTTTTTGGGGGTGCGTGTAATTAAAGATTGGTTTGCAAAGATGGTGTTTTTGATGCATAATATTTATATAAAAAAAGTGGCTTGGAAATTTAATATAATAAATAAGAAGTGCTTAAGCATGCTTTTGCTAAATTATGATTTAATTAAAAAATTTGAAATTGCTATATTAAAACAAATTAAAAAATATTAAAAAAAGGTTAAGTTAATTTTATATATAGCTATTATGCTAAAGCTAAATATTGCATTTGCAGCTTTTTAGCTATCATATTTTTTAATAAATTTAAGCGCCTAGCATGCAAAAGCAATTAAATGGATTATTAAATACTTATTTGAATTATGCTTTTTAATAATAATTTATTAATGCAAAAATTGGGAGATATATTTATTAATAGCCTTAAATGCCTTATTTGCAGATGACAAAGAGTTAAGACGCTTTTTTTAAGATTTTATTATAATATTATTTGAAAGTGCAATTATTTGAAAAGCTTTAAGGCAAAATATTATAATTATTTTAATGATGGAAGCGGAGTTATTAAGGGTAATAAGGATAGCAAAGGAGGTGATGGCGCTTTAGCGCTTTTTTAAGGAATTAATATTTGATATGAGAGTTTTGTGAAACATATTTTATGATAATAAATAAATGATTTGGCTAATAATTGAAAAGAATCAATGCATTTTGATAAAGCTGAGATATATCAATATATAGAATATGTGGTTATGATACGAGCATAAAAGGGGGAGCTTTTAGGTGATATATTTTCTTATTAATAATATGCTAGCAGATGGCTTAATAAAAAATTTGCCCTAATAAAAGTTTGAGGTATTTATAGCTTTCCTAAATTTTTAGGACGCTTAAGCTATTGTTGAAAAGCTTATTTAAGCTAATGCTAAGGCACATTTATATTTATATTTAGTATATTTTATATGTTAATTTAAATTAATATTGTAAAGAAATAATAAGCATAGAGGAAAGTTGTGTGAATTTTGAGGACCTGATTTTAAGCTGCTATTTTGGGGTTGCAAAGCTGCTTTGATATACTTGCAATATTATAATAATATAAGGGAAATATTTTCAAATTGCGATTTTGGGATTGCAAAGCCGCTTTATCATCAAGGTAATGTTTTTAAGCTGCGATTTATGGGTTGCAAAGCTATTTTTATTTATAAAGGTGGGAGCAGAAGGTTTATTAATTGTTAAGCGATGCTAGCTAGAATATTAATTTTTGCTAAAGCAAAAGCGCAAGCGGCAATATGCGCTGCAATAATAGCAATTAAAGGTTTATTAATATTAATAGCAGCAGCTATATTATTATTATTACCTATTTTAATGCTAAAAATAGGGCGGGGGGGGGCATGGCGGTTTTTTGGCGAAGTGAGGCTGTAATGTATTAAATGTTATTTTAAATTAATAGGAATAGTATTTATGGAGCAATAAATTGGAGGCAAAATCATTTTTTTCCTTATTTTTATTTTTAGCTTTTTTAATCTTTTTTTAAGGCAGCTTTAATAATAGCTTAATAGGCGGTAAGGGCCTACAGCTGGTTAGCAGGAGTTTTATATATTGCTTTTATATAATATTTAATATTATATAAAACGATGTATGTACGCAGAAGCTTTTTAGTATTAATTTTGTTATTAAATAAGCAGCAAAGAAGGCGGCAGCGGCTTAAGGCGCGGCAGCGCAGCCAGTTTTATTGTTTTTATAATAATAAAAACATTGTATTAATAATGCCTTATTGCAATAAAGGTTGCTTAGCGCATTATGCATGTTATTGCAAATGCAGTGGGAGCATAGCATAGTACGAGCTTCCCTAGCTATGACGCGATGCTAAGGGGTTGATAAGAGCGGGAAAGGCAAGCGAGGGGGAGGGGTAATAGCTTGAAAGGCGCTGATCAATTATATTATGCATATTAGCATATTGATTTCAAATTTCTAAACGTTTGGAATCTATTTTTTTTTTTAATGCTTTAAGGGCAGCGGCGGGGGCACGTTTTTTAGTATAAGCCATTTTTGATGATATAATTGCTAAGGAACGCAAATTCTTAGCATAAAAGTTTTAATATAATTTTATTTGCTTAATTTTATTGCCTTAATAATAATGCTTTTATTATAATTAATTATATTAGCATTATTTTCAATTATATAATAATTTGCATTTACGCCATTATATTATATAAATTATATTTAAGCATTCTTATGGTTTTTATATTTGCTTTCAACCAAAGGGGTATGTTGTATAGAATAGGGGTTTATTGGTTGGTAGCATCAATAGAGCTTTAATGGCGCTGCAGCCAATCAAGATTGCTTATGTAACTAAATCTTTGGAGCTTCTTCGTAAGGGGAGCTCTATTACACTCCTTTACAATTCAAGACTTTCACATTTCCTGAAACTTCTCCCCTACGGTACTCGACACTTAGGTATTAAGGAGGCGCGCTAAACATACTCTTAAGTTATAATACCAAGTTAAAGGCCATAAGACCTTAAGTAATAGGTCCCCAAATTATTAAAAGCTCCGCCTACAATAATTGGGATAAATAATAATTTTTAAATATTAATTAAAGTAAGCTAATAATAGCGACAATAATAAAAATGTGATTGAATTTATATAATATAAGAAATGTGAAGGGAATATGATAAATTTGCAATTTGGGACTATTATTTTATGGTAATGGCTTTATAATAAAATAATTACTTGCGTATAATAAAGTTTATTAGCATATTTTATAAAGTTACTTTAATATGAGCAAATAGCGAAGATATAATTATATTGTATGCGGTAATAATAATAGTTGTTTTAAGTGTTAAAGTGAAAGCAGATCTTATAATTGCTTTTAATTTATATAACCTATATTAAGGGAAGTTTTTAAAGGCTTTAAAAAATTAAAATGAGTTAAATAATTATGCTTAAGGCAAATATTTTAAGAAAAATGCTGAAAGAGAGATTGCTAACTTAAAAGCTTGATATTATTAAAAAATGATTTTTAAAAAAAATGCTATTATATAATCCATTTTATTAAAATAGGTTTTTATATACAAAATCGATTTAATAAGCGAACTAACTTATTATCGCTTTCATATTATAGTGCGAAGGGATATATAAAATGATTTAATGATTTTCTTGATGTACGCTGCAATATTTGTAATATGCTTTTTTAAAATAGTAATAATATTTATAATATAATTTAATTTAAAAGTAAAATAATTTAATATAATCAATGTATTTATTAACGCTAAATGCGATAAGAGAAGCGCCTCAATGTTATATTACTTCTTAAATGGCTGGAAAAGACCTGGAATAATAGTGGAAATTAATTAAGCATTATATGGCTTAAGAAACTTTCTTACATTATAATACGGCAACTTTGCGGTAATATTAAATAAACTAAACCTTAATCCTTTAATGGAAAAGCTGTGTATTTTTATAAATTTTAATAAAATAAATTTTATGGCGTTTTACGTTAATAATATTCAAATTCTATATTATGCCTTAAATGATAATAAAGAATAAGAAATTATTAAAGGTTTGTACTTAGCCTATAAATTCATAATATTAGGAAATATGGAATAGTTTTTGGGGATATGTGTAATTAAAGATTAGTTTGCAAAGATGGTGTTTTTAATGTATGATATTTATATAAAAAAAAGTGGCTTGGAAATTTAATATAATAAATGGGAAGTACCTAAGTACGCTTTTATCGAATTATAACTTAATTAAAAACCTTAGAATTATTATATTAAAGCAGATTAAAAAGTATTAAAAAAAAGTTAGGTTAGTTTTATATATAGCTATTATATTAAGGCTAAATGTTGCATTTATAATATTTTAGTTATTATACTTCTTAATGAACCTAAGCGCTTAATATATAAAAGCAATTGAATGAATTATTAAATATTTGTTTAAATTCCGCTTCTTAGCGATTGTTTATTAATGCAAAAATTAGGAAATATATTTATTAATAACCTTAAACGCTTTATTTACAAATGACAAAGAGTTAAGACGCTTTTTCTAAGATTTTATTATAATGTTATTTAGAAGTGCAATTATTTAAAAAGCCTTAAGGCAAGATATTATAATTACTTTAATAATAAAAGTGGAGTTATTAAAAGTAATAAAAATAACAAAGGAAGTAATAGCGTTTTAGCGCTTTTTTAAGGAATTAATATTTAATGTAAAAGCTTTATAAAACATATTTTATAATAATAAATAAATGATTTGGCTAATAATTAAAAAGAATTAATGCATTTTAATAAAATTAAAATATATTAATATATAAAATATATGGCTATAATAAAAGCATAAAAGGGGAAGCTTTTAAATAACATATTTCCTTATCAATGATATATTAATAAATAGCTTAATAAAGAATTTGCCTTAATAGAAGTTTGAGGTATTTGTAGCTTTTTTAAATTTTTAAAATGCTTAAGCCGCTATTAAAAAGCTTATTTGAGCTAAAAAGTACTAAGGCACATTTACATTTATATTTAATATATTTTATATATTATTTTAAATTAATATTATAAAAAGATAATAAGTATAAAAAAGAGTTGTGTGAATTCTAAGGACCTAATTTTAAGCTATTATTTTAAGATTGCAAAGCCGCTTTAATATACTTGCAGTTTTATAATAATATAAGGGAAATATTTTTAAGCTGCGATTTTAAGGTTATAAAGCCGCTTTATTATTAGGGTAACATTTTTAAGCTACGACTTATAGGTTATAAAACTACTTTTATTTACAAAAATGGGAGCAAAAGGTTTATTAATTGCTAAGCGGCGTTAGCCAGAATATTAACTTTTGTTAAAATAAAAGCGCAAGCGGTAGTATATGTTATAATAGCAGCAATTAAAGGTTTACTAATATTAATAATAATAATTATATTATTATTACCATTTACCCTAGCGCCAAAAATAGGGCGGGGGGGCACGGCGGTTTTTTAGCAAAGAAAGGCTATAATTTATTAGATGTTATCTTAAAATAATAAAAATAATATTTATAAAGTAATAAATCAAAGGCAAAGTTATTCTTTTTCTTATTTTTATTTTTAGCCTTTTTAATCTCCTTTTTTTTAAGGCAGCTTTGATAGCAATCTAATAGGCAATAAAGGCTTATGGCCAATTAATAAAAGTTTTATATATTATTTTTATATAACATTTAATATTATATAAAATAATATATGTACGCAAGAGCTTTTTGGCATTAACTTTATTATTAAATAAGCAGCAAAAAGGGCGGCAATAGCCCGGGGCGCAGTAGCGCAATCAGCTTTATTGTTTTTATAATAATAAAAACATTGCATTAATAATGCCTTATTATAATAAGGATTATTTGGCGCGCTACGTATGCTATTGTAAATATAATGGGAATATGGCATAATATAAGCTTCCTTAGCTATGGCGCAATGTTAAAGGGTTGGTAGGGGCAGGAGAGGCAAGCAAAGGGAAAGGGTAATAATCCAAGGGGTAGCAGCCCAAAAGGCGCCGGCCAATTATATTATATATATTAATATATTAATTTTAAATTTTTAAATACTTAAAACCTATTTTCTTTTTTTTTAATGCCTTAAGAGCAGCAGCGGGAGCGCGCTTTTTAGTACAAGCCATTTTTAATAATATAATCGCTAAAAAACATAAATTCCTAGCATAAAAGCTTTAATATAATTTCACTTGTTTAATTCCATTGCCTTAATAACAATGCTTTTATCATAATTAATTATATTAGCACTATTCCCAATTATATAGCAGTTTGTATCTACGCCATTATATTATATAAGTTATATTTAAGCATTTTTAAGGCTTTTATAATTACTTTTAGCCAAAGGGGTATATTGTATAAAATAAGGGTTTGTTGGCTGGTAGTACTAATAGAGCCTTAATGGCGCTATAGCCAATTAAGACTGTTTATATAATTAGATCTTTGGAGTTCTCTTTTAAGGGGAGCTTTATTACACTCCTTTATAATTCAAGACTTTCACACTTCCTGAAGCTCCTCCCCTACGGTGCTCGACATATCGTTATTTTTTATAGTTATAATAAGTCGTGTACTTGTTCATTTTTCTTTATAGGGTCTTTTGCCGGTAGGCCTAATACTTTTTGTAATATAAGTTTAACTTAAGTTCTTTAATAATAATAACCCTTATTTTCTTATTTAAAGTGTGCCGAGTTATTTTCCTCTTTTTATAACCGCCGGCTAGGCCTTTTTATTCATTATAAAGGTAAGTTGCGTATATTTCCTCCTTTTGTCCTTTATTACTTATTAAAAATCAATTAAGTACGTAGAATCTTTTATATTCCACGTAATATATTTAGTTTAAAAGTAATGGTAACGTTATAAGTATGGCCTTTTTAGTCTTAATTAGGGCGTATTAAAAACTAGCCGGGGGTAGAAGAACGACTTCCTCGGGGGCGGCGTTTAGAGCGTAATGGGAGATTAAGTTTTAACGCGTGGTAAATTACTTTACTTTAAAAGTGTCAGCGTTATCCTCTTCTTTTATTAATAGGAATATAAACGTTTCGTTAAAGTCGACTTCTTCTTTATTATCTTAAGGACTTAATAACGGCACGACATCTAAAAGAGAGGGCGCGGTTACCGGCGTACGGCGAAGGCTAATAATATATAAATCTTCTTTTATATTACTATAAGAATAAAGTTAACATTAATTAATATAAAGGCGCCTGTTTATATCTCATTTTAATATTATAGTAGTGGCTTTAGATAAATAAATAAGGGGTAAGTAAAGTAAGTAAAGAAGTCAAAGTTAATTAAAGTTAAAATCGCAAAAATCACGAATAGGCGCTTTTATATGTGATTATAACGTTAAATAAACTTTATAATAACTAAAACCTAAATAATTTTTTTTCTTATTTATATAATTATTATATTCCCTTTTATATTAATATCTCGGCTTTTATTATACTCTATTTTACACTAACATCTTAATCTCCACTATATTCCCTTTCACATTAATATCTCAGTCTTTATTTTTTATTTTTTTATATTAACTTTTTAACCTCCTTTCTTTACTCTGTGAATTTTACGCCTCCCCCTTTTTCCTTTTAACATCCTCGTCTTTTTTATTATTTAAAAGGTCTTAATCCACCGGCGCCAAGGCGAAGTCTTTTAATATCATAAGTATAAGCGTTTTATTCGTAATGTTCTTTTTTAAGTTATAATAATAAGACTTTTTTTATAAGCCTTTATCTTTAATTCTTAAATTACCTTATAAGATTCTTTAGTAATTATTATTATCTTCGCCTTTTAAGTATACACGTATTCTCACATCTTTTCTTTAAACCTAATAAGTATTATATCTTAATCTTAAAGTACAAGTAATGAGTTTTATTTTATTCAAGTAATTAACGTATTTAAAAGAGGGCTTAACTTAGAGAGTTTTATAGCCACTAAAAACTAATATAAAATAATACTAAACAAAGAGGGTAACCTAAATAACAAAGCTTTTTTAGTTATTATTTCCTTATGTCCTTTAACTAGGCCTTCCTAAGTTCCCTTACTAGTGATTTTTAAAGATTAACAATTATTTAAGATGTTAATAAACCAAGGGAGTATTATACGCCTAATCCCGCTAATTAGCCTATTAGCCTTATAAAACAAAGTAGGCATTATAACTTGCATTTGCCCTTTTTTATAAAGTATAGCTTTTTACGAAATTCCGATCTTATCTTAGTTCTTTTTAGTTATTATTACTTTAATAAACCTGTGAATAAAACCATTTGTTTATTAATTCCGTTTATAAATGTTTAATTAAAGCTGTTCTAATTATTTTAAATATGTTTTAGCGAGGATTATTATAATAAAGGACTTATCTTTATTATTTAAAGAAAGCGACCCTTAAATCTATATTACCCTTTTGCTATATTTTAACGTATTTGGCACGTTAATGTTAATATGTTTAAAATACGTTAAATTGTTAGGCTAGTTATACTTAACATAATAAGGGTATAAAGCCAGTTTTTAGTACTTGTTCGGTTAAAGGGTAACGTAAAAGGCCCAATATAAAGGGTCTTGTCTTATTAACTGTTATTTTATAAAGTGGAATTTGTTTTTTTTAATTAATCTTAGTTTTTATTATTGTTTATTTTTTAAAGGTGGTATTTGTATATTTTGAATTTAGATAAAATTAAGTCAATTAAACCAGTCTTTTATTATCACTTAAACAAGTTAATATTAATAGACCCGTCCCGCTTTTAGTCCTCGGTACTAATGCCGTTAATTTTGTTTTTAAGCGTAAATTAATTATAATTAAAGATAGCCTTAATATTTAAAAGAACAAACTTATATATATTAAGTCCATTTGCCGAGTACAACGGCTTGTTTTTACGCTAAAACCACGTTACGGTATCATTAGTTACTTTTAAATCTCTTATCTTAGTTTAATATTTTAAGATATACTAAAGGCACTATTAAAGCGCATTTATAAATAAAGCCTTTATATAAAACCTAACTTTCCCGTTCATATTCTTAAAGTGTTTATAATAAACATGGCTTATTTTAGTCATTTCCATTAATAACCTTAAAGCCATTATCTTTATAACCGGCGCCTTTTTATTAACTTTCTCCGTTTAAATAACGGCTTTATTTAATAAACACCCATAATAGCGCCGTTTTTTTAAAGGCGGCCTTTTTATTATAAAGCCTTCTTTATCTGCTTTATTTTTAAAGTTAATAACTAATAGCACCCGTTTATTCTTTTAGCAGAAGTTTAATAAGTTATTAGATGTTTAGTCTTAAGAGGCCGTTATTAAGGGAGGCTTTGAAAGGGGCTCTAAAGGCGCATCCTCGAAGGCGCCGATTTTAGAGGCCAGGCCTCCTAAATGTAATAGCTCACTCATGACTAAGGGGGGTTCTAATTTATAAATAAAGCCAATAATTAATAGCCTTAATAAGTTAATTTATATCTTGATTCGCTTTTATTTTTATATTATAAAAAGCAACAAATTAAATATATTACTTACCTTTTTTACGTTTAATAACATAACCTCTTTTACGGTTCTTATCCTTTTTTTAACGCCGTAATCTAGTTATATACAGCCTTATTAACACGTATAATCCTTTCACCGGCTTTAACCTTCCCTGTTAACTTATGCATTTTTTATAATAACGTGTTAAATAGGCTTTCACTAAGTGCCTTCATTAATACAGAAGTCACGTCGTTTCTTTATTTTTTCTCGAGCACTTTTATTGCCTTTATGTTTTTTTTTTTAGTTTAATTTGACTTTTTGACTTTTTTTTATTTAACTGTGCTTTATTTTAAATTCTAACTCAGTTTTTATTAATTTATATACCTTATCTTATATTATATATTTGTAAAATTACTTAATCAAGTCGTTTATAACATTGTACATTTTTATCAACTACTTTAAGAGCTCTTACTGGCTTTTATAACACTCGGCGGCGTTAGCAATAACAGTAAAACTATTAATTAAGCTTTTAACGTCTTCTAGCATTACTTCACGGGCCGTTAACGCCTTTAATTAAAGCTCATTTTAATGATCCATGATTCTAGTTTATAAGTAAAGTTAGAATTTAATAACGGTATTAAAAGGTTATTTATTATTAAAAAATTAAAAACGCCAAGTTTAAAAATTAAAAGAAATTTAAACTTTTATTAAGTCAGTTTTAAAATTCACTTTTGATTTTAAATTCCCTTATAAATTCACCTTTTAAATTCACTTTTTAAATTCACTTTTTAAATTTCTTTTCAATACGCTGCCCTTAAAAGCTTAATTTCTTATGCTTTTAACTTCTTTTTTTTTAATAAATTTTTTTAAAGTTTATTTTTTATAAATTTGTTTGCTTTTTTTAACGCCTTTATTTTTTACACACACGTGTAAGTTAACGGGGCTTACTAATTGATACTAATTTACCTTATATAATAACGCCTTTAATATTAATAACTATTCTTAAACCATTATATACCCTTTAACATTAACAATTATTTTTAAGCCATTATATACTTTTTTTTAATACTATAACCCCTATAATATCCCGCTATGCCTATTTATAACTAGGGCCCGTCTATAAATGTCATCCGTAACCATCGTTAATTCAACCTCTTAATAAGATTAGTTATTGTGTTGTTACTCTTAGTTTTACTTTTTAACGGTAAGCACATTTAAGACCACATAAGTGACTTTTATATTAAAATAGCCGTGTTTATTATCCACTTACCTTTTAATAACTAAAAGAAATTTCATAACTGCTTTCTCATATTACTTATTAATAAAAATATAAAGCTTCATAACGCACTTTACATTATTTAATTTAACTAAGCCTTTTTACTATTAGATGGCTTGGTTTAAAAAGAATATAATTATGAGTTTTATAGAAACAATACTACGACGGCTGTTTTTCCCCTAAAACTCACCGACGTTTTAAGGTATATTAATTATAACGCCTAGTTTAAACGCGTATTTAATAAAAAAGGTTACCTCGCCGCTGTCACTTTAATCGCCGGCCCATTTATTATAAATCCTGCTAACGCCTTTATTAGTGGTGTCGTCGCCGTTATAACCGGCCCCGCCTTTTAATTCACTTATGGCTTTAAAGGATTAGTTATATTAAACGTTAACTTTATTAACGTAACCCGTTATTACGATAATCACCTTGATTAGTCTTATATTAACGGCTTTTACGCCCTCCTTTTTATTAATGACATCGTTTCTTTTAATTTTATTGATAAGAATAAGCGCACTTATCGCGCTTTAGCCTTTTAAGTTATTATTACCTTGTATAAGAAAAAGGTTTCCTAAAAAGCGTTAAAGAATAATAATAATGACGCCGTTAAAAAAGAAAGCCTTAATAAAAAACGTAAAGGCAAAGCTATAGTTATAGGTAAGGCTATAAACAAGGGTAAGGCTATAAGTAAGGGCAAGGCCGTGGTTAAGGGCGAAACGAATAAGCCTACAGTCACGAGTAAGGCTAAACGTAATACGACTACTAAAGGCACGGCTTAAAAGGCCCCCGCTAAAAAAAGAAATGCTTAAGGCTTTAAATCAATATTATTTAAAGACGCTTATCCTGCGCGTAAGTCCTTTCACTTTTTTTATTCTTGCCTTTCTTTGCTTACTTTATATTTAATAGTTTTATAATTAATAAATAAGGCCTTAGAAGAAAATGACACTATTAATTACTATTATAATAAGAATGACCCCTTAGATAATAATAGAGAAGAAATTAATATAGTACAATATAATTACTACGGCAATTAAGGGCATCACCTTTATGTTAAAAAGATTAAGGGGTAATTTTATATTTAAAAGGTTAACTTAAAGTATTTTACTTACGGCGTATATTTTTAATTAAATAAAGTTAAGTTAAATGCCCTTAAGGCTAACACTTAAACCGCGGTTAATAACGGCGATAATGGCGCTTACGAAAGTAATAGCAGTTATATTCGCGGAGGCAACGGTAGTATTATAAAAACCAAAGACTACGAGGATAACGGCGGTTATACTTACGAAGGCAATAATAACGTTTTAGAGGCCAAAGATTATAAGGACAATGAGTTTAAAGATTTTTAATTAAATGGTTAATATTCTTAGGCACGAATTTTTATAAAAGACCTTCTTTAATTAAAAGGGGCTTATGATTTTAAAGGCCTAGCCTTTAAAATGAGATTTGTATAACACCAGCGGTATATAACACATACCCTTTACATATACTTTAAATAATTTAAATAATAAATAAAATAAATAAAATAAATAAAATAAATAAAATAAATAAAATAAATAAAATAAATAAAATAAATAAAATAAATAAAATAAATAAAATAAATAAAATAAATAAAATAAATAAAATAAATAAAATAAATAAAATAAATAAAATAAATAAAATAAATAAAATAAATAAAATAAATAAAATAAATAAAATAAATAAAATAAATAAAATAAATAAAATAAATAAAATAAATAAAATAAATAAAATAAATAAAATAAATAAAATAAATAAAATAAATAAAATAAATAAAATAAATAAAATAAATAAAATAAATAAAATAAATAAAATAAATAAAATAAATAAAATAAATAAAATAAATAAAATAAATAAAATAAATAAAATAAATAAAATAAATAAAATAAATAAAATAAATAAAATAAATAAAATAAATAAAATAAATAAAATAAATAAAATAAATAAAATAAATAAAATAAATAAAATAAATAAAATAAATAAAATAAATAAAATAAATAAAATAAATAAAATAAATAAAATAAATAAAATAAATAAAATAAATAAAATAAATAAAATAAATAAAATAAATAAAATAAATAAAAAAAAAAAAAAAAAAAAAAAAAAAAATAAATAAAATAAATAAAATAAATAAAATAAATAAAATAAATAAAATAAATAAAATAAATAAAATGACTTAACTTTACCCTAAACTTTAAAATAATTAAGATATTATATTCTAAGCCAGCCTTTAAAGCCTATAGTTTCATAATTTAATAGTTTCATAATTTAACAGTTTAATAATTTCATAATTTCATAATTTCATAATTTCATAATTTAATAATTTCATAATTTAATAATTTAATAATTTCATAATTTAATAATTTCATAATTTAATAATTTAATAATTTAATAATTTAATAATTTAATAATTTAATAATTTAATAATTTAATAATTTAATAATTTAATAATTTAATAATTTAATAATTTAATAATTTAATAATTTAATAATTTAATAATTTAATAATTTAATAATTTAATAATTTAATAATTTAATAATTTAATAATTTAATAATTTCATAATTTCATAATTTAAAGCTTTTTTAATATAATTATTATTAATACACAGGCCATATTACTTATAATATTACCACTTTTAATAATATTATATTAAAATTAAGTAACATTAAAGCTGTCACCTATTAATCTCTGATTGGCCCCCTAGTATTTGTCAAAAATAACGGAGTTCCTATAAGTTAAGAAGTAATTAATCATTACAGGCTTTTTACCGCGCGTAAAACCCTTACGTTTAAAGGCTTAATGGTTGAAATATTATAACCAATTTAAAAAAATAACGTTATATAAGTTCTTTCCACCTTTAAAATCAACGACGTGATCCTAATATCTTTAAATTAACAATCAAGAGACTTTTATACTATTGCCTTTAATAGTTACGTTAAGGCTAATATCTTTATTTAAGCAATAATTATAACTTATAACAACCCGGCTTAATTCTTATTATAAAAGGTTAAGAATAATATAATAAACTTCTTATATAAACCAGTCCTTTTCGTTAATTAACTTATTTAACATCTTAATAATAAGAGACAGAACTGGAAAAGCAGAATTAACATGTTCCCTAATTTAAAAGAAAAACTCCTTATATATAAGTATGGATTTCTCGGCTTTTAAATAATATTTGTCATAATATTCTAATAGGACATGTAAACTTGTAAATGGCTATATGTCTATATTTATCATTTACCTTAAAACAAATAACAAATAAAAGGGGTTAGTGTTTTTAACGTTCAGTTAAGGCTTAAACTAATAACGCTTAGGATTTATCTTATTATTATATAATGCCTTAGTGGCTAAAGGGCGAGGGTAATAAAATTAACACATTATAACCTTGTTTTTATTTATTTATATAAAAGCAATAGGCGTGGCTATATTACTAGTAGACTTAAAATTAATTAATGAGAATTATAAGTTAATCTTTAATATTTTTAACTTAGTAAAATGAGAGAGACAATAAGTACTGAACATTAAGGCGATACGTTAAAGTAAGATTTTATGTTATAACTTTGTTTTTCTAAAAGTCAACGAATTTAACTATTTCCTTTAAAGTTTAAAATAACATTTTTAAGCCGCCTTTAAATTAAAAAATACCGTGTATATACTTACTATTGTGATCTTGCCATTTTTATTAGAACTAAAAGTTGTTATAAAGAAGGGAATATTTAATGACTTTTTTAAAGAATACTTTAAAGTAAAAGTAAACATAATTAGTAATAATATAAGGATAGTTTTAAACGTTTTTTTATATAATATTACTTTTCCTGAGTATTATAACGGCTTTTTACTTCTTATACTACGGCATATACCGTTGTAAGTTGTTTTATTATATGTTTATAATATTAAATGTTTTAAAGTCAATTAAATTGTTTTTATAAAATTTAATTAATACTTTAAAATTATAATCACGCTTTTTTTAATATAGTCTAGTTTTGAAAATGTCTTGCCCTTAATGTATAATACATAATAAAAAAGAAGGGTCCTTATTTAATCGCGTTTAAAATATTAATAAGTCTAATTTAATAATATTAACGTTTAATTTAATGAAAAATTGCGCTTTATTAATTAACTTAAAGTATATAAAAAAGTTAAAAATAAAGAAACAAAATCGTGGGTAAGTATTAAATCAATCGTCTTTATATTTTAAGAAGTATTAGCCGTATTTAGTTAAAGTAATTGCGTGAAATCGAGGGTTAATCAAGTCATTAACGCCGTTAAAGAAAAAGTAAGGGAAAGCCATGGAAAAGATATAATTATTTTATTAAAATTTAGAAATAAAGGTTAATTAATAATCAGGAATATTAGTAATAATTTTTCTACTTCTTTTTAATATTTCTACTAAAAGTTTGTTTACGTTAGTAGTGTCTTCTTTAATTAGGGGGCCTATGGATTCTTTTAGGGGAGAAATAAGAGCGCTTTCATTTCTTTTAGTATTAACGCCTTTAATAAGATTATCACCCGTATTATCAACGTTTAGTAAAATCTCCTCTTTAATAATAAGAAAGAAGTAAGAAAGGTTGGCTTTATTTAGTTTAAGGGGCAGAGAATTTAATACGCCCTTATTAATATTAATGTGGCGAAAATCTAAGTAATAAGATTTAAAATATTTAAGTCATTAAGTAATAACTCATTTTTATATATTAAAGTCTCCTTAAAATTACCGTGTAATTTAAGTATTGTTTTTATTACTTTTAAGCCTTAAGATAATTATATTTACATCTTTAAAAAAGAAGGGTAAATAATTAAAAAACCTGACATTATTCTAAGTAAAACAAACACAATGATTAGTATATTTATATTAATAGCCGTAATGTCTCTTAATAATTATATAAACGTGGATTAGCACGATTATCATTTCTTTAAACTAAGAAAGTACAGGGAATTACGTAGGTATTAGCCTTAAGTTTATTTCGTTCTTAGCCTTTATTAAAAACGGCCTTTTTAAGTAAGTTTAGTTTCGATTTTAACATTAGTGACATATTATTATATCACGAATATCTTTTAAACGTATACTAAACCACTTATTATTATAATAATTATAAGTTATTTTTATAGTACTTTAATACAAAATCAACGGATTCTCAATTAGTCTTTATTTAATATAACTTCTTTTAATATTAACTGAGTTTAGGGGATTTTACCCCCTTAATTTAATCAAAGAATTAACGCCGTAAAGTAAAGTAAAGAAAGCGATAAGGCGTTTTATTAAGTGAGTTTTATATCTTTAAGTATTTAAGTAACGGCTCTTTTAGCGTTTTTAGTGATTAATGACTTTTAATTATTATCCCATCGAATGTGAGTAAACTCAGAATTAACAGAAAAAGAGAAAGGGTCGTTATTTAAAGCCAAAAAAGACGAGCACATTTAAGGAGTAAATAAAAGGGCAAATATAAGGGCGTTTATAAAACGCAATAGTTTCCCACGAATTAACGCTTAATATATGAGTAAAATAACTTAAATGTCTATTTTATTCTTTCATAATATAAGTGGCGATTCTTGCCTCTGCGTTAAGAGTACTACTTATATTTTACTTTTTTTTTATAAATCTCTTATTCTTTAATTATGTCTTGTATATTTAGAGTTAAGAGTTATAGTTAGGTATACCGTAGGAAAGCAAAAGGTATGGGAGATAAGTCGTAATTTAATGACAGTAATTAAGTAGAGGGGGGGGAATTAAAATAAAAACGACACATCGTCGTTTTCACTTAGAATTATAATTAATTTAGGAATAAACAATTAACGTAATCGTTAAGGCGGAAAGGAGACATTATTAAGTAAAGGTTTAGTGCTGACGTGCTTTTAGGAGTTTTTATAAAAAAGGGTAATACCAATTAATAAAAAATCAGTAGGAGTAAATAAAAGTAAAGTAAACGCGTGTTTTCAAGGGCTCTTACGTAAAAGGGTAGTAAAGTTTATATCTCGTAAAATTAAAAACTGGGATTTTACAGACTTTATTTAACGTCAAAACATAACAAACTCTTAATAAATAAAGCATGTTTTAAAAACTTTACCATTCTTTTAAAAACAACTTAAAAGCTACGATTTACCCTTAAAGGCACACTTCATATTGTGGCAAATTATAACGGTAATAAAAAGAGACATCATAAAATAACAACTAATAATTAATATATTAAGTTATTATTAAAACATAAATAAAACTTAAGTATTGATTTTTAAAATAATCACAGGGCCGTAAGTCATAACGGAAACAAAGCTTAGTCCACGTATTTATGACTAATCATAAAAGGGCAAGAATCAAGAAATTTTTTCACTATTAAAAAAATCAAGCTAGTGTAAAGATTTCCGCGTGACCACGTAAATACCTAAGGCTCCTAAAATTCAAGAAAACGTAGAGACAACTAAAGCTGTCAATAACAAATCAATAATAGGCTTAATATACATTAAAGAAAATAAAAGACACTTTTTAAAATAAAGTTTTTTAAGTATATCCTTTAATTATAAGAGTTTATTCTTTCTTTTAGAATAATATTATTTAAAGTCATAATACTTTAAGAATTTTTAATTTATTAATACTTTAAAGTTCTTTAAATTAATAATTAAAAAAGGGAAATTAATTTAACATTAATTAATAGTTAGTGTAAAAAATATAACGTACTTAATAACGCTGCCCTCTTTTCTGTTATAACCTATAAGGACAATAAACTTAAATAAAATAAAAAAGGAAATTCTAAAAAGTTTCCAAAGTTAATAAACTATTAAAGTCTTAATAATATTAAAAATATTTACTCCGCCATTAATATGTACAATTAATTTAATATATAATCCATTTCTTCTTAATTTAATATTAACTAAGAATTATTATCCTTTAATAAGAGCACAAAAATTAATATTCAAATATTTTCACAAACCAAGGCTTTTATTATGATAAGAGACTATCCCACGACTTAAAAGTTTTTTAATAAATCGTTAGAATTCATGTTTTTACCCTTAATCTTTGTGATTTTATGATCCATTTCCTTTGTCTTTTTTAACTCAAGACAATTATTAACCTAATAATCGGTCTTATTATAATAAAAACAAAAGATACCAGTGAGTATGACATTTATAAATTGTATAAAAGTTAAAGCAATTAAAAGAAAAAGAGTAAAGGCTCTTTCTAATTAAGTGTCTTAGCGCCAGTTATTCTTCTTAAAGATATCCTCTATATGACCTTTATAAAAGTCAGTGTTTTTAAAAGGTTAAAAAAAATCTAATAAAGGAGACGTGTTTTAACTTAAACATTATAAAGATTTTTATTTGTAATTATTAAAAACTCGTTAAGGCGAATATAATCATTCTTAAACTCATATTACTTAATAAAAATATAAATTTTTAAAATAAATAAGATTTTTTTTATAAACATTTTTAAATTAATAAGAGCATATAATTTTTCCAGTAATTACATAATTAATAAACTTAACATAAAACTCGTTATAAGTCATAAAGCCTATAATAAAATGATTATATTTTACTTTTACAGTTTATACTTAATTATAATTAAAGAATCATTAATCTAAAGCTTTAAAAACGTCAATCATATTATTAAAAACACTTATAAAATTAAAGTCCATATATTAAAAAATGATTATTTTAGCTTTTCCACTTATATATTTAAAATAAACTTTAACTTAAAAACTGCCAATTTTAAAAGTTCTTAAATATTCTTTAATAAAAAGTTTTATATTTATCTTTTATATATTATACTCAATATTATTATTATAATTAAAAAACGGAATATAAAGGTACTTGACTTTATTAGTCTTTATAATAAAAACACTAAAGTCTAATTAAAGGAGGTAATAGTCGGGAAATAATTAAAGGTCTGTGATAAGGGCTTAAATAAAACGTCGTGTTAAGTCGATATTAGCCGATCTTATATGTCCATTTTAAAGAGTTTTATTAAAAGCAAGTGTAAAAACAATTGTTATTTAAATCATCTCTTATATATATGCCTTTTAGGCATTAATAAGATTAGTATTTACTATTATAATAAGTTCTAGAGAAGTATTATAAAGGGTATTAATTTTGAAAACTAAAAGTGATTTTTCTTTAAGTTTAATTAAAAATTAAAGTGAATTGTCTTTTAAAATCAGTACGTTTTTAAGAGAAAGTATATTAATAGTGATAGTAAAACCAAGTCATATAAGGACTAAGGTCTTACGCGTATTTTATTAAAGAAGTATATATAAGTGATTTGTTTTTTATTTTATATATTAACGTGTTAATAAATAAAAGAAGTATTAATTTGAAAAGACAAAATTAACGGGGGTTTTTAACTTTCCTTAAGGTGATTATTTTTAAAAATAAAGTAAGAGGTACTTACTTATATAAGTAAGTGAAAATAACACTATAGTCGTACAAAACGACAATGCTTTTATTTAAGGTAAGATATAACGCTTTATAATAAAATAAAAATTGATCTTTTCTTATATTATAATTAATCTTAAAGTGATATAAAAAACCACATTATTTTAAGAGAAAACATTAAAAAAAAGCTTCTTTTATATTTAAACTTAAAATTACGTTTAATATTAAGAAAAAAAGATAAAAAGTAAAAGAATACATTTAATATAATAAGTTAAAGCCTTATATATCTTTTCCTTAAGTATAATTGACTTATTTAATAGTTGTCCTTTTATTTAAGGCTATAAATTATACCGCTTTCCTTTTATTACTTAAGAACCTGTCCTTTAAAGTGGCTTATAAAGTGGCTTATACAAATGGCTTATGTTACATAATGACTTATACTTCTAAAGTGGCCTGTAAAATGGCCTATGTAAATGTCCTGTGGAGTGAACCGTAACATAAACTATTAAACTATTAATCTATAAAACTATTAAACTATTAAACTATTAAACTATTAAACTATTAAACTATTAAACTATTAAACTATTAAACTATTAAACTATTAAACTATTAAACTATTAAACTATTAAACTATTAAACTATTAAACTATGAACCTATTAAACTATTAAACTATTAAACTATGAACCTATTAAACTATTAAACTATTAAACTATTAAATTTAATAAATAATTTAATAAATATTTTATTTTATAATATACTTAATAGTTTAATAAGTAATATTATATATATATTAATTAATTTGTAAATCGATTTTTTATAAAAAGAAATCATAAAGGCAAATCTTTAATATTTATTTTTAATTATATATTAGGCTTAATATTTAAATTATAATAATAATATTTTTATTTTTTAATAAGTTCTTTTTATTTTAATAAGTTTTATTAATTATATTTCTTATAAATAGCCATTTATCAGCTTATATATTAAGATAAAATGAAAATTAGTTTAATTATAATTGTATGATATTCTTTTAATAATTAATACTTTTATAATAGTATTAGTTATTATAAATCTGAAAAAGCCACTTTAATGAGCTAATTAGGCTGATTTTCAAACAGGTTTTATTTTATATTTTACTTATAAACTCATAATGATATATGACTTTTAAATATTAATAAATCTAAAATGTTCTTTTAATAATTAATATTTTTATAGGTTTATTAATTATTATAAATTTGGAAAAGCCATTTTAATAGGATAATAAAGCTGATTTTAAAACAGGTCTTATTTTATATTTTAGTTAAAGACTCGGAGTAATATACGACTTTTAAATAATAATAAATTTAAAATATTATTTTAATAATTAATATCTTTATAATTATAATAATTATTATAAATTTAAAAAGGCTATTTTAATAAATTAATTAAGCTGATTTTAAAACAGGTTTTATTTTATATTTTACTTAAAAATTCGTAGTAATGCACGACTTTTAAATAATAATAAATCCAAAAAATTCTTTTAATAATTAATATTTTTATGAGTTGATTAGTCATTATAAATCTGAAAAAGCCATTTTAATAAGCTAATTAAGCCGATTCTAAAACAGGTCTTATTTTATATTTTAGTTAAAAACTCATAATATTACACAATATTTAAATAATTCCCTTTAAAAGTAGGGCTTTTTAAACTTCCGGCACTCCCGCACTCCCGCATTCTTAAAGTTTTGTTATATATCGTATAATTAATACCACCCTCCCTTTATCCTTTATATAAAAATCACGTTCTAATCACGACGGAGTCAAAGCTCGGTCCACGTATTTATAACCAATTAGAGGACAGTAAAATTAACAGATTTTTTCACCACTAGGAAAATCAAGCTGGTGTAGAGATTTCCGCATGACTAAGTGCCTGAGGCTCCTAAATTCAAGAAAACGTAAAGACAGCTAAAGCTGTCAATAATAAAAAGTGAAATAGTTATTGTTGATTTTTAGTTAATTATTTTTAGTAAAATCCACTTTTAAACACTTACGGCTGTATACCTCTACTCAATTATATTATAATAATTTGGAGAAGTATTAGTAATTTTGTTTTTTTTAGTTAATTCTCTAGATTTTTAATATAAAAGACTAATGGTCAAATATTTAGAGGTAACCTGTTTCGGTATAAACCAGAAATAACTAAAGTAGTCTGTATTTAGACTATTTTTAAACGAAATAAAGCGAAGCCGATTTTATAAGTTACTATACTAAGATATTAAGAAATACAAGTAAAGTTTATTACAAAAGACGCTGTCAAAAGTAAAGGAGAATGTAGTCGAAAGCGTAAGAATACAAAGCCAGAGGCGAGTAAAACAGAGCTAGAGCCAAAAGTAGAAGTAATAAGTAATACGACAGAGGTAAAAATGACAAGGGCATTCGTGTCCACAGGCGTGGAAAAGGCAAGAGAACTTGAACCACAGCCAGAACCACAGTTAGAGCTACAACTAGAGCCCGCGCCTTGTAAAGTACCAGTGGCGCGGATGCTTTTCTCTTAGGAGCTATAACGATTCTAAGAGCCTAAGGATTCTTAAGAGTAAAGTTCTTAAAAGCCAACACGTTCTTGAAAGACTTTTTCTTAGGAAACCTACTACTCTTGGGAATATATGGGTTTTTAAAATCTATATACCAAAATCAAAAAAAAAAATACTAATTATTAAAATAACTTAACTTACCTTTGAATCTAGTGCTAGCCTTGATTTTATAATATTCGTACTAGCCTAGATTTTTATACTAAAAGTGATTCTTGTGCCAGCCTAGGTTTTTGTATTAGCTGTGATTTTCGCGTTGCCCATAATTCTTATACTAATATATGAACTTGCACTAAGAAACGTTAAGGACGACCCCGGATAGTGAAATAACAGAGGGAATTTCTAACTTTTTAAGGAGTAAGAAGAAGATTAGGATAAAGATGTCCGTGAACTTTGGGTAGAAGATTGAAGGCGTTACGGGGCTAATGAACGAAGTTAATAATATGCAAATAACCTATTCCCGTTGTTTTGATAAAAGATAATGATAAAATATGCTTATAATTTATTTTTCTTTTTACTTTAAAAATATTGTAGCCTTGAATAGTGAATTAATACCAAAATATACGTTCCACACAATTATGGTTTTATTACTAGACTAATAAAAAAACCAATAAGTTTTAATTAAAAAGCATTGATTTCTTTGCTTGTAACGTATTTAAACGTTTGGTATTTATATAGATTTGTCGGTTTAGCGTTTATTCGTAAATGTTCGCGGCTTATTATTACTCTTTATATTTTGGCGACGTTTAATGTCTTATTTTAGTGGGTTTGCCACGAAAGTGGTTAAGAGTATAAAGGTTTTGTATAAAAGAATCTTTTTTAATAATAATCTTGTAAAGTTAAGTAAGAAAAGCGGGGGTAAAAATAAGCTTTCGTTGGCAGTTTTATTTATGGAAAATGAGGGGTTATAAATAAGGCTTGGCGGTAGTAGCCGTCTTAGCGAATTATTGTTTAGTTCTGTTGTTAATTGGAAGCAAAGTACCCAGGGTTTGCGAATTTGTAGGGGGATAAAGTTCAAGTCACATACGTTATTTTGTGTTAGTTATGTAATACTTAGACTAAAACCTGTTAACTTAATCTTTAAGACGAGGGCATTTGTTGTAAGTTGCCGAGATTGGAATAAGTCCAGTATAATGTAAAGTCCAAAAAACGAGTACTAGAATAGATAGTGTATTAGGACTCCGGGAAAGTTGGTACAAATGTTTTAGCTTTTGATATGTATTAATATAATTGTGCTAGGACATATTATAGGCCAATACAAACGAGCCAGCTTACCCTACGTATTAGAACTAATATTAGGCTGGCTCGTTTGTACTGGCACGCACCCGGAGCTAGACTAATTGTACTAACTTTTCCGAAGTCTTAGTATATCCTTGCGGGGGACAGTACGCAGATTTAGGCATATGCCTTTGTGACAAACGATATGTGCCGAAGGCGGTTCGTCTGAAAATTAGGGGCTTTTCAAGCTAGCCTTTAAAGAGAGCCTATCTTCTGGGTATGGTTTACTGGAAGCTAGTTGCGTCCAGAAGTATTACTCATCTAAAAGAAATCTTTTAAAAGAAATTGTCTTCTAGAAGAAAATCTCAAGAACACTACTACTTTTAGAAACCTCGTAATTTTAGAAGATTATTTCTTTTAGACTCATCATTCTGGATGATTTTTTCTGGACGCTATATGCTTTTATAAACTCTCTTTTATGTTTACATACTTTGAATTTTTCTTCTGAAAGCCTTCTCTTTTTAGATATGATATTATCCTGGAACTTCTTTTAGTTAATGTGTGTACTTAGTATTATTACTTGCGTATAAAGGCTACAATTAAGTTTGCGTTCTTATTTATTTAACAGTAATAATATTTTTAATTGACTTTGGCGTTGTATATTTGTATTCTTGGTTGTCAAATAACTACGTTAAAAAGTCTAAATATGATTCGTGGTAGGATGACGCCGATGTGGCTAGATTTTTAACTAAAGCCTTTTGGGTTAGAACGGTAAGTCGCTTATTAT
The DNA here is from genome assembly GCA_002554605.1 of Helotiales sp. F229. Taxonomy (NCBI): domain Eukaryota; kingdom Fungi; phylum Ascomycota; class Leotiomycetes; order Helotiales; species Helotiales sp. F229. The sequence continues at coordinate 156,878 of MXAW01000017.1, forward strand.
GACAAATAAACCATGCCATAGCTGTTACCTTTTGTTTAACTATATATATTAGCTTGTCTTTAAATTCTGAAACCTCAGTATAAAGCTCTTATTAAGTAAAAATATAACTCTAAGGTTTGAAGGTACAAAGCGTTCGGGAACTTTTATACCGGATTTATCTGGATAAAGTAGAAAGAGATATATAATATGTCAAGTATTATAATAAGCGATGGAGGTGCTTATATAATATGATATTTATAATTACCGTAAACCGATTGTATTACGTAATTGTGAAATTATTCTAGAAGGTTTCCATAATCAGCCACATGGCTGCTTTTACACGGGCTGGCACCGTTCTAATCCCCATCCCCATTCTCCAGTCCCATCCTCATAGGACGGGCGTAATGCTTCATGAGCGACCGCGCCAGTAAAGCCGTTGCAGAGGCCCTAGTGCCAGGAGAGCCTGTTCTGAGAAACTTTCGTGGATTGCTGTCCGCACATCCCTATCAGGTTACTGCCCAGCATGTGGCGCAAACACCAGCCACATTTCTCGGCCGTCACCACAACCACACCACAACTCTCCAACTCCATTAATCGATCCCATTTATAATAACATACGCCTACTCGCACACTGAGAGTGTCGACGAGCCCACTACTACGCCGACCTTACACCCCCTTCTCCAACCAACCTCAACCCCCCCTCTTCAAATCAACTCTATATCCCGTCTCCAAGCAATTATTAATCGATTCTATTATTCTATTAAAAAAAAATATAAAAGTCTATTATACAATAGCTACTAACTTTAAACGGCAAAAATATAATTAGCATAAGCATAACGGCAATTATCGCGCATCTTAATATTATCATTAAATTTAGCAGGCTTTTAGAATCGCACTTCTTCAAATAAAAAAAGCTCATCTACTAACGTTTTAATTATAACTATAGCAGCATCGTTCAATATTTTGATGTCTTAAAAAACGCTATTATCTTATAATTTACAAACCAAACATTTATTAAATAATACTTTACAAAGCAAAAAAAACAAGTTCCGCTTTCTCACAGGCTTTGTTGGGTTAAACAACTTTTCGATATTATACAATTTATCCATTCAAAAAGCATATTCTATAACAACATATCATACAACAATATCTTCTTTAATAACAACTTCAATATAAAACTAAGTGATTTCGCCAAATCAGCTATTAACAACCTTCCACCGCTCGTTTGTTATAAGACTAGTCACAAACTCCTTAGCAAAAATATCTCAACAAGGACTAAACTCTTTGCCCTCGGCTCTACTATTTATAAAATAATAACTAGCTCAAAGCTATACAAAAATCTACCCAACTACAAAATATCTGCTGCTTTCTTTAAGGATCATTATCTTAATCTAAAATCGATCCTTACCTTTAAAAACACAATTATGAAATATTAAAAGCAAAACTATACAACCGCAAAAAAAGCCTTTTAAAATATAAAATCAAAAGATACATTCAATATTTTTGGCTAAACTCTAAAAGCTAACCATTTATATAATTGCTACTATCAAAAAGCCATATATATCCCGTTTTTACGCCTTTCTCTTTAGCCATTAATCATTTTTTTTCCTTTCTTCTTAACCGCTGCTTCCCTAATTCTATTTATAAGCTAAATAAGGCGCTAAAAATCACTTTAATAATATATGTCAACAAGGTCTATGGCCAAATATCTTCCCCTAACATACCTTATTACAAAACGGATATTACAAGCAATCGCCTAACTATTTTAATAACCCAATCATAATCATATTCCCGCTTAAATCTTTAGCTAAAAAAGCGTCTAAACAATAATATCTATTTACTTTAGCTTTATAGCATTTATCCCATTTCTAAACAAATTATATATAACAAGACTAAGCCTTATATTTATTATAATAAAACAACTAATCAATATAATAACACATCTTTAATAAAATCAATAAATTCAAAACTAATCAATAAATCGCCGTTTTAATAATTACTTAACATTATAACTTTACAAATCAAGCTATATTATTAAATGCGACTGGTGAGCGGGAGGGACGTCAATAAGGCAAGTGCGGGGGCATTTTGCACTAACTAAAATCGTCACTCGCTTTGATCCGAGGTACCGACCCGCGTGGCGATATTAAATGAATCTGCACGCAACAGCAGCCACAAGACTAATAACGGTTCCCTGCATCGTAGTGAGGCCTTAGAGCTCGAATAAGACTCCTTTTTAAGATACTTGAAGTCAAAGTACCTATCATTTTTTCCTGCACGTAAGGTTTTCCGCTACGTAAGAATAAACGTTAATGTATCTTGCAACTAGCCTACGTATAAAAGGGCGGCTTTGGCTTAGGGACGCAGCTTGTGGAGCAAGGTGGTCAGCGTATGGCTTCGGGCTGCTAGCCAAGAAAAGGTACGATATGATGGTTTGGGGGGGGTTGATTACTGAACAATGGGATTACATCACATCAACTTTGGGGTCCAGACGCCTGAAGTGCCCAACACCGGTTTGCTATCCTGCCGGTATGCCTTCCTTTTCTTCGAGACAAGAACCAAATCAACATTAACCTCCCGATTTTTATAAGCTTCGTTGCTGGCACGAAACCTCTTTTCATCGTGGCTAAATTCCATGGCGATGGGTATAGATTTAAGGGTTCTTCGAATCTGGTGAGGAAGAAAATAATAGCTGAAAAAGAAAAAAAGAGGTGAAACAGATAAGAAGGTTTGGGTTCTTATACTAAAACGGAGCTGTTGCCCAGCCTTCGTCTCGTTCCATACGCTCTATATGAACCTTGACCAATGATATCCTGTCGTTATACGGAAAGAGGCAGGCCGCAGTCCAAGATGCTCAAAGGTGGCTGGCACCTCCTCCCCTGACCTTGTTCGCTTGCAGATTCCAGGTCATTGGCGGGAACCTCAACGTAGCACATGCACGTCAATAGCTAGCGCCTATCGCCACCCATACCTCCAGCCCTTGAAGTTATCACCACAAGAGTGTAAATAAGAACTTGAGATTCGCGCAAACGGAGGCTAAAAAAAATACGGGGTGGGAGCAGGAGCGAAATTGGGTGTGGTGGATGTAAATAGTAGATACTTGACGTTTAATATAAATGATGTAAATGATGCCACTAAAGATGGCATGCTTGCTGAACGCTCCTTTCCCACATAGGTTGTTCAGGGATAATGCCGCTGCAGCTGCGATGGATCTCCTATCTCACCCTTGACGATGGCGTTTCTTGCCTGGGCTCTCCACACTAGAGTTCAAAACAGCTCCAACTTTTAGCTGCTTGAGGTCTGCCTTTAGATTATCCTTTTGTGCCTCCACTTCGCGCATGTCCCGTCTCAGCTCATCGATTTTGATTAATTCATACATCAGTCAGCTTTATTGAACTCGCCTGTTGTTCATACCTTTGATTAATTCAATCTCTCCCTAAAGAACGCCAATATGAGCTTTGGATTTTGTTAGTCCAGGAACGCAATAATAATAAACAATCATCTTGCCTTCCATTTGCTGTTCTTTGCCTTGTCCGCTTCCCTGGCTTAAAGTCGTGCATTGCTCATATGGAGTTGACTATTATTAGCTTGGAGCTCACTAACATATTCTAATATGGAAAGTGAGCTAAAAAATAGCTATTGCAAGGATAGTACTTACGAATCACAATTCGCGATACAATGGGCAAAAGCCTAAGTGTTTCTTGTGAAATGGTAGTACAAGAGCCAAAAGAGTTGGTGGCCATATTTCGAAAAATGATATCGATTTCTTTTGGGTTAGCTGGATTCAATATACTAAATCCACAAGCCTTATCACAAAGCAGAATAAATCGATTATTTTCATCAATATATGAAGCTGGTATTGAGTTCTTAGGCAATATCAAACATTAAGTTAAAATAAGAGTCAGATGCATTACTTACCAAATCCGCAGCAATTACAAAGCCGCTATTTAATAATACAAATTGCCCAAGACCCGGCGTAGTGTCACTAAATACTATTATTATCTCTTTTAACACGGCTTTGTTTTATGAACTTACTTGTTTTGGGGCGGCGCCATGCCTTCCGCTGCTTTGGGCGTAGCCTTATAAAAATAGAATATCGCATTGATGGAATTTTTTTTTGTTAATAAAAATGTATTTTTAGTTTAGCTTTTGATTTATATAAAAAAAGGCACCAATTAAAATAGGTTCTGCCTTGCTAAAAAATGGTGCGCTTATATTATTCAAATAAATAAGTGGTAATAAGCGTAATAGCTATAATACTTGAGCTAAAGGTAAATGCCAAGGTGAAGTATAAAAAGGAAAGTACAGATCGTATTAGTAGGTACTCTTTATAATGTTACAATGCCTGAATCGCCAATGCGTAGGCTACCTTATTGTTCTAGCAACGGCCGGCTATCTGTTCTATACCTCCCTAAAGTACCCCTCCCATTTCCTAGTCGGCTCAGCGTTGATTTCGCGGATAGTAGCCAGTGAAATATCGAATATAGCCCCCCACATCACCAAATCTGCCTCGCTAACGCCGCTCAATAAAACAAAAAAATAAGTAATGGCTGTATATCTCCATTCTCCAGCCATTGAACCTTTCTGCTTTATAATATTATATGCCATAAAAGGGAAATCTAGCACATATCTCTGCTTTTCAGCTTATTCTTATAAAAGCGCCAATAACTTCTGCAATCATATATGGCCACCTCTTTAATAATATGTATATAATAATGCAAATTTAATAATATTTATTGCTATGCAAATTATGCTAAGGGCCAAAAATAAGATCAGATTAAAAATATTATAATATTAATAAAATTTATAATAATTAAATGATCTTTATTCTTTCACCCATTTGCATTAATTAATTTATTTCAATAATCCGCAATGATTTTATTCCAGGCCATTTGTTTATATGAATCCTATTTAAAACAAGGCTTGCCATTGGCTTTTGATGTTTCTCAAAATACTAAATAAATGTCAACTCATATTATATTATACAAAAAACTTTGGCAACAAGGACTATATATTAATAAAACCGCTCTTATACGCCTATATCAAAACGGCTTGCAAAAGTAGCTCCAAATGCGACAAGCTTCGTACCACAACCAATATTGCTTTACTTAAATATTAGCTTAAAAAGACTTAATTAGCATGAACGCGGAAAAATCCAATAGGACCACCTTAATCAAAGGCAAAATTAAGTGCAGTATTTAATAGGAAACACTTCTTAAGAACTTGCTTGCGAAAGGATTTGATGCAACCCCCCCCCCCCCCACTTCCCTCGGGAGACCTAATTGCATCGCATATCTTTCATCCTTCAGGTCATCCTGCCAATGTGCTTGCATAATGCCCAAGCAAATAATTGGCGCCATTGGCGCAATATAAGGCCTGAAATTCTTTGCTGTATTATAGCAATCCTTAGCAATCCCATTATAGCCATTTTATAATAAGTTCATCCTTAAATGGACCAAATAGCATTTGTGACTTATATATAATTTTATGAATTTAGCTTATGCAAAATGCTTTGCCATCGCCATTTTAATAAACTCAAATAATTAGCAAAATCTTTAATACTACACCCTTATTTTAAAAAAACTAATTTCTTAACATTCGGCTATTTTGAATATATCCTCCATATTGCCTTATTCGCTTAGCCAATTGCAAATTATAAAAATTAACAATAGCCTAAAAAGGTTCGCCAACCATGGCTAATTAAAAAACAAAGCAAATAATAAAAACCTATAAAATTTTAAACATTTGCTAGCGTCGATCTCCATTTGGGGATACGCTAAAACTGCTTAATCTTTTGTTTATATTATACCTTTTTTTAGGCTTGCGATTCAAAGTGTTGCAAACAACATAAATACCAGATTTGCTGCTTTGCTTATCACTTAATAATGGGAAGCTGCTGCCGGCAACGTCCGATCTCACCCAATATCAAAAACCACCGCCAATACTTCTAAGGCAGAATTGGTTATCATGCACTGGCATAAACACCAAGTATAAATTTAGATAAATAGAATAATGCGTGCAGGGTTTGAGAAATGGTGTAATGGATAGATGTTTAAGGTATTTACTATTGGCTTTTAGTATGGTTTTCTAATATAGGATTATATTGACCAAGGCATATTGCTTTAGCTCTTGGGGAATTTCTTTTATAGTGCAAATATGAATCCGTTTGGGGCGGGTAAATTTCAAGAAATTAATATTATATAAGTTAATCGGGGTCTGTTTTATTTCACTTATTAACCTCCTTCCTTATTAACCCTTTTTCCTTATTAACCGTCTTCCCTCATCAACCGTCCTCCCTCATTAACCTTCAATATATTCTATACTAGGCTATTGAATAACAATCTATTCTCGCTTGCCACGTCCGGTCCATTAATTGCCTTTTGCTAACATGAGATCAGCATTTTCTTATTTTATAACCAAATGATAAAAGGCAAAAGCTTAACAAAAGGTAATGATTATTAAAAACCCTAATAAATTGAAAGTCATTTACTTGCTTATTCCTGATGTGGATGAAATTATGATAATAAGCAGCTTAAAAGAATGTTCTGATTTTAACACACTTTTTGTGCGATATTGTAAATATTAGGATTTCTTTAAAGAGCAATGTACAAATCTTTTAAAATTGCTAATTGATTTTAAGGCCAATGAGCTTTGGCAAGTGCTTTAAATGCCACTCGAATATAATGAATTTTTATGGGATTAGAACTGGCGGCTACTATTTAAAGAAGTTCTTTTCAAAATTATGGCGGATTTTTATATAATTATGTATTAGGCGATCTTTTAAATTCCTTTTTTTAATTTTGTGAAATATGCTTTTAGGTATATAATAAAAGCGCGCTTTTTTAATAATCTATTTTATAATATATGCGATATACGCAACAAACTTTAAACCAAATTTCTAAATTGCTTTAAAATAAAAGAGATATATATTGATATTGAAAAAGTGAGTAAATATAGAGCGATAGTGACGAAGTATTAATAAAAATAGGCATTAAAGCAACGACACCGCCCGCTGGCGCATTGGATTATTATTAGTAGCCTACATTATTCAATGGTTACCTTATACGACATTTTGGCCCTAAACCTAGAGCCAATTTAAGTAATTTTTGCGATGCGTGATTTTGATTTTATGCTTATGCAATTTGCGGTTTTGAATCAGCGGTTTACGTATAATAGTTAAATGTATAATGGGCAAAAGTGATTAATAGATGTCGACTTTTGGCATTGCATTAATGGAGTTATATAGTTAAAGACGTTTATTGCTTTATTTATGTAGCTGCATTTGTTAAGTGAGGATTGGGATAAGAGATTGCGCTTTTTTTAGGGATTTGAAATAAATGCTGAAAATAGGGCGTATAGTGGGTGGAGTAAAGTGGTATTTTTAGTGAAGAGGTTTATAAGTCGGGATTTGCAATATAGTATTAAGAAAGGCTTATTAATGTTTATAAGGCCAATAAAGGATAGCCCTAAAAAATCCTGATTTTAGGCGTATTATTATATAAAGTTTTTAAATGTGTTGAATTTGTATATTAATAAGGATAGAGATTAATTGCTTTTAATTTGTGATTAAGGCAGGAATTGTATGTATATAGCAATTAGTTGTGTTTTTAAATCGTGTTTAGAAATATTGATTTTTGAGGTTATTTTTTTATTTAAATCTTTTGGCTATGCGCGGCCTTTCTTTTTTTATTTTAATAACATAGGCCACTATTGTCGCCGCTTATAGTAGGCATTTTGTTATATTTTTTGCCTTTTGATAATGATTTCTTAATTATATAAATACTTATATTAAGAATCGAGTAATTAATATTATTTTTATTATGTTATTTAGCCATTTTATTTTCTTTTACTAACATTTTCTAGGCTAAGTAAGCGCCACGGAAACAGCTTCTTTATATATGTGCAAGTCTTAAAATGTTTGCGAACTTTAGGAGTAATATAACCGCATGGACCATGAATTATTAGGTAAAAAAGGTTACAAAGCTTAAGGAGGCTTTATAACCTAGGGTTATTAACCAAAGATATCATATGTAAGCAAGGAATACAAAATCGAAACTATAATATTTGTATAAAACCCCAGTGTTTATAAAGGCATTTAAAAGCCTTATAAGCATAATTGGTAATTCGCTGATCTCAATTTATGGCATTTTTATTATTAAGATAAAATATGCTAAAAAATTGAACATTATGTAAAGTTGTAGTATGTCAATTTGGACCATGTTTAAAGAAAGCTAATAAGGTTTTTAAGTTGCTGAACTTGAGGGCTTTGCTAATATGGAGTTTGATTGGCGTAATCTTTTTGCTTTTTGTGGAAGTTGAGTAAGGGTGATTAAGGTAAATTAAATGAAATGCCTTTAATATTAATGCTATTGGGTGGTGTGCGGCATGGGTCCTAATACCGCCGCTTAGCGATGATAATTGATTATTCGTAATAATATAACCTAAGATCCGCGATATGATTTTTGCAGGTATGAAAATTGTATTATTGTGGAATGTATAAAAGGTTTGGGGGGTAAAGTGGCCTATTATAACAAAGGCTGGATGCTGATCTAATATAAAAAATAGGAATAAAGGGGGTCATAGTGAAATAGGGTTGGCAGAAAAAGAAATTCTACCTGTCATTTTTATAGGTTGTTGACAGCCGTGAATAGGATAGGCAATTTTATGCCTTTAAAATGAGCTGATAAGCTCAGAGAGAAAGTTTTTTAAAGAGAGAGAGAGAGCAGGGACTTTGGCGTGTCCGGTTTTTAGTCATATCTTATATAATCGCCCAATTCTATGGCGCATAAATGCTATGGCTCGTAAGCTGATGGCTTTGCCTCGTCGTTTCCAATACCCTGCTGTTTCATTTGGGGAGCGGGGAGGGAACTGGTTTGCTTTATTCCTTGTAATAGCTTTTTTTAAGTATACCTATTCCTGGAGTTATACATTTTCTCTTTTTTCTATCCATAGCTTACACTTTACACTGAGAAGGTACAATTCTTAGTGCCGTCATGTCATCTCTTCCGAAGTTTGTGCTTACCTTTTCACTATATTAGTCTTCTAGGCTGGGAGATGCTTTGGCTAGGTTGAGGCGCATAAGCTTATGATTGAATAATAGAAAGAGGGCTAAGCAGATTTCAAGTCCCTCTTGAACCTTCTATAACCACCCTTGCTTTACAACAGACCTAAGTTATCTCTGGCTTGTGCTAAGAGGCTTACACGGACTTTTACAGGGCTCTTACAGGGGTTCTGAACCACGTGGCATTTTTTTCATATCCGCCTTACGTTTTGCCTTTCATACGAGCCAATACTCAAGCGGGTGATTTATACCTTAGGCGGGCGACACAAACTTGCTGCCTAATTACCTCTCAACAGTCCATATTAAAACCTAAGGAAATCCGTTCTTCCTATTATGAAAAACATTGCCGAGAAGTTGCATACATTTATCTATTACACGCTTTATAGTCCGATTGATAGTAAGGCTGTCAGCCTCATCGCCCACCCATAGGCAAGATGATCCCAGGTTACTTTCCCATTGATATTATATTTATAATCAATGTCATCTACAAATTCATCAAAAATGCCACGGGCGCATGCGGAGCATATCATGAAGTCCTTCTAGAGGCCGATGGCCTGCAAATGGCCATCCAACGTCTCCAAATTGAGCTATCGAAGCAAGACTTGGTGCTACAAAGGGAGGAGAGTATATACCGAACTGAGTACGATATTTTGATCCGCCGCTGCAAGGAGGATCTGCGCAGCTTTACTGATCTGCTAGAGAAGTACAATGCGTTATCCGAACAGAAAAGAAGCTTTAAGAAGGGGATACAGAAGTTGAAGTTTGGCAATGGCGAGATGCTTGATTTAGACAAAATGAGGATCCGAATCAACGCTCACAAGTTAACGATTGTGATGTTCCTGCAGAGCTTGGGATTAGGGTCGCTCTCAAGGATTGAGAGAAGGATGAATGAGGACATGGAGCTGAAAAGTCTTGTTATGTGAATCTATGCGCGGATTGAGGCAAATGGAAAAGGACAGTCCGATTGGACCTCCTGCGCAACGGAGGAAAAGACTTGGTGGAGGACTTTTCGAAGACAACTTCTCCGACATCGTATTCCCTTCCAGAAAGTCGATGAGAGGAAAGAATTGATTATGGACCTTTTCGCAGAGCTAAGTAGCAAAGAAGTTCTTGACGATCCGATCGAAGAAGAAAGCCATGCTGCAGGTGGTAAACAGAATGGTGGCATCCCAACTACAGGCTTAGTTAACCAAGCTCCTGAGGCACCGGGCACCGACGATCTAGGCAGCCTGATGCTAAAGGTCGAATCCGAAGATTTTCAATCCTCTCTTGTGTTTTCCTTGGGCGAATCTGAGGCTGAAACAACAGATGACGACCATAATCCATGCATTGAGCCTTCAAGGGGGGGGGAAACAAGAACTGAGTGGCCAGATCAACTGCTTTTACGAATGCAGACCCCAATCGATTTTGGAAAATTAAATGCGATTCTTAATCAACATAGTGTGCCAGAGGAACATGCAGGACAATGGATGAAGTTATTCAGTAGCGTTGCAAGGCACCTCCATTCAAATGGCGGACTTATCGTCCAAGAATATCAGTACGACTGGGACATATGGGCCGGGCAAGAGGGATCTATGACAGAGTGGGCGAATGGGAAGTATAAGACGTATAGCACGGAACTTGAATTATTTCGCTTGGATTGGCCACAGTTTTGTCCACCAACGGTGAAGATGGAACTCGTGCCTTGCTCCTCCGTTGGGCTTTGTGTACGAGCTTATACCCCAAGTTCGGATCATGGGAAGGACGATGGGCTGAAAATTTTATTGATGTGCTATGAGCTGGTGAAGGTTCCAGAAATCGATAATGTCTTTCACTGGGAGCTCCTTAATGAAGAGAAAATTGACGATAAAGGTAAGCAGCCCCCTGCAGGAAGATTTGCATAGCATCTAATTGTCAGGAGCTTTAGGACTACTGCCACTGTGAGGCTATGAATTCACGAGGCTCTAGGACGGAGTATGAGGCTCTTCGGAAGAACCTCGGGGCTTCCCCCCCCTCCCGTACGAGTTGTGATAGAAGAACAGAAGCGGGCTAAGCAGATTTGTGATGCAGACCGGGACAAACTGTTTCTTTGTAGCCTTTCCACCATTCACCGTCCACTTAATCCTACCCGGTGTTTCAGTAAATTAATATCACGTGCTCGCATTGGTTAGGTGTCAATTTCATCAACCTTACACTTCTCAGCTGCATCGTCTAACATGCCTTCGAAATGAGCTGATAAGCTTAGAGAGAAGGTGCCTTCGAAATGAGCTGATAAGCTCAGAGAGAAGGTTCTTCGAAGAGAGAGAGAGCGCAGGGCCTTCGGCGTTTCGTTTTTCCGATTTTCGGGCGCTAGGAAGAAATAATAATCCGTGCTTGGTTACTAATAGCTTTGGTAAGCCGTGGCTTTGCCTTGTCGCTTGCATTGCCTCTTTTCGACGACGTCTCGCTGTTTCATGTGCTGCTTTCTTTTAACTTTTTATTAAACCGGGGGGTGGAGTTGCTTCATTCTTTGTAACAGCTACGTTTAGGCATCCAGTCCTAGCGTGGGCCTTCTTCTCTTTATCTACGGCCCACATTTCTCTTTCTATCTATGGCCTACACTTTACTTTTAAGGAGGTACAGTTCTTCTTCCATTATGTCATCTCCTCCTAAATTTATGCTTACTTCCTCAACATCTCAGACTTCTACGTTAGGAGATGGTCTGAGTCTCGGTGATACCGGCGTAGTTGGCGCGCACGATATTGCGATAGAAGTACAGAAGAGGGCTAAGCAGATTTGTGATGCAGACCAGGAGAGGTTCAGGCGGTTTTATGATGACGAGTTACGGAGGAAGAGGTCTGAGCAATTTCTCTCTGGAGAACGGCCGCGGGGAGAACCTATCAAAACGTTGCACGCTAGGGAAGGAGTTCTAGATTTTAACACCACGGCGCAGGAAACACTGCGAGTCGGGCAGGAGCCGCGGGTCAAAGACGATCAGCTTCGAGAAAGTAGAGAGTTGGCGAGGCAGCGAGAATGGCAAGAGCAGCGAGTCAAAGACGATCAGCTTCGAGAAAGTAGACAGTTCGCGAGGCAGCGAGCATGGCAAGAGCAGCGAGTCAAGGACGATCAGCTTCGGGAAAGTAGAAAGTTGGCGAGGCAGCGAGAATGGCAAGAGCAGCGAGTCAAGGACGATCAGCTCCTTGAAAGCTATAGATTGGCGAAGCTTGAAGACGCTGAGCGGAGACGGGAGTTACGCCTCCAACAAGACAAGGCGCGTCGTAGAGTTAAGCAGGTCCGAGATGACTCTGCAATGGGATCTCTGTTACGGCACAAGGCTGATATAGAAACCAGGAGGCGGCAAGATGTACAACTTCAAGATGCAGCTTTGTGTGCAGAGGCACGTAATCGGGATGTCGAGAGGATCGCCAAAGACGATAAGAGACGCGCTTTACAGGGCTTAGAAGATGATCATCGTCGCCGGGAGAGGGCTTACCGAGATGATGCTAGTGCCCAAGCTCTCCAACGTCACAAAGTTGCCCTCCAAGCGCAAAAGCCCCAGCAGAGAACAGAAGGGCATATCGCTGCCTTCGATGGTGTCCTTCCATCTTTCCTGGATCAGGAGTACCAGTATATGAAGCAAGCTTCAGCCGATTTTCCAGAGGAGATCACCTCCGAAATCCAGATGAGGGGTATGAGGGATTACCAGAGGGCAATCTCGGATGCCTCCAGGCGTCTACCATGTGGACTCTGTGGAGGGTTGTTCGAGGAGGACGAGATGACCAGTACAAGTCTCCGAGACGACGACCTACAATACTTCCTCCAGAGGACGGGGACGGCCCCCGACTGTTGCGCCGTCAAAGACGATACAGTTAGCCTATGTGCGACCTGTAGCTCGGCGATTGCCAAACGGGCTATTCCTCCACTTTCGGCTGGGAACTTTGTCAACTGCCTGTTTTGTCAAGACTATCCAGATGTACTGAAGAATCTCAATACTGTCGAGGAAGCTTTCATAGCACGGGCTCATGTTGTCGGCATCTTCTTGAAACTGACCTCAGGTGCTAAGAGTGGAATCAGTTACCGGGGAAGTCGCGGTCATTCTGTCGCCGTCAGGCAGGATCCGAGTGAGCTTCTGAAGATCTTGCCCGCTGCAAGGTTGCGAGACCATACGACGATTACGGTCAGCTGGGATCGCGGAACACCGCCATCGGAAGAGAACCTTGCGCGGTTTTGTTCTGTTGATAAAGCGAAAGTCGTGAATGCCTTGCTATGGCTGTGTGCCAATAATCCCGGCTACAAGTCAGTGGTCGTCGACTACTCTGTTTTGGACTCTTGGCCGGATCATCACATTCCTCAGGAGATCAGAGACGCCTTTATTACGTTAGGTCCTGAGCCAGGCTCGATAGATACCCAGGTGGAAGACGAGCGGGAAGGCTATGCTACATCCCTACGAGATGGGCTTTTTGAGAACGAGCTAGATGCAGAGGTAGAGGACGCCGAGCCTGGTAGTATCCTCAGCCGATCGTTCTTCTCCGACCTTCATGGTCAGGATCTCCACTCCACCCCGGCCACTTTGGCCAGCCTACAGGCCATCCTCCAAGAGCAATATTCTGACCGTCCAGGCCCAAGGGAAGATGCTGTTGATGTCCAGGATGATGAGGAGGGCACACCAAACAATAACTCTCGCCTGCCACATATATCGTATAAGACAACACAGAACCTACCGCCAATGAGTGCCTTTGCGGATCCAGACTATTTCACAGCGGCGTTCCCTACCCTGTTTCCGTTTGGCATAGGCGGACATCTGGGTGATACGAATGGAGGCCGTCCAGAGGAGGTATCTCTTAAAGCTTTTGCAAGATACACTATGTTGCACCATTCCTTACTGTGAGTATTCCCCTGCCTGCTAAAATATCGTTCTAACATTTGTAGCTTCTCTCAACACCATACCTTTATGTTTTACATGTACGATTTGATCCTGATACGGCAAGCTTCTTTTGGGAATCACGTCCAGGTCAAGAACGGCTATTGGGCCAAGGCTACTCAAGAACTTGCCAAGCTCTCTGCTGATGACCTCCAACGTGCAGCACAGGAATTTACCGACCGGAAGAAGATCTCAAACCCTGCCGTCCACAGTCTGATTACCAATATGAGGATCATCTCGTCGTTCAACCCAGAGTCGTTTGGCGAGAAAATGAGGTTTAGGAACCTGATATTTGGGAAGATCGCCCGCCTTGGGCTCCCACTTATCTGGTTCACACTAAACCCAAAGGACATTGGTAACATCTTCGTGGTCAGACTTGCTGGTGAAGAGATCTCGCTTGATGAGCCGGGTATCAAGTCTAAACTCTTACAGCTAACGATTAAGAATCCGAGTCTTGTCGCTCAGTTCTTCCACGTCGTCATCACCTCCTTCTTCGCCTGCTTCTTCAAGACGCTCTCTAAAGAGCCTGGGATCTTCGGCACAGTGAGTTCTCATTTTGGGATAGTCGAGTCGACAACGCGGATGATGCTACACCTTCACGGATTTGCCTGGCTCGCCGGCAACATCGGCGCAGCGAATTTTCATCAGAGACTAAAGTCGGACGCTGAGTTCAAGGACCGGGTCCTTACCTATATCCGCTCGATAGTCAGAGAGACCGTGGATCTTACTCTTGGTCAGCAATTCCAATCGGAGACTCCCGGCTCGTCTTGTTTTCCTATGCCGGAAGATATGACTTTGGCTGAGTTCCAAGACGCTCTCGAGATCGACTCGAACAACGTAGCAGCTCGGGTCCAAATGCATACTCATAGCAAGACCTGTACCAAACACCAGAAGAAGGTTCCAAAGTCAAGTACGAGGGCCAATCCCGTTCCGATTGTCCAGAGTGAAGGGATGGCAACAGACACTGATGAGGTTTCACAGCGTTCCAAAATTCCCTGGCAGTTACTCTTGCAAATATGTAGATTTCTATTTCCAAGACCGCTCGTTCCAGAATCTATGGTTACGGAAGAGGGCTACATCCGGATGGAGAGGAATCACCAATTCGTGAACAAGTATAACCCTGTCATTGCATCTGCAATAAGATGCAACCACGACGTTAACTTCACCGCGTCGTCTCCCAAGGTCCTATCCGCCATCTACTATATGACAAACTATGCGACCAAAGCTCAGGTTGATCGGGGTCAGCTTGTATTGGCTGCGGCTGTGTTAAAGAAGGCCCAAGAGACGGCTGAAGCAGCCGCCGCTGAGGACAGTGGCTTACTAGTACCAGAACCTCTTGATATGTCCAAGTTCGCTTTGAAGGCATACAATCGCTTCACAAGAGACGTGGAGGTCGGCGCTCCAGCCGTGGCTCACTTCCTCCTTGGACAGCCGTCTGCGTATATTCCAAAAAGCGACAAGTCTGTCACGATCAATTTTTATTGGGTCAAGACACACATCCGCAGGGTTTTGAACAGCTTACTCGACGAGCCTAGTGATGAGGGAGTGGCAGAATCCGCGAATCAGTACGTTAACTTCGACGGCCGTACCCGCCGCACGTCAATTTATGAGAACTACGAGCACCGGGGCGACAGGCTTGCTCATTTATGTTTCTACGAATATGCGTCTCAGATCTTTGTACAGACGTTCAAAGGCGCGAACAACCGAGCGTTCCTTTTTCCTTTTGATCATTCTCACCCGTTACATGCGACTCATATCCAGGTTTCTGTCAGCTCCCTAAAGTCGTTAAAGACACCTTCCTTATGTGGCAGTTTTACTTCCATGTCAGAAAAGGACACTGACATTCTCGACACTACACTAAAGACTCAAGACGAGATACACGAGGTTCTCCTCGGTCTATTCTATCCGTGGAATGGGCTTCAGGTTCTGCGGAGCGGCCATCTCGAATCCCTACGTGCTGCACCATATAAAAATACGTGGCTATGGAACCTCGTCCTCTCGTTTCTCCCACCTTACCTAGTCCAGCTATCGGAGAACGTCGTGCTCCTCCGGCGAAGCAAGGAAGCTGCTGATCAAGATAGGAAGGAGCGTGGCATAGAGTTTGATGACTATCTTGAAGGTGTAGACCATGAGGTCTACAATGAGGACGAGGAGGCCAATGCGGATATAGACTTTGCTACGCTTCGACCGACGGAGAGCAATCTGCTCCACGCTGCTTTGGCTTTCCCTGGCGTTACCACTGACGGCCTCTCTACGTTACGATTTTCTCGCAACCCTCAGCTGCTTGGTGCTCATTTCACCCCTGCCGCTCTAGTCAAGACTTGGTCCAGAGAGTTAAAAGCCTTTAAAGACCAAGACCGGTCAGATCTCGACGGCGATGACGACGCTGCCAACATGTCTTCTCGGCTCGATGCGGGGGGCCGGAAGCGGCTCTCGTTCCAGTTCTTGGCTATAGCACGCAGTCTATGGCGTCTTTGCAATATCTGCAGGCTTCATTTCAAGCCGACCCGTCTGTCGGCAATCTGCTGGACATGATCACCAGCCAGTACCCGTTGAACCAGAAGCAGCGGGTAATTATCAGGGCTCTAGTCCTCCGCGTCCTACACCCTGTTCAGATCAGGTCTGTTCGTGATCAGTTCTTACTCTACCTTGGCGGTATTGGTGGAGTTGGCAAGACCCACCTCATCAAGGCTCTTATGTTCGGCCTCTCGATAATCCAGAAGCATGACGATGTTCTACTCACTGCTTCAACCGGTGCGGCTGCTGCGAATATCGGCGGCGCTACTTACCATTCTGCCCTCGGGTATGGCAAGAATGCAAGCCAGCCCGTACGTCAAGCAACGAGGTCAAGACTCTCTCATAAGAAGATCTTCATCCTCGACGAGATTAGTATGGTTAGCCTCGAGGACCTGGTCCAGATCAGCGAACGGTGTAATGCTATTTGGGATCTGAATCGAGCGTCCGACACGGTTTTTGGTGGGCTGCCGATCGTCATACTTCTAGGGGACTTCAACCAGTTTAGGCCAGTCCGTGGTCATCCTATATGGAGCCAGACTATCAACGATATTGCGGTTTTGCAGTCGGGGAGATCTATCTGGGGTCGTTTTACTCACGTGGTATTCCTCACAGAGCAGATGCGTCAGGCAGAAGATCTGGTATTCCAGGATCTCCTGCAGAGAGCGCGGTCTGCTACTCTGACAGCGGACGATGTTGCTACTCTCAATTCGTGTACTACCGAGAACAGGATCGCCAATGGTGAGACTCCGCCTGAGAGGGCCATTATACGACTCAATCGCGCCCGGGAGCAAGCTAACCTTGTACATCTCCGAGCATTTGCCAAAGCACGAGGACAGAAGATCTACCTCTTTCCCGCCAGGCACGACGCACCTACCGGGACAAATCTGGACTATCTTGCCGTGCTCCGGACGATCTACCAGGTCGGTGAGGAAGGCTACCTGAAAGGTCCGGGTTTCTTTGCCTTTACAAAAGGTATGCCTATTATGCTCCAACAGAACACAAACACGTATGCTGGCCTGGTTAATGGCATGAGAGGCACCGCCGAGGAAGTCGTCTTAGATGCTAGCGTGCAAGGTATACAGACGGAGCTTATTCTTGTGGGCTTCACGTGCTAACTACATTGACAGCTTCATGGATGGAACTTGACGACCTGTTTGTTCTGTGTACGGTTCCTCTGCTCTGCGTCCTTATTCGACCTGCACATGACCACAACCTATCGTTTTCTAATGTTCCTGACGGTCTGGTTCCCGTCTTCCTGATACAGATGAGAGGTCAGATCCCTAGTATGCCAGGTCTGTTCTTTTACCGACATCAGGTTCCGTTGACACTTGGATTTGCCTTCACCGATTATAAGAGCCAAGGTAGTACGTTCACCACCCTCATTCTAGATCTTCTCTTTGGTAAGCAGCGTGGCGTCGACCAGCATGGCAAGTGGACCTCGATCAATGTCCAGCTTGGCAGGGTCAAGACTCTATCCGGGGTCTGGTTGCGAGAACCGATTACGCTTGAAGACGTTTCATTTCGCCCTCACCCGGATCTCAAGATTGAACTCTCCCGACTTGAGGCTTTAGAGCAACAGACAATTAGTCTGTGGGAGAGCTCACCTGATTCTTGATATCGCCATACAAGACGATTCTCTTAACATTGAGTTTTACTCCTCGCTTCATGCTACGTATCATATCTGCCTCGTGATTAGAACTTTCCTGATAGGGTTTTGATTCGTCGCTTTTCTCTACGTTTAAAGCAATCGTTGCGAGGGTTTTCTAACACTCAGTGTTACAGCCGTCTACCGTTGTACCGTCTCTTACTATTTCGTATATTGCCTTTTCTTAATGTCAATATCTGCTTCGTCGCCTCTTATTTCCCCACTTCCAGCTTGCTTCCCTTCGCTGTTCGTGTATCCTATTTCTATTCCTCCTACTCTTTTCATTATTGCGTGTTAACATATCCTTAACATAACGATGGTTGGTACTCGTAAAACTCCTGGTTCCCCCATTGCCGAAGCCGTTGATGATGACGATGACACGGTTGATACTATAGACCAGTTGTCTGTAAGTTCTCTACCTTTCCAGGTTTTCCTTTACGTTAATTTCTGAGGTACAGCGTAATTCTACGCCGCCTTTCTCAAATAGCATATACGCTAGTCCTCCCAAATCGAGTTCCATCGATCTACAAACCCCCTCATCATATGCGTCTCCGAGTAAGAGACCGGTGACCCCCCCTCCAACCTTGAACTTTGGCGGCGTCCCGAACCTTCCATACTTTCGGGGCCAATGGGTATATGTTGGGAATCTCGAGCGTCTCGATCCGAAGCTTTCGTGGGATGCCTTCAATGGAACTGCAACAAAGTGGCTAGCTCATAATGACCCAGACGACTTATACCATGATGAAGAACGTGGACCCTTGGGTATTATCCTCCTAGGCCAGCTCGGGCAGTTCACTGCGCTCAAGAGTGCCCAAAACAATTTCAATAAGAACAAGCCTGAGTTTTCCTTACAATTACAGGTGGAGGAGAGAGCGCTAGAGATCCTGAAGGTCTTAGTTCGTCGGCGGGATAGAAACATCACAGTCACCAATCCCTTGCGTGTTAAAGTAGCTGAGGCGGACATCACCTCACCTTCTTTCACCCCTGGAGACCCCTTTCCCGCTGCCTTCGACGGGACAACCACGGACGACGACCAAGACGGCAACGGCGTAGATGCCTCTCGTTTTACCGCGGGTGATAAGGTCGCCGTTCAAACTTGGTTTGGCACTTACGTCTTCACAGATAAGTCTGGGAAGACTGTTTCCGGACCCACGTTTCGCCTGTTGAAGCTGTGGAGGTTACAAGCTAGTGTCTCTGGCTCTTCGAGCCTGAATAGCAGCCCAGTTACTAAACGGAGACGTATACTATAGAAATAGGCGCTTTCCTCTAACATGTATACATATGCCAATTGTTTCTTCTACTATCCAGTAAATCTCACTTTGCTGTTTGGGTACTATTCACGTGCTTGCTTGGTCAGTCTAGGGTGTCTGTGCGCCACGCCTGAAACTTTGCACTTTGCCGACCGTCATTCTGACGGCTTTCAACGTAATTCCAATTCTAATATTCTAACCAATTTCGAAGGCTTCGTGTGAGCCGCAGGCGAGCACCCATGTTCTTTGAGGAGAGAGAGAGCGCGGGGACTTTGGCATGCCGGTTGTTAGTCATATCTTATGTAATCTTCCAATCATGTGGCTCGTAGCTCGTAGGCTGGTGGCATACCTCGTCGTTTCCAATACCCTGCTGTTTCATGTGGGTGGGGCGGGCGAGGAGGGTGAGGGGACTGGTTTGCTTGATCCTTTGTAATAGCTTTTTTTAATTATTCCAATTCCAATATTTTAGTTAATTTCGAAGGCTTTGTGTAAGCCGCAGGCGAGCACTTATGTATGTGGTTGTTTATCAGCTTTTGTATGTGTGAGCTGAGGCTGTGGTGGCTTTGGCTAGTGCCGGTGCTGTGGCTGGAATGGTTACGTGCTAATAAGGTTTTATGCGAATTTGATTTTTCGCATGCTTACCAGTTTTTTATATTCACATATTTTTTGGTGCTGAATTTAATTGGCTTAATTTGTTTGCTTTTAGTTTTGAAGGAATTATGATATGCTATTATTAAAAAGCTGGCCGCCTTATAAAAAGGTTTGGTGCATATAATTTTTATTAAATTTAAGCATATAATAAATTAAGCATAAAGCAAATTTAAGCATTTAGCAGCATTTGGCATTTGATAATGTTTAATATATAGCATTTAGTGCATGCTTAATATTTAGCTTTGGCATTTTTTTGGCATTTATTAAGCAAGCTATTTATTAATTCCGTAAAGCCACATTTTTGTATGATTGCGGTTTAGGCCATTTGTACTTATAAGGAATTGGAAGGTCCGTGAATTAAATTTTTTTATTATTTATTTTATTTTTAGAAAGCTTTTTTTAATGCTTTATTTTTTTAATTAAACGTTTTTTATTTTTGTTATGAGTTTTGTTATATATTGCACAAAAACCAATAATTAGATTATTGCTATAACGCTATTTGTGGCTAATGTATGTTTAGCAAATTATTTTTGTTTAATTAATAATGGGGATTTTTTGGCAAGTGGCATATGAAGCATGCTAATAAGAATTTTGAAAATTTATTGGCGAAAATCATGCCTTTTGCTAATAATTAGCTTTTATTTTTTTGCTTTTGAATGTTTTAAAAATTAAGAAATTGGAATTTGAAAAAGACTTTTATTTTTGTGGTTTATTTTTTATAGCTTATTATAAGAAACATATAAACATATAAATATTTATAATAATCCTTATATAATAAAGTATGATAATTCTTTTTTTATATTTTATGAACTTATTAAAAACAAAAGCAAAAGTAAAATAAAAAACGTTAATACTTAAATATTAAATGATTATATATAAAATTATATATTTTTAGAAGAGCCTTTTTATGCGTTAGTTTGGAATTCCTTGCCCGAGTTAATGACGATTTTTAAATAAGAATAAGATATTATAGTCCTTTCTTAGGACGCCAAGGTATACGTTGCTTAGACTATATTCTTAATTTAAAAGAAAAACCAGTTAGCGAATGATTTCACAATTTTAATGAAATAAGCATTTACTTAGCAATTATTAAGATTATATTTTATAAGTTTATTAAGGTTTTTGTTTATAAAGTCTGTATTCTTGCCGATTGCAATTGCCTTTTAAAAAAACATATTCTAAATCCCCTTTTTTGTGTTAACCTTTAAAGGATTATATTGAAGCATAAGGTAAATCTTGCTTTGGATTACTTTATTAAAATCTTTGATTTGGTTAGTAATAAAGAATATGATTCCTTAATAATATTCCAATTTATATAAAAACACTAAAACGAGTAAGTTGTGGATATGATTTATGTTGCGCTTGCGCAAAAACACGTTGGCCTTATTAAAGAAAAATAAAGTATGCCAATATTCCGCAAGCTTAAAATAAAGCGAAAATAGCTTTTCGAACCTTATTATATTGCTGCTTAAATTTTTAGTAAATATTTATAAAATGTTAACATAAATAATAATGTCTTTAAGCAAAATACCCATAATATAGAGCGGTTTTTGTAAATGTTCTAACAATGCTTTAGTAATAAGTGTTTTATTAACCTCAAGCGGTCTATTAGTACATATGTTAATAAATTTAAGAAAACGGTTAAAGCAAAAGAATTATATTAAAAGAGCATAATTAAATTATGACCTTTTCTTAAAATAATGTTGTTAAAGGAATAATCGGGTGTTTGTTGCGTATAAGATGTTGCGAGAGCTAGTGTGAGATTCTTCCGCTTGGGCTCTATTAAAAGATAATTTCAAAGTAAGTTATTCCAGTTAATCTCAGTGATATTGTTGATCGCGAACTTTATTATATATGATTTAATTAGCTTTATAAGGCTTTTGTTATTAAATGGGGTTCTTATACCACAACTTATTATTTAGATTATATTTTAGAATAGTTGGGTTATATATGATTAGATTGTCTTTATTTTATATATTAATATTTACGTTAACCTTAATTTTAACGGTGTTTGGCGGTAAAAGTAGACTATTATTATTAAATCAATGATTAATAGGATTGGAATTATACCGCGGGTTATTGACTGCCTTGATTAAGCTTGGTTTTGTATAATTAGGGTTGATTTTCCGAAACTGGGCCGTATCAATTATGATTTTGTTTGAAATGAATATTGTGACTGGCTTTTCACGTATTATTTGGAACGTTATACTATTATATTAAAAATAATTAATGTTTTTTATAAAGCCGAACTTTTGATTACAGTTAATTAGCTTTGCTTTAATTTAGTTTACATTTTTGTAATATTATAAGGGGAAAACGTTAAAAGAATTAATAGGCTTTAACCCACGGAATTTCAAAATACCCCTATTAATAAAAACCTCATTGAATACTTTCCCGTTGAAGTCAATATAGTGGCTTTTAATATGGAAATATATAACCCCATTGAGTATAAATCTTTTTTTGCTAAAGTCGTATTTGATATACTTTTGTTTTTTAGTTTTAGGATATATAATATAAACAAATGTATTTGGCTTAAAAATAGTCTAGATTAAGTTATATAAAATCTCGCTATTTATAAAAAGTAATAATAAACGAGTTTTAGTATTTGTATAAGTTGCTTAGATATATTGAATAAAGAGGTCGAAGTACGTTGCACACGTTAGGTCGAGGGGGTCGGTACCCTTTTGGTATAATTGAAGTTTAGTAAAATAATAATATAAGAGATTTTGCTTGACTTAGGTTTAGGTTAATAGTTAGTTTTATATAATTAAAAAAGGAGAACTTATTAATGGTTTGTTTTCCTTTATATTAATTTTATAAACGCCTTTTAAAATTGTTTTCAAAATATTTCATAATTATTTTGATTTAATATTAATATAAATAGTATTAGTAGCTAATTTCTTATTTAGAACATTTTTATGAGTACATAATAGAGCTTGTTTAGAATGAATATATTCATTAATTTAAGAATGAATTATAAACACATATTAATTGAGTTTATTTGCTTTATTTATTGATTTTAGCGATTTCTTAATTAAGTATTTGTATGCTTTTTTATCCCAGTTGTATAATAGGATTATATTAATGTACATAAACCCCTAGTAGTAGAGAATATGTATACTTTGTTAATAATTTTGAACTTTAGCTTAGAAGCCTGGGTTTTCGGTTTTTTAGATTCATTAAATAGCTTAGTAAAAAGGGGAAGAAAGGAAAGCGGCTTTTGCTTAATAACAAGCTTATTAAATATATCCAAAAATTGTTGAACTTATTTAGAAGTCATAACCTATGAAGATGTTTAATTAGTCGGAAACCTATAATATAAAGTTAACAAACGGAGATCCGTTGGAATTGCCTGTAACGGTCTGTTATTTACTTGGTGTAAATATAGAAGGTTGCGATTGATCTTTGATGATCAAAAAGTAGGTGTATCATATATAAGGTAAGATAGTTACTAGTATGGTTAAGAATACTATTTAAAATTAAGCACAAAGCTCTTATTTAATGGCAGATGTGCCAATTTTATATAAAACCTTTGTTCTCTTTAAATCCTTTGGCCCCAAGGTTTTAAGCGCCTTGGCTGCTATGGCTCCAAAGGTTCCAATCATCACATGACCCAATGTCCGCCGTGATCCAAATAACCATTATAACTAAAATCGCGACTACAATATGTATAATGGTACCAATCATTATCCTATACCATTTCTTAATTAATACTAGCCCGTAAATTGTACCAATCCCTTATTGATACCAATACTCTTATAATACCATTCACTTGATGGTACCATTAGTATCCTAATGCCAACTACTCACTGGTGCAAAGGGGTCCGTAACATTGCCTCTGAAAGATCTTCAAGAAGTATATAAAAACAGGTACATCTTGGGACACAAGTAGGGGCCATTTGCATATCTATGACAGCTTTGATTAACTTTTGACTATTATTTAATATAATAAAGCACTTGGCGGGTAATAAATCCGGGTTATTTAATGGTATGTTTGGTTCTATAAAGCCAAAAAAGGTTTGAACTATTTTGATTGAGACTTTTGTTATTAAAGATTCCTTATCTCATTTAAATAAATTGTTAGCAAAATGTTGTTTACTTTTCGTTAGATGTATATTAATCGAATACCTTTAGGCTTGGCGTTTTTGGTTATTTTTGGTGGCTTTGATTTTGGTTTAATGGGTATTGAGATAAGTTGCTTTATATTATTAATGGCTTCTTCTGGTGATTTCTTGTACTTTTAAAGAAATGAGAAGATTTTAGCTAAGTTGAATTTTAGTTCTAATATCTTAACAGCAAACCTTTTTGCCAATTGTTTAACTTCCAGAGCTTTTTCCCTTTGATTTACTGCGGCTTTATAAACCATCCTATTTTCTCTCAATTAAGCGTTCTTTGCGGCATTGCTTTTAATGGGTATGAAGATAAGGAAAAAAAAGTCAGCCGCTATATTATTGTCAGCAAGCCCAAGCTCAACCTTTTTGTTTATATGATTAAATTATATAAATATTTTGTTAAGGCGTATAATATGATTAATAATCATAATTAAGATTTTACCTTTTTATGACTTAATACTATTAATAATATTTAAAAAAGTAAAAAAGGATATTTTGCCAAAAACAAATTTTTTCTTTTATACAAGAAAGTCAATCGCGATTTAGCAAAAGTTTGTTTTTGTATTTTAATTTAAATTAACGGCATTAATATCTTCTAAAAATACAACGCTATCACTTGAAAACTTAGCAAATAAGCTTTTTAAGCTAGCGTTATTGATTCTATTAAAATTAAGAATATAAATATTTAAATCAAAGAATCCCATAATTGTGCAAAAAAGAAACAATTTTCCAATCTTAAGGGGTCTATATAACAAATAACTTTGTCGGTAAGGAATATCATAATTAAAATACCATTATTGGGATATTGGCTTGAGGTAATTGCTGATATTTTTTAATAGCTTCGCCTTTTTACTTTTATTAAGAATAACTATTAAAATACGCCATATATTAAATACTTTAAACCTTGTCCAAATGCTATTTTAATACTTATAAATATAGGTTTTACCTTAAACAAGTTTTGCATATTTGATGCTATATTTAAAAAGCAATTTTTTCAAAATTTATAAAGATTTACTAAAGCAAGAAATAAAGACGTCTTTTCGGCTTTTAAAATTTCTAATTTAATATTAATGCCAAAATATAATTAAGCGGCTTTTATATTATATAAAAAAGCGTTTATTTTAAGGCGTATAAGATAAAGTCCTTTTGTTTATATTTTTTTTATTAAAATGATTATTTCTTGCGCAATTTAATAAAAAAGCCAAGTTGATGATGGCGAAAAAGGAGCAAATGTTTTGGGCGAAGCTTTGAAAGAATATTTATAATATGAATATATTATATAAATTTTCGCAATAATAGAGGTGAATAATCAAAATTATTTATTATCAAAAAATAGGTTTTCTTATTTGGATAAAAGGGTTTTTATTATAATAGGTCTAAAACCATCTCCACAAGGATGTGCAGATACGTTTGTAAGCAAATACAAATAAGCCAAAGAAACAGAGCAGAAGAGCATAGACACTTAGGTCAATGGTGAGATATTCTTGGATAGCGGTAGATATGTGGGTAAAGCTTGGGAATAATATTATGTTTAGGATCGAGGCTTAAGTGTCTGAGATGGGTGGAATTGGTAAGGAGCCATTTTAAATGTATCTGGCTATTTTTTTGTTTTATAAGATAGTAATACGATGTTTTCAGGCGGATGATAGATTGTTTTATGTGCGTGATAGATAAGATATATATTGGGTAAGAAGGTTTGGAAAGATGATTAAAGAGCTGGATGTTGGGGAACATTAAATATGATGATCAAAACTTGAGAGGGGATTTCCGCCCTTATATATTTTTTTGGTCTTCGTATTACTGTTCGTAACGAAGGTTTATTCTTGCGCGGCTAATGTGGGGCGGTTAATTAAGGAAGTTGATTCTGTTGGCCCTTGAATGTACCTTGTGGCCCGCGGTTATAGTATGATGTGTTAGTTCTTTGAACGACTAAATTGGCTTCGTCGATTTTTATTATAAAGTAACGCAGGGGAAACAAAACATAGACGTGGAGTATTGATAGTGGTTAAACCGTGGATATTGTTTGAGCAAGAGTTTATGGCATATTAATTATATAATTCTCTAAAAATAGAACTTTTCTGTATAATCCCCTGATCTTTGAGAACTCTTAATTAAGTTAAGGGAATATTGTAGAAACATCGTGGTTGTGTGTAGGATATCGTTGATTAAATAAGATACGGTTAAACGAGAAGCCGATGTATATTACGTTATAATCCTTTTATTTTAGCCATTGATATTAAAGGCAAAAAGACATATATGCTTTAGAGGAGTATAAAAATGTAGTGTTTTGATATTAACTATAAAAGCACCCTAGACAGGACCTGTAATTAGAGTGCCAAGTCTTTGGATATTTACTATTATCCTTTTTTTGGCCTACGGTTGCCGTATTATTATATTAACTATAAAAAACAATTAAAATATCTATATATATAATATAAAAATATAAATAATAGTTTTATATAAACGTAGGTTGTTCTTTTTGATCATTGGCTTATATATAATATTATCACTGCTAAAACAAGTGAAGGGTTATAGTTAATGCATAATGCACTGGCACTAAAATAATATGGATAATTATATAAGGATAATACAAAAAGCAGAAAAAAGTATTAAAATAGAAAAATATATTAAGATTTTAAAAAGATAATTGAAATATTAGAATAATGTTTGCAGAATAACCTTTATAAGCCAATAAATCAGAACATATTAATTATATTAATAGTTTTACCCGCTATGGGGTGCGTATACTAGGACTTATAGTCTAAAAAGCGGGGTACTATTAACGCCCCACGCTAATTTAATTGTGTATTGTCCCTTTAATTACTAGCTAAAATGTAATATTGTCACTTCTTGACCCCCGAATTAATTTGCGGGTTATAATTAATACATTGAAGTGCACGGCTTTATCGTTAAGAGTTACGCGCATCTATAATAAGCTTTCCATTGACTGGCCCTGTGTTGGCCTAACTTATAATTGTCAAAATTATATATAAAATATAATGTAACGTTTACGTTAACTTTAACTAAAGCCCAAAAGTAATGCCTATTTTTTTTGTTTTTGATTCGGCTTTTAGCGTTAGTGGCATTTATATAGGACGGCTTAAGTTTAACTTAAGTGGCTTTGTAAAGGCTCGTGGGAGCGGGGGTTGATTGTTATTTCTGGCGGTAATGCCCCAGCAAAGGCTAAGATTTATTTATTTTTAGTTTTGCGGATCTAATAAACTCTAGCTCAATTTATTTATAATAGGCTAGTAAGTTATTAAAGACATATGCTCTTGGTTAAAATATTATATTTTAAAGAAATTACTTATTAATGATAAGGTGATTTTCTTAAGTTTGTTGGGAGAACTTTGTAGGTTAATTGGGTGTAGTTTATTGAGGAGCTTTAACGGTATTTCCTAGGGTTGCCCAAAAAATCGCAAAACAAGTTTGTAAATTTTTTGGTGTTATAAGAGAATATATTATCTAAGAATAATAATTTAGGATTATAGCCTAATCTATTATATAAGGAGAGGAATTCCTGAGCATATTAACTTGTTTTATTATGGTCAATCAAATCCGAAGACCTTAGTATCCTTCAGAATATTATAGAAACACTTAAGTAAAATTATTGTAATCTTTTATGTTAATTGTTTAAAAACAGTACGGATCTTTAGTCTTCTGCGGATTATTACAAATACACATGTGCTGTAAAAACAGGCCGTATACTTAATAGGATCTTATGAAGATTCTTGATAACTTTTTATTATGACTTTATTTCAGAGTTCGATGTTATAAAGCGGCGATTTTTTATAGTTGAAAATGGTGGGCTTGATTTTGTAGTTGTTGTGATTTGTTAGTTGGGGAAGCATAGCCTTGAAGTTGTTTAGGAAAAAGTAGTGGATTAAATAAAGGTTGGTTGAAGATATTGTGGGTTTATGGATGCCCTTTGTATTAGATGTTTAATTTTGTTTCTTGAGTAAACTGGCGACTTTGTATAAGTACTATTGCCTGTTATTAGAAAGGTTTTTAAATTTTTGAAAGCTGGGAGAAGTACGTGCTAATCAAAGGGGAAACGTTTATTAAAGTAGTCTAGTTCTTTTAAGACTTTGGTATGATTGATAAATGCAAAGAGGAAGGCTGGAATGACTTGAGTGGCAAGATCCTATATGCCCTCCGCAACCCTTTTTAATGCCTTATTGCTTTTTAATTTTAATTTAGCCAGTAATCTTAAATTGAAGGGGTTATAAACTCCACGCTTATACTACTGGCTGGCGATGCCGACATACATAAATCTGAACGATCAATACTTGGCCACAAATACGAAAAAAAAATCCAAGATATGGACGTAGTTAACTCGCTATTAAGTAGGATAATTAAGTTTAAAGCCTTACTAAGGCAAGTCACGAATCAGGTAACTAAAACGAAACGAAAAAAAGGTACTATATCCTTGAGGTGATAGTTGTAAAGCTTTGTTAGAGACCTTACGGCTCACTAGACGCCTCGTCCTATTCATAGGTTTAAAACACAGTATAAAGCTTATGAAAAAGATTCTTAGGGCCGGTTTCCTCGAGCTTCAATACAACGTTAGGCGTTTATTCCTAATAATCTTGGGTAGTGGCACTTAGTAATGAATTATTAGGACAACCGTTTATTATTATTTTAAGTGTTTATTAATAATTTAGGACAGGGTCCGTTTAGTGATATCTCTTTAAACGTAACAAACGTTTATTCTAATGGCACAAACTTGGTTTAGTACACATAAGGTGTAAATAGTTCCCTTAGTTTTAGTTCATATTCGCGCTTTGTTTCTTTGGAGTCTCCGCTTAATAGTTAGGTTTATGGGTATTGCTATGTGGATTAGGGGCAGAGGACAATAATATCTAATGTTTTAAGGCTTAATCAAATAGGCATTAGTACTATTAGTGCTCTTTTGAATTATAATAATAATCTTTTTGTTATTGCCCTTACGACTACGTAAGCCTCACTTTAAGGCTTAGTAAACAGCCTCATAGAGCCGGTTTTTAATATTATAAGTAAAGATAATTCCCATTTTTAATAATGCTTATTAATTATAATAGGCCAGCAGTTAGTTTTTTTTGCGGTTCCTATAAGCGTTCTTATAACTTCGCTTAGTGAGTACATAGCTGTAGCGGAAATTTTGTAGTTAATTAATATGTTGAAGGTATAATTTAATTTGAGAAGAGTTATTTTTAATAGATAGTTATTGATAGACCTACCGATATTCTGGGTGATATATGGTTTGGTAATTTATTGGGGTTTGTACCCTTTGTTTTACTACGGCTATTAAAGGTATTGGGCGATATTATTAAGCCATCCGGTTGAGAGGTCTTTTTACTTTCACTTGCTCTGGATGCTAATAAGATATTTGAAGGGGTATATTCGATTAAATTGGGGTGTTTTATAAAACTAATTCAAAGAAATGGGTTTGGTAAAATATTCTAGAATAAAACCGAGGGAAAAGCTTTTATATTAATTGAAGTATTGGATAAGAAATTAATAGCGGACTTTATTCGAGTTGGCAATTGGGTAAGAAGTAAGGATAATGACAAAGTCAATACTTTATAAGTACCGTATACGAGTCTTGAAAACAATTTTCTAAAAGTCTCGTTTGAAATTTTGTGCGTTATTATATTTTCTTAAATATCTTTTCGTATAATTATCATCTAAACCGGCGTTGGCGTTCAGATTAAATTGTAAGTTTGTTATAAAAGTTACAGTTATTTAATTTAATATTTATAAAACGAACAATGAAGGCAGAGACCTTTTATGCCTTTGGGTGTTATTTGTTATAGCTTATATAGCCAAGACGTCTTCATTTCTTAAGATCTTTACTACGTTTGATATATCTTTTGCTTAGCTATTATTGACTTTAATATATTGACCTTATATAATAATACACCGTATTTCCCCTGTTTGATTAATAGCTTTATTTTTAACCGTAATAGCTTATCCTGTTTTTTGGAACTTATAATACTAGCAAATAAGTATCCGTGATTTTTATTTTTACCCCATACCTTACATTTCTTACTTTTGCGTAAATATATATAATTTTACGAAATCAACTTTAATTGGAAATACGATTAAAATAAATTAAAATATAGATTAAGGGTTATAATATGCGTAACTCAAATTTAAAATTAAATATAATTTAATCTTAATACTTTATATGCCACCCATCTGCCGCAATTATAGCCTTAATTCTTGCATTTATACTTGCAATTAAATTCTCAAATAAATTTGGCTTAAAAATATCTTATGCGGCCTAAAAGCATAATTTTAATTATTGCTGCGCAAATTCTAATTCCAATTTATTCTTTGCTTTTTCAAGAAATATCTTATAATAATAAGTTTTTAATGCCCATCAAATATGCTCAATTAAGTTAAAATCTAAAAAGTAAAAAGGCCAGTCTTTAAATAAAATCATATCCTTATTCATAAACCAATCTTTAACTTTATGGGTTTAATGAATAAAAATATTATTTTGCATAAATTCATATTCAAAGTCCAAGGTTTTATATATTAAGGCAAGTTCTGTGTTTAAAACTTTAAAATAAAATATAGCTAAATACCCATATTTCATAAACTCAAAATCTCAATCTATAATATAAAAATTTAAATACCCAAAGTCCCAAAAGCACCCTCAAACCATAACCTTCATATTCTTATTTATTTCATAGGTTTAAATAAAATTTAAGTGCCACTTTTATATTATAATCCAAAAGCACCACTTGTCCCGTTTATTTTGCCCCCTTTTAACTAAGTACTTGTCATTTTACATAATTATGCCCCATTTCTTTAGCAAGCGATTTTAATATTAAAAAGCTTAAGCAAGGCGTTTGTTTATGTTTTTTTAAATAAAAAAAGGTTGCCGTTTACATTTTCAATTCTTAATTTTATGCTTTTTTAAGATTTTTTTAATAATATCCTTTTTGCAAATAATTTAATATGCGTGAATTGTTTATTTATAAGTCTTTTTTAAAAAGCGGCATATGTATCAAAAAATAAGTTATTCTTTTATAAATATATATAATTTCGAGGCGCCAAAGCGTGATTGTAAGGCTTTATTAAATTATAAAAGTTTAAAGGTAATTATATTAAACATAATTATATATAAGTGTAAATAAAACCTTAAAATATGCGCCTTAATTGCACCTTCATCCAATATTCTTATAATCTTCCCATGCTTATATTTTAATAATTTAATTTTCTTTTCCCTATTCCCATTCCCTAAAGTCAAAGGACTACGTTATATTAATATAATCGTGAAGTGTTAAAAGAGGAAAAGAAACGTGAACGCGAAAAATCGCGCTTTTATATCAATCCTTGCTTAAAATCACGGACACTTTACCAGGGTGACTGTAAATTGCCTTGTCTTCTCCTCTTTTACCTTTGCCTTTATTTTATTTTCTTTAAATAAAAGATTGCTAATATTAAAAAAAAATCGATTATTTTCCTAGCTTGACCTTGTATTGCTTTTAGCCTTAAAGTGTTCTTTAAGCTATTCGCCCAAAAGCAATTGATGAACTTTATAAAAAAGTTATTATTAATGTTTTTAGCATTGGCCGGACTTTTGTGGAATTTGGAGGGGAGTAGCGAGGCATTTCTTTTCTCGCCTTTGCTTATACAATTGATTGTATTTATCGAAATAATGTGCCTATGGATTCTTTATAAATTAATATTGGGAATACGTACGAGTGTTGTTTAGTACTTATATGGTGCTGTTATATTAGTGCCTAATAATATATGCCCCTTAAGGATTGTTATATAGCGATGAAGAAGTTGTAGTTAAAAATGGCTTTGGGCGTTGTATTTTGCAATTATTATATAAAGTTTTTTAAATTTATGGGATAATACGTTTATTTGAGGAAATGCAGTATTGGGGGGTAATTGATTGTGGCTATAGTGGATTAATAAGAAGTTTGCAAGTATGAACATAAAGCATAAATTAATAATTTTGTTGAGGCAATTAACGTTTTCTTAGTAATATTGGCATTAAACGGTAGAATATTTGTTATTTTAATAAAAAATGTTTTGTGCTGATTAAAAAGGGCTTTAGAAAGGGGTTATTGAATATAAAAAATGATAAAGTCATATTAAGGCATTTAAGTTTAAGCGCTATGTGATTTAGTTGACGATTTGATATTAATCGAAAAGACCTGGTATATTCAGGCTTTAATTTATACCGCGGTCCTAAAAATTTTGAGCCTTAATACGAGTAGCGCAAGTACTTATTATCAAATTTCAATGTTTTACGACTAATAAGCAATTATATTTTATGCGCTTAACCTTATTAACTTGTTTTATATATTTTATTTAGTGCGATGTACCTTTGCGTAATGAGTTGATGACGTGATTGGCATAAAGATCAATTATGTTATATAACATATCCCAGTAAAATGTGAGTAAACCTATTTTTTAATTGATAAGCCCATGTATTAATACTCTGTACAAGGAATAACAAATGTTAAATGGTTAAGCTAATTAAAAAGCAAAATCTAATATTTTGATTAAATGATTAGTTTGTATAAGCTTAAAGCCCTATTGCAATTAATGACATTTAATATTTGCTATGGCTTGTAGGTAATATTTAAAATAATAGTTATAATGCTAGCATTATTAACCGCTTATTTTAAGGCTTGTTTTATAATTTTTTAAATTTTAAAAAGCATTACGACGAATATAATATATAAAAGATTTTAGTTTTAAATAAAGAGCTATTTGAAGAACTATTTAAGTTTCTTATAATGTGAATAAACTTATTAGCTTGTTTAAGTTTTTGCCTAAGGCTTTAAGCCATGTGCGATTAATTGGTAGCAAATGCGTTGCTGCTAATAATTTTAGGAGTAATATTATAATATGCTTAGGCGTTTGCGGCGTACCATGCTACATTGGTTTATTATGCATAGTAATATATCTCGTTTAATTTAATTAATTTGATTGCAACAATAATTATTATTAATATATATTATAAAAGCAAGTGTCCTTTTAAATTTTAGATTAGGTTAGCGTTAGTCGCATAAGCTCCTTTGGGTATATAAGGTATAGTGCGGGAATATTAACAGCTAATAAAGGTTATAATTGTTCTTTTTTAATATTTTATAATTGATTTATTCAAACCGCTAAGGTTTTTTAATTGTTTTTAACATAGCGTTAATAACGTTTACATCGCTCTATAGCTACGTGAGTTCTTTCAGTTTAGGTTGTTTATAAAAACAAAAAAAAGAAATAAAATAGGAAAGTAGTGGCTGTTTTGTATTATTAAAATATAAAAACTGTATTAATTAAATATGACACTTTAAATATAAGAATTGAATTGAGAATATTAGAATAAAATTGAATTAATTAGAATCTTATTTTAAAAAGGTTCTTTATTTTTAATTAAAATTAAAAACCCTATTATAAAAAAAATGTTTAATTCTACCTATGATATGCATTAGTAACTTACATTATAGCTTTCAAATGGTCGATTATTTCCAGCAACCTCAAGAACACAAAACCCAATGATGTTATAAAAAAGATGGATTGCCTCATAATTACTCTTTGCTATTACTGCGCTAAGAATAATTGCCCTTTATTTTCCGCTTAGGTAATATTTTTATTTACCTTATTGTGAAAATAACAGTTATATATAATATCCAATTTTTAATATAATTCATTTGCTTTGCCGTTGTAGTCTTATATAGTTTTGGCTTTATTATTATGTTCACAAAACAATAAAAATTTGCGCTTATAATTATTGTTATTTGCAAAATTATTCAAAAGTGGCAGGCGGGACTTAGCTAATTGAGAGGCTATTTTCCTATTTTCCTTAAGGAAGCTATCCAATGATTTTCGAATTTCTTTCAAGCGCTTATCCTTGCCCCAATTAATAATATTCAAAATGTGCTTGCGGAACTTTACATAATCTTTGGGCTTTTAAAGCAAAAAACTATTAACCTTTCATATGTAGTATTTAAGTTTATTATATTTTCAAAATACATAAAGTTTTGCTTTTGTGCCGTTTATAGCAATGCCAAATATAGTACTATTAATGAACTAAACCTTTTTGTTTTTGTATTGCCTTAATTAGCAGTTAAAGCGTTTGGCAATATTAATACATAATATAAAGCCTCCAAAATATTGATTTGTTGCCACCCATATATTCCTAAATCCTTCAAGATCATTAGCCTTGAATTTGATAATAAAAAAAGGATATATCAAGTCTTAAGTATTAGCTATTATCTTATTCCTCATAAAGCGAAATTAAGCCTGTTGTTAAGGAAATATTTTAAGACGATTATATCCATAGAATATATCAGGCACAAGAGTATTAATTTTAAGCTTTAACCCGACATTTAGGACAGCTTGTTTAATTATTAGATTTTTATTAATACGTTTTAAATTGTTTTATAGTACCGATTTCCCAAAAATCTTGCCTTTAAAGTAATCTTTTACATCAGACTCACTAGTGCCTATTTCAAGGTTTTTTAAACCCATGTCTTATTATATTTAATTTAAAAACAAACCTAAAAAGCTACGATTTATGCGTATTTTATTAACAAGATTGATAATATGTTTGAGGTATTGTTTATAGGAAGAGCATATGTAGATATTATTCTTAGCCAAGTTTGTAACTCAGTAAAAAGGGTCTTTTATAAGGCTCTTTTGATTTAAACTAATAAAGGCATTACTTATATCCGATGGCGTAACTAATGGGCCGTACCTAGACATTTGTGAACTGTTTTCCTAATTTGCTCTATATAAACGTGACTTAGTAAAAGCAGGTATTAGTAGTAAAACGAATTTATTAATATTTTGTTTATATTTTATATTTGGTGCCGATTTAGTAAGTCTTTTAGGGATAATGTTATTATTTAAATAACCAAAAAGAGTGTTCGATCGGTAGTGTCTTTTTTGGTAAGATTCTGATTTTGAAATAGACTTAACCTATTAAGTAATAAAACTATTGATAGACTTAAGACGGTATTTTTTTAGAATAGGACTCAAAAGGAGCGGGTTAATAAGGTCTTTGAGGAAGGATATATGTGAACGCTTGAGAGGTAGAGGCTTTGGCTGTTGTTATATAGTCTACACGAATTTCTTTATTAACTATTGATTTATATAAAAGAATATTAATATACTTTGGCTTTTTGTTTTATTTTTTTAGTTTTATTTTAAAATTGCTTTATTATACTAAGCTATGATAAAAAAGGGTTAGGTTTATTAAGATCTATGAATAAGCGTTTTAGAAGTATTGGATAAAGTAATTTTGATTTTATTAAAAAAATGCCTAATATTTTAAAACAATTTTAAAGAGTTATTATTAAAAAAGGTTGCGTAGGGTTTAGGGTAAAGAGCAATTGCGCAGTGTTAATATTAAGTGAAGAAGGAAAAGTTGGTTGCTAATGGCCCAAATTTTAAGAATAGGGTGTGTTGTGTTTAAGGCGTGGTAATTAGCTGGTTGATTTGATTTGCCCGCGTACGGCAATTAAATACTTGCTTTATATAAAAAGATTTTGGGCGAGTATTATATAGTTAAAACCTAATTAATCAATTGGGAATTTAGTTGGTTGTAATATAATAAGGATGTTTTTGCTATATTAATAACTGATCCTGGCACAAGACCTCTTTATTAAGCGCCTTTGTAGGCGTTTAGCAAAATGAATTATGATTTGCGGTATAATTTATTATAAAAGCTAATTAAAGAATAATATTATTAGCCCGAGGTAAAACGAGGGGTTTAATTTAGAACCCTGCTTTAACAAATTCTTAATAATAATAAATTCTATAGTAAAAAACTAATCAAAGCCTGACTTTTGTTTTTTGCTTTTATATTGTATTAATTAATAGAGTAAATAAGATAGAGCTTGAATTGTGCTGTTAGGGTTTTTGGTTTAGTAATAGGCGGTTTGAATGATTGGAATTGATCCTATTAGTTCAAATCACTAACTTTAATAGCAGAAGGAACAATTGCTAATTAAATTTATTAAATGAGACTCCCAACTATTATTAATAAATAAAAAGTATAGGGATATTTGTTATATTTAGAACCTTTTCGATATACGTTGGTATATTATATATTATTTAAGAATAAATACAAGAGTTTTATAATAAATATATTATTTTATTCCCCGGAGTTCATTAGTCTTTTGGGATGGCTGAGAATATATGGGGCATTTAGCCCCCAATTCTTGGCTGGCACTTTCGAAAAGGCTCGAATTTAATCATAATTATACCGTTTAAGCAATATTATGTATTAATAAAAAAATAAGCGCCTTTTATTGGGGGAAAATAAATCAAAGGAAAAACTCAACAATTCTTTTAGGAAATTATATGATTTATTACTAATTTGGCGGTTAAAGAATCTTACGTTTAATGTTAGGCAATTAATAGGCTATTAGCCGTAATAAAGATAAAAGCCGTTCTTTTTACTTTTTTTAGTTTTTTCATTTTTTGCAAACGTTTTCGTTTATTTGATTACTTTATTGCCAGTCTTTTTTTATTTTTTAATTGTCTTTTAGCCCTTTCAAGCGCTTGTTTTCAGGCTAAAACATTCTAATAACATCACTTGTTGTAAGTTTTGGTATACCGCCAAATCTCAATTAAGTATTAAATATTTTTATATAAGTTATTTATAATATTGTTTTCTTGGTAATTTCTCAATTTTAGGCTAGTGTTTTATATAACCTTAAAGCGTATGATTCATTTTTAAGCCTCCGTCTTACGTCTAAACAATTTCAATAATTAGACGTAATAATCGCCGTTGTTATTTTTATCTGCGATTTTTTTTTAAAACACAAAGTTTATAAACACTTAAGAATTGTTTTATTGCATAAGTACTTCTTGATTTAATTAATGGAATGGCTAGTTGATTATTGAAACATTTTGGTATTATGGGATATAAGCGATAATATTAATGTTATTATTTATAAATATAATAGCTTTATTTTATTGCGTTTATTTAGATTTAATTAAGGGAAGTTCGTGCTTTATGAGTTCGACTTTTCAAACGCTAACTCACTTTATTAAGTAGATTAGACATTTTTGTCTAAACTATTATTCTTGTTTTATTAATATAAATTAAACTAAGTCTTAAGTCTTAAAGTCTTAAACAAACATAATTCAAAATTTATTATTGAAATCACAAAAGGTAATATAAATATTATAATTTGGCGTAAAATTATCTTTAAAAATAAATTAATTTAAGCGCTTTGGGTCTTTACTAAAAACAAGGATAAGGCGTATTATTACCGGGAATTTTGCCGCAAAAATAATAAGGGAAAGCACTTCGAAAATAACCACGCCTACGGATAAGTATTATATTTATAAAAGGCTAGCGAAAGTATTATATAAAGTGTTTAAATCTTTTAGTACTTTTTCTTTAAATTGTTTTTTTTAATTTACGTATACGTTTTTTTTATAAGTAGCACCTTCTATATTAGTTTTATTATTGGGTTTTTGTAACATTTTGTTGTAAATGTAAAGGGCCTTTATACTAAAGACCAAAGACAAAATTTTAATTAATAGTTAATTTTATACTTTTTCTTAAACATAGAAAATACAAATTCATAGCGGTTTTTTTATTATAATTCTTATTATTATTATAAACCAAATATATTATAGTTTTATAAACATTTCTAAACTATTCCCAAACGATTTTACCGCCGTGTATAATTTAACACAGGTTTATTATTTTAAAATACCTATTTAAAAATAGGAAAACCATTATTAAAAAGATTTGGATTGGGATAATTTAGCCTAAGAACTATTCCTTAGGTTAATATAAAAAAGGCAAGGCCAGGCGCAAGAAAATTAGCTTATTATATTAGATTACTTAATAAATTAATGTCTCTACGATTATATCTACTTAAAACAAGTGATTTTATTATCTAAACCATATTTATACAAAATAGCCAAAATATATTTATAATTATATTTTAAGGGATTTAAATATAATCAACAATTTTAAAGCTAAATTTTATATATAATCAAACCCCTTTTAGTATTACAAGTATATATACGTATTATTCATATTAATCTATCTTTCCATAAATTCGCTATATTATTATTGAACTAATTTTTTGCCATTAATAATTCGGATTTATTATTATAAATATTAGGCCTAAATAAAAACCCCATTAATAGGCTATTATATTGCCATTAATATAAATCAATTTATGATATATATTGTTAAGATCTTTTAAGACCTAATTACATTCTATTTTTAAGGCTTTTGACACTGTAGTCTATTTATTTATGTCGATTGTCTCCGATACTCATATTGCCTTCTTGCGTTTTTTTTCCTTTGGTTGTTTGTTTGCTTTAATTTAGTGTATACGATTTTGTTTTATTATAGTTTATTCACAAAATCCAACGGAAGTATTATTAATAAAATATACTTTTTTAAAAGGCTTTTTTATTAGTTTTAAAAGGCATTCTTTAATATTTTGATATACTAACGGATTATTTTTTCTTTTTGCGTTTTTGTTATTATATTATATTAAAAAAACATTGTTTAATATAATGAATCGTTTTGTATAGCGGGTACTTTGGCATAACGTATAATGCTTTTTGCATTGAAAACATTAACTTTAGAAAAAGTAAAGCATATTTACAGATTTGATTTATAAAAAAGTTGTTTTGTATTAGAAAAAAACAAGTAAAAGTAGAACTTAAAAAAACAAACGGGGTAATCCCATGTTGTTTAGGGTATTATTATGCTAGTGACTTATACACCAAGGACTTAATAAAGCGTTATTATAAACTCACTGATTTATAACCGTTGGTTCATTAGCTTCGGCTGAAAGGATCCACCAAAAAACCCGAGAAGGCTTTGTCAAATCTAGCATTAGCAAAAAAGAAGGCATTTTTAAGTTATTAGGGAAATGTTTTGGGAAAATAATTGGTTATTTAATTAAATAGGAAAGATTTTAATAAATTGTTTAAGATAAAATTAAGTGTTTGTTTTTTTAAGTTAATTTATGCCTTAGCGTAATTAATAATCCCTTTTTTGTGCATTGTTTGGCTTCCCCCTTTTTTCCCTTTTTTATTTTAAAGGTCATAATATTAATAACATTACGCTTACACAAGTTAAATCAAAGGCCTTCCGTTAATAAACATTTTCCTAAGTATTTGATATTTCTTATTTAAAGGATTATAACAAAGTTTTAAGAGTAACGTTATTTAGGTTTTTATATTTGAAATAATTAATAAAGAATAATATTTAATATATATATATATATATCTATTGTATTTTGTGATTTTAGTATAAAGCTTTGACTTGGCGATTTTTTGTGTTTATGCTCTTTTAATATTTAATAGGCTATAGCTATAATGAAACCATGTGGAATATAATGTACTTGCCTTGCCCAAAAGATTGAGGATGTTTTTGGATTAAGAATATAAAGCATATGAATAGTTGTGTTTATAATTTAAAAGTAAAGAGGAAAAAACCGTTAAAAGCAATGATTTAAATTATAAAGAGCTATTTTATAATTTAATTTAATATTACGTATATGTTTATAATATAAGTTTTAATATTAAATGCCGCGTTTCTAAACAAAGCTAACAATTAATTAAGCCGTGTTAATTTATAAAACGTTACCCCCGATATTTCTTTATCTTAGATTAACGGGAAAAGATTTTAAAAGCTAAAGAAAAAGGCTCGGCCTATAAAACTATATTAATCTTAAAACGCTGTTTAAAAATAAAAATACTTTTAAAATAATTGGTTGTTTAAGAAAGGAAGTAATATATAAGCGAGGCTAAAACTAAATACATTTGTTTATTATAAAGTTTTGGGGAAATCTATATAATACGATTTTATAAAAATGATTGATTTATATAATTAAAC
The DNA here is from genome assembly GCA_002554605.1 of Helotiales sp. F229. Taxonomy (NCBI): domain Eukaryota; kingdom Fungi; phylum Ascomycota; class Leotiomycetes; order Helotiales; species Helotiales sp. F229. The sequence continues at coordinate 196,807 of MXAW01000017.1, forward strand.
TTATAATTGATTGATTTAAAACGTTATTAAAAATAACAAATAAATAAAAAATATCCACTTTTTTTTTCCTTTCCTTTTTTATATAAGTAATTTTTACATTTAATCATTATTTTAAAAAATCTTAAATATATATTTACGCACCATTAGCTTTTATTTTAGGCTTTTGGCCCCGCTTTTGAGGCTTTTCCTTTTGTTTTGTAAAGAAGTTCTTTTTTAGTAATTATAATATATGGCTTAAAAAATGCCGTCTTATTTTTACCCAAATTTTGTTATTGTAAACCATTTTAGCTAATAGCCTTTTTTAATTCTTCATTAATTCTTTGCCCGACTTGCAAGAAATAACAATATGGCAAAAGATTATAGCTTCCATTAACGACTTTTTATTAGTGCTTAAAACTTTTAAATAAAGTAAAAGGCATAAGTATTTAAGGATATGTGATAATAAAAATTCGAAATTATATGTAATTTAATTGCCAATCGTAATACGCTTTAAAAAACCTTGGAAAGGCCATTTATGAAAATCCGCGGCTGATGCCGACTTTTTTGTATTTGGGGAATTGTAAGAGCTTGGTGGCGTATAGTGGTAGTTGTTATTTACGCACGTGGGTAAGTAAGCTAGATCAGTTGTATTGCCAATCTTAAATTATGTGATTGAGGATAGCGTTATATTATAAGGCTATATTAGGCAAGGCCTTAATGAGCTTTGTTTAAGGGAAAGCGTTAAAGGCATATTAAATAATGCTAAAAATAGTTTTTGCTATTTTATAGGTTTGGGATTTTTGTTTTTCTTATTTTCCTTATTATTATTATTCTTTGGGTTGTGATTATAGCCGCCGCTTTTGAAATAGTAGATGCTAATTTTAATTCCTTTGTTCTAATGCTATTGCTTTTTTCCCTGCTTCTTTTCCCGCTGCTTGAGCTTTTTACTTTTGTCATTGTTGCCGGCCTCTTTTAGTTCCTGCTTTAGTACCTTATGCCTTATTTTATTTGCTATTATTTCCTTTTGTTTTTGCTTGTATGAAGCTTCCTTCTCCTTTTTTTAATTATAAAGCCGTATATTGAATTGGAGTTTTTTTGATCACTTTTGGTTATAATATTGATTAATTGAAGGTTGCAATAATTTAAATAAGTAACAATTTAGGGAGTTAGGAAAGATAGCTAATAATTTTTTTTATTTTTTAAAAACCAATTGTATATCTTTTTTGAGATTTGAGACATTTTTTTTACTTTTCCTTATACTGTCCTGGTTTAATGTTATAATTTAGGCCGCTGATTTTTTTAATATATTTTGCATGATTTTATTATTGCTATATGGCTTAGTTTGGTTTTAGGATACCTTAGGCAAATAATGGCAAAAGGGAGGCTAGCTTTAAGCAAGCATAAATACAAAACTTTTATAATTTAGCAAAAAAAGTAAATTTAGGTCCTTATAAATAAAATAGCCTTTTTTAATATTCTATCATAATTCATAATTGAACGGATTAGCATATTGGCTTAGCTTAAAAGTAAAAACAAGGCTAATATTCATGAAAATGGAAATGGTTTTGAAGTCGGCCATATAATTAAAAATATTGCCCTTGTCCTCTTTAAGAATCACCGGCTTATTTAAAAGTTGTTAAAATTATACTTATTATAATAATAAAAAACTAACGTATATACCTTAAATGCCCTAGTATCCTATTGCCATAATCTCTTTTTATAAAAGCAGATCTAAAAGCTTTTTAATTAATTATAAACTATTATTTATATTATTATTATAATTAATAAGGTCGTAAATACGGCCTACGAATTTTTATAGCAAATTAGTTAAAGTCCTTTTTAAAGATTTTTTATAATTGTATCTTAAGTTTTTATTTTTTTATTTTTGGGCTGGGTTTTAAAGTTACGCCTTTGCTGCCAAGTTGCTATAATTGATTGATTGTGAAATATAGCTGCAAAAGCCGCCTTGCTATGTTTATATAAAAATATGTGTTATTAATAGAGTAAGGGCTTTAATAGTTGCTAAAATTGGACGTAGTTCAAGTTGACAATTATTATAATAAAAATTCTTAAAAAATGTTTAATGAAAAAAAAAATGGAATTGGCCTTAAGATAGAAACTTAATAATTTCTTAAATAATATTTCAAAGTGGGAAATATTAAAGATTTATATAGCCGCCCACTATTTGGCCTTGGTTTTTTATTTGCTGCTTATAATTGTCAGGCCGTTGTTGCCTATCTTAATAAGGCAAAGGGAAATGTATATTATATGATAAAAGCCCTGTGGCTTTTATTTTGTTCTTTTTTTTATATTCAAGAATTTGCGATTCTTATATAAAAGGATAGGATTATGCTTCTTAGCTAGGCAATGCTTGTTATTGTATTTAATCTATTTTTTTATGCAAAATTAAATTTAGCTATTATTGCCGGCTATTATAGCGTTCCCTTATAATCATTTTTGGCTTTGGCTTACCTTTGTTCCTTTAATAAAGTTATTAATATTAGCGTGTTGTTAGGAATCTTTCTATAGCTTAACATAATTAAGGGATTTTTATAAGCGCCTAAAACCTGGATCTTGTAATATTTGAGGTTAAAGGGTTTAGCCCGCCTACGATTGCCTTCATATATTTTCTATTTACCCAATAGCTTTATTATTAATCAAGAAATTTTATTATGATTTGGAATTTTCATTGCTTTGCTTAGCCCTTTTTATATTACCAAATATTTCCCAGCCTTTTTATCCTAATATTAATTCCTTATGTGCCAAGACAAATTGCAATTGATGTAAAAGCCTCCGCATTTGAAAAGGAGAAACAAGAGGTTATAGTAATTCCAGCTATTCACTCCCTCATTGCCATGTACATAAACATCGGCCTTTTTATTATAAGCCAGCTTAAATTAAAAGCACACTTATTGCTAATGCTTTTATTTAAGGGGAAGAGCTTATTATAAGGACCTTGTCACCGCTATTGCTAGTATATAATTAATCTAAGGATTTAGCTAAGTAAAAAGGTGGCCGCGTTATTGTGAGGTATTTTTGTATTAATAAAGTCATAACGCGTGGAGCATTGCCTAGGCAAAGCCTGCGCTTTATAATTCACCAAAAATTGGCGCTATTGTAGATATGAGAATAGTATAACAACAAAGGTGCTTAAGTGCAAACATTCGACTCCTTTTTTCGTATTTCGGCCTTATGCGACACGGCTCAAAGAGAAAAGGTCACCATTATCGTTAAAGGGGGATTAAGGCCAAAATGGGAAATCAAAGGATAACAGCTTTAGGGGCGGCAATGCCAACGCTGGTGCATAAGGGCAGGTCCAAGCAAAAAAGATCAACGGCGTATAATATAATGCAAAAACAGGCAGCTTAAGGGGTGGGTTAACATGGGCTTATTAGGAAAAAAAATCAAAAAGAATAAAAATCAAAAAGGGGAATAGGCGCGAGTTTTTATACCTTGCAAAAGCGGCACTAGGCCCGTGCCCGCGCCTTACCGGATACGGCGGTCGCTAAACCCGGGGGGGCCAATACCATAGCCCAGATTATATAATTAACACCACCCTTTATTACACTCTTTAAACATCATAAGACCATAAGTCATGTTATATATAAAGCTTAATTCACATGTTAATAACTAATTAAAAGAGGGTAAAATTAAGAAAAAATTTCACTACTGGGAAAATCAAGCTAATATAAGGATTACCCCGTGATTAAGTAAATGCCTAAGGCTCTTAAAATTCAAGAAAACTTAGAAACAGCTAAAGCTGTCAATAAAGCCATTTTTATTTATAAAGGTAAGAGCAAAAAGTTCATTAATCATTAAATAATGCCAATTAAAACGTTAATTTCCGCTAAAGTAAAGGCGTGAGCGGTAATACGCGTTATAATAACGGCAATTAAAAGTTCACTAGTATTAATAATAGTAGTTACATTATTACTACCATTTACCTTAGCTCTAAAAACAGGGCGGGGGGGCACGGCGGTCTTTTAGCGAAGAGAGGCTGTATTATATTAGATGTTGTTTTAAAATAATAAAGGTAATACTTATAAAATAATAAATTGAAGGCAGAGTTATCTTTTTTCTTATCCTTATTTTTAACCTTTTTAACCTTTTTTTTAAAGTAGCCTTAATAATAATCCAACGGGCAGTGAAGGCTTACGGCCGGTTAATAAGAGTTTTAAATATTGCTTTTACACAATATTTAATATTATATAAGATAATGTATATACGCGGGAGCTTTTTAGTATTAACTTTATTATTAAGTAAGCGGTAAAGAGGGCGGTAACGGCTTAGGGCGCGGTAACATAACTAGCTTTATTGTTTTTATAATAATAAAAACACTGCACTAATAACGCCTTGTTATAACAAGGGTCGCTTGACGTGTTATATATGCCATTACGAATATAATAAGAGCACGGTATAATACGAGCTTCCCCGGCCACGGCGTGATGCTAAAGGGTTAGTGAAGGCGGGAAGGACGAGTGAAGGAGAAGGGTGGTAGCCTGAAAGGCGCCGGTTAGTTATATTATATATTAGTATATTAATTTTAGACTTTTAAACGTTTAGAACTTATTCTTTTTTTTAATACCTCGAGGATAACGGCGGGGGCGCGCTTCTTAGTACAAGCCATTTTTGATAATATAATCATTAAAGAACGTAAATTTTTAGCACGAAAACTTTAATATAATTTTATTCGCTTATTTCCGTTACCTTAATAACAACACTTCTATTATAATCAGTTATATTAACACTATTCTTAATTATATAATGGTTTATATTAACGCTATTATATTATATAAATTATATTTTAAGTATTCTTATTGTTTTTATGATTGTTCTTAGCCGAGGGGGTGTGTTATATAAAATAGGGGTTCGTCGGCTGGTAGCACTAATAGAGCCTTAATGGCGTTGTAGTTAATTAAGGCTGTTTATATAACTAGATCTTTGGAGCTCCCTCTTAAGGGGAGTTCTATTATACTCTTTTACAATTTAAGACTTTCACACTTCCTGAAGCTCCTCCCCTACGGTGCTTAACAGTATTCCTTGCCTTGGCGAAAATGGACGGATTTTAATTCAGCGCGCTTTTGTAGAGGTAGGAAAGATAAAGGCTGTGCAGGGTTTTTGGCACGGTTCATTAAAGCTCAAATTAATCGACTTTTATTAATATTAAAGGCTTTAATGGCTTCTTTTGCCCCCGTCATATCAATTGACTATTACTAAAAGGATTTTAGCCTAGTACGGCGCATTAAAAACAAAGTCTTCAAGAGCTTCGTCACCAAGAACACCTTACCTTTGAAGGGATATTTAAAGACTACAACAGGACTTTGATAAAAGCTTTAAATGTTACGGTTCACTTCATAGGCCATTTGCATAAGCCACTTTACGGGCCACTTTAATAGTACAGGTGATTATGTGACAAGCCATTTATATAAGCCACTTTATAAGCCACTTTAGAGAATAGGTTTTTAGGTATTAAAGGGAAAGCGGTATGATTTATAGCCTTAAACAAAAGGATTACTACTGAATAAATTAATCCTTTTTTTAAAAAAAATATAAGGCCTTAGCTTATTATATTAAATATACTTTTGTACTTCTCATCTTTTTTTTTAATATTAAACATAGCTTTAAATTCAAATATAAAAAAAGCTTTTCTTTTTAATATTTTCTCCTAAAATAATATGGCTATTTATATTACCTTAAAATTAATCATAACATAAAAAAAAATCAATTTTTATTCTGTTATAAAGCATTATATTTTATCTCAAATAAAAGCACTATTATTTTATATAATTATAATATTATTTTCATCTGCTTACACAAATAAGTGCCTTCTACTTTATTCTCAAAAGTAACTGCCCTAAGAAAAGCTAAAAACCCTTATTAATCTTATCTTCTCAAATTAATACCTTTTTCACTTACTGGCATATTTACTATATAAAAAATAAAAAATAAATACTTATATATGCTTTCTTAACAAAGCACGCGTAAAGCCTTAATCCCTATGCAACTTGGTTTTACTACCATCATCAACACACCTTCTTCTAAAAACATATCGCTTTTAAAAAACAATTTACTTTAAGCTTTAATTAAGCTTAAAAAAGAACCGCTTTTAGTTTTTAAAATTAACATTTTTTATAATATCTTTCTAAAACCTGCCATAATAATAAACGCTAATCTTATTAATACTTAAAAAGCATATATGCAAAAAATGATTTAAATAACAATTGTTTCAGCACTTGCTTTTAATAAAGCCCCTTAAAATAAGCATGCAGAATTGGCTAATATTAACTTAATATAATATTTTATTTAAGCTTTTATTACAGATTTTTAATCATTTTTTAACTATTACCTCCCTTAACTAAACTTTAGTATTTCTACTATAAAGGCTAATAAAATTAAATACTTTTGCATTTTATTTTTCAATTATAATAATAATATTAAATATAATACATAAAAAATGAATATAAATTTTTTTATTAAAAAGTATTTAGGAAATTTTAAAATTAGCAGCTTTTAGATTAAGGCTTATTTTAAGTATATAAGTAAAAAAGCTAAAATAATTTTTTTTTAATATATAAACCCTAAATTTACAAATATTTTTAATAATACAGCTAACGTTTTTAAAGCTTTGAATTAATAACTTTTTAATTATAATTAAATATAAACTGCAAAAGTAAAATATAATTATTTTATAATAAGATTTATAATATATAATAAATTTTATATTAAATTTTTAATTATATATTCCTGTTAACTTGAAAATATATATAAAAAGGTCTTTTTTTAAGTATGATTTTTATATTAAAGAATATAAGATAAATAATGATTATACTTTTTTTAATAAATTTTTAGTTATTACAAATAAAGAATTTAAAAATATTATTATAAAATAACATCTCTTTCGCCAAATTATTATTCTTTTTTAACTCTTTAAGAACATCAACACTTATAAAGGTCATATGAAAAACATTTTTAAAAAAGATAACTAACGTTAAAATACTAAATTAAAAAAGGTTTTTACTTTTCTTCTTTTAATTGCCTTAATTTTTACATAATTTGCGAATGCTATATCCACTAATACCTTGTGGTTTTATTATAATAAAACCAATTATTAAGCCAACAATTATCTTAAATTAAAAAAGATAAAAGAAATAAATCATAGAATTACAAAAATTAAAGGTAAAAACATGAATATTAATAATTTGTCAAAAGAAATTTAACTTATGAAATAATTTTTTATTATAATAAAAGCTTTAATTTATGAAAAGATTTAAATACTAATTTTTATGCTTTTATTAAAAAACAATAATTCTTAATTAATATTAAATTAGGAAAAACTAAATCGTATATTAAATCAATTACATATATTAATAACGAAGTAAACATTTTTGGTGCTATTAAAATTTTAATAATTTATTAATTTCAAAAACTTTTTAATTTTTTATTTTATATTTTACTTAAGCTTATTATTCTCATAAGTTATAATAAAAAAAGGGCAACGCTATTAAATACGTTATACTCCTTTTACTAACCATTAATTGATGTTAAATTAATTTAAGGAATTTTAAAATATTAATAAGTTGGAAATTTTTAAAACATTATAATTTTAAATAAAGTTATTTTAAAGGAAAAAATAAATTTTTATAATTAAAGGACATACCTAAAAAAAACTCTATTTTAAAAAGCGCCTCTTATTTTCCTTAATACATATTAAGCCTATTATTAATTTATTACATTAAAAAAACGCTAATTAACACAATCAATTAATAGTTTAAAATGAGTATTATTACGTAAAAGCTAAAATTGTTAATTTTAACATAATTACAAAATTACTTCTAAAATCACCTTTAAAACCGCCTTTAAAATTGACTTATTACATTATTAATTCTCAACCTTTTATGTTTATTTACAAATTAAAAAAGGGATTATTTAATATAAAAGCATTGCTATTAAGTCACTAAACATTAAACACGTTATTTTTAAAAAGCATAAACAAACCTATACAAATTATTACCTTACGTAAGAACAAGCTATTACTAAAATTAGGTAAAATAAATATTTATTATATTATAACTTTAACTATATACTAAATTCATTTTTAACTTAAAAAATCAAAACTAAAATAAACAAGTTTATATCTTCTTTTTATAAAATAAAATTAAAAATCTTATATTAAAAAAAACAAGCTAATATAAAATTATTCGTTATAAATAACAAATTGACTTTTACACAAGCTTAAAAAGCCAAATATTAATTAAATCAAAACTTAATTTATTAAAGGCTTTTACTTTAATACAAAAGATTCAAGGGATTGTTTTTTAATAAAGCTTTTAATAAGCTCTTTACTCGATATTTTAATATAAATCATAAAATTAAGTTTATAATAAAAAAAATAATCTCACTTTTAAGCCCTTTTATTAACTCATAAACAAGCAATTATTTAAAATAAAGTAATATATTATAAAAAACCTTTATAAAAAAAATTGCTTTTTTTAATATTCCTTTTACGGTTTTAATCCTTTTTATTAAAAAAGCAAATAATGAATTAAGATTTTATATGAATTATTAGAAATTCAATAAATTAATTAAAAAGAACCTTTATTTAATCTTATTAACTAATACAATAATAGCTCGCATTTTTAAAGCTAAATGTTTTATAAAGATTAATATTTAATAAGCTTTTTATAAAATTCGCATAATTATTGACTTAAAGAATTTTATAACCTTTTATATAAAATACAAATTTTATAAGTATAAGGTATTTTCTTTTGGCCTTATAAATAGCCCAGTTATATTTTAATGCTTTATTAATAATAATTTTATAAAATATTTGAATGATTTTTACTTAATATACTTAAATGACATTTTAATTTATTTGAATTTTATAAAAAAACACAAAATACACATTAAAAAAGGTTTATAAATCTTGAACAACTATGGGTTATAGGCTAATATTAAAAAGATTAAATTTAAAATATTAAAAACTAAGTTTTTAAGCTTTATTATTAAAATAATTAAAATTAAAATTAATTTAAAAAAGTCGCAATAATTAATAATTAGGAGTATGCCTTTAATATATAAAATATATAAAGTTATTTAAGTTTTGGCAATTTTTATTAATGATTTATTAAAACTACAATTATGTTTATTATTTACTTATGTGCTTTATTAAAAAAGAATTCCTTTTAAATTTAATAATAATTGTAAGGTAGTTTGGAAAGTATTATAGTTAGCGCTTAAATTAGCTTTTATCTTTTGCTATTATAACGCATTTAAGTAAACATATTTAAAAACGAATTCTTTTAATGAAGTTGTGGCTAAAATACTTTTTAATTATAAAACAATGAACTTTTTCATCTTATAAGTTTTTTTAAAACAATAATTAATGCTAAATTAAATTATTTAATTCATAATAAAAAGCTTTTAGCCATATTCCAATTTTTTAAATAATATAAACCAAAGCTATTAAAATTATAAAGAAATATATCCATGTATATTAATTATAAGGCATTAAAACATTTTATATTTATAAAAGATTTTATTATTAAATAAGCTTAATAAGCTAAATTTTTGCCAACTTTTATTTTATAATCATATATTATATAAGTATTACAAATACTTTGGCTAATATATTATCATAAAAAAATTAAGACTTTTTCCTAATAAAAGCCAAAAAGCGAGTATTAAAAAATCAATAAATAATCCCAAATAACAAAATTCATTAATAGGTTTTTAATAATTTGCAACATATAAAATTATTACTTATTAGAAAATCAAAGCCTAAGTTCTTAATAAAAAAACCTTTCAACCTTATTTTAATAATAATATATAATATTAAAAATTATAATATTATTAATTAAATTATTGTTATAAACAAAACCTTTTTAAACCTCAAGCCTTTTTTAAAAAAAAAGCTAAAGAATATAGCTTAAATTATAAGTTTTAATAAAACAAACTTTTTTTAAAAAAATGCCTTAAAATTCCAATAAATCCTCCCAAATTATACATTTCTTTAATTTGCTATGTATATGCATAATCTTAAATAGCATATGCTAGGATTATTAAAATTAAATTATTGCTTAGCGGCAAATATTATTAAATTGAAATTAATAATAATATTATATAATATATTATTAATTGCAATTGCTTTAGAATAAAAGCTTATAAAAACAAAACCATTAACTTATTACATTTTTTGCTAATTTTTATAAAATCATATCAACATTTAATAATAAATTTTATAAAATTATTTTAAAATGAAAATGGCTTTAATTTTGCATTTATAATTATGAATCAATTTACAAAAAAGCCCTTTTTTATTTCTTATTATAAAACCATTATTACTAAAAATATGGTCAATCTTTTAAAATGCTTAATTTAATTATTTTAAATAAAGGCCTTTAATTTATTTTAACTTTTTAAAACAAATATTGCTATATTTTAAATATTAAAATAACGCTTATTATAGTTTATAACCTCAATATGAACAAATAAACAAAGGTTATAAATTAATATATTAAATAATAATTTTGGCCATTTTGTATATATTATTAAAACAATTAAAATTCCCTTTTATTAATCATAAACATTGCCTAATTCATATTATTACATAAGTCCTTAGGAAACATAACACCATTTTAAGTTTTAAATAACTATAAACTAAAAACCTTATATAATATGTATAATTTAAAACCTTTAACATCAATAATAAAAAATTTAAATAAAAATAATACTATAAAAATTACTTTAAAAATAAAATAAACCTTAAAGTTTATATAATTTTTACTTTAAGCATAATAAAACAAAATAAAGCAATTAACAAACTAAACCTATTGTAAAGTTAATTAACATATAAAAAAATATAATATTAATTTTCACAGCTAATTAAAAAATGAATAAGCTTTTATGAAAGCTTTTAAACAAATAATACAAATCAATTAAAATATTAGTAAAAATAAAAATAAATTAAAAAATTAAAATTCTTAAAAATTAAAAAATTAATCCTATTTTTCATTTTTACTTTTTATAAAAGTATATTAATAACCCTTTTTTAAAACAAGTACAATCTATACTAACATTAATATAACTTCTTTTAAAACAAAACAAATAAAAAATTAAAATAATATTAAGCTTTAAGCTAATAAGCAATACCCTTAAATACCAAATTAAGTGAATAGGCGTAAATGAAAATTTAAACTAGTACTTATGTTTAAACGTAATAATAGCATCACACTTATTAAAAGCGTTTTACCTCAAGTATCCAAATGCAAAAGGACTTCCAAAAGTTTTATTTTAATGATTAAAGGCTTATAATGTTAAAATCAATAATTATAGCAATTTAAAAAATAATAAACCTATAATATTAATTGTAAAAACGCAATTCTTTAAAAAGGGGAAATAATATTACAATTCACTTTATAGGCCATTTGCATATGCCATTTTATAAGCCATTTTAGTAGTATAAATTATCATATGATAGGCCATTTGCATAAGCCACTTTATAAGCCATTTTAAAAAATAGGTTCTTAAATAACAAAAGAAAAGCAATATAATTTATAGCCTTAAGTAAAAGGATTGCCGCCAAATAAATTAATCCCTTTTAAAAAAAATATATATAAAGCCTTAGCTTATTATATTAAATGTACTTTTTTACTCCTTATCTTTTTTTTAATACTAAGTGTAGCTTTAAGTCTAAATACACAAAAAGCTTCCCTCTTTAGTGTTTTCTCCTAAAGTGCTGTGGCTACTTATATTACCCTAAGATCAGCCGTAACATTAAAAGATCAAAATGTAAAAGCTATACAAAAATAAGTATACGCGGTATATAAACACAAGTAAAAGTATTATATACGGGAAGATTTTAAGATCAATACTCTCTTACGGTAATTTTTAAACATTAACATACGAATATCCCAAAATCTCTAATTCTTAAAATACCCTGGTTCTAATTAAAAATAACCCTTTAAAGTTTCTTTTAACTCGGCTTCAGTGAATTTTTATAATTATAATAATTAACCCTTATTTCCCGTAACCTCTGGCGTATTACAACTTGGTATAACACATTATATTATCAATAAGGTCAAGTCTTAAGTATTTATAACCATTAAAAAATCAATATTAATATATATCTTTTTTTTTCTCACTAAAGTCCCCGTCAGAGGATATTGCGTTAAAAGCCTCGTTAAAAGACGTATCACTAAAGCCTTTATTAAATAAAGCATTATAAAACAAGTCAAAGTTAAAGTTTAAGAAAATACTAATAGGTTCTTATTCTTTTTCATTAAATAAAGGCAAAATAACAGGTATATTGTTTTTTAAAAAAAATCTTCTTATTCTTATTATAAAGGTAAGTAATTAATTAATAAGACGTTATATATTTTTAAAAATTTGTAGCTCAAGTGCTATTAATTCTTTAGTTATAATAATGAAACGTGCTTTCGTAAGCTTTAAACTAAACTACTTAAAATCGTCGATTATAAAGTCATATATAAATTATAAGAGACTTAAGCTTTTAACTTACAACCTTAACTTATTATACTCGGGTAATAATAAATCCGGGCTACATAGTGGTGTGGCTAGTATATCGTCCTAAGTCATCTCTGTTAAAGTCATGTTTAAAGAAGCAAATAAGTTCTAATATTTAAAAGTAAATATTAAAGTCAATTAAGAAATGCTAATAAAGATTTATTATTAAGTATTATTTAGAAAATAAAGAATAACAAAGGGTAATAACATGCTTTTTTACGGGTTAAGCCTTGTTTATATAAAGCCAATAAGTCTTCAACTTATAATACTTACATTCAAAAATATACTAATATAATCCATTATGGCATAAGCTACAAATCCATTAAATGAGCGTCGACTTAGATTTTATTAAATTAAAAGAGTAGTAGAAATTCATTAGCAATGGCTTAGGCTTAATGGCCTTATATGAAAGTACAATTATTATTTAAAGAAATATGGTTAATATTGAGGGGAAATCTATCCCTTTATGTTTTTGGAGGTCCCACCTGCGCGGCTTACGCGGGACAGTCAAATGAGGAAATTGAGTTTATTACCCCCCTAGATACACCAGCAGCTTATACTTCCGGCATAATATAGTAATTACTTAAAAGAGAAAGCTGGCTTTGTTAATCCACCTTTAATAAGTCATTTACAGATTGATTAATAGTGTATATAATACTTAATTAAGGCTAAATTAAAAGGTAATGTTTTATATAAGCGTTTATTGGGCCACGCTATTATTTCGATTATCTTGAGGTTATATTATACCATAGATTTTGTGCTTAAATATAACTAATTTAATATATTTAAAGTAAACCTAAAAAAACTAAAAAATAAGGCGTTATATTTAATAACCTAGCCCTGTTATCCGAGGTTATTTCCTACTCCTTTTATTATAATCACTTCCCCTCTTTAAACGGTGTTAACTCAAATAATATAAGGCGTTTATTAAAGAATTTGTTAACGGTATTATATCAGCGCTCCGTTAAATACGTACTTTTAATTGAGTGAGGTTATTAAAAGAGTCTCCTTTATAACCAGGTCTATGAGCTCACTTGGTGTATCAACGGCCTATTAAGGATACTTAATAAAAGATAGATTTATGGACAGGTTTTACGTAGTTTCAGGTTCAATTATTGACGACTTTAAGCGGCTCTGGCTGTTTCAGCTTTATAGTCGTCTTTGTCAGAGCCATTATTTATGTGGAGGATTAATAGATAACTTTAATATATATATATAATAGTGTGATGTTTAAAACGATACTTAAAGAATTAGGAGGGATAAGGAAGCAAACTGTCAAACTTATGAGGATTTCGCGCCCTTATATGCATTTTTATATTTAAAGGTTGTATATATCTTTCTTATAATAAACTACACATCGGCTTCTCATTCAGCCGTCTCATTTAATTGAAAATATCGCTTAGCTCCTATCAATCAGAATCAAATAATGACGACTAAGGCCTTATGTATAGCTTTATTCATTTTAATATGTTTTTTAACCCTGCGATTCTTAATTAAGATGCTATATATTTTATTATAATTAAGAAAAAGAAACCGGCGTTATATTGACGGTGTTAGTTTCCCAAAATGGATTAGGCTTGAATAAGTTACCAAGGCTTTATACTGGTGTGGAATGTGTTGGCTTCTTAAACGACCAAGCTGGCTTTGTCGATTCATCATAAAGCAATGTGGGGGAAGTAAGACATTGATGTGGAGCATTGATTGCGTTCGGAAATTGGATATTGTTGGAGGAGAGTTTATGGCGTATTGATTGTGCAGTTCTTCAAAAATAGATCGTCCCGGTGTGGTACCCTTTCCATTCTTGATGCCCCTATTGGGTTAAGGCAATATTGTAGAGCATCGAAGCTTGTATGCAGGATCCTCATTGCAGCATGACGCGTTGGTCTATTGAATAATCAATGGCTTCGTCGATTCATTTAGACAATGTGGGGTGGTACCTTCATCCCTGGATGAATCGGCAGCCCACGGTTCCAGCATGTGTTGGCATCTTGAATAACCAAGCTGGCTTCGTTGATTCCTTATAGAGACATTGATGTAGAGCACTGATAGCGTTCGGGCCGTAGATATTGTTAGAGGAAGAGTTCATAGCATATCAATTGTGCAGTTCTCCAAAAATGGAACGTCTCCGTATGGTAGCCTTTCGATTCATAAGATCTCCATTGAGTCAAGGCAATGTTACAGAGACGCCCCCACGCCTGCGAATCCTCAGCACGCTTGCGAGTTCTCATCGTTTTAGAGAGTCTCAATGACGCCCGTAATTCCTCATTCACTTCTCGCGAGTCTCCATCACGAATTGCGAAGCTCCATCCACACTGTCTCCGCCACCAAATTGATCGCAGGAAAAATGCAGTTGCAATTGTCATTAGATGTTGAAGCCGAGGTTTCTTATGGTGAGGCTTCGCAAGGATATCTCCAGGTTCTGCGACAAGCGATACGTGACGCCGAGAAACCCCAGGATCAACTCCAGCCTTTCTTCCCTGATATCAATAATCTCCAGAACGAAATTAGTGTGCAGCAACTTCTACAGTGCCCTGAAATTGACCAAGAAGAACTGGATTCCAAAGGGGAACATCGAAAATGTAATCCGAGCTTGTGTCAATGGACAGTGTGAAAAGTCCGACATCACGATCGACTTCTATCGCCATGGAGGCATCCGTGCAGTGATCGCACTCTACTTGTTTACAAAAGATTACAACTGGGTATTCGCGCAGATAGAGGCCTTTTCAGAGGAATGGCGAACAACTGAGTCATCGTTGTCGCTCAGAAACAAACTTTGGATGGTGTGTGATCTCTTCCTTGCAATTTGAGAGGTTGATGAGGTTGTTCATTTGTAGGTGGTTTGCGGGACTTTGCAAGTGGTGGGGTTCGATGCCATGTGATTGGCTAAGCAAAGACACCCCAGAGCAGTTAGGCTCCAATGCCTTCAGAATGCCTTCAGGCTGAAAGGTGCGCTAGGCTTCGGTCGTGAAAAGTTCCAGAAATTTAACTATTTGGGATTCCTACATATCTTGCGCCAAATCAAATCCTCAGAGCACCCTCAAACAAATTAAGGGGTGTCCAGAATTTGCACCACATACTATGCGCCTACTACGACGGTCGCGAAGTTTTCGAGCTGGAAGAAAGCTGCCTTGACAGCGCCATCCTCAAGATCGCAAGTCATAGGGCGAAACGAGCGGGTCGCTGAAGAGGGGCGCGATGGCCAATACTGCCCTTCCGGCATAGCTGCAGATTTTAGCGGCTGGATCTGAGTATGAATAAATGAATGAATGAATGGTGGACCAAGCTTCGGTCGCAAAGGTTCCAGAAATTTAACTATTTGGGATTCTTACAGATTTTGCGCTGGTTGAATCCTGCCAGCACCCTCAGCATATATGCATTGTTGGATTAAGGCCGAAAGGGGTCATGAATTCGAATCTAAGGGGCTTTAAGATGTTGCGTGGCGGGGTTGGTATCTGATATCCATTATGTTGCTTATCTCATAAATCAGACCCTCCTAAGTGGTAAATTCGAGCACTGTCCCACATAAGCGAAAGTTAGCGCTATACTAAGTAAATTAAAGTAAATTAAAGTAAATGAGCCAATTAAAGGTTAAAGCTTTAAATTTCCCCCAAAAGGTCTAAGAGAAAATGGTAATCTTTTAATGGCTTACGCCGCCACTTTAATAAAAGAATTTAATTATTATAATACTAACTTTAAACCTATATTTTAACCTTTTAATTATGCCTAATCACTTTTATTAAGGGCGTATTTAAAAGCTCATATAATTCTTTATATCTTATAATAATTCTCATTCTTAGCCATTTAAACGTTTATAATCAATTATAAACTAAAAAGGCCATATCCTTTAACAAAGCCTCTAGTCTAATTACCCCTTTTTAATCACCTCCGCCTTTAAATCCTCCTTTATTACCTTTTTCTTTAATTATAATATATCATATATCACGTCCTCTAAAAGCACTTTAACCTACAAATAAACGCACGGATTTATAATCTATTCCCCCTCACTTTATTAACAAGCTTTCCAACTTATACTTTACCCTTCCTCCTCTTCCTTCCTTTAATTACAACTACAACTTTAACTCTAACCTAAAAGACAATATATAAAATAGCGTAAAAAATGATTCTCACAAATAAATAAAAAATAGTCTAAATTAAAATATCAAAAGGCTAACATTATACATTATCTTTAAACTACTTTATAAAAAAAGGTAAACACTTTATAACCTTTTCGCCGCATTTGTTTTAAAAAACAATCCTTAATATACTCTTTTAAAACATATATAAACAATTAAACATATATAAACAATTAAACAATAATATTAAATGTTTTATAATATTTTAAAACATATCAAATTTACTTTTTTTATCCTAAAACCAATAAAAGCTTTAGGCCCAAAATTCCAAGAACTTCCTATTACTTAATACTTTAATTAATATAATATTATATAAATAATAAATAAAATAGATTTTAATAAGGCTTTTTTTATAATTTAAATTAAAGCCCCCATATGGTTTGCTTTAATTTATTCATTATTATAAAGCCCGCGTATTTATTAGAAAGGATATAATAATAATAAGAATAATAAGCGGTCTTTAATTAAAGGGACGATTTTTATCATTATAAGTATAATATCGTTTGCTTAATTTAAAAAGAGTTTTAATTATTTCTAATCGTTATTAGATTTATATCTTTTTAGATTTAATATTAAACAACGAATTGTTAAAGTCTTATTTAGCCTTAGAATATGTCATATATATAAAATATAAAATATTATAATAAAAGATTTTATAACATTTATAAAAATAAGCCTAAATCAATCTTTTTTAATTGGCCTCTTTATTTTAATTTACTTTTAATTAAAAGCATTATTACTTATTATTTATTTATATCCTTAAATCTTTTCTCTTTTAATTAATCCACTTACTTCAATTTACTTCTTAAATAAAGGCAACGCTCCCTTTGCCCTAATACTAATATCTTTTTCTTAAAGCTCTTCTCTTAATTAGTCCACTTATTTCAATTTATTTCTTAAGTAAAAGCAGTGCTCCCCTCGCCCTAATATTAGTATCCTTTTTTAAAGCTCTTCTTTTGATTAATCCACTTACTTTAATTTACTTCTTAAACAAGGGCAGCGCTCCCTTCGCCTTAATATTAATGTCCTTTCTTTAAAGCTCTTCTCTTAATTAGTCCACTTATTTTAATTTACTTTTTAAATAAGGGCAGCGCTCCCTTCGCCCTAATATTAATGTCTTTTCTTAAAGCTCTTCTCTTTTAATTAATTTACTTACTTTAATTTATTTTTTAAACAAGGGTAACGCTCTTTTCGCCTTAATATTAATGTTTTTTCTTAAAGCTCTTCTCTTTTAATTAATCCACTTACTTCAATTTACTTTTTAAATAAAGGTAACTCTTCTTTTACCCTAATATTAATATCTTTTCTAAGGCTCTTCTCTTTTAATTAGTCCACTTATTTCAATTTACTCCTAGTGCTAACGTATTATAATCTTAATTACCGGTTTTAAGTCATAATCCTTAAACTATTATTGTTTACGATAATATTAACTTTCAAGATAAAAAGCGGGACAAGGCATTAGGCCATATCAAAAGTTAATAAACTATAACAACTACTGCAATTATTATTTATCCAAAAATACCATTTACTAAATTAAATCAATTAATATATCCCCTAAGCTGGCACTGCGGGTTTTAGCGTCTTGGCGGGCTCCCCACCAAAATCAGGGGTAAACAAACATGTAAACAAACGTAATAATTATCATTATTTACTACCCAAATTACTACTAGTAATTATGCAAAATGTTGTAGCTGATTTTATTGACCCTGCAATTACTTGCCCTAATTTAGATCCAACAATTCGGAGTGGTACAGCTTTTAAACCGATGGATTTACCCCTATTTTTTACCTCAATTTCCCTCTCACCTATTGTAACCTCAATTGACGCTTGGGGATTATTTTGATTATTCTTTTCTGAGAGCTAGGTCCGGATCATATGCGAGAATACAAATTAATGAATGGATATTAAAATTCAGGCGCAAAATAAGCTATTCAACCCTTCTCCATGTGCCCGGATTAATCGTTGGCATCTTACGACTGTATCCGAGATATATGGATACCTAGGAATCCGTATATATATGGGGATCCATATCGAAAATCAAGCTATGGACTATTGGAAGCCAGGGACCGATACTTTATCGGATTATCCTATTTCTAAGGTTATGAGCCTTTGGAGGTACGAAGCTATTCATGCCGCATTTTAGCTTTGTATAGCACATCCGGATCATGAATTTGAGGGTGTTTTTGATCGTGTAAGCCTATATATATTCTATCCGGATATAAAGCTAATTCTTTGGATAGTTAGAACCTTTGAATACACATATTCGAGATACTTCTCGCGCTCTATGGTCCCCTGGCCGGGATGTAGCTGTGGATGAGGCTATGTCACGTTTTCAAGGCCGATCTTTCGACACTTTAAAGATCCCAGGTAAACCAATTGATCGGGGATATAAGATTTGGGTTCTTGCAGACCAGGGCTACTTTTGGGACTGGGTTTTTCATCGAAAAGGCACCAAAAAGACTGATCCAAAGCGTGGAAAAGCCGGCCCATGGAAGATCCATATACCCCGGGATCTTGGGGTAAATACGTCTTCAGCTGTGGTTGCATATATGATGGCAAGGCTTCCGAATCACGGCAAAGGCTATATTGTTTATTTAGACAATCTCTTCATGAATATCAAGCTTTTGAAGTATGGTAGAGAGCGTGGTTGGGGGGCAACAGGCACATGTACAGCAAAATCCGGTATTTTGAAGCGTTTTGCTCAAATGAAGGCCGCCGACGCAAAGAAGGATGAGATACCCTAGGGTACCCTTTATACGGAAGCAATTGAAGACAACTTGATTAATATGATGGCGTGGAAAGACAATGCTTTGGTATTCTCAATGTCCACCCATTCTGATGCTCAAAGGACGGTAGAGAGACTACGCAAACGGCCATCTGAAACCTCTTCTTCCGCAAAAACCTCCCGCGTATCATTTGGGACAAAAGCTCGAGCCTGGCTTGATATTCCTGAGTACGAAGATGATTACAACCATTAAATGGGTGCTGTAGATCAAGGCAATTAATTTAAGAAGCCAAATTCTTTGGAGATATGCTGTCGATTGGGTGGCCATCGGAGTTTGGTTACTTGGTTGATAGATATAGCTCTCACAAACGCATATAAGCTTAGTTTTCACTTTTTGGTATTAAAGGAAGAGAAATGGATTGCCCAAATAGCCTTTAGAATAGAGATTATTGCATGTTGTTTTAAGGTTGCTAGGGAAGGCGGCCGGAAGCGTAAAAGATTTTCAATTTTTTTGGTTAAAGAGATAAAAAGGATTTAACCTGAAGGGGAGCATGTATTATTACGCTTAGAGTACTCAAAAAGGTGTGTAGTTTGTACAAAAGAGGGGGTCTCACGACAGGTAAAGAGGAGAATAATGGCGGAGCTTTTTGCAAATGTACCTTCAAATTTGAAGGGATCTGGATGCCGGAAGGAGTCAATATTTGGCTGTAAAATCTGTCAAGTCTCCTTATGTAAAGACAGCAATTGCTTTGCCCGGTACCATAGCTTAGAATAGAGATGTTGTGGTGTTTTTCTGAATCCTTTCAATTTTTGGTGGGGGAAATACCCGCCAAGACGCTAAAACCCGCAGCCGAATGGCCAGCTTAGGGGATAATCTTACTATCGCTTTAAACTAGAAAAATGTTATATACTCTCTTCAAATAACTAATAAAAATAATCAACTTCTTAAGAAAACAACTCTACTAACACTTCCACAAGTTATTATAATAAAGCAGCTTTTAGCCCCTTTTAAAAAACAAATCACAACATTTTTTCTTATAAATATTATTAAACGTATCCATTTAACAGCGATAAATACAGTATTTATTAAAAGTTCTAATTCATTCCCCTTCTTATTAAAAATCAACTTACTTCCAATTCATAAAGCGAAATATTATTAATTTAAGGCTATCTTTAAAAATAAAAGAACTCTTATAAATATAATAAGTGTTTATAATAATATATTTCAAAAACAATTATAATTAAACCTAAATACTACTTTCAAGTCTTAACTTTAGCTTCTTTATAAAAACCAACTTATAATATATTATATTAAATCAATTAAAAACAAATAATGGCATTTTAAACAAACATATAATTAACGCGACTAATATCTTAAAATCATTACATGGTTTTATGTTTAATTGAACTTACTTCTGTCAATTATACGTACCCATTAAACCTCAGCACCTAAAACTGAAAAAGGCGAGTATATTATTTAATGTGATATGGCTTCGTAGGGCCATAGTCCAATAACTAAAAATAATCCTAAATACCATATTTTAGAGGCACTTATTACTTAAAGCTTTACAGCTAGGGTTTTTGCTTTATTTTATAATATATTAAGTACAAAAGAATTATAAGATTACAATTAAGCCAACTTAACTTACCATATAACATTTAATAAAATTATCAATTGTTTTATATTAAAAAAGCTTTTATTTATTATTAAATTAATTTGGCTTCAAGCATTTATAAAAAAACACATAAGACGGTAAACGAAGTGATAACAATAAACATAAAAACCTAACCTTCATAATCATATATTAATACTTTTAAAAAATAAATCTATTTCTTATTATCTGATAAAATATTAAACATAAGAATATCAAGATCTTTTATTATTATATAAATCTATTAATCATCATATTTCTTAATACCCATTAAATTAACTACGCTTATAAGATATTATATTATAAATGGTTACTCAAAAACAACGTTTATATAATTAAGCTTTAATGGATTATATTAGCATTTGGGCTAATTAACTAGTTAAGAGGACAAATAACTTTCAAGCCAATCAATTTGTCATTTAAGCACTTAAATAATATAATCAAAATCAAAATAAAGTATTATAAGAATTCTACTTATAATATTAATATTACATTTAATTATATTTATACCACAAACACAGCTATTCGCGCTATTTGAACTACTCTAAAAACTCAAATTAAAGAAAATATGCTAAGATATTATATTACTATTATAAGAATATAGACTCGCTTATACTATAGACTCACTTATACTCGCTTATACTCGCTTATACCTAAGGACCTAAGACCCCTTAAGAGCTAAGGTCCCCTAGAGGCTCCAAGAGGCTCTAAGAGATCCTGTAACTTTTGGATTAATGCGAGGCTTTGGCATTAAACCTAAATAGGCAATCAAAATGATAATTAAGATCTAGTATCAGCTTGAGTTTAATAATCAATTAAGCAAGGAAATCAAATAAGTGCCGGTTTCAAAGCTATTAACTAAGGTTTTGGAGTTATTAAAGCAGAGGCTTGGCTATTAAAGCAAAAGCTTGGCACTAAGCCTAAATAGGCAATCAAAGCGACAAGAGCCAACAAGAGCCAAGGAGAGCTTGGCACTAAGAATAATTAAATAAACCTAAAAATCCCCTCTTAATATAATCATCATTTGCACCATTATTACTTTTTTTTAGGTTATGAAATCCCAAGCATAATCTCTTTTATTTTACCTTAATTCAACCAATTAAAAGCTTCTATTCTACCTCATTTACATTTATATACTTCGCCTATATATTATATTCTTTGTTTTTAAGTTTTATTGACTGATTTAAGCCGAATTCTATTCCTTTATACCTTTTATTCTTAATTCTCAAGTATAAACCTATACTCCTCCTATCACCTACCTCACCTACCACACCTCCTATCACACATATTTATTAGCTGGTCTAATAAAAGGTATAACCTCTCAATATACTAATAAGATTTAAAGATATAACTAAAAAATAGCACTTAATTTTCACTCAAATATCAAACACTTCAAAGTTTCTCAGCCAATATAAGATATTTTGCCCTATAATTTGTCATATTCACACTTCATATATTCAATAACTAATATCCAAAAATACAAATTCTTTAAATAAACCAACACCATCAAACCTTCAAATAATACCCCTTTTTCACTTATATCAACACTTCAAAGTTTCTCAACCAATATAAGATAATTTGCCCTATAACTTATCAAACTTATACTTCACATACTTAATAACTAATAATAAAAAACTAAACTTCTTTAAATAACTTAATTTTCCACAAATCTCAAAATTAAGTCATAATACACTTGAGCTACCCTTGAAAAAAGACTAATATATAACAGATATGTTTTCTAATAAAATCACTATGTCTAAGCTTAACGGCTCGGCTAATTACCCTATTTGGGCATTTCGCATATCGGCCTTTTTTATTAAGGAAGCGCTAAATGCTATTATTATAACAAATAACGTAAATGATAAAATTAATGATAAAGCTCTTTTCAATATCCAATTGCTTATAAAGGATGGCCCCCTTTTGCAAATTCAATAAATAACATAAGCTTTTAAAGCTTGAAAATCTTTTAAAAACCTTTATTCCCCAAAAGGATTTAGCTTTAAGTTTTTAATATGTAAAAAAAAATTTAATACCCACTTATTAAAATATAACTCTATAAAAGAATACTTAAATAAGATAAAACAGCTAAGCAATCAGCTTAAAGCTAAAAACCTTAAATTACCTAAGCAGGTAATAATAGCATGGGTTCTTAATAATTTAACTAATAATTATAATGAACTAGTGTCTAATATAACTCAATCTTTAAAAACTAATATTGATTCTTATACCCTTAAATCACTATTCTCTAATTTATTAAACGAATCAAAACATCAAGAATCAAATGATGCTAATACTAATCAAGCACTTATAACCTTAAATGGCTATAAAGGGAAAAAACCTTATAAAATTATCAAATCCGGCGCTAGCAAAAAGTATTATATCAATTGCAAGCAACATAGCCATATAACATCGAATTGCGCTTTCTTATTCCCCAAGAAGGCGCCGAAAGGCTAAAAAAAACCAGGAGGGAATAAATCAAGTAATAAAACTTTTATTATAAAGAAAATTGCACATGAAAAACAAGACAATAATATAAACGTCTTATATAGCACTTTAAGTGCTATTAATGATTTTGGTGATTTTGACCTTAATATAAATCTTATGGAAGATATATAGGTATTAATGACTATACCCTTTATAAAAACTAATAAAATAACTAATATTAATAATATAGGCCCTAATTCAAGCTTTTTAAATAATCATGGGATTGGGAAATTATGTGTAAATAGTCAAATAAAAACTTTTGCACTTGATATAGCCGCAATTAAGCATATATATTATAATTTGTTATATTTTAGTAATTTTAAAACTTGTAATAAATTAATAAATTGGGGAAAAGCTAAACAAATAATTATAAAAAGATATGAAGATATTTTTATAAAATCAAATATTAATAATAAAATATATAAATTATAAGATTGTCTTTATATGCCTAAATTAGGAATAAATTTAATAAGCCAAAGCCAATTAAGTAAATAATATTATAATATATTTAATAACTCTTTTTTTATATATAAAAAATAATAAAACAAATGACTTAATTATAAAAGGATTAATTAAAAATGGATTATATATATTAGATATAATTCCTTTTAAAAATAATAATAATATCTTAATTATAATTGAGAATAAAAGTATTAATAAAATGGACCTACATAATAAACTAGGTCATATAAGCTTAGCTTATTTAAATAAAATAATAAATCAAACATTTGGTTATAATAACATAATATCAAATAATATAATAAACCAACAAATATTAAACTGCGAAATTTGTCTTTAAAATAAATTTACAAATAAAATAAATAAGATAACTAATAATAAAAGTTTTGAATTACGTGAAAATTGCAAGTGATTTATGTGGGCCTATTACGCCTATTACATATAATAAATATAAATATATTATAACATTTTTAAAATTTAAAACCAAATACCTTAAAATCAAGCTATTAAGTAATAAATATAAAGCTTTACAAGCCTTTCTAGAATATAAAAATAAAAACGAAAATAATTTTAATAATAAACGTATAAGCATATTTGCAACTAATAACAAAGGGAAGTACGTAAATAATAAATTCAAAAAATATTTAATAAACCATGGTATTACTCATCAATTAGCTCCTGCTTATACAAAAAAGCCAAATGGTGCCATAGAACGTATAAATCGTACTATTCTTAATAAAATAAGATGTTTATTAGCCTTTGCTAATTTACCTAATATATTTTGGGGAGAAGCTGCAATTACAGCTATTTATTTATATAATAGAACCCCTCATTCAGCAATAGATTATAAAACGCCATATGAGCTTAAATTTAATAAAAAGCCAAATATTGATTATATTAAAACTTTTGGTTTTATATGCTTTTATAAAAATAAAAAGAATCATATAATAAAACTAGAACCAAAAGCTAATAAAGCCATTTTAATAAAATTTAATTATCCTTTATATAAAGTCTTCAATATAAATAACAAAAAACCTATATAAATTAAAAATATTAAAATATTAGAAAATAAATTTATAAATACTCCTAAAAAATAATATATTTCAACCTTATAATGAAATAAATATAAGAGAATTGGAAAATAATACTAATAATAATAATATTATTAATACAAGAATAGTACGAAAACGTATAAATAACAATAATAAAAATAATAATACAAGAATAATAATAAGCTAAATTAATAATAATAATAATAATAATAAAAAAAAAAAAAAAAAAAAAAAAAAAAAAAAAATAATAATAATAATAATAATAATAATAATAATAATAATAATAATAATAATAATAATAATAATAATAATAATAATAATAATAATAATAATAATAATAATAATAATAATAATAATAATAATAATAATAATAATAATAATAATAATAATAATAATAATAATAATAATAATAATAATAATAATAATAATAATAATAATAATAATAATAATAATAATAATAATAATAATAATAATAATAATAATAATAATAATATAATAATAATAATAATAATAATAATAATAATAATAATAATAATAATAATAATAATAATAATAATAATAATAATAATAATAATAATAATAATAATAATAATAATAATAATAATAATAATAATAATAATAATAATAATAATAATAATAATAATAATAATAATAATAATAATAATAATAATAATAATAATAATAATAATAATAATAATAATAATAATAATAATAATAATAATAATAATAATAATAATAATAATAATACTCCACGATCAAGTTACCCTCAAATAATAATAAACTCCTCAAAGCAGGCTTTAATATTATAATATAACCCTAATATTATAAATAACCCTACAATAAATTTAGCCTTAATAATAAATATGAATAACAAACCTAATACTTATAAACAAGCTATTAATAACCCTAATAAAAAGAATTGAATAAAATTCATGAAATTTGAAATAGACGAATTAAAATTACAAAATACGTGGAATTTAATTAAATTACCACTTAATCAAAACTACCTAAAAGGTAAATAGGTTTATAAAATAAAAACTGATTTAAATAATAATATAATAAAATATAAGTCTCGATGGGTTGTAAAAGGCTTTGATCAAATATTAGGTCTAAATTACCTAAAGACTTTTTCTGCTATATGTAAACCTGAATCTTATAAGCTAATATTTATAATAGCTATGTCTAATAAGTGGAAATTATTACAATATAACATTAAAAATGCCTTTATACACGCTAATATAGATATTGATATATATATAAAACAACCAATAAAACTAAAAAAATACTATAATAAAAATAATAATAAATATGAATTAATAAATAATCAGTCTAAACCAATACAAAAACTATTTTGTAAATTAAATAAAGCTTTATATGGATTAAAACAATCCCCTAGATTATGGTATAAACACTTATTAAGTGCTCTTACAAAATTAGGTTTTAAACCTTTACCATATGATAAAGCTATATTTGTACATAATATATTAAAAATAATAATAATATATCACGTAAACAACTTAATATTTATAAAACCAGATAATAATAAAATAAAAGATATAGTTATAGAATTAATTAAAATAATAAAGATAAAATATATAAGCGAAGTCCACCAATTTTTAGATATGGAAATAAAGCTAGATTATAAAAAACAATCAATATATATAAATCAAAATAAATATTTTAATACTTTATTAAAAAGATTTAATAAAAAGGATTTAAATCCTATAACGACTCCTATTAAAGCAGGGGTAAGACTACAAAAAGCAACTAATATAGCTAATAAAGCCGATTTATAATTATATCAACAACAAGTAGGCTTTTTAATATATTTAGCCACTAAAACAAGGCCTGATATAGCATTTGCTGTAAATCAATGCGCTAGATATATGTCAAATCCTAATTTATCACATTTTAAAGCGCTAGACCATATATGGAAATACCTTAATAAATATCCTAATATAAGAACATATTATTTATGTGATAAAACGTTTTTAGAACTCTTAGGATATATTAATGCTAATTAGGGGGGTAATATAAGCTCCCGAAAAAGTACTAGCGGCTTTTTATTCTTTGTAAATAACTGTATTATAAGCTGGCTAAGCATAATACAAAAAACAGTAGCTTTATCAAGTTGTGAAGCTGAATATATGGCTTTTAAAGAAGCCATAAAAGAAATATTATACTTATATAACTTAGTTAATTATTTCAATAATTTTTTAAATAATAATATAACCCCTATACCAAAGCTATTAATAGATAGCGAATCAGCTTTGAAATTAGCTAATAACCCTGAATTCCATAAAAGAAGTAAACATATAGACATAACTTATTATTTTATAAGAAATGAAATAACTAATAATAAATTAAACTTATTATATGTAAATACTATAATATAATTAGCTGATGGATTTACAAAAGGATTAGATAATAATAAACAACTTAGATTTATATCTGCCTTAAATTTAAAATAAAATAAAAATAAGCACTTTGCATGTAAATACAAATATTAAAATTAAAAAGGTAGCTTACATGTGAAAAATAAAAAATAAGATAAATATAAATAAATAATATATATCTTACGGGGGGCTATAAGAATATAGACTCGCTTATACTATAGACTCACTTATACTCGCTTATACTCGCTTATACCTAAGGACCTAAGACCCCTTAAGAGCTAAGGTCCCCTAAAGGCTCCTAGGGCCCTTAGAGGCTCTAAGAGATCCTGTAACTCTTGGATCAATGCGAGGCCTTGGCACTAAACCCAAATAGGCAATCAAAGCGATAATTAGGATCTAGTATCAGCTTGAGTTTAATAATCAACTAAGCAAGGAAATCAAACAAGTGCCGGTTTCAAAGCTATTAGCTAAGGTTTTGGAGTTATCAAAGCAGAGGCTTGGCTATTAAAGCAAAGGCTTGGCACTAAGCCCAAATAAGCAATCAAAGCGACGAGAGCCGAGAAGAGCCGAGGAGAGCTTGGCACTAAGAGTAGTTAAATAGACCTAGAAATCCCCCCTCAATACAATCATCATTCGCACCATTATCACTTTTTTTCAACTATGAATACATTTGATGATATCTTTAATAAAGCTTACCAGCTTATATTTAACGGTTTCATAATATTAAAAAAAAGCAATTACTTATAAGATTCTTTAAATTAAAAAATATTTTCACATATAATATGGACTTATTAGTCGATAAAATCTGATATTTTAATAAGATTTATATTTTTTAAGTACAAAACCAAGTAAGGACTTACTTAAGTAATACTACTCAAACAACTACTACATCTACAAATATAATAATAAAGTATAAAACAAAAATATAAGAAAATAATAACAATGATCTTATAATTAAATAATTTATGTAAGTAAATAATATAATGCCTAGAATTAATTAATATACTGATTTAATAAGGTATAAAATCCAAAATATATCTTCAAAGCCTGGTTTTGGCATTTAATAACGTAATAAAATATGAAATGTAAGGCCCCCTATATAAATTGAAATACGTGTAAGTAAATGGATCACTTAAAGAGCTTTACTTAATCTTATCAGAATAAGTATTATAATATATCACAAACAATAAGAAGTCGGCCGTTTACTTTAACAAAGAGCAAACATTATTAAATGAGAAGTAAGTTAATATAAATAAATAAGTTTATAATCTCCTTTGTTCTTTTTACTTTATTCTTTTAAAATCAAATAACCTTCATTACATTATATCATATCACATTATATCACAACACCAACAGCAGCAACAATAACAACAACAACAACAACAATAATAATAATAATAATAATAATAATAATAATAATAATAATAATAATAATAATAATAATAATAATAATAATAATAATAATAATAATAATAATAATAATAATAATAATAATAATAATAATAATAATAATAATAATAATAATAATAATAATAATAATAATAATAATAATAATAATAATAATAATAATAATAATAATAATAATAATAATAATAATAATAATGCTTTCTTAAGCTTAAGTGCTTTTACACTAAGTCAATTTCTTAGTCTTAAAAAAGACCATTCTACGCTTAGCTCGCCCTCTCTTAAAAGAAGCCACTAAATTTAATGATCTTTTATAAATCAAAAAGCTTAATCTTATAAGTTTAAAAGTATATACTTATATATGTAATAATGTTCCCACCCGCCCGGCCCCGGCCCCTGCTCTTGCCCCTGCCCCTACTGCCCTAATAACAGCAATAATAACAATAGCAGTAATAGAGAAGGAAGTGGAAAAAGAAGTAAAGGAAGTAGAAGATGATGATTTTTTAAAAATGGAAAAGAGTAAGTTTAACCCCTTTATTCTTTTTAAGTCCTAAACAAGTTAGTTACTAATAATTAAATAATAATTTTAGTTTAAGTAATAAAAAGGGAAAAGATACTAGGGGACCAATCAGAGATTAATAGGTGACAGCTTTAATATTACTTGATTTTAATATAATATTATTAAAAGTGGTAATATTAAAAGTGGTAATATTAAAAGTAGTAATATTAAAAGTAGTAATATTATAAGTAATATTATAAATAATATTATAAGTATTAATGTTGAAACAGGTCTTATTTTATATTTTACTTAAAAAAAACTCATAATAATGCATGATTTTTAAATAATAAAAGCCCTAAAATACTTTTTTAATAATTAATATCTTTATAACTTTATTAGTAACCATAAATTTGAAAAGGCCATTTTAATAAGCTAATTAAGCTGATTTCAAAACAGGTCTTATTTTATATTTTACTTAAAAACTCATAATGATACACGACTTTTAAATAATAAAAAATCTAAAATATTCTTTTAATAATTAATATTTTTATAATTTTATTAGTAATTATAAATCTGAAAAAGCCATTTTAATAAGCTAATTAAGCTGATTTTAAAACAGGTCTTATTTTATATTTTACTTAAAAACTCATAATGATACACGACTTTTAAATAATAATAAATCTAAAATATTCTTTTAATAATTAATATTTTTATAATTTTATTAGTAATTATAAATCTGAAAAAGCCATTTTAATAAGCTAATTAAGCTGATTTTAAAACAGGTCTTATTTTATATTTTACTTAAAAACTCATAGTAATGCACAACTTTTAAATAAATTCCCCTTTGAAAGTGGGGCTTTTTAAACTTTTTAGCACTAAACGCGGGTTCCCGCACTCCCGCACTCCCGTACTCCCTCACTTAAGCGAGGTTTTGTTGCATATCGTACAATTAACACCACTTCCCTTTTACCCTTTATTAAAAACTCTTTCTTATAAGTCACGTTCTAATCACAACTTAGTCAAAGCTCGGTCCACGTATTAATGACCAATCAGAGGCAGGTAAAATTAACAGATTTTTTCACTACTGGGAAAACCAAGCTAGTGTAGAGATTTCCGCGTGATTTAAGTAAATGCCTAAGGCTCCTAAAATTCAAGAAAACGTAGAGACAGCTAAAGCTGTCAATTAAAATAATAGATACTCTAATTACGTAAGTACTTTTTGTTTATTTCTTATTATTATTTTATTTTATTCTTTTCCCTTTTATTATTTAATACTTTATCTAAATATATATTAATTTCTTTTAACATAACCATAAGTATAACTATAATTGCTCCTGTTATTATTCTATCCGCCGCTGGGTACGCTTAGCAATAGGCTCCTGTGTTCGCAAGAACATTATAAAAAAGTTAGGGACTTTTTGGTTACGTAATTATGGCCTAGGACCCCTCTCCTCTAATTATGATTAAAGCCTAATAATACAAAACGCAATAATAGCTATAAATTATAATTAACCTAATTTAAAACCAATTGGCCTATGTAATCAAAATGATAAAAACGGATTACGGGGTTAAAAAGAGAAGCCTTATGATTAATGTACTAACCACAACTATAAATATTAAAAATATTCGCTTTTAACTAAGGGCAAGATTTTTAATGCGAAAAATGCTTATACTCAATATTAATTCAAGCCACATATAAGGGGCTGTTTACTTTTTACTTATAATAAAAAAAGCCTAAATTAAAAGGCCCCTTTAGTTCTCTAAACAAACCAACGTTTATCTTACTAAAGCCTCCGAGCCCAAATAAAAAACCTAAATCCTTTAATATACTAATTATGATTTAAAGATTTAAAGAATACTTAAAAACGTACCCCAAAAATAGTAACCCTTAATAATAACGCCTTATATTATTTAATTTTGTTTCGTTTTTGTTTTTTTACATACATTGCTTTATATAAGTTTAAATCCTTATCCCCTTAAAATGGCCCCTCAAATTAAAAGCTTAAAAATATACCCCAAAAATGGCAACCCTCAATAATAACGCCTTGAGTTCTTTATGTTCGTTTGTTTTTTTACATTATTTTATATAAATTCAAATCCTTGCCTCACTAAAATAGCCACTTTATTAATAAAATTATAAATAATCAATCTTTTTTTTACTTATAATATTAAACTTTTATTTTTTTTAAATTATATAAATCATAAACCTATAATTATGATTCTTAATAATATAACAGGGTCATTTAACCTTATAAAACTATTACTTATTTCTTAAGATTTTCTTATATTATAAAAAGCCTTAATATTTAGTTTATTAACCATAGTTATATGATTAGCCCATTTACTTATAATAGGCATATAATTGGTCCATTTACTTACAATCTTTATTACTTGAACTAAACATAATTCTCAACAAGGTTAATATTTAAGGATCCAAATTTTATTCGTTTAACGCAGCTTTTTAATTGGCTTATTTAATTTAACTTATTTAATAAGTTCTAACTTCCAATATTTTATTACTTTATTATTTTTAATTCTATTATCCTCTTTTTTTCTTTTCTTATAATTATATTCTTTTTGCTTTTACTTTTAATTTTTAATCTTTATTTAATTTTATACGTGTCATAATTACTCTTAACTCATAATAAATAAGCATCTATAAAAATAAATTAACCAATCAAATAACCCCACAGAAAAAGGACAAACGAGCTCAGAAAAGCCGTTTTTAGCGCAATTCAAATCTAACTCTATTAAAAAAAATTAGTACTATACATAACATGTCACTATCTAAACTCTATAATATTATTTCTATTACTTTTAATAAGCTTTTACTTTAAAATCAAATTATTTACTTATACTTAAAACAAATCTTAAAACACTTGTTCTTAAATCAAAATCACGTTCTACATAACAAATAAATATTTATCTTTAAAAAATTAATATTTAATTAAAAAAACACTGTCTTAATTATTTGGATTAACTTTAATAAAAGCATTATCTTTTAAGCATATTACGTACTTACCCGGCTTATCTGCCTTTAAATTACACCATTAAATTACCTGGGAAAGAAGCACTTAAACGAGGTTCATTAACTTGAAGTCATTATCTTTTGTTTATTTATTAATAAAACATAACAACAAAACCTGTTTTTATTATAACATATTTATAATAATCAATACGATCATATCCTATTATCTTTAAAATAAAGAATTTATAAGAATTTCCAAAAAGTATTAAAAACCCCAAGCTTTAATTACTAAATTAAACTTATAGCCATTAATAAGCTGCATTTTATTAAATAATGGAAGGACTTTCGAATATAGTTTACAATATTAAAAAAAATTAGATTTATATTCTCAAAATTTATTATCTAATTTGGGTATATAACAACGCTATTAATAAACTAAATATCATATATCCTTTATGTGGCAAGCTTTCGACGTCTTACGAATAAACCTCTATAATACACAACTACTATTATTTAAACCTCAATAAACCGAAAAAATTTATTATTATTTTTTAGTCTTATACCACGCAAAAAACTCGTAATCTTTAATTAATTATATTATCTAATTAATTAAGCCACTAATATTAACACACAACAAATAACACCAAAAAAATCCCCAAAATTATTATCTTCATTAACAATATCAAGCAATGCAAGATTTTAATATATTGGCTTTAACATCATCTTATACTTAAGACTATAATTGAGCCAGCTTCACAATACCTCATCAAATCTTTTTTTAAGCGTTGTTTAATTGGTTTAAATATACCATTTTTAAATATTTATATTTAATAAAATATCTTAATATAACACATTTTATATAAAAGGATTGATATACTAAATAATAATAATTATAATATTAATAAAAACCAAAATAAATATTCCTAATATTTAATAAATAATATTATAAAAGCTACTTATTAATCCCGGGCCAAATGAGCTTTAGCAATAAGCCAAACGTAGTAATCAAAATAAGAGGTATACTAATAAAGTACACGTTTTTATATTATATTAAGTCATAAACAACAAAAGCCAATACTTAGCGGAAAAAATTAATAATACAATAACGCCAACCCTACGCCAAAAACTAATATAACGGAATTTACGCTATCTTTTACTTAAAAATCGCTAAATGATTTAAACTTAATCAAAATTATGTAAAAGTATTACTTTAAACGAGGTCCCAAATGATATATATATTAATAATATAAACTTTATTTATAATAACAAACGTACAATAAGTAATATTAATGATCATAAACGTACTTATATAATTAGGAGGAATGAGAAGGGCCTAAGTTAATAATCAAAAATCAAATTATAAACAAAATCAGAAATAAATCAGAGGGATAATTTGGCTTTTATATATTATAATATTTATAATGTAAAATGCTATTAAAAAGTACTTTTAGATGGCTTAAGAAAAAGCTTACTTATAGCGCCGTAATAAAACCAATCTACATAAGCAACTTATTACATAAAATATAATCTAAACCTAATTCCCCCATTATTAAAACCACCACCAAAACCTTACTCGGAGTCAGCCGTACTTAAAAAAGAAAGCCGTGCTTGGGTTATATTTCAGGTATTAACAAAATAGTTTATTAAATATGCCCTTATTTTTGATTTTTCTTTCTTAAATAATTGGTTCCATTTTACATTAAATATGTTTATGCCAAAGTCAATTAAGATTATAATAATAATAATATATATTAACTTTAAACCTAATCTTATGCATTTTAGCTAGCTTATTTAGGACAACTTATTATTATAAGTCCCATTACTTAATAATTGGAAATACCAAGCGTCTTAAAGAATAGGTTTATTAAAAAGGCTATTAACCCTTTATTTAGTTATGGCAAACTAACTCAAAAAATCATAAATTACTAAATCAAAAGGCTTAAACACATAAACTGATCCTCAATTACAAATTCTCCCTTTACCTAAGAAATAAATACTATTAAATCTTTTATTATCATAAACACCTACTTACTAAAAAACATTATCTTTAATACTTATACGACCTTCTCCGGGCATATATTATACTAAGTCCAATATTTCTTTAAGTCCAAATAATATAAATTAGACTTTAAAAGCTTACTAAGGTTGCCCTTTTATTTTATTACCAAATCGTCTTATAACTTCATTATTATTAAATAATCCTATGATTTAAATACTACTTCATTCTTATTAAACAAGTCAAAAATCCTTCTCAAAAAACAAATACTAAAAGTCAACGTAGCATTATTTATTAAAATATTAAAAAATATAAGTTAAAATGAAAAGATATTAGAAAAAACTAAAAACTAATTTAACCTATTAAAGCAATAATAAAAAGGCGAGTATAATAAATTAATTAAATCGGTCTCTTATTATCCAATAAGTAAATTAAAATAAATAAATCAATTAAAAAAAGGGGGGGTTTTAAGAAAAGGTTATAGGAAAAAATTATAAAAATAAGTAAGGCAAGTAAAAGGAAACAGGATTTAAGGCCACACCTTGCCCTCATTAAAAAGTGACTTAAGGTAAATGAGCCAATTAAAAAAAAGTGAGTTTTAGGAAGTGATTATGAAAATAAGTAGGAAAAATAAAAAAAAACGGGATCTAAAGCCACGCCCTACCCTTACTAAAAAATAACTTAAAATAAATGGGCCAATTAAAAGAAAAGAACGTTTTAAGACAAGATTATAAGAAGAGGTTCTAAGAAAAGGTAATATGACAATTATACTTTTATTAAAAAGTAAATAAAAGTAAATGGGCTAATCAAAAAAAAATGTTTTAAGACAAGATTATAAAAAGAGGTTTTAAGAAAAGGTAATATAATAATCATACTCTTGCTAAAAAATAAATAAAAGTAAATGGGCTAATTAAAAGAAAAGGTTATTAAAAAAAAAGCAAAAGCCTGCCTAAGCAAGAATACCCTTGGCTAAGAGTAAATAAAAATTAATTAATTAATTAAAAGATATAAAAATTAAAATTATAATTAAAATGTTTATTATCAAAAATAAATAAAAGTAATGAGTTAATCACAAAAATATATAAAAATAAAGAGGTTCAAAAAAAGATAAGAAAAGCAAAAAACAAATGATATATTACCCATCTATAAATATTTTAGTAAAATCTTAATCAATTGTTTTTAAAATAATATATAATTGTTTTAAATATTTATTATATAATAAAACAATACTACAAAAAAAACAAGTTAGATTATGAAATAACAAATCGCTTTCCGGCTAAAATTATGTAAATTACGTCATTAATATCACCCACCTATCTACAATTCCATTAACACACTCTTAATTCATAAAAAAAACACCATACAAAAGTTCTTTTTATATATCTCATTTTTAAAAAATAATATATTTATTAATAAAATATATAATTATAAAATAATAAAAAGCTTTCTAGTCAAATTTTAACATAATAGCGCAAATTCTTTAAACACCTTAATCTTAACAAATGTACTTTAATTAAAAAAGAACAATAATATAACCAAAAAATATATTCATATAATAAATAATTACAATATCAAAATCTTATAATATATCCAAAATCATTTAATACGTTACACATTAAAATATCTTTAAGTAATTAAAAATCAAAAATCAAATTAACAACATAAGCCATACAAATCATAACCATTTTCCCTCAAACGCTTTATAACTTAACCACTATAAACGCATTAACCATTTGCCTTATTAAGCCGTAGTTTAACATTAATTAATTAATTAAAATAAGTGGGCCAATAAAAATAGGCCATACACTGGTCTCGAGCAAAAAAGCGGCCTAAGGTACTAAGATAATATGTTGCAGCTTATCTTATAAATCAGACCCTCCTAGGTGGTAAATTCGAGCATTGCCCCACATAAGCAAGAGTTAGCGCTATGCCAAGTAAATTAAAGTAAATTGAAGTAAATGAGCCAATTAGAGGCCAGAGCTTTGAATTTCCCCTAAAGGGTTTAAGGGAAAATGGTAATTTTTTGGTGGCTTGCGCTGCTATTTTGATGAAAGAATTTAATTATCGCAACACCAATTTTAAATTTATATTTCGGCTTTTTAACCACGCCTAATCATTTTCATTAAGGGCGCATTTAAAAGCTCGTACAATTCTTTATTTCTTATGATGATTCTCATTTTTAGCCGTTCAAGCGTTTACGGTTAATTACGGACTGAAAAGGCCATGTCCTTTAACAAAGCCTCCAATTCAATTACCTTTCCTTGACCACCTCCGCTTTTAAGTCCTTTTTTATTATTTTTCTTCTTAGTTATAATATATTATATACTACGTCCTTCAGAAGCTCTTTAGCCTACAAGCAAGCTCATGGATTTATAATTCATTTCCTTCTACCTTATCAGCAAGCTTTCCGACCTATACTCTATCCCTCCTCCTTTTTCTTCTTTTAATTACAATTACAACTCCAATTCCAACCTAAAAAACAATATACAAAATAGCGCAAAAGGTGGTTTTTATAAGTGAATAAAAGGTAGTCCAAGTTGGAATGTCAAAGGCCCAATATTATACGCTGTTTTTGAATTATTTTATAAAAAAAGGTAAATATTTTATGATTTTCTTGCCGCATTTGTTTTAAAAAACAATTCTTAGTATACTTTTTTAAAATATATATAAACAACCAAACAACAACATCAAATGTTTTGTAATATTTTAAAGCACGCCAAATTTGCTTCTTTTGTTTTAAAACCAATGAAAGCTTTAGGCCCGGAGTTTCAAGAATTTTGTTATATTTAATACTTTGGTTAATATAATATTACATAGGCAATAAATGAGATGGATTTTAATAAGGCTGTTTTTATAATTTAGGTTAAAGCCCTTATGTGGTTTGCTTTAGTTTAATTATTATTATAAAACCTGCGCGCTTATTAAAAAGGATATAATAATAATAGGGACAATAAGCGGTTTTTAATTAAGGGAACGACTTTTATAATCATAAGTATAATATTATTTGCTTAATTTAAAAAGAGTTTTAATTATTTTCAATTGTTATTAGATTTATATCTTTTTGGGTTTGGTGTTAAACAACAAGTTATTAAAGTCTTATCTAGCCTTGAAATATGTTATACGTATAAGATAAGAAATACTATAATAAAAGATCTTGCAACATTTGCAAAAATAAGCTTAAATTAATCTTTTTTTTAATTGGCCTTTTTATTTTAATTTACTTTTAATTAAAGGCATTATTGCTTATCATTTGTTTGTGTCCTTAACGCTTTTCTCTTCTGATTGGTCCACTTACTTCAATTTATTTTTTAAGCAAAAGCAACGCTCCCCTTGCCCTAATATTGATGTTCTTTCCTTAAAGCTCCTCTCTTTTGATTGATTCATTTACTTCAATTTATTTCTTAAGCAAAGGCAGCGCTCCCTTTGCCTTGGTGTCCTTTTTTTAAAGCTCCTCTTCTAATTGATTCATTTACTTCAACTTATTTTTTAAGCAAAGGCAGCGCTCCTTTTGCCTTGGTATTCTTTTCTTAAAGCTCCTCTCTTAATTGGTCCATTTATTTTAATTTACTTTTTAAGCAAAGGCAGCGCTCCCTTTGCCCTAGTGTCCTTTCCTTAAAGCTTTTCTTTTGATTGGTTTATTTATTTTAATTTATTTTTTAAGCAAGGGCAGCGCTTCCTTTGCCCTGATGTCCTTTCCTTAAAGCTCCTTTTTTGATTGGTTCATTTACTTTAATTTACTTTTTAAGCAAGGGCAGCGCTTCTTTTGCTTTGGTATTTTTTTCTTAAAGCTTTTTTTTTTTAATTGATTCATTTACTTTAATTTACTTTTGATGCTAACGTATTATAATCTTAATTGCTAGTTTTAGGTCATGATCCTTAAACTATTATTATTTATAATAACATCAATTTTTAAAATAAAAAGCGGGATAAGGCATTAGATCATATTAAAAATCAATAAGCTATAACAATTGCTACAATTATTATTTGCCCAAAAATACCATTTATTAAATTAAATTAATTAATGCATAATCCTATTATTACTTTAAATTGAAAAAATATTATATATTTTTCTGGAATAATTGATAAAAATAATCAATTTCCCAAGGGAACAACTTTGCCAATACTTCTATAAGCTATTATAGCAAAGCAGCCTTTGGCCCCTTTTGAAAAATAAATCACAACCTTTTTTTTTGCAAATGCTATTAAGCGTATCCATTTAATAATAATAAATACAGTGTTTGTTGAAAGTTTTAGCTTGTTCCCCTTCTTGCCAAAAATTAATCTACTTCCAATTTGCAAAATAGGATATTATCAATTTGGGGCTATTTTTAAGAATAAAAAAACTTTTGCAAATATAATGGGTATTTATAATAATATATTTTAAAAACAATTATAATTAAACCCAAATATTGCTTTTAAGTTTCGACTTTGGCTTTTTTATAAAAATCAATTTATAGCACATTATATTAGGTTAGTCAAAAACAAGCAACGGCATTTTGAACAAGCATATAATTAACGCAATTAACATTTTAAAATCACTGCATAATTTCATATTTAATTAAACCTACTTCTATTAATTATACATACCCATTGGATCTTAGCATCTAAAACTAAAGGAGGCGAGCATACCATTTAGTATAATATGGCTTTGTAAGGCCATAGTCCGATGATTAGGGACAGTCTTAAATACCATATTTTAAAGGCACTTGTTGCTTAAAGCTTTACGGCTAAGGTTTTTGCTTTATTTTATAATGCATTAAATATAAAAAAATTACAAAATCATAATCAAGCCAATTTAATTTGCCGCGCAGCATTTAATAAAATTATTAATCGCCTTATATCAAAAAGGTTTTTATTTATTATTAAATTGATTTGGCTTTAAGCATTTATAAAAAACGCATGGGACGGCAAACGGAGTAATGGCAATAAGCATAAAGACCTAACCTTTATAATTATGTGTTAATACTTTTAAAAAATAAAACTATTTTTTATTATTCGGCAGGGTATTAAGCATAGGGATATCAAAATCCTTTGTTGTTGTATAAATCTATTAATCATCATATTTTTTGGTACTTATTAAACCAATTACGCTTATAAGATGCTATATTATAAATAATTATTTAAAAACGACGTTTGTATAATTGAGCTTCAATAGGCTATATTGGCATTTGGGCTAGTTAATTGGTTAGGGGAATGGATAACCTTTAAGCCAATTGACTTGTTATTTAAGCATTTAAATGATGCAATTAAAATTAAGATGAAGTGTTATAAGAATTCCACTTATAATATTAATATCACATTTAATTGTGTTTATATCATAAACATAGCTATTTGCGCTATTCGGATTATTTTAAAAACTCAAATTAAAAAAAATATGCCAGGATATTATATTATTATAAATGCATTTAATAATGTTTTTAATAAAGCTTACCAGCTTATGTTTAACGATTTCATAATACTAAAAAAAGAGCCATTACTTATAAAACTCTTTAAATCAAAAAATATTTTTACATATGGTATGGACTTATTAATTAATAAAGTCTTATATTTTAATAAGATTTATATTTCTTAAATACGGAATTAAGCAGGGACTTATTTAGGCAATATTGCTTAAACAATTGCTGCGTTTGCAAATATAATAATAAAATATAAAACAAAAGCATAAGAAAATGATAACAATAATCTTATGATTAAATAATTTATATGGGCAAATAATATAATGCCTAAAATTGATTAATATATTGGTTTAATGAGGTACAAAATCCAAAATATATTTTCAAGGCCTGGTCTTGGCATTTAATAACGCAATAAAACATAAAATGCGGGGCCCCCCATATAAATTAAAATACGTGCATGTAAATGAACCACTTAAAAAGCTTTGCTTAATTTTGCTAAAGCAAGTATTATGATATATTACAAACAATAAAAAGTCGGCTATTTACTTTAACAAAAAGCAAACATTGTTAAATGAGAGGTAAGCTAATATAAGTAGGTAAATTTATAATCTCTTTTATTCTTTTTATTTTATTTCTTTAAAATTAAGCAACCTTTATCACATTATATTATATTATATCATAACACCAGCAACAGCAGCAACAACAATAATAATAATAGCAACAACAATAGCAATAATGCTTTTTCAAGCTTAAGTGCTTTCGCACCAAGTCAATTTCCTAGTCTTGGAAAAGACCATTCTGCGCCTGGCCCGCCCCCTTTCAAAGGAAGCCATTAGACTTAATGGTTTTTTATAAATCAAAAAGCTTGATTTTATAA
Organism: Helotiales sp. F229; assembly: GCA_002554605.1. Taxonomy (NCBI): domain Eukaryota; kingdom Fungi; phylum Ascomycota; class Leotiomycetes; order Helotiales; species Helotiales sp. F229. Next base: position 237,349 of record MXAW01000017.1, read on the forward strand.
GCTTAAAAGCATATACTTATACATATAATGGTGCTTTTGCCCGCCTGGCCTTGGCCTTTGCTTTTGCCTTTGCCCTTGCTGCCTTAGTAGCAGCAGCAGCAGTAGTAGCGGAGGAGGAGGTGAAGGAAAAAATGGAAAAGGTGAAAGATAATGATTTTTTTGGGAATAGAAAAAAGTAAGTTTAATTCTTCTAATTCTTTTAAGTTCTAAGCAAGTTAGTTACTAATAATTAAATAATGATTTTAGTTTGGGTGATAAGGAGGAAGAAGATATTAAAATGGCAAATGCTTTAGTTGCGTAAGTATTTTTTGCTTATTTTTTATTGTTATTTTATTTTGTTCTTTTTTTTTTTATTATTTAATATTTTATTTAAATATATATTAATTTCTTTTAATATGGTTATAAATGCAGTTATAGCTGCTTTTATTGCTATTCTATCCGCCGTTGAGTATGCTTAGCAGCAAGCTCCTATGTTCGCAAGAACATCATAAAAAGGTTGGGGACTTCCTGGTTGCGTAATTATGGCCCAAGACCCCTTTTCTTTAATTATAATTAAAGCCTGATAATATAAAACGCAGCAATAGCTGCAGATTATGGCTAACCTAATTTAAAATCAATTAGCTCATATGATTAAAATAATGAAAACAAATTGCGAAATTAAAAAAAAAAGCCTTATAATTAATGCGCCAATTATAGCTATAAATATTAAAAATATTTGCTCCTGGCTAAGGGCAAAATCTTTAACGCAAGGAATGCTTGTGCTTGATGCCAATTTAAGCCATATGCAAAAGGCTATTTGCTTTCTGCTTATGGTAAAAGGAAGCCTAAATTAAAAGGCCCCTTTGGTTTTTTAAATAAATTAATATTTATCTTATTAAAGCCTCCAAGCCTAGGTAAAAGACCTAAATCCTTTAATATGCCAATTATAATTTAAAAATTCAAAAAATGCTTAAAAACGTATTCCGGGGATAGCAACCCTTAATAACAACGCCTTGCATTATTTAGTTTTGTTTTATTTTTGTTTTTTTGCGTGCATTGCTTTATACAGGTTTGAATCCTTGTTCCCTTAAAATGGCCCTTTAGGCTAAAGGCTTGAGAATATACCCCAAGGATAGCAACCCTTAATAACAACGCCTTAAGTTCTTTATATTTATTGCTTTTTTGCATTGCTTTATGCAGGTTCAAATCTTTGCCTTATTAAAATGGCCTTTTTGCTAGCAAAGTTATAAATAATTAATTTCTTCTTTTGCCTATGATATTAAACTTTTATTTCCTAAAAATTATATAAACCGTGAACCTATAATTATGATTTCTGGTAATATAATAAGGTCATTTAATCTTATAAAGCTATTACTCATTTCCCAAGATTTTCTTATATTATAAAAAGCCTTAATATTTAATTTATTAATCGCAGCCATATGATTGGCCTATTTATTTATAATAGGCATATAATTGATTCATTTATTTATAATTTCTATTACTTGAACTGAACATGATTTTTGATAAGGTTAATATTTAAGGATTCAGATTTTGTTTGCTTAGCGCAGCTCTTTGATTGGCTTATTTATTTTAATTTACTTAATAAGTTCCGACTTCTGATGTTTTATTGCCTTATCGTTTTTAACTCCACTATCCTTTTTCCTTCTTTTTTCATAATTACATTCCTCTTGCTTTTACTTTTAATTTTTAATTTTCGTTTGACTTTATACATGTCGCAATTGCTCCTAATCCATAATAAATAAGCGTTTATGAAAATAAATTAATCAATTAAATGGCCCCACAAAAGAAGGACAAACGAGCTTGAAGAAGCCGTCTTTAGCGCAATTTAAATCCAACTTTATTAAAAAAGGTTAATATTATATACAACATATTATTGTCTAAATTTTATAATATTATCTTTATTATTTTCAATGAGCCCTCATTTTAGGATCAAGTTATTTACTTATGCTTAAAACGAATCTTGAAGCATTTGTTCCCAAGTTAAGATCGCGTTCCGCATAACAAGCAAGTGTTTACCCTCAAAAGATTAATATTTAATTAAGAAAACATTATCTTGATTGCTCAAATTGGCTTTGGCAAAAGCATTATTTTTTAAGCATATTACGTACTTACTTGGCTTATTTGCCTTTAAATCATACCATTAAATTGCTTGGAAAAGGAGCATTTAAACAAGATTAACCAACTTAAAATCATTATTCTTTGTTTACTTACCAATAAAACGCAACAACAAAACCCATCTCTATTACAATATATTTATAATAATTAATATAATCATATTCTATTATCTCCAAAGCAAGCAATTTATAAAGATTTCCGAAAGGTATTAAAGACCCTAAGCTTTAATTGCCAAATTGGACTTATGGCCATTAACAAGCTGCATTTTATTAAATAATGAAAAGACTTCCAGGTATAATTTATGATATTAAAAAAGCTTAAATTTATGCTTTTGAGATTTATTGTTTGGTTTGGGTATACAGCAACGCTATCAATGGACCAGATGTTACATATTCTTTATGTGGCAGGCTTTTGGCGTTTTGCGGATGGACCTCCATAGTACACAATTATTATTATTTAAACCTTAATAAACTAGAAAGATTTATTGTTATTCTTTAGTTTTATACCACGCGGAAAACTCGCAGTCTTTGATCAATTATATTATTTGATTAATTAGGCCATTAATATTAACACATAGCAAATAATCTTAAAGAAAATTCCTAAAATTATTATTTTCATTAATAATATTAAGCAATGCAAAACTTTAGCATATTGGCTTTAATATTATTTTATATTTAAGATTGCAATATGGCCAGCTTCACAATATCTTATTAAATCTTTTTTTTTAAGCGTTGTTTAATTAATTTAAATATATTACTCTCAAGTGCTTGTATTTAATAAAATATCTTATTATAATACATTTCGTATAAAAAGATTTGTATGCCGAATAATAATAGCTATAATATTAATGGGAACTGGAATAAATATTCCTAATATTCAACGGGTAGTATTATGGAAGCTGCCTATTAATCCTAGGCTAAATAAGCTTTAGTAGCAAGCCGGGCGTGGTGGTTAAGGCGAGGGGTATATTAATGAGGTATACGTCTTTATACTATATTAGGTTATAAATAGCAAAGGCCAATACTTGGTGAAAAGAGTTGATAATATAATAGCGTTAACCTTATGCCAAAAACTAGTATAGCGGAGTTTATGCCATCTTTTGCCTAAAAATCGCCAAATGATTTAAGCTTAATCAAGATTACATAAAAGTATTATTATAAACAAGGTCCTGAATAATATATATATTAATAATATAAACTTTATTTATAATAATAAAAATACAACGAATAATATCAACGATTATAAACATGCTCATATAATCGAGAGGAATAAAAAAGGCCTAGATTAATAATTAGGGATTAAATTATGGACAAAATCGGAAATAAGCTAAAGGAATAATTTGGCTTTTATATATTATAATGTTTATAATGCAAAGTGCCATCAAAAAGTACTTTTAAACGGCTTAAGAAAGGGCTTATTTGCAACGCCGCAACAAAACTAATTTATGCAAGCAATTTATTGCATGAGATGCAATCTAAACCTAGCTTTCCTATTATTAAAACCATTATCAAAACCTTATTTAAAATTAGCTGTACCTAAAAAAAAAAGCCGTGCTTGGGTTGCATTTCAGGTATTAATAAAATGGTTTATTAAATATGCCTTTGCTTTTGATTCTTTTTTTTTAAATAACCAATTTTATTTTGCATTAAATATGTTTATGCCAAAATTGATTAAGATTGCAATAGCAATAGCATATATTGGCTTTAAATTTAACCTTATGCACTTTAGCCAGCTTATTTGAAACAACTTATTATTATAAATCCCATTGCTTAGCAATTGGGAATATTAAGCGTTTTGAAGAATAGGTTTATTGGAAAGGTTGTTGACCCTTTATTTAATTGTGGCAAATTGGCTTAGGAAATCACAAATTATTAAATCAAAAGGCTTGAGCACATAAATTGTTTTTTAATTGCAAATTCTTCCCTTATTTAAAGAACAAATATTGTTAAATTTTTTATTATTACAAATACTTATTTATCAAAAAACATTATTTTTAATACTTATGCAATCTTCTTTGGGCATATATCATATTGAGTCCGATGTTTCTTTAAGTTTAGGTGGTATAAATTGAACTCTAAAGGCTTATTAGGGTCGCCTTTTTATTTTATTATTAAATTGCCTTACAGCTTCATTATTATTAAATAATTTTGTGATTTAGGCATTATTTTATTTTTATTAAGCAAATCAAGAATTCTTTTTGAAAAGACAAGTATTAGGGGTCAACGCAGCATTGTTTATTAAAACGTTAAAAGATATAAGTCAAAATAAAAAAATATTAAAAAGGATTGGAGATCAATTTAGCCTATTAAAGCAACAGCAAAAAAGGCAAATATAATGGATTAATTGAACTGGTCTTTTATTATTTAATAAATAAATTAAAATAAATGAATTAATCAAAAAAAAGGGAAGTTTTAGGAAAAGATTGTGAGAAGTGATTGTGGGAATAGATGGGAAAAATAAAAGGAAATAGGATTTAAGGCCACGCTCTACTTTTATTAAAAAGTAATTTAAAGTAAATGGGCCAATCAAAAGAAAAAGGAGTTTTAAAAAGTGATTATAGGAATAGGTGGGAAAGGTAGAAGAAAACGGGATCTTAGGCCATGCTTTGCCTTTGCTAAAAAATAATTTAAAATAAATAGGCCAATTAAAAAAAAAGGAAGTTCTAAAAAGTAATTATATAATAATTATGCTTTTGGTAAAAAGTAAATGAAAGTAAATGGGCCAATAAAAAAAAAGGGAATTATGGGAAATGATTATACGATAATAATATTTTTAATAAAAAGTAAATGGAATTAAATGGGCTAATAAAAAGAAGAGGGAGTTTTGAAAAGTGGTTATATAATAATTATGCTTTTGGTAAAAAGTAAATGGAAATAAATGGGCTAATAAAAAAAAAAGGGAATTATGGGAAGTGATTGTATAATAATAATATTTTTGATAAAAAGTAAATAAAACTAAATAGGCCAATAAAAAAAAGAGGGAGTTTTGGGAAGTGGTTATATAATAATTATGCTTTTAATAAAAAGTAAATGGAAATAAATGGGCTAATAAAAAGAAAAGGGAGTTTTAGGAAATAGTTATATAATAATTATGCTTTCGCCAAAAAGTAAATAAAAGTAAATGGGCTAATTAGAAGAAGAGAATATTTTAGGATAAGATTATGGGAGAAGATTATGGGAAGAGGTAATACAATAATTATCCCTTCGCTAAAAAGTAAGTGAAAATAAATGGGCCAATTAAAAGAAGGGGTTATTAGGAAAAAGGCAAAGGCTTGCTTAGGCAAAAATGCCTTTAGCCTTGAGTAAATGGAAATAAGTGGGCTAATTAAAAGATATAAAGAATGAAATTGCAATTAAAATGTTTATTATTAAAAGTAAATGAAAATAAATGAGCTAATCATAGGAATATATAAGAATAAGGAGGTTTAAAGGAAGATAAAAGGGGTAAAAAATAAGCAATATATTACTTATTTGCAAATATTTTAATAAAATCTTAATTAATCTTTTTAAAAACAATGTACAATTGTTTTAAATATTTGTTATATAATAAAACAATATTATATGAAAAAAGAATAAGTTAGGTTATGAAATAACAAATCGCTTTTTGGCCAAAAATATGCGAATTACGTTGTTAGTATTGCTTACCTGTTTATAATTTTATTAACATATTCTTAATTTATGAAAAAATACCGTATAAAGGTTCTTTTTATATATCTCATTTTTAAAGAGTAGTATATTTGTTAATAAAATGTATGATTATGAAATAATAAAAAGCTTTTTGATTAAGTTTTGACATGACAGCGCAAGCTTTTTAGACACCTTAGTTTTAGCAAATGTACTTTGATTAAAAAAAAACAATAATATAATAAAAAAGTATATTCATATAATAAATAATTACAATATTAAAATCTTATAATATATCCAAAATCATTTAATACATTGCGCGTTAAGATATTTTTAAGTAATTGAAAACTAAAGGTCAAATTGGCGGCGCAAGCCATATAAACCATTATCATTTTCCCTTAAACGCTTCGCAGCTTGACACCATGAACGCATTGACCACTTGCCTTATTGAGCCGTAGCTTAACGCTAATTAATAAATTAAAATAAGTGGGCCAATAAAAATAGGCCGTGCATTGGTCTCAAGCGAAGAAGCGGCCTGAGGTACTGAGATAAGTTGCAGCACCCATTTCTAACTTTACCCTGTCACGTGCGACGAAGCGTAAAAAATGCGCAAGGCAGCGAGCATTAACCACTTCAGCTCAACTTACACCGCCGTATATCTTCAATCCTTCTTCATACAACGATACACAGCAATCTTATCGATCAATGTTTGTTGATTCAAACACATTGAGAATTTCCTCCTATGTTCAAATTTCAATCGCTATTCCTGATGACATTAATTGTTGCAAAAGCATCCATTGACCAAAAAAACTTGTCTCAAAAACCCAACCCATTATCAACCTCAAGTTCAAAGGCCTTTTATTATTAAAAGCCATGTTCTAATATGTCTAACCTCATTTACATCCCTACATGCATAACTTATATATGATAATAAAATGGTCCCCCCAATAAACGTTTTTGTAATTCAAATCAATTCTTATTATTGAACTATAGGCTCCTTAATTATCTGCGAAAAAATCACGAATCCAAAATCAAAACCAACAAATGCAATTATTAGCTAGCAAGATGAAGGCAGCATCTTTTATCTTAGAGAGCGAAATGAGAATGATTTTTCAATATTAAAAGGGGATGCATAAGTCAACAGAATACACGTAAAAGAAACCTCAGCTACCATTTGGCGGATCGGAAATAACGCGTTCTATAAAGTACACGCCTAATATAAAGGGTTGGAGCTTAAAGCTAATACTATTCGATTTGTAACAAGAAATGCCTTGGGTGTGCCTATTCCAAAAGTCATTCATTCTTAAATTAATCAAAACCTTAATCAAACCTTTCTCATAACAAAACAAATAACCAAACAAATATTAAAAGAGGCATGGCCTCAACTATCCTCAAGCCAATGCACATAAATTGCTAATAATATCGCATAATATTGCATTACACTTGCTATAAAAACGTCATCTCACTTCGAAACCGTTACTAGATGTGATGTTTATGAACCGCGACTGATGAAGAGTGCGCAACCATCCCATCCAACATGATTGCCTAAAACGCTTGGTCCATTGTCATTAAAAGGCATCATAACCTACATAACGAATATATCAGCTAAACCTTCTCCCAACATTAATGCTCCCTTTATTTTTTATTACGCTAATCTTGGGCCGACCAACATCATGATATCAAAAAATGGTAATGTTATCATTGAAATCATAAATTGGGAGTCCGCAGCCTATTACTCATGATTTTGAATAGCTACCAAGCCTATTATTGCTTCCGCTTTTTGGCTTAAATCTACTACCATCAAGCCAAAATTATGAAGCAAACTCCTCGGCCAGGCACTTAAGGCAATGGGTTATAAACCGCTGAACACAATGTACCGTAATTGGAATAATGCTAGGAAAAGATTTTGGTAATTGCTAATAATGCACCTATTATTCCTTAATGGCGATCATTAATCAATATTAAATTGGATTATGATAATGTTATTTTTAGCTGCTCTTTTGACCCCCTATAACGTTCTTTAAACCTAATATTAAAAAAAGCTGCTATTTAAATGATTATATATACACTTAAAAATCAACAATTTTATTAGTTGATTATAAAACGGTTTTATTAATGATCATGTCTTGTGGTAAATAGTTTCAAAGACAATAATTTATAGCCAAGGAGAATTTTGATGTATTTTCTTATATGAGAATGCAATTGCATATACACTTCTCGTCTTCAAAGCAACAAAACCGCCCTTAATCGCTTACTAAAACAAAAAGCCCCGCTTGCCTTCTCTGCAAATAAATGTGAATGAATGATGGCCTTGATTTAAGCAACAAAATCCTCCAAATATTAAATATTTAATACCATTATCACTTCCCACCCTCATGTACTATTATATACTTATATAATAATAACACTATAAAACTTTAGATTTTGATCAAAAATGGTAGCAATAAATAATACCAAGAAAAAATTTAAATAAAATTTATTCCATTAGTGCTCCATAGCCCTCGCAAATTAGCACGCTTATGTTATTATTATACATGCAATCTTTATTAATGCAACTCTTCTCATTCTTTAGCTTGATAATAATGAATTAGGCCATATTTAAAGCTAGCTTGATGTAAAGAATTAAGTTATATTTAAGGGCTTGCTGAAAAGTAAGCTAAGCTAAAGATTTGATTTTGTTATTAGTAAAGCTAAAAGCTAGATTTATGATTAAAAACGTTGCAACTTCACGAAGGCAGTAAAGGTCTTTATACTCTGCGCCCCATCTCCACCTAATACCAGGAAGGCTAAAAGAAGAAATATGTAGCCTTTTATGGGTGCAATAATACATAAGACGGATGCACCTTGGGAAGCTGATTCACATGCACTTATATCAAAAGCAATAAGATGCCTCTATCTATGTCAATATGAATGATAGCTGCTTCGATTGGTGGAGAAAAGTGGCTAATATGCAAAAAGCTGAAACTGGAAAACAATTGTGGTCATACGATATATGCGCGCTAATTCCAATGCCAACCAAGTGACTTACAATACAAGGAGGTTCCAAACAAGCTACAACGTACCAATCATACTTCGAAGTTAGCTAAGAACAAGATTATTGCTCGTCGCCAGGCAGCCGTCAACAGACGCAGCCCATGTCAAACTCGGTGACTCAAATCCGTCATTAGCCTTTCGAAGCCTTACGGATCAGGCCGTAAAGTAGGCTGTTCGAGGCGGCGGTACTCCCTCTCCCCCTCATTAATCTCATGAATAGGGAAAATGTCAAAGGCAGGGTTAATTAGCCTGTGTTCGTCTGCTACGCCTCGACCGGTATGAAGATGACCCTCTTGACTAAGCTGGTTCTTTAGTGACGTTCTAAAAGAGCACAGGGGCGGGCTTTAATGGCGAGCAAAGGTCGTGGCCTCAGATCTGGCGCGGTTCGAATAGAGGTCCACAATACTGATGTTATTATGCATTGGTTCACTAAAGAGGTGTAAAGGGGGGCATGAGGGCATATAAAATCTAATATTAAAGCTCTTTGTTCGGCAAGCCGCAAGTGGGGAGCCAGTTCGGGGAGGTCATTAATATCCTGCCATGTATCGGGACTAAGAGGGGCCGGAGCAGTCGAGTCGACGGCATTCTCTGGATTATCGAAATGACTTACGTCTGGCTCTGTACTTTTGGCACAAAGACTAACGTTGTCGACTTCGGCTTTAAAGGCACTTGAATCGTCATTTCCCAACAGGATAATTAAATCATCTACACCGCGTCAAAAAAAACTACTTGGATTCCCGCTTGAGTCATCGCTTTGTATTGACTTATTTCAGTGCGTGATATGGGCATGGGCATCAACGTTTCAGTGGGCTGCCCCTCCTTATGATTGGCCTATTCATCCCTCGGTCCAGCCCCAGATTGCTCGGCTTGGGGAAGCTCCCCCCGCATGAACGACTGCTGCTTGCTTGCTGACTGACTGACTGACTGTGAATCCATCCGAATAACCTCACTCACAATATTAAGAAGATTGTGTTTAAGCTCTTTCATGCAGTAATTAGTTCCAGCGTCTCTTCTCTTTACGTTCTATCCTCTTCCTGACGTCTGCCGAATCATCATGTCGTCAGTTACAAAGAGAAGACTCCAAGCCCTCAGCGAGCAGCTGGTAGCTCCCGTTGGAGACCAGGGCAAATTCGAAGATATCCCAGTTCTCAAGAAGATAGCACCCGATTCCACGAAGCCCAGGGTCGAAGGCAAAGTCGTGATTGTAACAGGTCAGTTCCTTTTCTTGCATTCATCGCATTTAATGCCCATGCCTGACTCAACGTCCATAGGAACCAACTCTCCCCTCGGCATTGGTCGTGCATCAGCACACCAGTTTGCGCAGAATGGTGCAAGAGCCGTCTACATATGCGATTTCAGCGATTCCCACCTGGAAACACATAAGCGGGAGATTGTATCATTATACCCGAATGTCGACATACATGTGCGGAAGTTCGATGCATCGGACGAGGATGCCGTCAAGTCCGTGGTGGACGAGGCTGTTTTAACGTATGGACGGTTAGATATATTCTTCGCAAATGCCGGGATTGTTGGGCAACCCAAGATTTTTACGGAGGTCTCCTCGGACGAATTCATGCATACACTGAAGACGAACGTTGTTAGGTTGGTTCCCAAGGCTGTTGAGTTCGGGATTGGGTTAACAAGAACTGTACAGCGTGCATCTCGCAGCCAAATATGCTGCACCAGCAATGATGTTGACGAACGAGGAGAAGAAGTACCCTTCAGGTAGCATTGTAGCGACTGCATCAGTGGCAGGTATTCGGTCGAACGCGGGCTCGAGCGATTACTCCGCTTCTAAATCAGGCGTGATATCCCTAGCACAAACCATTTCATATCAATTGGCTGGAACAGGTATTCGCATAAACGCCATTTGCCCTGGTGTAATCGAGACCGGCATGACAGCTATCATGTACGAAGCGGCGAGGGCAAAAGGAACGGAGAAGAAGATTGGCCAACTGAATCCTTTGAGAAGGGGTGCACAAGCAGATGAGGTTGCAAGAGTGGCCCTGTTCTTGGGTAGTGATGAGAGCAGTTATGTTAATGGTCAAGCGTGGGCTGTTGATGGAGGGTTGAGTGCTGGGCACCCATTCGTCCCAGGCAAGTTAGCGTAAATGGACGGTATGATGCTGCCCTCGAAACGGTGTCGAGGCCCAGTGATCTCACGCATGAGCCAAACATATGCCTCACAGCCGACTCTCACTGTGTATTGTGTTCAGCATTTTCTCGGTCACGAACACTCATCCGTCAATGGACGACAGGTAGCTAGCCTTGCCAAGGATCAACACACTATGCTGTTCCTTCTTTTGAATAGCCACAACCATTTGAGGTATCGAACTCCGGCCAAGTCAAGTTAGGTTGCTGGAAATAGTACCGGAATCTTGCAGCAAGCAGAGGTCCGCGATATATCGGCCCGTCCAAACCAGTACAAAGCTTTTTGTTTCCAATTGTCTTGCCTCAAAGGAACCTGAGGAGCGGGAACTAGAGATTTCATATTCCTGCTGTATTCTGCCTTACTTTGCGACTCTTCCAACTATTGTGGACGTTGCCCACGTCTTCAGGTTTCTCCAGCTACTTTCACGAGTATTATCTGACATCCACGTGCGAATCTCGTGTCACAAGTTACACGCTCTCCGTTTCAACCAGCCATCCTTTCGTTCGTCCTGCCCGAATGTCGGCGGTGAGGCTTAACGGGTACAGAGGCGGATCAGTGCCTGGTCTTGGTATCACAACTCCAACCGGTGTACATACCGTCTACACTACAACGTTTACCCCTCAATGTCTGATGCTGTGGGGGCTGTCTGTATCTTTCCGACTCTGGTAGGGTTGGCCATACCAAACCAAGGGATTTCCCCTTGTGGAATGAGAGGCGAGTACCACAACGTCAAAATCCGTTGAGCGGTGCATAACCGGGAAGGTTGCATTCGGTTCATGCGAGAGACCGCTTATGATGAGTGATTTACCCCTCGTCTGATCTTGATTTCGTTTTCATGCAAGTCTACTAAGGCCATCTCAACCTCAAGCGGTGCCAAGTTGTGCTTCTCCAACGAGGTACTCCAAGTGACGAGGCATTGACACACGATGTCAAGAGAGGAACACAGTACTCTGGAAGCCCTCGAAATTCTTCAATCAAAGTCCTGAGTCAAAATCGAACACTCATCATAATATTTTGTATTCTCAGGACCTCACGTCGTAGAAAGCATGTTGTGAACCGCTCCAGTACAACTGTGAAAAGCTACCATATCTCAACAAAGACTTCAGAAGCCATACACAGCAGCCAAATTAAAGGCCACTTCTGATCCCATACGGGAAGACAGAGCTAATTCCACTTACATTTATATATCATGAATCTTCTTTCTCTTCCGAAACGCTACAATTAATTTCCACCCTCATTTCCCATTTCCCATTGCCCATTTCCCATTTCCTCCTCTCATATTCTCGTAACACGCACTTGCACAATGTCCCTCCTTCTCCTTCTCTCCCTCACGACACTCGCTCTAGCAGCAATCGACACCCCTCCCTCCCCAACCAAATGCTACGCCGATAACTGCGCCCGCGCCGTAAGCGGTACACGTTCTGGGCCAGACCATCTCAAGACCGCCTCAGCCGACTGCAGCAGCGCTCTGGTCATAACCGACTTCTCTTTCAGCACCACGGTCACATCATGGATGACCTGGGCAGAGGAGACAGCTACTGTGACCGTCACAGCAGCCGACGCAAATGATAAGAGACAGATAGACTTTGTGCCTATTCCGCCGTATGCGTCGCCGTGTGTGGATTACTTTGCGTATTCGAGCGCGTGCTCGTGTTTGGGGGTTACGGGGTATGTGGTGACCGATACCTCGACTGTAAGTCTGCTTTTAGTTTCTGTTGCTTATTGTATCCTGGAAAGACACATTGGATTGGACTTTGCTGACATGGGTGTACAGCCTACTCAGACGATATACTGGTGGGATTTCATCACCACGACCACGACCGTGACTGTTCCAGCGAGCACGACTGCGAGTTATACCTCAAGCTCAGGCTCAGGCTCAAGTACTAGTTATTCAACCACACAAACAGTATCACCCACACCATCCTGTACCGCAAACATCCTCACCGATCCTCAGAATTGCGGATCCTGCGGTACGGTCTGCCCGTCAGGAGTGTGCGAAAGTGGTACGTGACTCTTTACTCCTCTCATCTTTCCCCCTTCACGTAAATAAGCGAGACCCAAACATCATCCCCCATCCCCCTCCCCAACCCAGACACTAACACCCCCTCCCCTTCAGGATCCTGCACCTCCACCACATGTGCCTCCCTAACCTGCGGCTCCATAACAACCTGCGCCTCGAACGCCAGCTGTTTCTGCTTCAGCTCCTCCTCATCTCAAACCACCAACACCGGCTTCTGTGGCGCCAATGGCGTGTGTAGCGAACTCACGCCTTGCGCTACGGATGGTGATTGTAGTGCGGAGGGCAGTTCGGGGAATATATGTGCGGTGAAGACGTGTTGTGAGGTGGGGAGTGATGAGTTGCGTATGTGATTCTTCTCTCTTTCTCTTCCTAATCCTGATACGGAACCGTTTGGAAGATACATACACTAACATTACAAACAGCCGGTGTCTGCCTCCAAGGTCAATGTGGCAATCCCGGAAGCAAATTGGCCGTCATGGCGAGGGAGTGGGCTGCTAGGAGGGTAGGGAAGAGGGGGTTGACAGCTGCGTACTAAGCTTAGGCTTGATGATTCCATCTCTCCACATCTGCGAGGCAGTCGAGGGCTGAGCTGGGATTGTTTACGGTTTGTGGGTGATGATACTCGGGCTTGTGAGGAATAATGATGAACGAACGAATGAAATGAGATGAAATGAAACGAACCACAATAAATGAACAATACCACGAATTTCTTCATCCAAGCCGCTCGTCACATAACCACAGACCCTCCAAAGCCACTCATCTCTTACGTCAAAACATTTCTGTTCTGTTGCACATCGCACATTTGATTAGGTCCAATCTTGCTTAAATTTGATATCTCGATAAGCCCCATACACCACGTGACATCCTCATCTCAGCTGCAAAGAGGACTTGGCAGTGTGACAATTCTTACTGGGTAGCTGGCGTGAGAAACTCTAGTTGGGAGATCAGAACTGAAGGGTTTATCAACAGCCGAGCTCTTGTACTCGTTCGTTACAAGTGCGAGAAAATCTACGTTGGCTACTGGGCCTGGTTTCGCAGAGTGTGGGCTTCGCACTCGCTTAAAACGGTGCTGGAAACAATGAGAGCAGAATTTTGGGCAAGAATGGAAGAAGTGTCTGGTTCACCAGGATCCCTTTCCACCTGTGAAAAGATAAGATACGCAATGGTATTCACATTAGGAACTTCATCCTGAGCGTCAGAGAGCATTTACTTATTTTCGATAACCCGAATCCGGCCAGACAGTTACCATTCACGGACATTCACCGACCAGCAAGTAACTCGATTACAGTGAGAGGATTGATTGATTTCATCGGCCCGTCCACGCGTCACAACATTCCCATACGTACAAACAATTACATACGCACAACCAAGGAAAACCGGGACAACAAACGATCTCAGATCGGTCATCGGCGAAAATCCCATCCGTCCAAAACAGAGAAGGTCCAAAAGACAGGTGGTCCAAAAAAAGGGTGTAATCGCACAAAAAAAGACAACTGGGGTATAGAGTTGGGGTATCGAATGCTGGGAATGAGCAAGTGATGAACCAAGGAGAAAAAGAAAGAAGGGCCACGGGCCATTAAATATGTTCAGTCGCAGGTTGGAATTTGTGTTGTTTTCCATCCATTTTGCATGAAAGTCCTAGAGGGTCGAACAGTGATTGGTGATTTGTTCTAAGCGGTGACGCCTGGAGTTGAATCTGCGATGGACTTGAGAGATCTTTACAAAGCCATATTAGCCGAGTCATCAGAGCTACCGGGAACTTGAAGCCTACCTTTGGTTATCTCTCTCTAAATCCTCGTTCATTTGATCGAGTTGCTCCAGGGTAAGTTTAGCTTTCGCTATCTGATTAATCAGAAATGATCCGTTAGTGTACTAGTTCTTCGCTTGGACGCGGCCATTGGCACGACAGGATCTAAAGAATACGACGGGGTGAGGTCTATGAGAGGACATGAAGGACGGCTAGGAGAGGGTTGTCGGACCGATGCCAATGCGGCTGATGAACTGTCATGCTCACCTTCCGCTTCCGTCTTTACTTCTGGTTTCGGAGCGTCTGAATCATCAGCATACCGGCTGGCAGCAAGGCCAGCAGCGTTGCTGCTGGTTGGAGTTTTCGGCGATGGAAGAGGAGCACTCTTCGTCTGCAACATTTGTTAGTATATTACAATTGAAATTTGAAGTTGTTGGCATACCTTTGCCTCAGCAAGCTCAGCATCTTTGACCTTGAGAAGAGATTCTAGTTCCTTTGTGCGTGCTTCAAGATCCGTGCTTCTCTTGTTCGCCTCTTCGGTGAGTGCTGTCAAGGAATCGTGCATATCCTTGTAGTCCGACGTGCTTTCGGCCTTCTGTCTCTCGAGCTCGGCCTTAACATTTTCCAAGGCCGACTTTGTAGCGAGATGTTCTTCTGTAGCTTGTGCGGATTCCTGCTGCGCTGTCATCAAAGATGCCTGGTGCAGGTCTTTCAATATTTGAAGTTGCTTTCGGAGTCCATCAGCTTCAGATGTATCCGGCTTCTTGTTCAACGCAGAATCAAGTTCGGCTTGGGCTTCTGCCTTTGCCATCTTTTCAAGAGCAAACTCTTGCTTGAGTGAGTCCAGTTCCTCCTGGGCTTTCAAAAGAGCCTCGTTGGTCTTTGACAATTCGGTCTGCAATGCAGCCTCGGCGTCCTGGACGAAATCAGTACGCTTCCAAGGTTTTGAGTACGTTGAGTCCTTACCTTCATAGCCTTGGAACTGGATGATGCTGTTTCTTGACTTGCCGAATGTTCTTTTGACAGATCAGCGATAGCTTTATCATGAGCGGCTTGCAATTTCTTCAGCTCAGCTGAGTGACTATCGGCGAATTGCTGCTTCAGGCTAGCGAGAACTTCGTCGTGACTAGCCTGAATTTGTTCGAGCTCGGCAGAATGCGTAGCATGTTCAGCGGTAATAGTTCTGTCATGAGCATCATCCAAATTCTTTGCATGTGATGACTTCAACTCCTCAATCAGCTTCTGGTGCTCCTTCTCCTTATTATCGAGAGTGACAATGACAGCAGCGTGATCCTGCTTCAACTTCTCAACCTGCTTGGCATGATTAGCGGTAGCGTCAGTGTGAGACTTGGTGAGATCTGCGTGCTTCGCCGTGAATGACTCGATTTCGCTGGCATGGGCTGCAGAAATATCTTCGAGGGACTTGGTAAGATCTACATGCTGAACCTTAAGTGCCTCGTACTCTTCTCTGATGCCGGAGTTTCCTTGCAGAGCATCGATTTCGGCTTCGTAGTCGGCCGAGATTGTCTTGAGTTCATTGCTATGTCTGTCATTAAGCGTTGCGATCTCCTTTGCCTTTTCATCCAGGCTCTGGGTTGTGGTTGCAAGGTCGGCCTTCAATTTTTCAAATGCCTCCGCCTTGCTCTTTCCGTCAAGATCGAATGATTCCAAATTCTTCTGCAACGAGGCAACCTGCTCCTTTGCCGCCGCCAAATCGATTTGTGCGGTTGCCAATGCTTCCTCATTGGCCGAACTCTTCGACTTCAAGGCTTCGAGGGCTTTAGAAGCAGCGGCGAGTTCGGCCTCCGCAACGTCTAATTGTTTCTGCGTCGATGCGAGTTTCGCGCTTAGGTCTTCAACCTCTTGGGTTGACTTCGCCAAAGCCTCCGATTCAGATCCGGATTTAGACTTCAAGGTCGCTAGTTCCGCTTCCAATTTAGCAACTGCGGCTGCAGATTCGGTCTGGTGGCTCTCAAAATTCTCTTTGTGGCTTGCTTCTGACGCGGTTTGGGCCGAGCTGACTTCGTCAAGTTTGCTCTGTAGCTCGCTGATGGTTGTCTGGTGTTTCTTAGTTAAATCTGCAAGCTGCTTCTCGTAGCTAGAAGTAGCCTCCGTCGATCCCTTTGCAATTTCCGCCGAGTTGGCAGACTTCAGAGCTGAAAGAGCAGTCTCGTGTTCCTCAGACAGTGCTTTTTTGAGATCAGTAAGATTTTGTTGATGCTCTGCCTTCAGCGATTCTAGGGCTTGATTGGCATCCGATAGTTGAGCTTTTAGTGCCGCAATTTCGGTTTCCTTCTCGGTAGTGGCGGAAGTCGCTGATTGATGAGCGCTCTTGACGGTCTCGAATTCGGTGTTGAGTGCTGCAATTGCGGAAGCATGCTCTGCTTTTAGCTTCTCCAGAGCCTCTGCTGTGTCCGAAGCACTTTTTGCTACTGCTTCTTGTTGTGCTTCGTTGATAGCCTTCGAGGATGCCTCGTCAGCTGCAGATCTGACCTTCTCTGCTTCCTCCAATTGTGCTTGCAATTCTTCCACATCCATCTTGTGCTTTGCATGCAACTTCTCGACAATCTCATTGTGCTGTGTCTTGATATTCTCCTCGGCATCTGCAACATTCTTGGCCTCTTCCTCGACTTGCTTGCCGAGCTCGAGCAATTTCTCTTGCGAAGAGGCAATCTCCTTCTGCAGCTCCTCGACACGGGTCTCGCTGTCCGCTAGCTTTGCCTTCAGCTCCTCGGCTTCCTTCGCAGATGACGAAGCCGCCGCGTGGCTAGATGGTCGAACGGATGGTTTTGCTACGGGGGATCCAGCTATAGAAGACAAACGCTTCTTTGCATCAGCAACAGTCGAAGAACCGGATGGTTTTGACAAGGGAGCAGATCTGGTTGCACTGCTTGTAATGCCGGAAGTTCGTGAAGCTGTGCTGCTAGATGCAGTTGGCTTTGCAACGGGCTTGGGGCTCGATGAGCTTATTGAGGTCGCAGGTTTCCGAGTCGTAGTTGACGAAGTTGCACCGCTTGCTCGCTTTTCAGCTAGAGTTTCGGTCTTCCCCGGAGAGTGGTGAGCAGGAGCAAGAGATGTTCTGCGAGGAGCAACAGCAAGTGGCTTCTTCTTCTCGTCACCCGAACCTCCAATTGACGCCTGGGTTCCATGACTGGCGCTTGACGATGTTGCAGCTGTCGCACTGCTCGCGGACTTTCGCACAGCACCTCCAATCGGGGCACGAGTTGGGGGTTTCGAGAGTCCACCGGTGGTGCGAGTTGAGGAGGTCGCTGTAGGTTTTGTCGCAGTCGATGTTGTTGCAGTTGCTGGACGCTTGACAAGACCACGCTTGGGAGGGACATTCTCCTTCTTGACTCCATTCGCAGCCTCCTTTGGTGGGTTCTCCTTCTCCTTCTCCGTCTCCGTCTCTGTCTCAATCTCGGATGTTATTCCAGGAGTCTCATCGCCAGACAAGATATCCGAAGGGGTCTCCTCTTGCCGAGGAATTTCTGGGGTTTCAACGTCTGCCATTTTGCAAGT
This sequence comes from Helotiales sp. F229, assembly GCA_002554605.1. NCBI lineage: Eukaryota > Fungi > Ascomycota > Leotiomycetes > Helotiales > Helotiales sp. F229. The sequence goes on from MXAW01000017.1 coordinate 255,558, forward strand.
TGATCAATGATATTTCGATTTGAGTTATGTTGGTTTCTCCGTAGACTGTATGTTGAAGAAGTATTAGCAGTGTGTCTCAATGTTTTTGCGCCGACTTGAGACTCGGAATCCTTCCCTCCCGTCTGCAGAAATGGAATGCAAGAGCAATGCAGTTCAGCCCAATCAAGAAGCTTCGACACGTCACACCCTGCCAATGATTCTACTTCTCTCACCGCGCATGCAAGCAAAGATCTTCCCGAGGAGCACCTGAGGGGTTCAAACTTACAACGTGCTCTGGCGTGCTGTACACCGCTTGCGCGAGCTTGATAGACAGGAGAGGCACGCGCGCCTCGAGTCCCGTAAATTGGTGGGTTGGTCGAGAAGGCTGTGTGCAGCAATGGGTTGCCAATTCTAGGCCTTGAATAGGGGAATGACGGATCAGCAACCGATGTTATCAGGTCAGCTCGGAATGGCTGACGAAATGCAGTGAAAGGCGCTGTGATAGTTATTCAGGAGAGGAGGATGGAGGAGCACTATTTGGCTACCTAAGACAGACAGCTCAAATCAAATCATATCCGAGCGAGGAGCTGCAGGGTTCAATCACGCTAGGGAAGTGAACGAACCTCGTCCGTGCAAGCTCCATTTTAACTGTCTATCTAGCCTTCTTCTAGACATTCATTGACTGGAGTTCAAGCCTCCTGCCGCCGTAATTTAATTGAGTATCCCAAACGGGCCGAGGGCTTTTACATTCATCGATATCTGAACTGCCAGAGAGTAGCAGTCCACAGAATTTCCAGCGACTTTCCTACACGTATCAAGCATCCTGTGCTTCATGTCGCGCGTTTGACATAGACCACAAGTGTGGACCTCCTCTTTTGACTTTCGGTCGGTCCCATTGTATTTCAGACGAGGGATATATCAGATGGATCCGGGTTTCTACGATTTCAAGACTTTATTCCTTGAAGTTTTGATTTTATTTTGTTTTTGTCTTATTGCCGGACCGAGACTCAATATTGATCGGGAATTTATATGCCGACAAGCACGGGACGAGACAGTTTCGTTGCGATATGGGGTCTTTATTAGTGTGGTTTGAGAAACATCTAAGGATGTTGCAAGGTATGACCTACAGTCTCACGAACCATGTGATGGAGATAGTAGTAAGTTGATTCACCGACTATTGACTTTTGACAGGGGTTGTGAAGAGCGAATGCCTAGGTGGGCATTTGTCTTCGGCCGAGTGGTCCAACTCCTTCGCATGGAAATATCCCATTGGCTGATGATTTGCTGGACAAAAAGCGAGGAAATGGGCAAGCATGCTGCGTTTGGTAGTAGCAAAGCAAGAACATCACGATCCTCTATGACAAGAACACGTCCCATCAAGACAAAAGTATAGTAAAGGATCAATTGTAGACTAATTCAACGCAAGGGTATCAGGGTATCGTTGTCCATCAATGAAGGCACATGGCCAATCAAGTTGATCCGAGCTCGTAAGGGGGTATTTGAGAGAAAGTAAAATCCTCCACCACCATCCTTCCCAAGGGAAAACAAAAAATCGATATCCTGTTCACTCCGAGCCACACTCCTGCCATTACGATCACCTCCTCACCATCATGATATACTCGTGTCGACAATAAAACAAAACGTCCATGTGCGATACGGTGGATGTTGATGGTCGATACACTTAGACGGTAGGAACGGGAGCTGCTGGGGTAGGCACTGGGGCAGCTGGGGTTTCTTCCTTCTTGACCTCGGGCTCGACAACTGGGGTTGCTAGATTCTGTTAGCACAAAGAATATTCTTATCTGGTATGATCGAGTAACTTACGGGCAGCCTCAGTCTTGGCCGGTTCAACGGGACCTGGTGCTGGTGCATCGGTCTTTGCGGCCTCGGGCTCTGTAACAGCTGGCGCGACGGCGGCAGCGGCAGGAGTTGGCTCTTCAACCTTTGCGGGAGTCTCGGTCGGCTTCACCTCAGCTAGAGAAAGTAGATGTCAGCCTCGGAGCCGATAAGCAGAACATGCGTATGATGTTACTTACGAGCAACAGCGGGAGCCGGCACAGCTGGGGTAGTCTCGGTGGGAGCGGCGCCATTTGTTGGGGTAGCTTCGACAGGTTTGGCAGCCTCCGCTGGCTTCTCAGCTGGTTTCTCGGTCTTCTTGGAGGTCTTGCTCTTGAGGAAGCCCTTCAGCTTGGCCTTCAGGTCGGAGAGCGCATTTGGAGCTGTTAAAGCAAGGGACGTTAGCAGATACAACGTAGAAATTGTGGCAGAGCAAACGGAGGTGTGCTGTACCCATCGTCGTAGATCGATGTTGATGGGTTGTCTGATAACGACCACAAAGGTGTTGATGTGAAGCTCGTGATTGTGTTGATGTAGTTTTGGGATATCGAGATAGAAGAGCAAGAAAGGTTACGGAATGTGATACGTACGTATTCCAGGCATTTTGGAAAGAGCGAATTTCGTAATGAAATTGAGTGTGGTTGTGGGTGTTGAGTGAGGAAAGAGTTGATGTTGTGAAGTAAAAGGAAGGAAGGACCGGAAAGTGAGCGCGAGGTCTGGACTTTGCAGGAGACGAGATTAGCGTTCCCCGACTATTTTTGGCTCTATGCGACCCACAAAAACAATCAAGATATGATTGTTATCAAGATTGAGATGCAATCTTTGAATGGAGCAGCCTCAGATCTACGGCCTGACTTATTCTTATAGTTATTTGAAGGGAAAGTTGGTTCTTTATGCGTCATTGGCTGTCTGAATACTTGTACGAGAGTCACCTCAAAGTCGCTGACTGAAGGCGTGAATAAACCCAGGAAGCCTGGGCAGCTGCGAGAGTGCGTGTGTTCCGACCGCAATCTGTCACGCGCCCAGATCTTTGTCTCAAGCAGGTGGAGGACTTTTGAGCACTTGGCTTCAGTTTCAAATGGCACATCAAACCTACTTTTCTTTCCACGATTCTCTTTGTTTTGGCTTTCTATTACTATCGAATGCAGAATACGGATATCTCAAGTTCATCCTCGAAGTCTTGAAGTGAAACCCACCCCAGCCGTGGGACGAGGCGTGTCCACCCTTCCGCATACAAGTCCCGGCCGCTAACGCCGATGCAGTGTAAATACCAAAATCCTCAGCCCAACATCTATCGACCTTCAGGTCCTCGGTGATCAGCCCATGGCGCTCTCGTTGGTCCATCAGTCTTCGAGCTTTCCGACAAATTCCCATCCTGTGCCTGTGCCCATGGGGCCCGAGTCGCCGGTGCTCCACTATTACCATGACCCGGTCCTGCCCATGGTGCGGCGGTTATGCCTACAGTTCCACCAGGTGGGTTGGCCCAAGGAGCTCTTGTGGATTCTTGCGTTTGTCGAGCTGTTGTCAGGCCTGAGCTCGAGCTTGAGCCACCATAAGGTTGGCTAGCAGTGTGTACCGAAGATGCTATTTGGTTGGCGTTTGGGTCTTGGTCCCAACTGAAGAGAGATCCGAAGGGAAAATGTTGGACTACCTGTTGAACGTTAGCCTTACTTGTTCAGTATCGACATGACCAATTCTATTAAACTATATGTCTATTTGGAAGTGATCTGCCGCAGGACAACAAGGAGGATCCTAGAATCTGGACATCCTTACCGGGAATTTCGACAAAACCTCTGCATTGTACATCTTGATCATTCCCTATCAAAGAATCAGATAAGTACCATCAGATATTCGAAGGGGAGGGTACCTTGTTTATCTTTCCCCAACCAGATCTGACTCCGGAAATGTCAAATAAAATTGGACTGTGTTCCCAGAACGGGCCCGTCTTGACGTCGTTGATAAAACCCACCGCTGAGAAATACATATTGTGTTTCCTTTCTCTGTCCACGACAGTCTTCTTAGCTATGTCGCCGGTTTTTGGGGCATCAGGAAGCTCCCCTTCAATAGGCATAGGATCGCCATCCGAGATAGCTGGACAGTACTGTGATGACCCAAAGATGTAAGGCAAGAAGGAGTGATCATCTAAGCCCCATACTCCGTGAGACCCGGCTGGCTCGAGGGTGTATGTAAGGATCAAACGACGAACAACTCTCAAGTACCTTTCAGAAATTAGACTTGTTCAAGAGGCTGGGGGCAAAGGACATACGGTTCGATGACACCAAGAATGATACTTCTCTCCAGTTCACCATCTTGAGTTGGTGCTGTTGTAAACCCACCTAGCTTCCAAATACATCCCAAAAAAGCAAGAAAGCTCAGTTCATGCCCAGTACCATAGTCTAACCTTTGAGAACTTCCGAAGCCACCCATGAAGTATGGAGTGAGCTCGTCCAAAACGGACACACTATCTTCAGATATCGTCTTGTCAAGAATACTCGATGGCAAATGTGTCCTGAGAAGGTCCGAGATTCGTGACTCTAAGATCTCATACCACTTCCTGAAACTGACATTTCCGAATCTTCGAGGACCTATATCAGGAGGAGCCTCTTCGATAATGGCATCTATGTTTTGCAGCAATTTTTGCAATTTCCGAACCGGCTCAGACAACGTGATAGCAGAATCCAGCTGCCAAGTTTGGCTTTGACCGAGTCTAGACAACTTTCTGGGACAAATAGCTATGTTGAGCTGCATTACGAAGATGCCGATATCACGGTATGCTCGTGATGTGAGAAAGGATGGAACATCGTGACCTTCGTGTATTCTCTTGATAGGCTTTATAAAAGCATGTTGTTTCGAGGACTCTAGGATTGGCAAACTCCTGGATGCTTCACCAAGATGTCCTTGTACATTTGATTCCATGGTCCTGCTGAGTTGTTGTGTTGTTGTTGACGGATGATAGTTTCGTCCCAAGGCGAGGGCGAGGCTGCAAAGAGGTAGGGCAAGGCTAGCAGCTATCCCTGCTAGCGTTGTTGACTTTGAACTCTAACAACATCCAAGCCATCCCCGCCACCTATATTCGATGCTCGACAACACTTCACTTTAAACGCAGTTGACAGCAAGAATGAGGACGCACGACAGTTTTGAGAGAACTCGATAGCGAATCTCGATCTTTACATTTGCAACACTTCCCTGAACGATCTGTCCGGACAATGGTCCGTTCTAGCAACCTTCAGATCATTCCCGCGAGGGGGCAGCCCCAGCCAAAGGTGGATCTGCTGAGACAGGTATGAGCGAGACATGGTTCAAACAAAGCATTCTTATAATTGATAATGATATTGCAGATTCTTATCAAGCAGTCGACGGCACTGCTGATGCTGGCTCACCCATCAAGAACGGTCTGGTGAAAGTGGTCGGATATTTCCTCGGACGAGATCGCGGAGCTCAGACTGCCGAAAGGAAAACGAATGGGGAAACCACAGATGGAGATAACGCTGTCGAGGAACCTGTGCATGAAGACGAGGTGGCAAGATCTCCTTCGCCACACAACACACGCAAACGCCCCGCGCCGCGAGATATCTACCAAATACCCACTTCGCCTGACAGCAGTGATCAAGAAGATATTCGGGTGAACAGTCCCAGGAAGAGAGCTAGGACAACTTTGAAAGCAAAGAAAGTAATCATTCTTCCGAAACGAAGTTTGCGCGACAATACTGGAGTCCCTACGAAACAGCCTCGCGCTGCGCCAATCCGGACGGCAGAACAAGTCAAGAGGGTAATACCATCTTCAAGAGCGCAACCAGCTCGAAGGGCTGAGCTGGCCTCCAAGGCAGAACCAGCTCCAAGGGTACAACCAGCCCGAAAGGCGGAACGAGCTGGGAGGGCCGAACCAGCTCAAATAGCAGAACCCATTCGAAAGACAAGATCAACAGACCACACAGATGTCTCTACTCCAACCGGTTCGACTCCTTCCAAAAAAGCTACCAACAATGGCACGCCGCAATCATCAACCAAACGACCAAGGGGTCGTCCTCGAAAAGATCCTTTGGCTCCGCCAACCCCAGTGACCGCAAACAAAGCGACAGTGCAAGTCGTGATACCAAGCAAAGGCCCGGTGCCAAAGGTATATGTAGCACTGGATGAAGATGAAGCGAACCGGGAGGAAGAGGAAGAGGAGGAAGAAGAGGCCGAGCCCAACGAACAGGCCGAGCAAGATGGTCAGGGAGGACACCAGGGGCAGGAACACAGTGGATTTTCTGAGATTCTCTTGAACCCTAGTCCCGCGAAGCCAATTCCTGCGACGGTATTTCGCCAAAGAAACGAATCAGCGCCAAAAGTAGCTGGCGCAGAGGCAAACACTAGTGAGGATGAAGAAGAATCCGAGATGCCTGAGAATGGCCACCTGCAAAGCAAGCCTACTGGCGAAAAAGAGACAGAAGAAGATAGTGAAGGCCTCATGATCGAAGAGGGGCTCTTGGACAATATGATTACCATCGCAGACCGCGTTGGCCACCATTACAACGAGGAGAGCAAGTCATGGACAAAGCATAGCTCGCCAAAGGTGTGTAGCAGTAACGGGAAAAGAACAATGCGCCGAGTTAAGGCTATTCTTGAAGCTTACAAAAAGTTGCGGGGCGTCATAGCTTCAGGAGATGTTGAAGCCTTGGATCAGGCTAAGGATGGCATTGACGATCTTGTGGATCAGCTTCAGAGAGAGACGCAATCCGTTTTAACCGAGAGACTCGGAAACCCAATGCTCGGCATAGAGTTCTTTGATGAGACCAAGACCCGAACCATGCTCCAGGACCTATATTTTTACATCATCCCGTCGCTTCTAGATATCTTGAAAGTGGCCACTGATGTGTTCCCACCTAAGAGGTCGATGGAGCAGGATTCACTTCGAAATGTCTTCATTTTCATCAAGATACTTGACGAACTTGCAAATACAGCTCTTACTCAACCAAAAGAATATCAGCCAAGATGTGAATCAAAATCCGATACATGGAATATTAGCAAGCCAACTTCGCTACTCAAGTCTGACATACGAAGGATCCGGAAGTCTATATCCAAAGAATTTGCCGGGAGAGAACTCGAACAGAAGGCAATTGAAACCCAGAGGTTGCAGCTTAAATGGGCCAGAAAAGCTGAAGAGGAGGAGCGACGTAAAGATGCGGAAGTTCGGAGACGACGGAAAGAGAATCGACGAGCACTACGTGATGCCTACCAGAAGCTTTGCTCACAGCCAGTTTTAAGCCGCTTGCTGAGACAAAGGAATGAGACCAGAGGCGAGGACACTCTAGCACAAGATCCGTACTCTGCAGACCATGATGAGACTCATGGTAGACCACAAAACATTAACGACAACCAAGATATCCAAGATGAAGATGACCCTTTTGCAGAGGAGGGAGAAGATGATGAAGGTCCGCGTTTATCTATCTTCCCAGCGAACAACACGAATGACAGCACCCGCTCGAAACCACTGTCAGAAAAGGAGAAGGGCATATTCGTCGAGTGCATGATGTTCGAGCGTGGTAGGAAAACATTCCTTCAGAATTCGACATTTCCATTTGCTAAGCATAGAATCAGGGGACGACCGTTACGTCAAGGCCTCAGAAAAGCTCGAGCGAAGTATTGAAGAAATCTTCTTGCTCGCCCGGGATTTGCAAGACGCCATGGATCGAAAGCATGAAAGCGGGCAGTTTAACGGCCCACACGATGAGTGGACCTACGACATCTGGCTTGTGCAGCCTTGATGCCAGAGGGTATTGCTATAGTCCCTGCTGACATACCTGATAGGCGTTTGTTTTATTTACTTTTGTTTTGATACCGAAAAGTCCCGGGTGGCATTTCCACGGATATACGTTGGTTTCATTCATACTGCGCGAACTTGCAATGCTACAAGATGGCAGAACGACTCAAAGTAGCAGCTACTCCAAGTCCACTGTTTTTATGTCTCATGCCTAATTGCTATTTGGATTTCATCCTCAATTCGTTGTGAAACTGTAAGTATGATTGTCATCAATCAAACCTCGCCCAATTCGTTCTCGTTTGTGTGAATAGTGTCCTGTTGCAAGCCATACTCTGTAACAGGGGTGTTGATATTAAAAGCTTACTCGGGAACGTCGGAGCGGCCCCAGAATAACCATAGCTACGTCCCTAGCTAGCGCTCATCACTATTCGGCGATCATATTGCTCGCTCGAAATCCTACGGCGTAGTAGCTCTGCGAGAACCGCGTTGTCTCATGAAATGTTGACATCGATGGACCTTAGACCATGAATGAGCAGAAAGATCGCCAGCCTGCGTCAGGTCATGGTCGTAATCTTGGAAACATTTTCAGTACTGGAAATGGGAAATAGGGAGGAAGAAGGCTCCGAGGCTGGCAATATTGGACACTCATGTTTACTTGGTATCATCCAATACAACAGCAAGTGCGAGGCTGGCATTCTGATTTGTCCTGAATTACGAGGGAGCCAACGCGAGCGCGCTGTTGTGCCTGTTCAACGTGGGTCCTGACAAGCGGCGTCAGCTTACGTTCTAGTGTATACGACGAGCGACGCTCAGGACACTTGATCCAAAATACAAAATGAGGTGTCTTCTGCTCCTAAAAAATGGATGTCCACTTTAGAATCCAAATCAAATCCGCCGAGTTTCGATTTGTGAAATGGCTGTCAAAGTAGCTGTCATAGGTGCAGGAGGTGTTGGGCTGTCAGCAACGAAAACTTTCATTGAGGATGGATTTGACGTGACTACATATGAATCTCGTGGCTATGTTGGGGGTTTGGTAAGTGACATCTGGGCTCCTTCTAGTCTACTTCAACTCCATCTGTTTTTTCTTCCGCCTTGCGACCTTCACATTTTAATTGAGAACAATAACTAATTCCCCGGGATTCTAGTGGAAAGACTCAAACGATTCCACTATCTCGGTCCAATCCACTACGATCTTTAATAGCAGCAAGTATCGTGCAGCATTAACAGATTTTCCCTTCGCGGAGACCGATGATGACTATCCTACAGCAGCTCAGTGTGGGTACTTTCTACTCCTTTCTCCCTATTGAGAGATCCTGTTAGGACATGCATGGCCTAAAATAAATTTAGCACTTTCGATTATTCCAAAAGATAGCAATGCTAACTCCAAGTACTTAGTCCACAACTGGCTTCAAAGATACGCCGAGCATTTCAATCTTCTACCAAGCATCAGGCTCGGCACGAAAGTCCTCAGCATCAACAGAGCAAGCAATCAATGGGCTTTGAAGAGTCAAAAAGTCAGCACAAGCGAAGTGACCACTGAGTACTTCGACAAAATTTGCGTCGCTACAGGAACATACTTCACTCCAAGATGGCCAAAGCTAGCTGAGCTAGACAAATTCGAGGGCAAAGTCATCCACTCGATTGATTATCACAACCCCGAAGACTTCAAAGATCAGCGAGTCTTACTGGTGGGTATGCATGCCACAGCTCAAGATGTGACGAATTCTCTATCTGAATCTGCGAAGCATGTGTATCTAGCACATCGACACGGTGTGCTCATGCTGCCTCGATATGGCGACGACGGCGCAACTTCTGACCAAGCGGCGAACATGAAGTTTACGCTGTTCGTGGCGTTCATGTATAGGCATTTCCCAAAGGCGTTCAATTGGATGTTCAAGATTCTATTGACCAGAATGAGTACGAAAGCTTTCCCAAATCTTCCCGAGGAATGGGGATTACTTCCTGCGCCACACCCAGCGACAACGACTCCTATCTTCGCAGATACTTTTTGGCGACATCTCCAATCCAAGTTCGCCGAGCCCATACCACCGATTCTGCGCATCACCGGCCCTCGATCAATCGAACTGAAGAACGGGCGTGTCTTGGAGGACATCGATGCCATCATCTATTGTACGGGGTACAACAACGACCTGCCCGACGGCTTGATTCCTCAGACACATGGCACGGAATCACTACACCCATACCCGAACAATTCAGTCGGCCAGCCACCAAATCTCTACCGTAACATCTTCCCCCTCCATTTCGACCCAGCGATCCGCAACTCCCTCGCCTTCCTCGGCCACGGCGCCATCATCTTCCCAGGCTTAGCACAATTCGAAATGAACGCCCTAGCAATCTCTCAAATCTGGCAAGGGAAAACGTCCTTACCATCACACAAGGCGATGCTGAAATGGCACCGCCGCCACATCGCAGAACGCCAACGCATCATAGCCTGCTACGGCGCACAGGAAAGCGCAACCTTCTACCCTATATTTATCAATATGGGCGAGCATTTCAAGTGGGTGGATGAGGCGGCTGGGACGGGCATTTACAAGAATCTGGGGACGGCGTGGCTGAATTGGAGGGCGTGGAGGTTTTGATGGAGGGATAGTGAATTGTATGATAAGTGTATGAACGGTGTTTTGACGCCGCTTATTTTCAGGCTTTTTGACAGCGGCGGGAAGAGGAGGGCGATGGAGTGGGAGGAGTGTAGAGAGGGGATCTTGAGACAGAATGTGTTGGCTGATGAGCAGAAGAAGACAAGGTTGGAGTCGAAGAAGTTGTTGTAGGAGGAATTGGCCGGAATACACGATCGGGATACTTTGCTATCTGTAAGGCTACGATATATCACTAGATGTTAAAGCTTAGATCTTCTGAGCCGCCTTCCACTCCCTCGCCACATCCTCAAATTTGCAGAACTGCACTTCCTCTCCCCTCGACTTCAACCACCCAATCATCTTATCAATCATACCAATAACATGAGCCATCCCACTCGTATCTGGATGAAGTACTAGCGGAAACACAAAGTCTCCCTTTCCTCCCTCCTTTCTTTCCTCGTCGTCGTACTCGTTGTAGAGGAAATCGAAACGGGATTTCCACATCTCCATAATGCTACCTATGGGTACATAGCCGTGAGAGTTGGGTGCTGCGGGCAGGAATTGCATGGGTGTCACTGGGTTGTATTAGAGGATGTGGAGCACGAGGTTGATATTGGGATAAGATAGGATGAGGAAACGTACTGTCTTCCATGTACCAGTTACAAGGTAATTCAACTAGTGTCTTGTCGGATGGCGGAGAAGGTGTAGGGAGTGGCTTCATCCATGATGATGCTGACAGATGAGGCGAGAAATCAATGGGTTGAATGGGTGGTGCTTGGGGGAGGAAATATGGCTGTGAATCGTGGTGTGTCAATGAAGTATCTGTACTGTGCCTTAGCTTTTGTCACAAGTTCCAAGTCCGCAAATCCAGTAGATGAGTTTTTGCCTTACCGTATAAGAAGCCCTGTTCCTCCAGCACCTTCACGGTATGTTCCCGAATCGCATAAAGCGGTGCTCTCCAACCCCTCGGTCTCTTCCCCGTCAGCGCGGTAGCAAGCTCCACACACTTCACTATAACCTCTTTCTCCTGCTCCTCGCTCATCTGTGCCCCGCCCTCATGAGCATATCCATGACAAGCTATCTCAGCACCACTCTCCACGATCTTCTTCGTCTGCTCCGGGAAAGTCTCCATGGAATGACCTGGGATGAACCAAGTGACATTGGATGAGATACCCTGTTTTTTGAAGAGTTTAAGGAGACGCGGAACACCAACTTGGCCAGCGAAGAATCCGGAGGAGAAATCGGCCATGTTGTTTGTTGGTGCGGCGCCAGTTCCAAGAAAACCTGATACAGCGTCGAAGTCAACGGAGAGGAGGATTTGGATCTTGCGTTTTTGGGGTGATGTGAGAGTTTGAGGGATTGTTGAGATGGGATTGATGGATTGGGCTTGATTCTTTATGGATGTGAGGACTGAGGTCGCGGATGTTTTCAGTACCTCTTCGGCCTTCCATACAACTCTGCCTTCCATGCCTCCATCTACACTGAGACATTCCCCAGAGATATGTCCAGCCGCTCGATGACTAGCTAGAAAAGCCATTGCTCTCGCAACATCCTCTGGCTGTGCAATTTTACGCAGTGGAACTGTAGCCTGAGCCTCCGTCCACAATTCCTTCGGGTCATCCAAACGTCCCTCAATCAACGGAGTGTCGACCCAACCAGGCGCAACAGCATTGATCCTCGCCTTGCTATTCAACCTCACGATCTCGTTCTTCACACCACGGATGAGTCCATCCTGCAGTGCTGCCTTTCCAGAAGCATACTCCGCATGGCCTGCCTGACCGAACTTCCCACATTCCGAGCCCGTGACAACGATAGACAGATTTTCGAGTTCTTTGCCGCCAGCAGATTTCTGGGTCTCATCGGCTGAGAGAAGGAAATGCTTGATGGTGAGGAAGGTACCACGGATATTGGTGTTGTAGGTCTTTTCCCAGAGCTCGAGTGGAAGTTCCCAGATTGGGTAATTATTGGACTCGTCGGTGATTCCTGCGTTGGCGATTAGGATGTTGATGGGTCCGAAGTGGGACTTGGCTTGGGCGATGCAGCTCTTGATGGATTCTTCGGAGGAGATGTCACCACTGACTGTAAAGAGATTGGGAGATGAGGGGGTGTTGATGGGTCTGAGGTCGTGAGCGGTGACTCTGCATCCCTGACCTGAAAAAGAAATCAGCCATAAGTTTGAGCATGATTTGTTGGATATCAAAGTTTTCGTATTCCGCTTCCTCACTGACTCGGGTAAGAAGCAAGAAAAGAGTTATTAATCAACATCAAATTTCCACCACGGCCCCAGCCATTTGGAATATTTTCGGGATTGTAAAAAAACCTTGGGGTCGTCGATTCGGTATTGAGGCAGAATGTCGTTGAATGTCAAAAAGGCATCGATCAGCTCCATCCCACATTTGACACTTTCAAAAGTGGGGTCCACCTCCATGTTTCGTCATTGAGGCAAAAGTCCGACCAGAATTTGATGGATGACAGGATCCGAATAGCAACGACGAAAATAAATCCACATCCTGGTGAGAGCCACATACCTAGGAATTCCTTGACTGCTTGTCCGCCAATCCCCCCAGCTGCTCCCGTAATGAATACATGCAAGCCTTCAAGGCCCAGGAATGACATGGTAGGAAATACGAAGTAATCCTACTGGGTCAAAACATATGTCTGTGGAAAGGGGTGTTTGACATATGGAGTGGGATGCTAATGCAGGTTCTTTGAAGAGCTCGTTGTTGGCAAGAAGCGGTCCCTAATCATATGTCTCTTATCGGCATGGCACTTCACTTGGCCCCCCCCCCTTTTTTTTTATCTACTTCCCATTAAGGATAAATCATGTACAATTCTAGTCTGTGCATAAACCCATCAAATCCAGATACTTGGTAATAAAGTAGAACGACATTACTTTATCATTGGGTAGTACCCTCATAAAAAGCCCTGTCAAGTAGAATTCTCTAGAATCACGCTCAGACTGCGAGTGCACATTACACTTGGTACATGCCCGAAATAATGTTAATTCACTGTTTATGCGGTTTCTAAATAGTTCTACAAATCCAGGGTTCTACAACGAATCATCTTCGAATCTCACAATATTTATTGCCTATAGAAGTAAAGCGGTGGCAAAGTGCATAGACAACAAATGTACATTATTTACCCATGATACGAAGTATTTCAGGTATGTACGAAATACCAGCGTGAGCAAAAATAATCAAAAAAATCAATTATAATTTGATTATAATCAAAAATCATTAATTTGATTTGATTATAATTTTTTACCTTTGATTTTGATTTGATTAAATTATAAATTAATTATAATCAAAAATAATCAACTAACTATATATTGTATTTTCTATAATAAGTAACTAATTAATCTCAAAAATATTATCCTCTCTATTAACTTCTTCGATTTCCTCCTCTTTTTTATTGAAAAATCCCCAACTTTTTAAGGCTATAATATACTCAAAAATATCTTTATTAAGCCTATTACGGTCTTTATTAATAATTTTAGCCCCTTAACTAAAAAACCTTTCTAAAGAAGCTGATGTAGCTAGTATTTGCAAATAATTTCGCGCTAATAAAAATAAAACTAAATATTTATCTTTATTATTAAACCAAAAAGTTAAAGGTTTAACCTATTAATATAAATATTAATAATTATCAAAATTATAATCTAAGATTATTAACTTACTTGTCAATTAACTCTTCTTTCTTGTAAATAAAGACTTAATTCATCTAAATCTTCGTCTTCTTCTTCAATATATATATTCAAATCATCGTCTTCATTATATAAATTCAACTCTTAAGCTTGATTAATAGGTAATTGCGTAGCTATATAATCTTGCTTATAACTATTAAAAAATTAGTAAAATATAGAAATAATTAATTAAGTAATAACTTACATTTAAAACTCCAAATATAATCGATTATATATATCAGTCGCTTGGCCTTTAGTTAAGCCAATAGCTTCTAAACCATCTCTTTTAATTCTAGGGTCTAATATTAAAGCAAGATATAAAGCTTTATTATTATTAGAAATCCCTTATTTAAGATAATATTTTCGAAATTTAGCTACTCCTTTATTAATAGCTTTGGTAAAAGTGTTATCCTATAATAATATTAGTAATTATTTATAAGAATAATTTAACAAATAACTTACATTTAATTCCTCTCTTATAATGTCCAGCTTATTATATATATTATAAATCTCGGGGATTATATAATATATAGTCGGGTATTTTTCGGCTTATAGTTTTGTAATTGCTTTAACAAATATAGAAAATATCTTAAAACATTTTTCTAAATAAATTATATCATTATCTTTTAATAATAAAAAACCCTTATTCTTAAAAACTTTAAAATCAAATAAATTTATAGCTAATTTAATAGCTGGCCAAAGATTAAGGAATTCTTTAAGCATATTATAAATCAAAGACCATCTAGTCTTTTGATCTATAAATAGTTAGTTTATTATTATAAATATCAATAATAAGAATTAATAACTTACCTAATTAAGGGATTTTTGGCTGATTTATTTCCAAAGCATTGATTTGTCTTTTTAATAATCGCATGTTTTCTTAAAAATATTTAATAGCAATTATTATTTTTCAAATTTTCTTCCAAAGGCCTGAGGAATTATCTATTAAATTAATTATTATAAAATATAATATATAATAAATATAAACTTACTATCAAATTCATTATTATCTTCTTCATTATTCTTTATATTAAAAATATTTTGATTATCAAAATCACTATAAGCGTCTTTAATAATAATCTTTAATATATCTTAAACAACTAGGTTTAGTACATAAGCTAAACACGGGATATCTCCGGTAAAATTAATAGCTTCTGCCAAATAATATTCTTTAAAAGCTTTAATAAAAGTATCGTTTAAGCTAGCATTATCCCTAATAATACTATGATTTATTAATTATTAATATAATACAAATTTTCATATTTATTACGTACCTAATAATATTATATTCAATATTATATTCTTTTAAAATCTCTAATAAAACTTGATTTAAATATAAACCCAAATATTTATTTTTTAAATCTTTCATAGCTAATAAATAAGACTTTAATTCAAAGTTTTTATTTATAAAATGACTATAAAATAAGTTAATAAATATTATTAAAATAAGCTTATAAAATATTATAACTTACATAATAATTCCAAAATAAGCGTCTTAATTAATAGCTATCCATGCGTCTAAAATTAACGAAAAGCCATTATTAGACTTTATATTCTCACTTAATTCCTCTTTAATAAAAAATTATTTATCTTTATAAATAAAAATTAATTCTTCTTTAAGAACCTTATAATATATCAAAAAAATATCTTTTAATAAATATAAAAAACGTTCTTTAAAAAATTGCAAAATAATTAATCAAAAAAATAAGTTATTAAATATAATAAAATTTAAAAATAATCTTTTAAACTTATTTATATTAAAACCTTCTTCGGGGCTTTTAAGGCATTTAGAAGCTCTTTGTTTTGCAAATATATCAGGAATAGTATTAATAATACTACCTTAAAAAGATTCAATAGCTAAAGAATCATTTAATATAAAATTAGTAATTATATATATTAATTATAATTTAGAAAACATACCATCATTTAAGTTATATAAAACTCATATTATATTAAACGCTTTATATATAACTTTATAATGCGTAATATAATTAAAAGTCAAATAATTTACTTTTTAATTTAAAAAGGTTTTTCTAAAATAAATTAGTATTTATTTAATTATTTAAAAATAAAGATAATTACTTACCAACAACTAGGATATAAACATTTAACTATAACAGTTCGGTAATTCTCCGGCTTTTCTGGTTCGTCCTTAGGCGAGTCTAAAGTCTTAAAAAATAACTTCCTTTTAAATATTAAAAGTTATTCTTCTAAAGGCTCTAATTCAAAATCAGAACAATTTTGAGTTATATTTAGCTTAATAGCATTATTTTATTAAGAAGTCGACATTTTGAAATTAATATAAATAAATAATAAGTATAAGTATAAGTGTAATTATAATATTAAGAATAATAAATATCTATGAAAAAAAATAAAATCAAGTTTCAACAAAAATTTCATTGTTTTTATAAAAAATAAAATACTTCTAAAAACTTCTTAATAATTTTATGTAATTAATAAAATTCTACATATTTCAAAATATTATTAATAATCTAGCCTCAATTTATAAATATATATTTCTAATTGTTTCTATTATTTATAATCAAGAAGATTCAAGTCAATTCTCAAAAGTTCCTTATCGTACTTTCGCTTGATAAGCCTAGCTAAGTAAGGTAACAACTCGGCCCGAACCTTAAGCTAAGCGGGCCAATCAAATCCACTTATAATAATTATAATCAATTATAATTTAATTATAATCAAAAATCATTGATTTGATTTAATTATAATTATAATTCTCTTGATTTGATTTGATTATATAGGTATAATCAAATCAAATCAAATCAATTCTTACGCTGCGAAATACTCGTCCTCAGGGATAAATATTGTTAATTTTATGTTTATGCGCTATTCTAAAATACTCTAAAGGTTTTTATTATAGGGATATCTTTATAAAAGTATTACTTAATAATAAATTTATGCTTATTTGCCGCTTTTTAGGTTAGAAATCAAGGCTTTTATTATGAAACCTTTATTAAGTGTACCTATGCCAAAGACTTTAATAAAATAAACCTCTTAAAATAAACGATTATATTATTAAATCTTTTATTTTAAAGCCAGCTAAACTCAAGATCAAATCGCCTTTCAATTAAATCTTAGCCAATATTAAATTTAATACGCATTAGCAACTTAATTAATACCTCAAAATTATTGCCGAAGGTATAAAGCCTATTTAAATATTCCATAATGCAAACAATTAATTTAATAAATTATTGCTTTAAGGAAGAATTAATGGGTTGCTTGGGCTAATATACTTTTAATTTTTGATTAAAATATCAATTCAAATGCTATTTAAATAGCATTCAAAAAAAAGGCTTTACCTGTTCATTTGCATATTAAAAGAAACCTTTTACTTATGCTAATCAAATCTCATAATTTTAGTGGGCTATTAAGTATAAGGATTGGATTGAAGATTAATGGTTTTTAATATATTAAAATAATAAAATTTGGGTAAAACCTGGAAAGCATATACCGGATTGGGTTACTTAACTAATTAGGGATATAAAGCTTTATCACCTTAATTATGTTAAGTATTGATATCAAAAGAAAATCGGGTGGATGTTTTGAGGTACAATATTAGGGAAATATGGCCGGCATAAGAGGGTCTTTTGGGAAAAGGATTGGAAAACGATTAATAAGGGTTCATATTTAGGAATCATTATTTTAAAGGTTTAAGAAATTTTATAAAAGTATTTCAAGCTTCTATTTCAATAAAATAACGCAAAAGAATATGCTTTTAAGTTTATAGAATTTGTATTTAAAGCAATTAAGATTAATCCTATCTTTTGGCCAGCGAATTCTCCTAATTTAAATTCGATTAAAACAATTTGAAATAATATAAAAGCCTATATTAATAAGAATTATCCTAAAATTCATTAATTATATAAGAAATTGCGGGCAATTATATTAAAGGCATGGGAATCGATTATAATTAAAAAAATTAGAGAAGTAATTAAAGAAATGCCTAAAAAATGCAAAGCAATGATTAAAGCAAAAGGAGGCTATACAAAATATTAAGGGAATTTTGTAAAGCAGCATTGCCAAGAATCTAATTTTTATAAACTTTTGCATGAACTAGAATTATACACCAATTATCCCTAAGGACGAGTACAGACTATATATGATTGTTTTCAAGACTGCCTCCACCTAGGTCTGCCAAGATACTACTCAGTATTGAAGTGTATTGAAGTGGCACAATACCACCTCGTAAAGTTTATCTTGTCGAACATCCTCGGAATCACAAGAAGAAAGGGAGGATGCCGCTATGCATCCATCCCATCTCGGCATAACTTTCAATTTTTATGAAAGGTGATAGAAGAGCAAGAAAGAAGGGCCCTTCAACAACACGAAAACGAAAATGATACTTGCCACCCACGTGATCATACCGGCAGATCTCTCGACAGGGTTGCTTGCTTGCTGCAAGCCACAATCCAGTGTTGACGACATCAGTGGCTGCTGTGAAACAGCAAGATGATGCATGGTGAGGTCATGACGTCTGCATCCCAGCAATGGAAAATTATATCACTTTTCTACTCCGTAGGGTAAGCAGATCTTGGGGTCCTGCCTTGGCCGCTACAAACAACAAGATTGCTCCTGGGCCTGGGCCTGGGTCAGCTTTGCAGATTCAGGGTCCTCGTGCCCTCTTTTTTCTTTGGCTTTTCCCGGCGTGGGATTAGAGTTTCTTGGAAATGATGAGCTTGTCATTTATCTTCTTTTGTCCAATGATAACGGAACTCGCACCGCTCCGAGCATCAAAACAAACGAGTCAGCGGCTGGTCTTGCTATGCCTTTTGTATGGCTTGTGGCCGACGACAAAGCCCACAAAAGGAGCGCTGCTCCGGACGATACTTGCTACATCCATGCTACGCATGCCACGCTACGGAATTTGCATACTGCGCTGTAACGTCTGTTTGCTTTACTTGCTTTTCCCCAGCTTCTCACATGAAGCTGTACTGCTCTACCGTGCCATTTCTACAAATAGATCACTGCAACAAAACAAGACAAAACAAAAGAAAACACAAACCAAAACAAAACAACCCATAGCCAGCCAGCCAGCATCGAGTCCGCTCGACCCAACCATCGGGTCATTTCAGGGCGGATCTGAACGTAGTAGCCCCGAGCCCCTGCACCGCGCTTTGCCTATGGGATTGCGAGAGGCAGCATGGGAATCTGAGGTTGTACCGCCCATTCCGTGCCCCTCATCCTTCTTTGTCTTAATGCCCAAAACTGTGCAGATCATCTCCTTCCAGGAGTGGAACAAAAACACATCCCATTACAAGCCGCTTGCTCGTTGTACAAAACCACCGGCGGTGGCAAGCTCCGCCAGCCCAGCCCACTACTGAAGTCAAAAGCAATCTCATGCCAGTCAACTCCGAGAAGTCTTCTCCAAATACAACTACTTCGCACTACCGCGCTGGAATACGTACGTACAGAAGCTACCTACTCGGGAACGGCACATCACCCAAGCTTCAGAGGAACTGTCAGCAGAATACTCATCGTGACCCACTTGGGAGACGTTTCAGTAAAGATCCAAAGGTTCCTGTAAATAGTGCCGGTGACACTTAGGGGTTCGTGGAAATTTCATTAATCTCATAGGATCGTAGCTCGCAGGCAGGTGGTGCATTTTGGGTGTTTGCAGCTCCGCACTCGATAATCTTGATTCCATGTCTAGTTCGTTCGGAGAAGACTAATACCAGGACAAGGACTAGGGCACCTCCCGACCTTGTCGTCGCCACACCGATTGAACGCCATGAAGCAACTCTAGAACATTTGCAACATCACGTCTTGCATCTCCACCAAGCACTCAATCCCTCTGCGAGCATTACTCGCTGGCCCTTCGATTTCGCGGATGCCACCAACGGCGTCTTCCCCATCCGCTATTCAATTTGACGACAACGACCCGACATTTCGCATGCCCCGATCAACCAGCGACGATCTCCTATTTCTGGTTCGCAAAGCAGCCTGAGCTCCAGCGCAGCATTAAAAGAAATTCGGCGGACTTCATGCATTTCAGGAATATTCACAGATAGTTGAGAGCTGCCAGCACCACCGCGGCGGCACCTCTGGGCAGGGGAACAGAAGACCTCCGCTGGACAGATCCCCAGCCCGACAAGCCAGAGAGGAGTGTCGCGTCTTTACAATGTTGTCTGGGACAGATACCGCAGGTCTTGAAACTACCCAGAAAGGGATTGCTTCTCCCCTCGCGGTCGATATATCCACCCCGCAGGCAGGTCAGGATTCCCCCTTCCCCTCCCTCTCTGATTCTTGATGTCTTGAGAGCCGCGACCCAGGCTTTGGCGACTTGAAATCAATACTAGTAACCCCTCCAAGTCTTAGGACTTCGAGATATACTTGTACTAACGTATCAAATAGTTGAGAGCCCGCCGGGTAGCAATTCCTCTTCCGAACAGTCCCCAATTATGACAGAAGCCTCAACAGAGCCGGATAACCAGAGACTCAGGCTTGCGGCCTCCGATGTACATAGGGCCTTTGTTCCAGTGCTTGCAAACGATGGCGCTTCGTCTTGGAGTGCTAGTTCGGACCAGCAATTGGCAAGCCCAGGCTCTGCCAGCGACCGTGTATATCCAATCAGAAGTGTGGTCAGCGTAGACCCTTCGCAAACTCCATTCACGTTACCATGCCGCAAATCATCCGATAACCAAGACTATTTCCCACCGGGCGCTGCTGGTGTTGATATTGCTACAGGATCCCGCTCGCGAAATCACCACGGACAGTCTTTTTCCGAGCAGGATGGATCTCGAAGGAAGCAGGATCATCGGATGCCACAATACAGACAAGACCGCCGTGGTTCTGCTTCAACAGCATATAGCGGTGATCGGTATAGCGCATCAAGAATGCAACTTTTCAGTGACGCCACATCGGACAAGTCTAATGGTGGAACCAACTCTGCCAGCTTTCATGGAACTCAAGGAACCGGAGGAACAGACAAAGTACCATCTGTGGGCAACACTTCAGAAGTTGACTCTATAACTGGTCTGATAACTGCGAGATTCAAGCATATTGTCACAGTAGAGGGTAAGCAATATCATATGCCCAAAAGACTTCCCAGACATTCCAAAACTTGTATTTAACTCGCCCGGATAGGCCATGCAGTCATTACAGGTCGCGACGGAGAAACATTACAGCGTTGTGAAGATGAGCCGTACGTAGATCGTTCTAAAATCAACCATGGGAGCAGCTACTAACAACCCTCTATAGCATACACATTCCTGGAGCTGTTCAAGGCTTCGGCCTGCTGATTGCCTTAGAAGAGCAGGAAGAAGGCGAGCTACTCGTAAGAGTGGTCAGTGAGAACTCTCGACGAATCATTGGCTACACGCCACAGGACTTGTTCAAGCTCAAAAGCTTCACCGATATCTTGAGCGAGGAACAGTGTGATAATGTTCTGGACCATATTGATTTTATTCGAGACGATGAAGCGGATCCAGCTTCCAATGGGCCTGAGGTCTTCGCCATCACGATTCGGTCTCCAATTCCCCCGAAGAGAAATCACAAACTTTGGTGCGCCATGCATATCAACCCCGCCAATCCGGACATGATCATCTGCGAGTTTGAGTTGGATGATGATACGCTCTATCCACTGGTCCCTCCTAACGACAAAACCCCTGAGCCGCCCGAAGATACCCTTGGCAGCAATCCAACAAGAGAGGAGTACGACGAAAGCACGCACATAAGCAGCAAACCTCTGCGAGTTCTCCGTAGTGCTAGGAAACGCAAAGGCGAGGCAGCAGCTATGGAGGTATTCAACATTATGTCACAAGTCCAGGAACAACTCGCTTCTGCGGTGAATCTCGACAGCTTTCTAAAGGTTCTGGTTGGAGTCGTCAAGGAATTAACAGGGTTCCATCGTGTTATGATCTATCAATTTGACTCTACGTTCAACGGTCGTGTAGTCACCGAGCTGGTTGATCCTCGAGCAACTAAGGACCTCTACAAAGGTACGATTCTTCCATCACATGATAATCTGCT
Source organism: Helotiales sp. F229 (assembly GCA_002554605.1). Taxonomy (NCBI): domain Eukaryota; kingdom Fungi; phylum Ascomycota; class Leotiomycetes; order Helotiales; species Helotiales sp. F229. Next base: position 277,381 of record MXAW01000017.1, read on the forward strand.
CGTCTACGAGCTTCGAGGCTCATGAGGCTGGATTCGACAAGTCCGTCCCTCATTTCACTTTTTTCCCACCATCATGTCGCCAGACATACTCAAGACTTTCGAGGGGAAAGATTACTAACTGGTTCAGGGCTCAATTTTCCCGCGTCAGACATTCCAAAGCAAGCCCGAGATCTGTATAAAATCAACAAAGTACGGCTTCTGTACGATCGTGACCTGGAAACCGCCCGGCTCGTCTGTCGAGATGTTCAAGACCTCGAATCGCCCTTGGATCTTTCCTTCAGCTATCTGCGAGCCATGTCACCGATCCATATTAAGTACCTTGCCAATATGGCCGTACGTTCGAGCATGAGTATATCAATAAATGCCTTCAACGAGTTATGGGGCCTGATTGCTTGTCACACCTACGGTACCAAGGGTATGCGCGTATCATTTCCGATCCGGAAGATGTGTCGTCTCGTTGGCGATACCGCTTCGCGGAACATCGAAAGGTTATCATACGCTTCTCGACTCCAGGCTCGAAAGCTCATCAATACGGTCCCTACCGAAACCAACCCTTCTGGGTATATCATTGCTTCGTCTGACGACCTTTTAAAGCTTTTTGATGCTGACTTTGGACTTCTCTCAATCCGTGGCGAAACAAAAATATTGGGCAAAATTGATCAGTCCCAAGAAGCTTTAGCAATGCTGGAATATCTTCGGCTCCGCAAAATAACTTCTGTTATCACGTCACAAGATATTAGGTGCGCACAATTCCACTGGCGTCTTCCAAATGTCCCATTTTCTTCTGAGAACTATCAGTGCCACTAGAACCAACGTGGAGACTCTACGCAGGGCAAGCAATGCTAACTCTCAGGTAGACTAGATTTCCCAGATCTGAAATATGCTCCAGGCTTCGACGTGATCGCTGGTCTGTTACTCGTCCCACTTACTGTTGGAGGTAGCGACTTTATTGGTAAGTACACTGAACGCCATATGCGCTCTACGGACAGTCACAGAGCCTGTTGTGTTCGACCCAAATGAAGAGAATGATTGAAAAGTGAAATTTTCTTCTTGATTGCTGTTTTCCGATTCAAGCAGAGTGAAATAACTGACCTGTTGTAGTATTCTTCCGGAGAGGGCAGTCGAAAGAGATGAAATGGGTAAGGAATATCCCATTATGGCAACCCCGCGTAATGTGGCTAACTTTACGTGCAGGCTGGCAATCCGTACGAAAAGTTCATCAAAGAAGGGACTGAGGGTTATCTCGAACCCAGAAAGAGTTTCAAAACGTGGAGCGAGACAGTCATTGGCAAATGCCGTGAATGGACGGAAGAGCAGGTTGAGACTGCAGCTGTCCTTTGCCTGGTCTATGGCAAGTTCATAGAGGTGATTGCGTCTACCAGAGCCACACGTTAAGACCTGCTAATAAATTGTGTCAGGTGTGGCGACAGAAAGAAGCTGCTCTTCAAAGCAGCCAGCTCACTAGACTACTTCTTGCGAATTCGGCACACGAAGTCAGAACTCCGCTCAACGCCATCATCAATTATCTTGAAATTGCCCTCGAAGGTGCCCTCGATCAAGAGACTAGAGACAACCTATCTAAATCCCACTCCGCATCCAAATCCCTCATATACGTCATCAACGATCTTCTCGATTTGACTAACACGGAAGAAGGTCAAGCCCTCATCAAAGACGAGGTTTTCGATCTCTTAGCGACAATACAGGAGGCGACCGATTCCTTTAAGGGCGATGCGAAGAGAAAGGGGCTCGTCTATGAAGTTGTAGAGCACCCTGGAGTTCCAAGACACGTTCTTGGCGATCAGCGACGAGTGAGGCAAGTTATTGCCAACGTTACAGCAAATGCGGTGCAGCATACGAAAGAAGGGTCGGTCCGAATCGAAGTCTGGCTTCAGGATATCACGGAAAATTGCGCCACTATTGAGATAATGGTGCAAGATACTGGGATTGGCATGTCAAATGAGTTGCTGGATTCTCTTTTTAGGGATCTCGAGCAAGTGTCGACGGAAGACGAGGAAGGCCAACCATTTAATCCCGAGCCTGAGGGTTCTCGAACTGCCACGCAAGGAACGGAATCCAAAACTCTGGGCCTCGGACTCGCCATGGTGGCCAGGACGGTCCGCACCATGAATGGGCAACTCCGGTTGAAATCTGAAAAGGGAAAAGGCTCCCGTTTCGTCATGCAGTTGCCTTTCTCCCTTCCTGATGATGACTCCACAGATGCCGATACCAAAACTCAGACCTCAGATTTAAGCAAGACTCCAACGCCATTACCCGTCACCACGCCTCCGACAATGTCTGATACCCAGGGCGAAGTAACACTTGTGGAAAAGGCGAGCTCTATGAGACTTTCAGAGAAAGGTGTCCACAGTAAGCGCAGCCTCGAGGAAAGCAGTTTACATAGTTTTCGAAGCGGTTCCAGCAATAAAAGCAATGCGAGCAAAAAGAGCGACGTGGACCGGCTCATTGATGCAATCTCGGGACCGTTAGATATTGGGGAGGCGGAACCCGAAGAGCAAACTCTTCAGCGAACAACGAGCAGGGGGAGTGGACACAGTCGGAAGAGTGCATCTAGCGTTGGGTCGACTCCAATTCGTTCTAAAGTGACCCATGATAGACCTGGAAAGCTGTCCCGGTCAAGATCTTATGGGGATCCAGAGCATTTGCGCACCACACATGAAGGACCTGCAGGGTCCGAGTTTGTGACAGACAACAAGACTTTGCTTAAAGCTATCAGGATGCCTGAGGAATTTGACATCCCACCAACGCCACATGTAGCGTCCAAAGTATTGTTCGAGATACCTGACAAGGAATCAGACAACGTACCTGCACCGCCCAAAAAAAATGATGCGGAACACTTACAGGTCCTGGTAGCAGAGGATGATCCTGTCAACAGTCGAATCATTCTGAAAAGGTTGGAGAAAAGCGGACATGAAGTGCACCACACTGTTAATGGAGAAGATTGCGCCAGCGCTTATGGAGACAAGCCAGCATTCTTCGACGTGGTGCTCATGGACATGCAGGTAAGTTTTTAGATTGTTGGATTTGACAAGTTGTCATAAGCTTGGCGACTTCATTCTGTCCTTTCTCCCGTTTGAGATATATCTAACCTCACAAATGTTAGATGCCAATCGTCGATGGCCTCACTTCTACCAAGATTATTCGGTCGTACGAAAAATCCCACCCAGACAGCAAACTCTCTACACGTGCATCGAGCAATGGCCGTGTACCCATATTCGCCGTATCCGCGTCGCTTGTTGAGCGTGATCGTCAGACATACATCAATGCCGGATTCGATGCCTGGATTTTGAAGCCAATCGACTTCAAACGTCTGAACACATTATTGGCGGGTATTGTTGATGACAAGACACGAAATTCGTGTTTATACAAGCCTGGTGAGTGGGAAAGAGGTGGATGGTTTCACCGTCGACAACCACCGTCGGCTCTGCACGTATCCACAACACCATCTTTAGAAAAACCAGCATCTCAGAAGTATGACAACCCAGACAAAAGCTCCAGCCACAACAGTAGCGAATCAGGATCGATCACCCCAACAGAGAACAAGCGACCTCTGATCCACGATGAGCGCCTGGATATTCCCAAGGTCATCGAGGAAGAAAGCTACTTTCCCTCCACGGAGGCAAAATCCAGCCTAGAAGTTACGCCCGGAGAACATATGAAGGAAAGAACCCCTCCTGCGGTACCCTGAGCCTCAATTGTTACATGTTCGCAGAGAAATGCAGATGGATACGGTGGGAAAGGAATCTCAGTGATGTAAATACTCATGAAGTGAGCTTAGAGCCAATTATGACGCATTTCTGCGAGAGCGGAAGTTCGTATCGGCGTTAGCGATGCGTCCTGGCAACAGCGTTGTATGAGAGCGGAATCCGAGTTGAGCGCGAGGCTTGCATTGCTCTCCTCAGCGTAGGAAGATCCGAAGCGGGGTAACGAGCAATAGAATAGATGAGATTAGCGACCGTGATATATCACAAATGAAGTGTCTCACGGGTTCATTAATGAAATTCATCAACGCTTTGGATCAAGAGCACTTTTGTCCCACCTCGAATATATGCCCAAATGTGAGTGAACGATAAGACGGAATACAACAAACGACTCAAGCAGACTCATGCGTTCAACTATTTCTGATTTCAAGCTTGAGGCCCTAACCTAAGCTAATATTGATATCCCTCTCCAGACAACTTTCCCGACCTTTTCAGGCAGGCGAGGTTGATTTGTCTACGTCAACACGACTTCCTATTGGCTCTTGCCAATAAGTTGAGGGTGGGATGGATGGATTTGATACATTCGCCCCGGAATTTGATGAGTCTTCTCCAACCGTCATTAAAGAACGCTGTTTTACCCCACCTTAGTAGTTGGATCAATCCTGGCGGGGAAGAGTACATACAGCCATCAACCCTTTATTTACACACGACACATCTTGCTAAATAGATCACAAGTGCTTGCTCTTATTGACCGACTAATTGATTGATTGATACGGACACAGCGGACTTTCACGAATTCTGGCCTGGAGATAACGGAGTATGGCTCCTGTGTATAGGATTGCTGTCATACAGCTGCATCCTAAGGTAAGATTTTACTTTGTTTGTAATCGCTTCTGGAATTCCGATATAAGTTTTGAGTAATACTGCTGTTTGATTTGCCTTGTTGTGTTGAATTATTTTTGCTTGAGTGGATGGAACCGTAGACACGCGTCATTTAAAGAAAAGCTAGTTGCTTTTCGTATGCCTCACATCGCACAATGCTCCGTCTGCTTCTTGGCTCGTCGTGCTTCAGCATTCATTCCTTGTTCTTCTTCCTATGTTATTGGATACCCTTGAGATATAGATGAAGATGGATGGCATGCAGACACAGATATTCCTTGGTTTGGTCGCCACCACCATCATATCTGAACTTAGCCCTGCTTCTTTTCTGGAACATAAGAAAAATAACCAGTGTACGTTTACATGCTAACTGTTATTTTCTAATAGCCTCTGGATATAGATGGCAACCATGCCAGAGCCGTTCGATACATTCGCGACGCAGCAGCGCAGTCTTGTCATCTCGCTGTGCTTCCAGAATATCACCTCACAGGCTGTAAGTCATCAACCTATCTTGCACAATACAACGCTCAAAGCTATCATGGAGACACTTCCTCCTCCTCACAAATGGGTAGCCATGTTGACGTATAAATCCAGGGGTCCCCGACTCACCGGAGTTCATCCCTCTCTGTGCCCAATACCAGCAATACTTAGACGCATATTGCTCTCTCGCCGCAGAACTAAAAATCAATATCGTACCTGGCACCATTGTGGAGAAACACGACTCCTCTCTCCTCAATATCGCCTACTTCATCGTGAGTATGGTCTGTTTATTCTTTCCACTTCCATGTTATCCTGGACCATCGAACCCTCCATCCTCCATCCTCCTCATCAGCCAGCCAGCCTTCCCACCTCTTGAATTATCTCAGCCTCAATACTCCCCCTTCGAGAGCCACACTAACTCTCCCTTCCAACACAGTCCTCCACCGGCACGATCCTCTCGCACTACCCAAAGAAAAACCTCTGGCACCCCGAACGCCCACACCTAACCTCCTCCCTCCACACCCCCCACCACGCCTTCCCCACACCCATCGGCCCCGTCGGTCTCCTCATCTGCTGGGACCTGGCCTTCCCCGAAGCCTTCCGATCACTCATCGCGCAAGGCGCGAAAACAATTATCATCCCAACATTCTGGACGCTAGCGGATTGCAGCGCGAAAGGGTTGAGAAGGAATCCGATGGCGGAGGAATTGTTTTTGCAGAGTATGTTGACGGCGAGGGCGTTTGAGAATACGTGTGCGGTTGTTTTTGTTAATGCGGGGGGTGTGAAGGAGGATGGGGAGAGGGATGGGGAGAGGGATGGGGAGAGGGATGGGGAGAGGGGTGATTGGGTGGGTGGGAGTCAGGTTGCGGTTCCGTTTCAGGGCGCGCTGGGGAGGTTGGGCTGGGAGGAGGGTATGGGGGTTGTGGATTTGGACATGGAGATTTGTGAGTTTTGTCGTTTCTTTGGTCTTTCGACCATCCTTAAACCTTTCTTGCTATTCTCCTCGGTCTCGAGGCTTGTGCTCGAGACTGATACCTCCTCACGAACACACATCTTGATGGTAGCTACCATCATCTCCTGGAATATGCAACTCCATCTCTTATCAAGATCAACACTTGTGTTCTGTCGGGTGTGCCAGTATAATCAAAGCTTCGATACCATACTTAAAGTGCCGCGCTGACTTCGTAACTCAGTGGAAGAAGCAGAGGAAAATTACAAAGTGAGACAGGATATGGGGAGCGAGGGCTGGCATTACGAGTATTCTCTGACAAGAAAGTCGACGACAGAAGAAGAAAGAGGATCCTTGATGAATGGAATCCAGCAGCCATGATCTGCTCTAGCGATCATCTTTTTCTCTAAACACTCGCGCTTGCCATATTTGTCTGTGCAATTCAGAGGAACCTTGTTTGTACTGTACCTCCGAGGTTAACTTAGGTTGAAGAGCAACGTATCTTGAGGCAACAAACTTGCGGTATAGAAAGTTGAACAAGTGACCGCCCGAAGACCGTTCAGGAAATGTAGGATCTCCCAAGGCGGTAGAGAAACCGAGAGGAGTGAAGTGGATTGCTGTCTTCAGGTCGCCGATATCATATCATGGCTTGAACTCATGTTTCACATTCTGCTGACTGTACAGCTGTACCGAGTGTCTGACAGAACGAAATGCTTCTATACGAGGCCACTGGACAGGCGGGAAATAGACGGGAAGTCCATCACAGCTACACGAGGAAACATCCCAATGGAGAATGCGAGATGACAACAAACAAACAAACAACGAAAGACGCGAACGGCTCGAGAGGGCCGAAGAGAAGACAGATCCAAGCAACAACGCACGCTGCAACGTACGCAAAACCCTAGATCCTAGACAGGCGACAGATGGAGTCTGAAATCTCGAATGATCTGAATTATCGTTCTATTCTTACAAGGTTTTGAGCTCCATTGCCATGTCATGCCATGCCATATCACCATGCTGCATCGCGCATGCACAGTCGAAGCAGACGATGCGATGCGATGCTGCTTGAGGCCTTGACGACGCATATGCCACCAGATCCGACCAGACGAGACGAGGAGACAACATCCCAGCCCAGCAAAAGCATCAAAGTAACTCCGTCGGCAATGCTCGCTTTGCTCGCATGCTTCCCAATCCGGTCCAAGGATAGCGCCTAACCAGCCAACCAACCACCCAGTCCGTAAACACCACCACCCACCGAACCAAGTAAGCAGAAAAATGTCCCACCCAGCCTCCTCCATCCCACGTGCTATGCCATTTTTGTGATTTTTGGAATGTGTAAATATCCCAACAGATGAAAAGGAAAGACTCGAAAACCCGTACAAAACATCGAAGGGGTATAGTAGTTCAGTTGTGGGGAGAAAGCATGTGTGTCTTTCCCAACCAATGATTCTGGTGCATATTCTAAAAAGGTCTGCGCCACATGTGGCTGACGGCCTACCGGCCCGCGTCCCCTGCAGTGAAAACGCTCAGATATCCACTCCTAACGAGCTCTCGCAGCTTGTGAAAACTCTCGAAATGAGCTCCCGCTGGGCCCGTGTTGGTCTTGGTCTTGGTCTGGCTTCTTTCTCTCTCCCCTTCCTGCCTCTCCTCGCCGCTGACTGTGACTGTGACATCCCTGCCTTCTTCGGTCGCGGTGGCCAGATCAGCTAGGCGTTGCAGACTCTGACTCGCGACTGAAGCATGTTTGCTCTCTGTTGTGCCAAGATGGACAGGCGGTACTGTGTTGTTGCTGGCAGCTTGTTTCCTGTGGGCAATTAAATCCCGTACAGCCGCATCCCAAGTCGAAGGAGCTTTTCGAGCCTCTAGAAGAGTCCTCAACCCCTCTTCGGCCTCATCTCGTGTAGCCTCGTATTCTGTTAGGTCTAAGAAAACTAATGCGACCAGGGTTGTGCAGTGGTAGGTTAGTGGTGAAATAAGACCCGGATTGTTGACGAGCTGCGCAAGAGTGTTCAATGCGCTTTCTTTGAGGTCGAATGGCTCTAAAGTGGTGAGAGTAAGCCCCACCAGTATTTTCAGATGCCAATAGCACATGTGTAGAAGAGGGGCATTCGATGATTGCAATACTGATGCAGGAAGTGACTCCCGAAACCGCTCGAGCTCTCCTCGGAGAAGCGTGCCGTACACTGCGTCTCGAGGGATACTGAACGTAGGAAGATCGGTAGGAGCAAGTGCAACATCAGAGGTATGTCCCAAGATGATTGATAGGCCTAAGAAATCAAACCATTAGCAGTTTTCTCTTTGCAGAAACAGACAGTCTTACGGGCTAGTTGGTAGAGATCGTCTCCTAATAGAGCTTGGTCTTCTGGGTATACAACCACGCTACTATCAGGAATCAGTGATGGAGTAGCTGTGCTTGAAGCATGCCACCGGTCCATTATCACCAAACTCCACCAAAGTCTCCTGCCGAGCTTCTCATCAGTGTCGGGATCATTCTCGGCCAATTGATCGAATGGCTTGTGCAGGTGCAACTTCATCGAATAAGCTACACCCACAGCACCACCAAGCCAAACTGATCGAGATCGGCCATCTTGTCCAGCGGTGGATGGAGGGTGGGTCTCGGCCTCGGTGGCTAACAGTAGCATTGTTTGAAGGTAAACAATGTTTGCTGAAAATGACTGAGCCGGTATCGAATTCAGCTCTGACAGACCAACGAGATGGGCTGCCTTTCGAATGCTTGGCGGTTCGTTGTTGTAGACATTTGATGAAGGATAAGAGCGAACAGCAGCGTGAAGTGCTTCATAGAAAGCTTCTCGTAAAGTTGCAGGGAATCCTACAAGTCGCGCAAGCATCTTAGCTCTAGTTGTTGGAAGAATTGGATAAGTAGGATGTATGAATCCGTAGTATCTAGGCCAGATTAGCGCAAAATCAGTAACAGGAAATCAAATCAATGTACCCCTCAAAAATGGCCTCGTTGGACTCCGACATACGATCATTGTAATTGAGATCCTGTGAAACACCTTCATACGTATTGCTCTGGGGGCGTGCCATGTCATGAGGTGGTTGTCGCCATACAGCTTGCGACTGAAGACCATTAGGTGAGTAATTGGGTTCTCTGAACATTTGACCAGTCGGAGCTGGGTGAGGTGGAGGATACCCCGAGTGCACCATATTTCGTAAAGGTTCTTGCGGCTGTTGTTGACCCCATGTACCTACTTGTCTCTGCGCCAGAAATGGTGAGCCAAAATCACCTCCAGAAACTGCGGAATAAGTCCTCTTCCTCGGGGCTTCGCCTTGAGGAGGCGGCGAGAATTCCTCAGATGGTCGATGCTGGGTTGGGCTTTCTTGGTGTGTCATATACTGTGGCACCATATCACCACCTTGTCCGTGGATGGCTCCCTCCAGAGTATTCAAGCGGTCCGCCAGCTCCTTTATATATCTGATTTCTTCAGTTAGCTGCTGGGAGTGATCTGAAGAGCAAATATTGTATAATGCTGCTGGACATACCCTTTACTGGGCCCTCTCTTCATTGGTACCCTGCTGAACTGACAAGTTGTTCCGACCCGCTTGCAACTCGAACATTGTTCATCCCCAGGTTCTCCTGACGCGTCACATTTGATCTTCTTGCGCCGACACTCATCACACGCTCGAGACACCTTAGATCGCTTCCTGCTTGCCATTGGTCCTTCTGGTGTACCATATTGCCCTCCCATCGGGTCCATAGAGCCATGACTAGGTTGCACCTGAGGGTTATGGGCTTGCTCGTGCTCATACTGGTGGTTGACGAGAGGTTGTTGCCCTTGATTCCTGATATCCTGACCATCAGCCATATTTCCTCCTGGGCCAGAACTCATGGCAGGCGCGAGACCATGAGACGACAAGTGTGCTGCGATTTCTAGTTCATCTGGGTTTGAGAGGCCGTGCTGCTGCTGCTGCTGTTGATGTTGATTCGAAGACGCAGAGTAAAACGGGCCGCCTTGGTCGGCAGCAACGGTGTTGGGGGAGGGGTAGGACATATTCGGCGCGTCGAATTAAGGCAAACTGCTAGCAATTCGTCATGGAAATGGACATGGACACGGGTGGGCGAGCGGGGTCCTGCAGCTCTGGCAAAGTGTCAGTGTTTGATATTGAAGATACCGTCCCGTACTTTATTGCAGTCTCGGTTGAAGAGCAGAAAGCAGCAGCCAGTCCAGCAGTGTTCGGCGCGACCTGCAGCAGGATGCGCGCCACGAATTCTGCCTCAATCAACTTACTTGTTTGCCAGACGGAAGTAGCAAAAGTACGCGACCCCGATAACGGCACGGCGCGCTCGAAGCGGATGCTGTGAGTTGAAGTCGTGGGATGTTGTGAGAGCCACAGGGGAGAGATAGTTGAAGGGGAAGCTTTTCGGGGATCACTAAACTTTATTCCGAGAATCATCCATGCACTGCCCGAACAGCGCTAGCCCGAGAAGGCTTAGATCATGCGCTATCACTAAAAGCCCTCGGCTGACCTTTGTTGTTGTGTTTGGACTTGAAAATTGTCCGTGAAGCCCGTATCAACAATCAAGATGCATCAATTCCGAACTGAGATCAATCGGTACAAGTGAGTACAACACACCGGTATATCCCTAGTGCTCGCTTGGATTTGTTTGAGTATGAGTACTTCAGTTCTGTGCCTATACTGGAATTCAATCCCAGGAGATTGAATGTCAGGAAACACAAACATAGGCAGAGAGACAGCACAGGTGAGGTCGGAAGAACAGGAACAGGGTATGGAATCACGGGAGGCTTTGAGCCTTGAAACTTCGGAGGATTTCTACGTGTTTTATGGCCCATAATCAGCACCAGCATCGGAAAACCAGGGTCAGTTCGGCGCCCCTTGCATTCGGACTGGGGGCTTGAGTCTCCTTCATTGGGCACAACTCTTGCCCAGAGCAGCGTCGCCTCCCCCTCACACCTCTGGAGACGAGCACATCACCGCCGCCAGCCAGCCAGCATCCACACACAACCTCCTCCTAACTGCGGCCGGAGTTGGTTCACCCGCGGCCTGCACTCGTTGGGGATGAGCCTAAACCGTCCGCCTATCGTGCTCAACCATACACCTCCTGCTGCTCAGTTAGCTCAGCATCCATTTCTGCCGTAAGAAGCAGCCTGTTTAGACGGAAGAAGCCCTGGATCTTCCGCTCAGATACAGCAGCTGGTAGACATCATGCGACACAAAATGAACTGGTAGGGCCCGATTGTACCATGCCAAGCCCCCGCACTTTGAATTTGATATTGAGGAAATATATTTCCCCACCGGAAACGAAACCACAACTGCATGCCTGGCATCGGCGGAAAGTTTTTACGGTGCCGACGACAATGAGGTGCTTCTGTCCAACCAGGTTCTACTGCGGCTGCTACCTCCTCATATCCATCAATCAAGCTCTTCCCCAAGGATATCTTGTGTAGTCGAAATCCCATCCATGAAAATGCGGGCATCCATGATCTCACTTATGGGAGTTGGTATTTTCTTCCAATTGGCGATAAATGGAATTGGGGATATCTCACTGTAGCACCACACTTCACTCTCAAATCGGCAATGCTGGGCCTCCCAGCAACCGTGCTAGTTCTGCGAACGGCTGCTGCATGTCATATGATGGTGAAGCCATCTAGCCAGGTATAGATGAAGCATCGGCATATCGTTTCATGAACAAGTGAGCAACCGGCAGTCGAAGAGGTAGGCTGTAGTGGGGGAGCTTCCTGTGACCTGCAGTAGAGGAGGTGCGTCTAATCAGACGGACCGATGATCGATGCTCCCTTGTAAATCGAACATCAGGGTCTTCCCGTAGTCGATGTGGGGTAGCTGGTGGGTTAAAGATGATCCGTTTTAAGTTGTTCTGATACAGTCCACGGGGTTTTTGAGGTCTATTGGTCCTGTGGAGCATTTAAACAGCAATCGCCTGGTCCAAACTTTTGGCCTTGCGGCAGAAGATACCCGCAAACAGTCAACATTGTGAACGAGATTGACACGTTATGCAACGAAATGAAACTAGGGAATAGAAAGGAAGGATGGCAGATATGTGCGTATATTGTAATATATGATGACATTGAAATCTATGGACATTGAAAAATTCTGTACTACATCATCAAAACCTGCCATGCAGTGCAGATACAAAGAAGTCATCGAGTCGTCGGCAGATACATCCAAAGAGATAATCAGTCGAAGGCCTGCTGCCTTTCCCCGGGTGTTATTGAGCCCAGTTGTTGTTTTCAGGCATATCACTCTGGGCATCGTTGCCTGGTGTCTGAGTTGGGACAAACGATTGCATCCAGAATGCATCATGGTCGTCTTCAGTAGGCAGAAGCTGAAAATTTGTTGTATCGTCAAACGGAGTAGTATTGTGCCCAGACTTGCCGTCATCCATGTAGTTGGCAGTTGAAAGACCATGGTTGCTGTTGTTGTTGTTGCCGAAGGCCCCGGAAGTCTGAACACCCTTGAGGAACGAGTCCAAGTCAAGCGAATCGAAGTTGTTGCTTGCCAGCATCTGCGCTTGAGGCATACCAATGTAAGACGACGCGGTGCTCAATCGGTAGCCATCTATATCCCCAAAGTCGGAGTTGTCAAAATCCGAGCCATATTGGTTGTTGAGCAACGATGGTCGGCTTCCGTTGTTCTCATTCAAGGGGATAAAATCTTCAACCTCGGAAATTTCGCCAGAAGTTGAAGTTGTGGTCAGAGCTGGGTGATCAATGCTGCTGAAATCGAATCCGGTGAAGGACGGGGCTTGGCTGTATGAGGACGTTGCGAAGTTGTCATTGTTAAAGTCGAGTCCATCATAATGAGACCAATCGATGGATGTAGCACTTGCCAGACCTGCAGAGAACATGGGAGGCTCATGGTCGGGAACAGTAGCAAAGCCATCCACGGAATGCAAAAAGTTGAACTCTCCAGGAATGATCGACAAGTCTAGAGGGGGAAGCTGGCCATTCAATTGATCCAAATTTGATTGGGGGATGACGAGGGGCGAGCCGTGTTCAGACTTCACCATGCGCTGTTCCTGTTGCGCACTGACCATCGAATCCTTGATATGAGAATCGCTGTGTAACGCATCGATGGTGTTGGTATGGGGTAGATTATCAACAGATCTGTTAGCTAGACCAGATGGAGAAGATCCATGGATCGAGTGTGATCTTGGTACAACGTATGGTAAACCACATTTGGAGGCCATGTTGTTATGCTTATGAACCGGCTTGTGGTGACCATTGGTGAATATTGTTAACCCTCCTCCATCCGACTGTGCCGTCAAAGCTCGAGGTCTGCGCTTCTCGTCTTTAGGCGCTGCAATTATGGACGGTTCGTCTGAGTCGGATTCGGGGACTGGATCCAGGTGCTCCTTTTTCAGAGCACAAGTGCATCGGCCTGTGTGACTACAACAGCAGCTATCTGCTGTGAAAAGTATCAGAAACTGCTGCTGATGGGCCTCAAATATGCCATGGAATGCTCACCCTGAGGATCGGTATCATGGCTACAGCCGCCCTTGGTGTGTGCCTTCTCGCCACACTCACATCGAACGTGCGCAGAGCGAGACTTGCGCAGAGTTCGACAGTGGGTACACTGCGAAACTGGACGGCCCTGTAGTGTGACCGGTCAGTAGTGGTCAGTAAGTTTGCAGATGCCCTGTATACCTTCTTATTGATGTGCTGTAACGGTCGATCCGAGTGCTGGCAATTGCTAACACGATGACCTCTCACGCATGCCTCGCAGGCATACTTTTCGCCTTTGATCAACATCGTGAAGTGGCTCTGTTGTTGATGAGGATTGAGAATGGGTGGCGGACGAACAACCGTAAACGGTCGACGCAGTGCCGAAAGAATAAAGAAACCTCAACGCGGAGGGATTTGATTGTTTGCAATCGCGAGCGACTGCAGAGTCGAGTGGTCGAGTCGTTAAGGCTGTGAAAGAGAAGTATGTACGGTGGTAGATCGTTTGTTCGTTCGTTCGCTCATGAAAATGCAGCCGCCGTGGTATATGCCAATCCGATCCGATCCAAACCAAACCAATCCAATCCAATCAAAGACTCCGAGATGATTCCAACGCCTGACGATGCGAAAAGGTTGAGGAAGAGGAGAGGAGATTTACAATGGCGAAGCCTTGCACCGAACGGCGCCGGCTGAAGCAGCAGGACACCGAATGTCGGTTTGGGCGACCAAAATAGGAGGCGTTTCTCTAAGGGTCACAGAATTGTGGTGAGCCGTAAGAAGAGAGAGAAGGGGAAGTTGGTGGGCTGTGGAATTTGATGTAGTGGGAGTACGGTGGCCGGGAAGATTGGGCGTAATGTGCCAAAAGTGCAGTTCAGGTTAAGAAGTCCGCCTCGGGTGTGGGCTGTGATGGGAGGGGCATGGGATCTACTGGATGGATGAGGTTCAGGTAGTGGAAACAAGAAGATAGATGTGCCTTAATTGATAGGGCAGTACCTAATTTATTAGGTCCGACAGTCAGTCATTTACCTTGGTAGCAGCTTTTTACAGACAGTGGCGCGCCAGCAGCAGGGAGAATCCGGACAGGTTTGCAGGTGCAAGTCTGCAAGTCAACGCTATAGTGGTGATTATGACCATCGATATCGACGGATTCCGTCCTCTTCCTTTCCTCCTTTGCCCTCTCCCTTTCTCTCACACACACATCCCTCTTGCCTTGCCCTCACACTTCAGCTCGTGGACTACGGCGATTTTAAGGCTTCCGGCCGCATCCTGCTACAATTGCCCCGTTGGACGAGGATGACATCCACTTCCTGCAGTGGATGTAGTAGTGTGCATGCAGCACTATCCTTCCTGCATGTACTTTGCTGCAGCTTTTCCTCTGATCCTGGCCATGCGAATCATCCAGCGGTACCAAGGAAGTTGGCGACTGTGGATCTGGAATAGCAACATCTAAGTACTAGGTAGAAATACGACTGGGCTTCATTAGTATTCGGTAAAAAGGGATGTGCTGGAGATCCGAGGCTGGCTACATAGGTAGATACTCGACTCAACTCAACTCAACTCAACTCAAACAAGTGCAAATACAAACTTTATGCCGGTTTATTCGAATCGGGCGTATGGAGAGCAGATGATGAAAGGATTTCACTGATGGCGCTTCAGCTGTACGGCCAGGTGCATTGCAGGTGTTGTATCATCGTATCAGTAGGCGCTTTTGAAGCTGATACAGTCCTGCTGTTCTGCGTTCAGTTCCCACTATCAGTACATTGCTCATCAAGCCAGCCCCTCCATATCCAGTACTTCAAGCCATTAGGAAGATACTGCACTCCTGCAGACAGGCCGCCTCCTGTTGACATGCAGCCGGATCCGTGGCAGGACATCAGCCAACAGCAAGGGCCAGTAGATAGATGAAGACTCTCGGGAAAAGAAAGCTCTTTGCCCTACCAGCCCATAACAACATGTAAAGAGACTTTGTTACCGTTTTCTCATGATGCAGGTTGTGAGATTCAAAGCCATCTTCCCATTGGACAACCGTGTGTTATCGACGTAGAAATGACACCCCGCGGAAGGCACACCTTTGACTCTCATCACCCACAACCAAGACTACACAGCCCCAATTCTTGCCCGATCGATGAGAATCTCCAGGTTCTCCAGGATAACAGGATGACAGGGTTGACCACCGGCCAGAGCGGCCATGTTCCGACTTCTATCGGTTTGCAACCTGCTCTGTTGCTCCACAAACTGTCGAGGTCTTGTTCTGCCACCTAGTTTCGTTCGTTCATTCGTTATTCAGCCCTGCTTCGAGGGCCAGATAGCCGTCATTTACCTAGGTAAAACTCAATTCCATCATCTAACTTTAGGGCATCTATGTTTTACTGTAGCAGCAAAGTCTCCGTCTCCCGAAAACAAGATCCACTCTAGCAGGCACGGCACTCCACCCCAGGACCAACATCTCAGTGCTGCCAGCATTTCCCGCCAATTTGAATGGTCAATTCGAGACTCGCCCGTGTCCCCCATCCTCGACATTCGTGAACTTCCGGAGAAAGCTCGTGCAGGTTGCAACGCTAGACTGGCCCGTTTCGAGCTTCCTGCATAGATGGTTGGTTTGTTGACAAGATACCGTATCCAGACCGTTTCTTCACTATTTCAGATGCAAATTTTGCATCTGACATTTGCATCTGAAATATTTACATACCCAACGAAAGCCAGGCTGCGCCTCCCTGGTAACTTCGCAGCTGCCTGCACTTTTCCAACAATCCGATCATCTGGACACTAGACAGCAAATCCGCAACACCCCTTCAGAACTGGCCGGAGTATCAAGACACCCCAGCCAGCAGCGATGCGATTCACAGCACGTTGCGAGGAGGTTAAGATATTACGGTGGCCCATTTCGCCCGCCAAATGTTCCAGAATTCCCAGTCGTCACCCGTGGACGAACTCACCAGCCATCTCCATCAAAGGCCGAATAACCGTCGCTTCAGGCCTGACGGTGGTTGCGATTTGAAGTGAACCATCGCCCCTGCAGGATGTGGGCGTACGTTTCTCCGAACGTTCGCACACTGAAAGTCTGGGAACCAAGCGACGGTGAGCCTGCCAGATCTGAGACGTGTCTCTCACTACAGTAATAGCAATCCACAATCGCGATATCCGCCAGCCAGCCAGCAACCGAAAGGAAAAGAACCATCAAAGGCGCCAAGCGCGCCAAGAGTGAAAAGGCACACGAGACAACTGTCACACATCCATCTCCTCAAGCATCTGCTTCGCTGGACATCCACGACGAGTGCAGAGCGGCCAATGTTGAACCCCCCGCGCTGCCGATGATAATAATTTTTATTGCCAACCGGGGCGCATACTATCGCCTCTATCTCTGCTGCAAATGTCATGTTCTGCACGCTGAGCCAAGTAAGACTCCCCACGCTGGACGTCTTCACACCGCCAGAAAGGATTCCACTGCACTGCTTGTAGGACGAATGGCATTTATCGCGCAAAGATCACGTGCCTCAGGCCCGTCTTGAATCTGGAAGGTTGGCGACGACGAGGTCGGAGAGCACGTCTCCGCTGCTACTAATGTCAAGATCATGAGTAAGTTTTTGTCATCTGCTGGTTATCATCGTGTTTGGACTATCTTGTTGCCGAGGCCAAGCGAGATCCACCCATATGGCAGCCGAGCAGGTTTGCTATTTTTGAATCTCTTCGTTGTGCTGTGTATTTTGTGATCACTCTCAATGTTGTTTTGGCTTTGCCAGGGCATCTCAGAGAAGTGCAATTTCGGTCATGCCCTTCAGCGTCAGATTTCAACTTTGCGAATCTCGAATTTTGCATTTCTGAACTTTTGCATCTTATCCCGAGCTTCCACTCTCCGTCTTATTCCCATTGCACATCTTCTTACTGTCACTTGAATGCTCTAGAGAATGGCTAAGCGGAAATATGTCACGGACTATTCGAGACTTCCCTCTAAGCCTACGTATTCCCACTACAATAAGTCTTCTCTCTCTCTCAAATTCTGGGTTCTCAAGTTCGGCGGCAGTGCGGCACAATCTAGTTTCGATTGCTACGCGCTAAATCCACGCCAAAGAGCAAATCATCTCGAACTAATGATCTTCCCTGCCACTACCATACAGTACTGGCAAGTTCAAGGGTCAAGGTCCCAGCCGTCTGTTTACAATTGTTCTAGTGCCCAGATAAGCTTTCCGGGTGTCACCGAAAGCATCTGCCGCTCCCGAGGATCGGTCAATTGCGCCATTCTAAATCTATCTGCAAATGGGTGAGAGACCAGTAACATACAAAACTCAATTTGCGACTGTGACGGGTCTATTAAAACTCAATATCAAGCAAACTCGCCTGACCTGTGGCCATTTCATCCTTGAAGCACACAACCCCAGCTCAGGTCAAGTCTCCTGCAAGTAGCAGACATGAAGTCAAATTGCAAGCAGACATACATACGAATTGCAACCGACCAGATTATCTCTTCATCGTATCGCCTCGCTACCTTCCCCGTACCGATATCTCCCCGCGGCGAGTAAACCGCGAACCGAACCGCTCCAAAAACCTTTAGCGAGCTCCAAAAAGATATCAATAAAACCACTCACATCACCTAGAAACCATTACCACACCCCAAAAATCCCAGCAGAAAACAGCAAAACAAACTCCCACCGCGGCTGCGGTGGGAGAATAAACCCCGGCTGGGGTTTCCTTTTTATCCTTCATCCGGGTCACGCCGCCTGGCGCTGGGGTCAGGGTTTGGCCATCCGGGGGTTTGGCCATCCGGGGGTTTGGGTCGAAGTCCAAGTCCAGGTCCAGATCCAGATCCTGGGGGATAGAAATTTGATTATTTCGTTATATAGGGTAGGACTTTGGCGGGGTTTTGCCGAGTGGAGTGGAGTGGAGTTCACTTTTGGGGTTGAGGTGAATGTGAATTGGTATGGCGTCTTAACTTACGAGTTAGGGTTTGTGCCACGAGAGCCGAGAAGCGAGAACATCTTTCAGCGCATACATGTTGGTTTCAGGAGACTGGTATTTCTTGACCTGGCTGTAAGATTACCTATATGAAGTGTGTTGAGAAACTTGAGATACAGCTGGGTTTGTTTCTCTTTACTATGTTGTGTCTTGACTTTGCCATGCGTGCCCAGCGTCGAGATACAGCTGGGTTACTCAACAACAAGAAGAACTAGAATCAACCCATCTTGCTTTCATCTCCATCCAAAAGCCCAACTGAAAGCCTTATTCTTGCAAATGCGCTCTCATTCATTGATGGTATCTACCTACGCTATCCTGCGCCCTCAGCACAAATCCCTTCACGCCCCCAACCAACCAAATGCACAATCCGCATATCCGCAGTAGAACCCCTGAACACAAACGCTCAAGACCGTATACTGGTTGGTATCTTTCCTTCCTTCAGCCTCCCTTCCACCTAGTATCTAGTTGATCTTCTTCGCGCCAGCAGGTCGTTGCGAGATCGCCTTTCCATTGCGTTGTTGATAGACACCGTACAGGAAGAGGGCACCGACAATTGCACCGATGACGACGATGTTGCCTGAAAAGACACTGTCAGCTTCTTTGCCACCTTCACCTTCACTCTCCCTCCTCCTTGTCCTTGTCCATTTCCCATCCTCGCCCAACTCGACCCCAAAAATTGAAAGAGGGGAACTTACTCAACAAGAACTTCAAGACGCCCTCGAACGTCTGCGCCAGACCAGAGACCATCGTACCGACAGCAGAGAAGGCCGAACCGATGATACCGAAGATGGTGTTGAAGATCGACTGGATGACTGCGAGGATCGAGCCGATGATTGCGGTGATGCCGTTGATGATCGAGGAGATCAGGGAGCCGAGGTTGTCGAGGAGGGAAGGCATAATTGCGCGTGTGATTGATAGTTTGTGTTTGTGTTTGTGGTGTTGTGGAGGTGGAGGTGTTCTGGAGAAGCGTTAAACTTGAGGTTCGAGTCTTGTACATTGAGTCGGGAGCTTACTGTGTAGTTGGTGGTGAAAGTTCCCGTTGTTTTAATCTCGAGGAAGATCGAAACCAGAAAATCTTTTTCTAGGCAGAGTATGTAGATGAATTCAAGTTGCGTTCAAGTTCAAAATTTAACACTCGTTCACTTTTACCAACAAAAGAACAAGAAAACCAGGCACGAGAGGTGTGGCTGATACCCGGCTTTATACTCTCACCTCAAGCTTCCCGTCACCTACCCCCGCCAACAACACTCCAGCTTGCTTGCCTGGCATTGTGGCGCATTACCATCATACAAATGACCTCACATCCCCCAAACGAAGGAGATTTTCCTCCGCGACCTATCACTGCGTGACACTTGATCGTCTCGCGGAATTCTGAACCAGTTCCTGAGTACACGGGAACATAGTGTGTAATATTACGTCATACTCACAAGGCTACAAAGCAACGCAGTTTCGTGGTGATTTGCAGAGTCAGCCAACGAGAGGCAGAATCAGAATGCCATGTTATCCTAGATCGAGATGTGGAAATTGGCCCGCCGCAGAAACACTTGCGTCATTGCCGTCTTGACAGGCAGGGATGGCACGGATGGCTGGGGTGCAGCTCGCTTAGACAAGTAAGTGGCTTGGTATACATGACAAGGTTTGAAATTTTTGAGAATGCCCTCATTTGTTTGGATGCGCTTCACTTGCCGAATTCATTCGTGTTGACCCTTCGCGTTTGTACGCCGAATGCACGAGCTTTGAGATATTTCTTCTAAGTGAGTTGATATATCATGCCATTCCGTTCTGCGTTTCTTTGAAATTGCTTGGTTTCGTGTGAGAACTTGAGAGACCATTGTCTGGGCTTTCGTAGTCGATCATCGTTGTACTTCTTTGAGCTGGCCATCCAGTGTCTGTGGGAGAACAAATGTGGATTCCCCTTGACCACATTCAAGGGTTAGGATAGGCACTCCGGTATTGTCTTTCCCTCTAGCTTATCCTCCATCATTTCCTGATATCGAGTAGCTCGTCCATACAAAGTACTCTCAAACGAGACCTTTAGATCCTCCACAGTTGAAGAATCTACGTCTCGGATTTCACCCAATCGGTCCCCACTCCTTTACAACACTCACATACAGCAATGCCACCCAAAAACTGGCCCCCAACCGTCCCCTACCTTACCAACCCCATCTACTCCCCAACCCTCACACCCACCCACCTCTCAACCCTCCGCACCCGACCCCACTCAACATCCGACCTCCCACCACAAACCCCCAAAGGCCCCAACACCCTCGTAAAAATAACACCCATAACAACACCCACCCACCCCGCCAACGGCCAAAGCGGACTCTTCGCAACGAAAGACCTCAAACCCGGTACATTCATCCTCCGATACATCGGCGAGATCCACGCCTCTCCACTCCCAGCCTCCTCAGAATCTCAAACCGATCCCCACGCTTCCTCCAATTACGACCTCTCTCTCGACCGGGAATTCGGCATCGGTATCGACGCCGACAAACGCGGCAACGAAGCACGATTCATCAATGATTATCGCGGCGTAGCTGAGCGACCTAATGCTGAATTCCACGAGGTTTGGGATGTGGGCAGAAAGGAGAGGGGGATGGGGGTTTGGGTTTTGCCCGAGGGGAGGAGTGGGAAGGGGAAGGGTGTTAGGAAGGGGGAGGAGATTTTGGTTAGCTATGGGAGGGGCTTTTGGGGGGCGAGGAGGGGGGAGGAAGAGGAGGAGGATGGGTGAGAGGTGGAATGAGGGATCGTGGTATGGGTTCTTGTTTTGCTGTTTACTCATCACCCTTCGTGCAATACCCCACGCCAAATCTCATATCTGGCATTTATGGCGAGGGCTGGTATTGAGGCAAGCGGTGGAGGAGAAGATCGATGGGGAGAAAGGGGTTGATCAGCAGAGAGGGATGGAGAACGGAGGAGGGTAGGAATCAGAGGGTTGATTGATCTGGAACACTGTGAAGAGCAAGATAACGCAACTAAATACCGATCTTGAACCGGAGGCCCAGAGCTTAAACGTTTCATGCATGACTTTCTACACCACATCCGCCACTTTCCAAATTTCCTCTGGTGTCCTTGCACTCTTCTTTTCACATATCGATGTTCATGGGTGGCATAGGTGGCAAGCATATTAGGAGCCAAGCGAATAGGCGATGAATGTAACTATGTCATGCCAAAAACAAAAGTCAGAAATACATAAGAGAAGAGAGATTTGCCATCCATCAGAAAGCATGTCACTTGAATGGACATTGAAAGGACGTCTTCCTTAGCTCAAAATCAATTGTCATTATTTTGCATAACGCCAGCTCCCGTCATATGCGGAGCATTGCTGCTGCAAACCTCTAACCAAAACGCCATCTTAGGTATATGCACATATCTACAAAACCCGCCGACCCAAACCAAATCATTACTGTTTACCTGCCGCCTTCTCCTGGCCTCTCCCCCTGCCTCTCGCCAAAGCAGCATCACCCCTCCCCCTCCCACTCCGTCCCTTCGCACCACCCTTCCCCCGCCCACCACCACTCTTCCCACCTTTACTCGACTGCGCAGACTTGGTCCTCGCAGCTTCCTGCTCCTGCGCCCTCCGACTCTCCTGATCCCACCACTCCTGAAACGCTTGTTCTTCCTGAATCTCCTGGAGACTTCGCTTCGCGACAGCTTCCTTGATGACCTCCTGCTCTCGGCGCTGCTGTCCAATGATGTCGGACATGGAGAGCTGAAGGGACGGCTCTGCTTTACCGGCTGGCGTTGTGTAAGATTTCGAGTGGGGGACGATGGGGGACGATTTGGTGATTCTTGAGTCGAGGATTGGGCGTGATGAGCTGGCAGAGGAACTTTGGCCTTTCTTGGCGTTGCTGTTGTTCCCGTTTCGGCTTTGGCCGGCGAAACGAGTATCTGGTGATGCGGTTCGTCTATGAGTGGAACCCCCTGAGGGTATTGGAGAAGCTAGAGATTTCCCAGGGAGACTAGCTGAAGGCTTTGATTCACTCAAGACATCCTTCAGAGAGGTCCTCTGCCCTAAGCCAGCAACCTGCCATGGAGAAGCGAGCTTTCCATCTTCCTTGTTGAGTGAGATTTGAGGCTTGTCCAAACCCTGCTGCTTGATTTGTTGCTGTTTCTTGCGTTCCTTTTGGGACAGCTTTAATCGAGCTTGCTTGTTCGTCGCTTCATCTTGAGCCTTCTGGGCAGAAATACTCTGGGATAGTGCAGATGTCCGGCTGGACGAAGCTTGTGCCATGATTTCCTTCATGTCGAGTTTCGAAGATGGGAGTGCAGGAGATGACCAAGTTTTCGGTCCATATGACAGATCCTCACCCGTTGTCTGAATTCCCAGTTCGGTTGGAGTTGACGGCGTTTCTTCTTCATCTGGGACTGAACGGGTCTCGGCCCAGGATATTTTACGAACCGCCGGGTCCGTATCAGCTATCAAATCTAAGGTGGTTCTTGGAGCCGGCGGACTCGCAGCTGCCAAGACCTCATCATCATCCATATCGAACATCAAGTCCACTGTGGAATCCTTCGGTCGAATGCTAGGACTAAACGGAGCATTCCTGGGAGTCTTTGATTTCCGGCGCATTTTTTCTTGGCTTGGCGATCCAGAGGCAAAATCATCAAGACTACCAACTCGTCCCCGGTATGAAGATGACAGCTTGTGATCGTCGTCCTTCACGTTCATGCGGAAAGTCATCTCCTTGATTCGCCTCTGTCTTTCTTCAAGTATATCCTCAGCTAGGATAGGATGTCGTTTATGTAGGAGCAATTCAGCTCTGCCACTCTTGGCAAAGGGAAGACAATTCAACTGGTTCGCCCTGACGACTTCATCCAGCTCGAGCAGCAGATCACTATCAAGATCATTGAGAAGATGATTCTCTAGCATTGACTCGAGCTGTAGGCAAATATACTCAAGAGCGTTATCTTTGAAAGCTGTTACAGCACAGGGAGCAATGGCGTTCAGCAGATTGCAAACGTTGCGAGTATTCACTGGCAAGAGTCAGCCTCTTATTTCTCGAACCTTTGCTAGCTGCACTTACCAAAGCGACCGATGACCTGTTGACAGATTTGCGACAATCGGTCAAGCATGAGTTCGTCACTCACAGCCAAAACGTCCATTACAAGCTCTGAAAACTCATCAATATCGGCGGAAACGATATCGTCAAAGAGCTCGTTCCCTATATCAGAGTAAATGTATCGCAGAACGAGATGAAAAGTCTCAGGCTGAACATGCTTCAAGTCGATTCGAACAGGCTCTGTATTGTTTTGTCGTCTCTCTGACAGCCATTGTCCACTAGCACGGCCGTTGAACAGGCCGTCGAAGAACGGGCATCGTTGGCATAATAGTGCACTGTGAACCACAACCTCAGAACCATCAAGCTCGATGATCGCATCACCGTCGTCGAAGAAGGTGGGGTCTTGTAGAGCCAGAGTCATATCGATGTTCATCTGTCTGTCGGGTTCAGACATCACGCGTACCGCAGCCTCGAGCTTTGACAGTCTCAAGTGACTAGCCACTTTCATGACTTCAGCACGGACTTGTCGATATCGGTAAGCCATCTTTGGGCAATGGCGAGTGAAATGCCAAACATCGATCACTGTATCAGTGTACAGGTATACGGCAAAATTGATGAGAGTGATGAAGTCGATGCCTTGGAAGATTATTTCCAGCCTCTTGGTTCCTGCGGCATCCAACAGATCACCAGGAGATGAGGAGCTATTCTGGATCACGAGAACATCAGGTATTGATGCCGATCCAGTCCGCCGGAAGTCATCCATCAATTTTCTGAGAACTGGGCTTCGAGATAAAATGAACCCATGAACCGGAATCCGTAGGTCAGAAATCGAGGTCACAAGATCGATGTCGTAACCATCAAGAGAATGGCCAAGCAAGTGGCGAGAGACGTCGCCTTCAAGATCCGGCGAGCTGAGAACTGCCCGTTTCAGAGGCTCAAATAAGTCTTTGGGTAAAGCGGGTGACCAAAATCGAGGAGTGTCTGTATCCTCATCTTGGGTTGCTTGAGAAGCCTCGAGTTCTCGAATGCTGAGTAATGGAGCCACATCAGACCATAGACCTTGCTCGTCAATCGTTATCTGAGTCCTCGTCACATCACAATCCTTTCTGATAGCAGCGTAGACACCAAAAGTCGTGCTTCGAACGGATGCCACCTTGGTAAGACCAGGAATTCTCTGGAATTTGAAGTCTTTGCGGTTGAAGTTTTTGGTACCCAGAAACGCATCTTTGATATTGGCTCGTTTGACCCGACGCCACACAGTACCAGCTTGCGTACACACAATTACTGAACCGTTTTCGGTGATGCCCACTGATTTGATGCCGTCCCAATGTCCCTTTCGTAAAGACCATACTCTTTCGGGTGTGGAGAGCGAATCCTTGATTTTTGCTGGATTGGTCGTGCTTGTAGCTGCATTTGTGGGAATACTTCGAACAGCGACAGTGAACAGATCGCCACGACTCGATACGGCTCCTAAAGCGTAGGGTCAGTCACTGGCATCTTGCTATTTCAAGGTGATACCTGAAGTCTGAGGACAGCTGTCTGAAAATGTCTTGCCCCCAGTTTCTCGCACTTAAGAAACACGAAAAGGAACGGCTACTCTACGAAATACAGTAGGACTTACCGATTGTGTCTCCACCAGCAGTGATGTGTGAAATGTGGTTTGCGGTAGACTCGTATCGGGTAGTCAGAGCGTTGGTCTTCAAAAGGTAGTTGGTAAAGCCCTCAAAAAGCGGGAACTTGACAATGTTGTATCCATAATTCGCGAAGACACAAACGGTGTGGTTTGCCAACAACACAATAGTAGCGGTGTTGATTGCCGACACCATCGTGATCGACGCTTTGAACAGAGATGCGGCAACTTTGCGAGGAATCGGCTGCATCTCGAGACTCCGTGAATCTGAGTCCATCAAACCCAGCTGCCCTTCATTTTTCCCCCATGTGAAAAGAGAAGTGGAGGTATGAGCGACGGAATGAAGAGCCGAAGCCGCAATTCCAACGATTGCTTCTCTTTTCAATGGCCCGAAGATTTGACGAGGCGTTGAGCAGACTGGCTCTTCGTCCTTTAAAGCTGGTCGAGGTAAAGTATAACCCAACTGGCCATAGGTATTGGTTCCCCATGACATGAGAGATCCGTCTGATGTGACAGCCAAAGAATGATTTTGACCTAGAGCAATTTTGGAAACTTTCTTTCCAGCGAGGGAGCCTTCCTCAATTGGGACGTAAGAGAACCTGGTGGTCTCATCGCCAGTGCCTAGTCTACCACCTGGACCAAATCCACACATGTAGAGGTTGGATTCCGGGTCAGTTGTCAGAATCGCACTATGCAGTTTGGAAAGTTCCATATCCTGGATAGTGATTGGACGGTTTGTTATGAGAGTAGGAAGTTCAGAGACGGATTTTGGGGGTGACAAAGGCGTGTTGAACAGGAGATCTTTGGCTTCGAATGACTCCGCATACTCCCGATAAAATCGAAATAAAAGATGATCAGGTCTCTTCAGGCAGATTTTTTCAGGATGTTGGCGGTCATCTTGGTCCTTGAAGCCTAGGCCGTGGTTCCGGCTGCTTCCCCAGACAAAGACTTCGTCGCCATTGATTGAAAATGGAGTACTTTCCAACGTTGGTCCCGCAAGTATCGAGTCTGCATCGTCCGATTCGTCATCTGAGCCATCTGCATTGCTATCCAGAATAAGAGAGCGCCTTGCGATTGTAGCATTATAGACGTCAAAGGGACTATTTCCTTCATAGTCCTTGACTTTTATGACAGAACTAGCAGCTCTCTGGACAGCATTCCCGACCTGGCTGCCCGGGTCCCGACTGTCCCTCTCAATTATAGCTCTTGCGAGAGTGATATTCCCGAAATATAAAGCTCTGTGCAAAGCCGTCCACCCATTCTCTGTATCTTGTGCGTACAAATCGACCGCAGGATGTTCGAGAAGTGCCAGAGCAAGGCTTGTCGCAAGCTCGGAGGTAGAAGAGGCAGCACGATGCAGAA
This sequence comes from Helotiales sp. F229, assembly GCA_002554605.1. NCBI lineage: Eukaryota > Fungi > Ascomycota > Leotiomycetes > Helotiales > Helotiales sp. F229. The sequence goes on from MXAW01000017.1 coordinate 303,795, forward strand.
TCGTAAGTCCAGCATGATCTCTGCTATTGATATCTGCTCGAGTAAGACTCGCATTCAGTCCCTTTGTGCCACTTGCGCCCTGCTGTCCAGATACTTTCCGATTCTTCGTAACAGTTCTCGGCGATGGCGCAAATCCACCTGGGCTTCCAGTTATGCTTCCCCAACTCTGCGCATGTCCCAGCCCTCCATAGCTCTTGGGTGTATATGGGGTATTTTGACTGCCATTTGAAAGGAGATGCCGAAATTTGTCGACCTCCTCATTCTGGTAGAATTTCCAGAGAAGGTGGCTCATCTGTGAAGTTGGTGGCGAAATGGATATCTTCCAGTCACTTCAACGCACCTAGCTGTGACCTCGATAGGGGCACGGCAATTTGAAGGCGCGGTGAAGTGGAGGAAGACTCCGAAAGAGAAGAGAAGGGCGAAAGAGTTCCGTGAGGATCTGCCAGACAGTTCGATGCGTGGAGTAGTTTTCGTAGGTTGACGCGATTGCGGGTGTGGTGGGGGAGCGAGGGTAGTTTGGGTAGTGGTCAGGACTTTCCGATAGAGATGTGCCTGATGGAACTGTCTGAAGTCTTGTTTGTCTTATCAATCAATCAATCAATCAATCAATCAGTTCTGTAGCTGTTGTTGAAGATTAGTTGTACTTTACAGAGGGGGACAAGCAAGAGTCATCGAATTTACACAGGAAGGTTGTGGGAGCTGTGCTCTCGTCGAATCAGATTGCGCACATGGCTCGGCGATAGGAGAAAAGGTATTGGACAGGTCGGCACTCTTCACCAGCATCAAAACTAGTCTCACCCTCACTTACACATCGTGGCGACGGGTGTGCCATGTTGGTCAGAGGCAGCAATCGGCAATAACGATGGTACAGAGTACGACGAGGGGGAATGCCATCTATTTGAAGATGTCCATCGCATCATAGCGGTGAAGAGCGCGCGCTACTGTACGAAGCCAGCCACTCCCAGTCATGAAGGAGTGGAGTAGAAAAGTCACAGAGGAGAAACTCCAAATGCAAGTCGGCCATTTCCATTGTTTTCTTTACCTGGAGAACCATTTCCACGTTCCTCAGCTCCTTCGGCGTTTTCGGTCTCGTTGTTTCCTAAAATACATCACAAATGGGTTCACACATACTTTCACTGGAGATCTCCTTCAAACCATCTTCATGTTTTCTGGTCAGGGTCGCAGTCACTTATTTTGAGTCTTCACGCAAATCTATGTCTATTTGAAGTTTTCTGGGTGATGCTACGAAAGCTTTTTACATTTTTATTTGGGTGTGTTTGAACATTTTCTTATTAGAAAGGGGGTTAGCTCCCTTGAAGCTACATTGCGCTTCAAAGTTCAAGGAACGTAGACAAGGCAACTGCACATCATGCTGCATTTGGCATTAAGGTTCAAGCAACATAGACGGGCAAGGGGAACTGTTCCATTTCTTTGGTACACTGCACCCTGATACAAACCAGCTTTGCCAGCCTCCGTTTCTTGAGCTTCTTGTATTTCTTACCACCTGCTTTATTACCAATCCTAGTAAATGCTAGCAAAATTGCTGCCTTTGTGCGCTTTCTTTCCTCAGCCTGATCAACTGGCTGGTCAGGCTTTACAAGCATGTCAAGACCAAGTTGAATGGACGGACTTGCCTCTCCTTTGGCATCGGCCCAGCGCTGCCCAACAAGCCTGCCTTGAGTAAATGCAAATGCCTGGTCGAAATCGTTTCGCGCTTTCTTGAGAATAAAATCTAGCTTGACCGTGGGTGTGGGGAGGAGGCCTTCATTAATGGCGGTTCGCCGAGCACGAGCAATGTAGTCTCCCTTAGCTTGCCAGGAAGCACGTTCATTGTGGTAATGATTCTCGTAGACCACGCTGAAGATTGGCTTGGATGTCGCACCTTCTATGATGTCTTCTAAGTATCGGATGTCGAGAGACTAGGTAGTTGCCTCATGTCCTGCGCGTACCCGTTTTCGCTGGGGGAGCTTGGGGTTGTGGACTTGGTTGTTGCAATCCTCTAGTAACGATTTGCCTATTTGGAGTTGGCTTCGGATGGTCATTGGGGATTCAGTATGATCCTCGCAGCATGCTTGGGCTGAGCAGAATCTCCAGGGTTCTGTTGGCCGGCGAGAGCTGTCTTGCCGTAGCTTCTGCAAGGACTAGATGCCCACAATTTGGGAAGATTGTCCATGCTTCCATAGTTCTCTTCTACTTATCGAAGCCATAGTGTCGGTGAGTTGGCGATATGCTTCATTTCGTGGTGGTTATACTGCTAATGGTGGTGGCTGACAAACAGGTTCTTGATCGACGACTAACTTAACCGCGCCGCTCTCGGTTCGATTGTTTATACGCATTCGAACCATTCCGTTCATACTTTGTAGATTATCTTCTTGCTATTTTAAATACAACACTGCAACAGCAGCCACAGCTGCTGGATGCGCCTACAGGTAGCGCATTACATATTATCCTTGAGAGCTCATCGACATACAACAATGACCACCTCGCTTTCTTTCAAACGGTTTCATTCATGATTTCTGATAACTTGCTACATACCAAGGCCCTTTATCATCAGCAGGAAAAGGCATTGTGCCATTGTCTCGATCACAAAGGCAATGAGAAATACAAGCCTATTGTTTACAAGAACAGACGAGCAAAAGATACTTGATAAGCCAGAGAACAGCACATCAATGTCCCAACAGCTCCTCAGTCATTTAGTAATAACAGCAACCCAATTCAAGCAATACTTCGCATTCTACATACCGAATCAACCTCCCCCTTCATCAAACACAACTCACCGTCACACACATACCCAACATGTCTTCCCCATCCCTCTCCTCCTTCACCAACATAACCAGCACCAGCATCCACACCAATTCCGTGGCTTTCCCATATGTCTGCGACGAGCCCGACTGCCCCCAGCCCGACGGGTCCGTCTGCGACTTATGCTTAATCGCCTTAGAGATCAAGGAGAAACGCAGGCCCAAACCTCCCCGCACGGATGCCACCAAAGCCCTTGTGAAAATACCGAAAGACAAATCCAAGCCAAACCGGCCCTTTCTAGAAACCCCCGAGGAACGGGTGAAAGAGCCCCGGATCGACGCAGATGCTATCACCGGGGAATGGGTGAAGGAGCTGCAGATCAATAGGAGTATTGTTGTGCAAGCTGGCGAGGAGTTTACCGGTGGTGCGGATGCGGCGGATGAAGCTATCAAGATTATCGAAAGGCGGGCGGCGGAGGAGAGGGAGTATGTGGGTGCGGGTAAGGTGGTGAGCGGGATTGAGGATAAAGATGATGACGGCTATGAAGCCGATTCTGATGATACTGGGTCAGAGAAGACGTATTTCGCAAGAAGAACTATCCGGTCTCCTCGATTATCATACTCCGGCCACGAGGCTGATTTTGACGATACCACCTGCATATCAGATATTGCGCCCTCGAAACTCTCTCTCCACTTTTCTCAATATCCATATCCAGCCAAAGCACCTGGCTACGGTGCTGGTTTTGACGATGCTGGATCAGAGACGACGCAAACTAAGATCCATCACCGCTCTCCTCAATATGCCCATCCCAGCCACTCCTCTGCCCACGAAGCTTATTATGACGACGCCAGATCAGACACGACGCAGAAACACCTTCCTCTCCGCTCCTCTCACACATCTCACCCTGGCCCCTCTTCTAACTCACGAACATCGACCATCTCATGCCCTCCCCCCAATCACACACCAGAGAATCTCTCCCCATGGCTCGACACAGTCTTCGACAACACGCTCCAAGACCAAGTAGTGGGGAAATATTTCACTGGCGGTGCTGATGTTGTACAGGATCCTGACGTGGATAATTGTGAGTTATGCGGTAGACCGCTTGGAGATCCGACGGATCAGCATTATCTGAAGTGCAAGTTTGCGCATGAGGAGAGAGAGCGTGAGAGTGTTGCCTTATGGGGTTCGAAATGGAATGCGTGAGGATTGGGATAGTGCGTGGAGAGGTAAGTGGATTAATCTTTCCTGCACTCGAGTCTTGTATCATAGCATGAACGATCTTCTAAATGAGAACTTGGACCAAGTCCACGAGAGTCCTTGAAATGTAATATGACACGTGATGTAAAGGGGAAAATACCGCAATTTGATATTGAAACAACTGAGAGTATCGCCGTCTAAAGGTCCTTTAGAATTGTATCAAAGTTTTGTAGATTCAATCACATACACGAACCGCTTGAGGTATTTCTTGGCCAAGTGATATCCACGTGGTGCATTAAGTCATGCTGGCTTCAGCATGCAGATAAGGCCACCCCGATTCGTACATCAGAGTATCATTGAGGCCTTCATTGTTGAAGATACCAGACTCATTGACTTTGCCCATCCAAAAATAGCTGTACTCAGGAATCGGAAGAACTGTGTCCTTGATGTTCGAAACCGTGTCAGGTAATGAAGTCTCGACTGATCCAAAGTATACCAAGATATCATTCCTTCTTGATGCCCTTAAGCTTCTGATACACTTCTTATCTTTGGTGCTGCTACAATCTCATCTCAATCTAGTCTAATGGAAGTAGTAATCGAGACACATGATGTGCTTATCTTCTTAAGGTTCAATCAGCTCTTGCTGACTCTTATCCCGTGAGGGCTTTCCTCCCTCATCTTATCCGTAGTACTTCGCGAGGTAGAGAACTCTCCCGATCCCAACAACAAAGTGTCATCTGAAGTTCCACGGAAGCCTCAGCGAACTCGGCCAATAAACTTTACTGATAGAGATAGTTCTCAAAGTAGAAGGCTAGTGCTGGTAAAGGCAGACTTGAGATGCAAGAAAGAGTGGGGACACTCCAGGAGGGAGGCAGACACGAGTAAGAAGGCAAATAAATGCAAGTCCAATAACAATCAGGCACACCCTTTCCACCCCGCTGAGACGTGAGGGATGGGATGGCCTGGAGGCCTCCCTATCTGTTCTGCCCCGGACGGATAATAATCAGCCAGTCAGTCTCAGCGCAATCGGCGAGGCGAACTGTCCAGGGGAGGGATGGCAAGACTACAAGTAAGGCAACACCAACACCACTCGGTGTCTTGTCTTGTCTTGTCTTGTCTTGACCTGGAGTAATAGCTCGCATGGCGACAAGAAGCCTTCCGCAAAGTACGGGTACCGTGTGAGCTGCCCAGTGGCTGGCTCACTCTGCTGCAGCTGCCCTGTCGTGCCGATGCAGTCCTGCATTTCGTAGCGGCGTCAGATCAGATCCGGAGCAGAGAGGCCTGGCGGGTATGGCAGACATGACTTGGTTGAGGGATCACATGCATCTTCTGTGGGAATAATGGCATGGGATGTCGCTCTTGGTGTTGTTGGGTTTAGATGAGTGGTGGTGTGGTTGCATGATGCTCATTGTATCTTAGCGGTTGGTTGCGTTGCTGATAACGATTCCGGCTCTCGACCGGCTAGCTGATGGACTGGGACTGGACTGGGGTTGAGTAGCTCCGTAGGTAGGTAGGTAGCTGCTGCCATTCCAGTCCCGTCAATCCTCCTCATATAGCACTGCATGGCGCTTGGGACTTAAGAGCAATTCATTCATATTTGCTTTTCTGCTTAAGCTCGACATTCACCGCTGGAATTGTATCATCAGATACATCCAACTCACGTCGACATCAAGCTTGCCAAACCAAACCAAACCAAGCCAAACCAAGCCAAACCAAACATAAGCGCTGTGATCCAGTCACGAGATAAGGTTCCGGGTCTCTGGGGTCTGGCACTGACTCTCCCATCTACATCTATCCCGTCAGTCACACTTGGTCCAAGCATCATCAACTTATCGTCGATTGAGAGGAACCTCCCACAATCACCTCAACTTTACTCGGCTGTGACTCCTTCATTAGTAACACCACTCAAGGAGCCTTTTCAACAAAGATGCCCGCCGCTGCCTGAGCTGTAGGCCCCTAGCTACCCCTGCTATCAACCTGATTGGGCTCTCCGGAACCCTTCCAATACGTCCATTTCCATTTGCACCTCCCAGCTCCATCCCCATCCACATCTGCTCGCTCGCTATTCACTTCAGCACACAAAGGTGCCATCCGAAAATTCAATAGCGATCAGACTACGATGGATGCCCAAATCATGAGGTATCCAGGTTCCATTTCATTCGACATCTAGCCCTACGAAAGCTGCCGTTAAGCCTTGCAGACGGGAGCAGGCAAGAGCTTCTTGCGCAAGCTGTGCACCGTACAGCAGCATCCCACAACGACAGCATCCTCAGACTCGACGTCTTCGTCGAATACGAAAGTCCCAAAATGCATCAGCATCCTCGCCCATCGCCGATTACGGCTTCGCCAGCCTCCTCCCCTAGAACGAATCCTACTCGAACGAACAACCCCAGAGAAGACGGCTCGAGTTCGAACTCCAGGTTAGTAGCAGATATGCCGGTATACAACAAAGCTGATGGTGGCAGTGGGGATAGTGGTGTAATAGCTACAACTGGTCCAAGCAGAGATGTCGTGAAGAAATTGGATCAAATCATACAGGTGAGATCGATTATCCATCAGGAAATCGGGGGATTAGCATGCTGATAATTGCTGGGGACCAGAACTTCCACACGAAAGCTGCTTATCTTGTCTTACAATCTCGAATGCCGTTACCCGTGGTATTTACCAAAGATGGGACGAAGAAGCTTAATAAATGGGTATGTTTTGGGAGCCTCTTCCTGGTTGCCTCCATAAATTGACCGCAAGTCAATGTAGTTCCAAATCGAAACCGACGATACAAGTGCCTTCAAGGACGACCTCAGTTTGTGGAAGACTTGCGGCGGGTACCAAAATCGACCCGTACCACTTATAATTGAAACATTTATCGACACCTCGAATTTGACGACCAGTCAGAGCTTGGTCATTGTTGACGATCAAGGGAAGAGATGGGATGTTCTAGAGGCATTGAACAGGTCAAGCGGATCAAGAGAAAATAGCGAGGTGATACTGGAGCGGTGGAAAATCGAACTTAAAGATAGTCCAGGAGAGAGGACGCACGACTTTGGTTCTACATTACCAACAGTCTACAAGAAGTGCATTGTCTTCTTTCGCTCGTTGTATGCGACGACCAAATTTGTCCCAGCTTGGAGATTTGTAAAGACCCAGACGAAGAGCGGATCAGCAAACAGTTCGCTGCGGGTCAGTTGCCGTATCTTGTCCGGTGATATTCCACGAAATCGATTCGATGCGCTTACTCATCCCCTATATGAATATGGAGGCCCGGTCACCACGGACTATCTTCTCGGCACCACCGAGACTCCTGTAGGACAATTCTCAGCCGAAGTCTCGTATCGAAACGACTGTAATTTCCGTGTTGACGACTCTGAAGCCCTCCTGAGCTCGAGATTTATGGGCGCAGATGAACATTTCTTCCAACCGTCTTTAGGTGCGAAAGAGACTCGTCGTGGAGCCTCGAGAACTGTTGAAGTTGGATCCTTACCTGCGCATCGTCACCAAGGGAGCGAAGAACCCGAGCCAATCCAAGCCTATGGCAGTCTATCTACCTTCCATGGCGATGCGCCTCCAGGGGCTTCAAGCCCTATATCTGCTTTGCGAGCTGCTAAAACCATGGGCTCAGAAACCAGCTCTCCAACCGTAGGGTCAGGATCTGCTCCAAAATCCAGGCCATTGCAAACGTCCAGGGCTTCGCTTATATCGCTGGAAGGTGTGACATCGGCGAGAAGACCATCGTTATCGTTTCAACCCTTCAAAGCAGGTTCATTGTCTTCATCACCAGGACGTAACAACCCATTTCAGAACCCCGGCGATATTCCACCACAGTCGCCACAATCTTTGCCGCGAGGATCGGGGATTAGTGCTTTGACACAGGCACGAAATCGCTCCTCTCTTACAGCTGGTATGCCTGCGACTCTCAGAGGTGGACCAATCGTGCCAGATGTAACCCCCTCCGCATCGAGCTCGCCAAAACCTACACCTCTGAGTAGGTATAGCAGCAGTTTCACTCATCGTCGCGGAAGGTCGTCTTTTGGCGGTACGAGCAAGATTGTAGACGAAGACCAAGGAAGCAGCGGTAAACAGAGCCTGTCGTCTTCTGCGCAGCCAGGCTCTGGCCTTCTTGCTGACCAGGGAGCCGGCGCGAGTTCAGATTCATTACAAACGGACGACGATAACATTTCCGAGTTTCTCAAGTTGCTGGACAGTAAGAAGACTCTACAAAGTTTTGAGCCTTCAGGGGAGGCATCCACGAAGCGGACAAGTGCCCAGCTATCAAAGTTCCAGTCAATGCGAGAGTCAAATAATGCATTGACGGAATCTATGTCATCATCGACAATGTTACATCGGTCGTCAAGTTCCTCAAGTCGACAGTTGTCTAGCGTTCCTCCGATGGTGGCAGCTACATCTATGTCGGTTTCCTCATCGCCGGGTAAACCAGTGTCGCCACATACCCCACATACACCGGCCATTCCGTCAAGATTGAGTGCCAATTCTATAGCAGAGTACTCTGCCGAACCTCGAAGGCTTAGCTACCGCAGTCGAACTGCGCCGGAGGCTCCACTAGAGGACGTTGCGGACGATGACCAGTCAAACGAGAGGGGTACGACGGCAATCAACATTCCAACATCACCGCGAACGTATTATCCCCATGCGAGAAGGTCCAGCTCCGTGGCACAGCAGCATAGGTCTATGGCTGTAGAGGAGGATCTGGGCGATCTTCCATTTGGTATTCATCGAAGTATCAGCCTTGGTGCTGATGAGCGAGAGCCACCAAGCCTCAGTGCCCTCCTGGGCATTAGCCAGGCAGCCGATCCTGTTGCATCAGCTTCCTCCCCGTCTCCCTCTCGGCTCTTACAACCGGCGCCCCACTTGAAAGAATCGTCTACCGCAATGTCTCGCCAGCCTTCGTCCTCTCTCGACGCCAATGAATCGGAAGCTCCTCAAATGCCGACGGGCCAGTCAGCTGGCTCTATGAACTCTCCATATCGTCCCAGACTTGGTCGAAGTGGGGGACGTGGTGTAACACCGCCAACAGCATCTTCATCTAGCTTGATCGAACGGGCAAGCGGAAGTGGTACAAGCGAGAGAGCCAGCGGTAGGCTCAGCTTCACAAGGACAGCTGGAGCATACGAACACGATGATGAGCCACTGCTCTTCCAAATGAGCGAGATAGGAAGGGACAATTCAAGAAAAAGTCTCGAAGACAACAGAGGAGGCGGATCGGCCGGCACCAGTGACCGACATGGCTTTGATGCACGAGGTGGAGGAGATTCCGGCTCGAGCAGTCGTAGACTGAGCCGAAGAGGTTGGCACGGAGAATGAAATCCTGCAAGCAGGTCTCATGGCAAAAGAGAGCGGACCTTGAGGACATACGTTTCAGCACGCCATCTTTGAATGTTTTTCACATATTGCACAGCACAGCGCAGCGTAAAGCAACATTTCGGTTCGGTTCCAGTTTCCGCGGATAAAGTAGCTGGAGTCTGGATTGGGCATTTACAAGGTGCCTTTTATTATGCTAGGCGCGGTTGCAACAGGGGCGGTGGCGGGCTTTGGTCTTTTCTTCTCTTTTTAAGTCTTCGGCGCTACCAGATGAATGTTGATTGATGCACATTTTGGGGCAAGCGGGAACAGTTTGTTTTCCAAATTGATATTGGATGGATAGGATTTGATACCTTGGATTTGGAGTTTATAAGAGGCTGTGTGTATAGGCGAACGATTACTGAGATAAATCTGATGATGAATTTGCACTAGCTTTCAGGCTCGTCCAATGTAGTATTTTGAGTTGTGACATTGAGAAGGGAGGCACTTGGCTTTTGGCTGGGAGATATGCACTAAATAAAACGGCTCATAGCTTCTCGATTATGGTCATCCAATTTCTGTTCAGCGAGGTTGAGCTATCTTTATCAACGATGATATCTGAAATCGCGTGTCCTTTTTGCCTTCTAGTCTTGTTTACGGCATATCTGTACAAGTACACTGGGTCGAGCTCGGATGTGGGGTACCGAAGCATGCAAATGTTTGAGGATTGAGTCAGACTGAGTAGCCACCATAGGGACTTGAACATACTTACTTGGGTACTGTTGCATCGAAATGTAAGTCCCATTCAAATACCAATATGACATTTCATAAAAAAGTAAATTAAAGCTATGAGTTTCTCTATGCGAATGTAAACAAAGCCATACCCCTGCCCGAAGCTTGAGCCGAGGATGCGGGGAAGCTGGAGCTCGGTCGGTCTTGACATCTCAATCAGCTGAAACCAAGCCCCACATCAATGACCTCTACACCGTTCTCATTCTCATTCTCAAGCTCGTTGATCCTTTTTCATTCTCTGTGCCCTTCCCATTGGATCTTAAGTGACAGATATCATACGCGTCTCAAGCAATTTCAGTGCACATAACAAGTACCTAGGTACATAGCGCAGAGCTCAACATAGCTCAATAGCTACCCCACTCCTGCTCACGATGGCCTCCGCAATCCGTGTCGCTCCCACGGTAAGAAAGCCCTCCTCACAGGCTCTTTTGATTCTAATAAATCAATAGCGAGCAGCCCGAGCAATGAATCTCCTCCGCACAGTCCAATACACCCATCCACCTAGCTGCCCCTGCCACGGCAACCCCTCTCACCATCACCACCACCAACCCTCCTCGGGGCTCCTCTCCCACGCAAAGCGCAACCTACAACGCAACTATGCCACACCCGTCGACCTCTCCCGCCAAAAAGAATACGCCTTCGAGATGGCCGCTTCCTCAATCAGGTTCGGCCCCGGCGTCACGAAGGAGGTAGGGATGGATTTCAAAAATATGGGCGCGAAGAGAGTGTGTGTTGTGACGGACAATGTGGTGAAGAACTTGGATGCGATGAAACAGGTTGTTGAGGGTTTGACGAGGGAGGGGATTGAGTTTACGGTTTTTGATAAGTGTAGAGTTGAGCCGAAGGATAGCTCGTAAGTCAAGTCAATTCCCATACATTAAGGTACTTTTGTCCAAAATGTCTAACAAGAGCATAGGATCAAAGAAGCAATCGACTTCGCTAAGCCATACCAACCCGATGCATTTCTGGCCGTAGGAGGCGGATCAGTCATCGACACAGCCAAACTCATGAATCTTTACATTTGCTACCCCGACGCCGAGTTTCTCGACTTCGTCAACGCTCCCCTAGGAAAAGGTCTTCCAATTGACAAGCCACTGAAACCTCTCATTGCCGTTCCTACCACAGCAGGTACCGGCTCCGAGACCACCGGAACCGCAATCTTCGACCTAGTATCCAAACGTGCAAAGACCGGAATCGCCCACCGCAATCTAAAACCAACTCTCGGCATATGTGATCCCTTGAATACCCGAACCATGCCATCAGCTGTACACGCAAGCTCAGGATTGGATGTTCTGTGTCATAGTTTGGAGAGTTGGACTGCCATCCCGTATTTTGAACGGATACCAAGACCTCAGAATCCGATTAACAGACCAGCGTACCAGGGCGCTAATCCTATTAGTGATATTTTCTCTCTGCAAGCTCTGAGGAGTACAGTTAAGTATTTACCGAGAGCTACTAAGGATCCTGAAGACCACGAAGCTCAAAGTCAGATGTTGCTTGCTGCCACTCTGGCTGGTGTTGGATTTGGAAATGCAGGTGTTCATCTCTGTCATGGTACGTCACTCGCTTCATGAATATTACCATGAGATATTCACTCACACAATCCAGGGATGTCCTACCCCATCTCGGGCCAAAACCCCGGCTACAAACACGCGGGCTACGAAATCGACACGCCCATAATCCCACACGGCGTATCCGTCGCCGTCTCCGCGCCCGCAGTCTTCCGTTTCACGGGCCCCTCCAACCCAGAAAGACATCTACAAGCCGCCGAAGCCTTCGGCATCGATATCTCCAACGTCAAGAAAGAAAGCGCCGGCGAAGTTCTCGGCGAAGCGCTGGAGAAATTCCTAGCTGAGCTGGGCGACCAGCCGAGAGGACTGAAGGATTTGGGGTTCAAGAGGGAGCATTTGGATGATTTGGTTGAGGGGACGTTGCCCCAGAAGAGGGTGCTTATGTTGGCGCCGGGTTTGGCGGAGGAAGTAGGCGAGGAGAGGGAGCAGTTGAGACAGTTGTTTGAGGATGCTATGGAGCATTAGGAGGGTAAAATGGTGGGCAATGTTTGGTGTTGGGTTGGGTTGGTTGGGCTAAGCGAGTTGGGCCTGAAAATTGCAGAGACAACTTGTGGGGAAATTTGAAGTTGATGTTGTAGTTCACTTTTACTACTCTGTTAGGTTAGGCTGTTGTATAAAATATGTCTCTTGTTCAATCGGAGCTCAAAAGCAAGAGTCTCAATTACACCAGCCTACTACCTTGACAACAATTCACAAATCGATCTCTCCCTCAAACCTATATCAACAATGGCCTCTACGTAAGTCTCATTCCCAAATTCATTATACTTGGGCAACGTTAGTACGCCACCAGAAGAACATCTTCGATCTCCCAGTCTGGCAATGCTGGCACTGACCACAATGAAGTCAAAAGGATGTGAAGAAGGACGAGACTATTGTTGATAAAAGTAAGCTACATATCAGTAATTATCTTATATTGTTTATGATTCAATGAATGTTCTGTCTCAAGTAAATAGTTTTACTTGAGAAGAAAAGTACTGCAGATCAAACAAATAGTCGCTGCCAGTCTTCAGTGAAATTATTGCTTGAACCAGGTACACATTTGGATCTTCTCTGCGCTCGTTATACATTGTGTTCTTTTTATTTGTTGTGCTCGCTGGCTTTGTGAAGCTTATTAAAAGTGTCTTGTTTCTTGAAATATGACACTCTCAAGATTCCTACAGCAATTCACATGTCCCATTTTACATTGTTCTATCCTCTCACTATCCCCAAGGACTATCCAGATCCGCTCAAACTCTCCCAAACATCCACTTCCATTTCCTAAAAGCCTACACATGTGTAAGGCTGGCTCTTCCTTCTTATTTCCTACCTCTTAGCCCTAGCCCTAAGTCCTCTTTAAAAGGGCAAGCAGCCTTAGGTGGTCTCGGCAAGGCACATCGCAATTTTCTTCCTTCCTCTGCTCAACACAACATAACACAAACACAACGCGTCCGCATAACCACCATCACCAATCCACCACCACGCTTCCTACTCCTATACTCGCACTACAACACAGTCACAATTAGCATTCCATTCTCCGTTGTCAGCTTTCCAATCATCTACCTACCCACCTATCTACATCTACCTCCGCGGCTCTTAGTATGGTACTTAACCTCCATCTCACATATCCTCCTCTCCCCCTCTCCCCCTTTCCCTCCCCCTCTTCTTAAAGTCATCTCCCCGTGATCTAAGTCAGATCCCTTTATCCCGTCAATCTCAAACCCTTATCTTAATTCATATCATCCTCATAAGATCTCCTCCCCTTATCCCAATCATCTTCATAAGATCGAACCATCTTACTAACATCTCTTTTTTATACTAGTCACCACCGATACCGACACCACTATCACCACCCAAGAAGACGAGGAAGAAGAAGAAAAAGAAGAAGAAGTCCTAGACTTCGTAGCCGCCCGCGCCTCGCGGAAGCAGAAGGTCGTTGGTGCCACCAACAGCACCACCGGCAAGGGATCGGAAGAGGAGGAGGTAGACGAGAACGAGCAGGCAGAGAAGGAGGAGGAGGAAGAAGACGGAGGAGCAGACCTCGGAGTCGAGGCATTTCCTCTCTTCGGTAAGCTTATCCACCTCCACACCTACATTATGAAACATATACCAATACCCACCCTACCCTCTACACAGCACAATACCAACCTCCCCCACACCAGACGAGAAGAAAGCAGAAGAGGCACGAAGAAAGAAAGTCGTGTGGACGATGGCAATCCGGGAGCGAAGATAGGGGGAAGGAGGGTACGGGGGGTGAAATCAATGGTATTTGTGAAGCTAGACGGAGTTCTGACTGATAATTACATTTGAGAGAAAACTGTCTTGTCTCATTGTCCCCATCCTATCTGTCTCTGTGCTGAATCTGAGCCTGAAATTTCATCTCATCTCCATCCTTACTTTCTGAAATGCATATCGCTCGCTAGCTACCCTGCCTGCCCTTCTTACTACATACAGAGAATCAATGAATCCAATGATGAAAGGAGATTAGTAGGCCGCGCTCTGTCGATAGAAATCCGCTGGGCCGCCTGGAGGTGCACTCGGTGTCGCCATATGACCTTCTGATGATCCCGGTCGTTGGTACGGCTTGTATTGAGTCGGAGGTGCTGCGCCTTGGCTGGGTAGTGTTTGTCGAGCATCAAGTGGTTGTCCGATGTTTGGATAACCTGCATTCACACCACCTGTTGGTGGCGGGGGAGCGCTTGCAGTTGGTGGGAGCGGGGCATCATAACTAGGTTGACTTGGAGGGGGAAATTGCTGTTGTGGAGGAGCGTAAGCATTGTATTGTTGTTGAGCAGGTGGTGGTTGGGCATTTGAAGGTGCTCCTGCGCTGTAAGGATCATCTTGGGAGTAGAGAGATGCGCTGTAAGCAGAGTTTGGTTGCTGACCAACTGGAGAATCGTAAACGGAGGTAGCGAGCTCTTGTGGATTAGAGTAAGTGCTTTGAGGTCGGTGGCCAGACTGGGGTTGTGGTGGCGGGTACTGATTAGGAGGTGGCGAGCTTGTCTGAAGAGGTGCGGGGATGGAGTTGGAAGGTATGCGAGGAGTTGGATCTCTCTGTGGGTATTGGCGTTGACCTTGACCTGGTTGGGATTCTTGAGGAGGTTGCTGCTGCTGCTGCTGCTGTGCAACAACATAGAATGGAGATGGGCCAGTCCGTAGAGGTTGTGGAGGGTAGCCCTGAGGGGAAGATGATTGTGGCGGATATTGTTGATCTTTCGAAGTCAGAAGTGTACATTGCAAGATTCGCGAATCTTTCTTACCTTGTTGTTGGTTTGGAGTGTAGTATCTTTGCGTATCTTGTTGTGGCGGAGCTGCTTGAGGTGGATATCCGGCACCATACCCTTGTGGGTGACGACCATATTGATATGCAGGCTGATTTTGGGTCATGGAAGCATCCAAGAGATTCTCATAATCACGGCATGATTTGATGAATCTCTCATTAAGCTGAGTGAAGTCATCTAGCAGAAGTTAGAACAATTGACATGTGATATAGCGTTTCAAGGATGTACCTTTTCGCTGCGAGTACTTTCCGATCAGCTCGATGAGCTTTGGACGGATAGCAAGTGTTGAGTGGTACAGTTTCTGCAGCTGCTAGTCAGTATCGCGTCACAGAGAGGACAGATCATACATACAGTGATCTCCTCGTTATCCTTGACATTCAGCTCGGACGACGAAGTGCTTAATAGAGTAAGTAGTTTCTCCACATTCTTGATCTCCGCAAAGACCTCGGCCTCCATTTGCGCCTCTCTTTGTAGCTCATCTGCTGTAGGATCGGCCAGCTTCTCGACATAATTCAGAGGAAAGATACCAGTCTGTCCTCTTAAGAGTCCTTTCCACCAGTCTTTGTACACAGATTCAAGTACGGCGATTACATCTCCTTTTCGGAATGTCAACTCATCTGGATCGGTAGCATGAAAATCGAAGAGAGCTCTAACTCTGGATACTGTGGCTGCGGTTGTTCCGGAGGGAACTGGCTGCTGCGGCTGTGAGGCTGGCTGGGACTGAGAAGGTCCAGCGGCTTGCCCAGCTTGTTGAGCTGGCTTGGTCTGTGGCTGCGGAGTCTTATCTTGAATAGAAAGCTTCAATGCCATTTGAAGCTCTTCCTCTTCCTTCTGTCGATCCAAATCCGTGAGTCTGCTCTTCTGTGGGGCTGATGGTGGGTGGAGATTTGGGTTCTGGCTCTTGAGCTTATGGTACTGGTCCTTCATGATTCCCAGGTCCGGGTCCTTGAACATGTCCGCCCATTCCTGCATTCGCTCCAGAATCTTCGCCTTGACTTGCTGGTGTGTGTTTCTGTCGCTGGCTAATCGAAGGAGGGCATCTGTGAAAGCTCTCGAAGCAAGCTCTCGGTGCATCTTGGGTCCGCAGTTTTGACTGAGCGCATTGGCAAGCTATGTAATACATCAGCCGTAGTTCACGATACCAAGTTCGGGTATTGCCTCTTACCTCCAAGGTGTATAGTTGCACGTTGGCATTCCGATGCGCCAGTCTCTTGATCATAGCCGCCACAGCATCCTTGGCACCACTGTCCTCTGTCGTCACTTTGTCGCAGACATCCATAATATACTCCCAATTCTCGGAGGTGAGGTTCTCGTCGGTCGCCTTGGCTGTGAGTTGTTAGCAAAGGGTCTGTATGTAGTGGTTCCAAAGCTCCCAGAGCTCCAAGCTTGGGCAACTTACCGACGACATCGTCAAAGGCGTTTTGCTGGGCACGAAACATGGCCGTTGATGTCTGCAATATGGCGATCAAATATTAAGAGGTTCTATGCTGGCAAAACCGGAGTCGAGGTGTGGGAGAGGAAATGGTGTTGTTAGGCAAGTGGATGAATTAGGAGGAAGCTCCCCGCTAACGAACTGATCTGAAGTCAGGCTCGTGGTCTGGTCTGGCGAAGCTCGCCGCCTCACTGATTGCGTCACGCAACTGGTCACTGAACCCTTCACTCAGACAATTTTCCAGGCTGCCATCTCTACAGCAGTTTCATGATAACAGACTCGTTGGTTCTCATCTGGGATGCGTTTGAGTTTACGACATTTATTACTCATTATCAGCAGCCCCCAATCAATTTTGTTTCAAATCCATCGAGAGCGATTTCGAGACGTTTCCCTTGGGGGGCCAATGTGGAATCCTTTACATCAAAGTCGACCGGCAATGCATAGTAGCATCGCAATACTTTTGAGGTAGAGCTTGTCCTGATAATATAAAAGAGGCGTTAAGAATTAAAACTTGGGTTCTGCAACTTGTGTTGGAAGAAGGTTTACCGATCTCCAATCCACCAGCCTCATCCATCAAGAAGCTAGATTTAGTGTACATATAAATAGGCAAAATCATGCCATGCCATGCCCTGTCCTCCCCAAGCTGTAGACGGCATTATGAGAGTCTCGACCCAGAGACGATGATCCATGCAGAAACAAAGGTGCCCACCAGACGCTATGCTTTCAACGACTAATTACCTCCAAGAGAACGAGCACTCGGACACCAAACCGGCTGCCCAAATCCATCCTGGCGTTGATGAACGCCCCTAACTCCATCATATATGCATAAAACAACAACGCTGCCTCGCCAGCTACATTACAATCACCACATATCATCATCGTCATCGTCGTCGTGTTTTTGCTGTTGCTGCTGCCGTTGTTCTGGCCGATCATAGGAGTAGAAATCTTTGCCATTTCGATCGTACTGACTCTGATCCCTATACCCGTTTTCTTGAGTATGCTGCGAAGCTCGAGACTCGGGCCGATTGGAATGTTGTCCTGGAGAAGAGTCGGTATCCTGATGGTCATAATCATAGATTTGAGAGTCATCCACATAATTGACACCGTCGGCTTTGGCCGGCTCTGGTGTGGGTTCAGCATATTGAGCGATTCCCTGTTACACATTAGTCAAGGTTAATTTGAGAGCCTCAAGGCTACTGACCTGATGATAGTCATATCTGTATTGCTCCCCTCCCTCCTGCTGTTGCTGCTGCTGCCGTTGCTGTTCTTGCTCTTTCTGCCTTCGCTCTGCTTCCTGTTTCTTCTGCAGTGCGGATTGAGGAATCTGCATTTGGGGATGCATTTGCTGAACCTTGGCCAGGTACGAGTACATGAAGTTACTCAGCAGAACTTGACTGTACAAAGCCCGACGAGGATTGGCCAATTTGATATGTGCCATTCGATAGATGGCTCTCTCTTCCAGAATAGAGAACCTTGTCCAGTTGTAGTCAATATCTGGTTTCAATTGACGTGGTGGAGGCTCTGGTGAAAGGGTCCGCAGGGAGCTGCCTTTCTTTCCACCAGAATCCCGGTCGTTCTTCTTCTTACCTCCCCCAAAGAATGAGGAAAAGAGGCTGTCCTTTTCCTTCTTGTTTTCTGTCCCAGACTTGCGACTACTTTCCTTCTTTCTCTCGTCTTGAAGCTTGTAATCGGTATTGTCGCGTTCCAGCAGGAGACTTTCTCTCCCTCGAGGTGCACCAGTATCCAGAGTTGCTTGGAGAACGTCTAAGCGAGCAGTGTCGTGTGCTTTGTCCACCGCCACTTTGCCCTTGGCTCTTCTACTGTCCTTGTGATCTTCTTCCCTCTTCTTGTCTTTCTTTTCCTTCTCGTCGCTACCCTTGAACCAACCCCAGCTCGTTTTCCGGGTTCCAGAGTTTTCTGGCTCGTCCTTGTCTTTCTTAGACTTCTTGTCGGGCTTTCGCTCATCGGCCGTAGGAATGAATGTGAGAGTATCCGTCCTTGCGTTGCTTCCTGGTAGTGGAGATGGGGTTTGAGCCATATCATTAAGTGTCTGTGAGGGAGTCGGCTTCTGGACCACATTGGAGCTTGAATTTTGTCGGTCTAGCACAGGACGCCTACTTGACCGTGCTGGTGGTTCAGGGGAGGCCTGCTTTTGTTGTTGCAACGGAGGTGCTCCCTGCGAGGAAGACCTTTCAGGAAACTGCAAAGTAGGTTTAGCGCCAGCTGGTTCAACCTCTTCCGCTGGTGGAGGAGTCTCTATGATACGCGGGACTGGCGTCTCATTCCTGGGAATAGAATTGTTTCTGGGGTTCGAAGAGGCTTGTGGCAGCGTCTGAACTGGTCCAGCGGGATCCGAGGAGAAGAAATCTATTCTTCCATCGTCAGGAGTGCTGATCTCTGGACCGTCATTGTGAGAATTTGTCTGAGATAGGTTTTGCAGGCGGCGTCCACCACGGCTGGGTCGAGAGAAATTTAAATTTTCTGTGGTCGTGGGTTCAGATTGGACTTTGGTGAGCGGAAATCCAATCGGTGACGCTGCTATAGGGGACTCCTCCCCATCCGTATCAGCTCGCATTGTACCAGCCCTTCGAGGGCCCCTCCCTTCCTTTCTCAAACTGCCCCTCCTGTAAGTCGTTCTGGTAGATCTGCGCAATCCGATCCCTGGGGCTTGTGGTAATATTGGCATGTCCTCGCTCTCAGGGACCTCTCCATTGCTACTCCTCCGCATGTTGGTGTCCAGAGTAAGCTTTTGCATGGCTTTTGAGGGATCTCTAACAAGGGCGTCCAATTCCTTCAGATCAGAGATCTTCAACTCTGGAATTTGATGTGTCGAGAGGGATTTCTTTCGCTCCAACTGGTCTGCACCGTCTTTGTATCCCAGCGCTCCCCGACCTCCATCGTTGTCGATCTGTTTTGACAGCATAGATTTCTTCCTTCTCAATCCACCTACAGAGCCAGCTCGTTCTATGCCATCCGGTGATAAAGAGGTTTGTTCTCCAGAACGACGTTTGATAGATTGGACCCTATTCTCAAGGAATGTCTTGAACTCCATAGGTGCCAGTTCCGGATGCACCCTTGCCGGTACCCAGAAGAGCCGCGAGGGATCGTCTTCATCATCGTCTCCAGTAGGTGCGACGGACGGCATGAGAGAGCTCTGAAAGGAAGGCAGATCGGGGTCGCTTGTATTTCCAACATCCATGGACATTCGTCGTAATGCTTGGAGGTTGCTGAGTTCTTGGGCAACTGCGGCTGGGTCCGACTCATAGTCAATATTGCTAAGAGGAAACTGTGAATTTGCGTCTGGGCCAGTTCGATCTCGAAGAGACAACGAAGGTGACAGTTCGCCCTTGTTAAAAGAGCCGCTTCTGGGTGATTGTAACATGGCTGGGCTGGTGTGCGCCTTCTTCCCAGTGTTCCCATTTGCATGTGGTGATGGCCTGGGTCTTTGACTGTGGTTCTCCTCGAAATATGTATTCCCTGCCTCGATAGACTCATGAAGAGGTGAGGTAACGAAACCGCCTGATTCGATTGAGTCGTTTAGCGGAGAGGTAATAAAGCTTAACGGTCGCGAGTCGCGTTTCGAATAGTCGTCATCGCCATACATATCTCCGATTGCTTCAGTGACGTGGTGATTAGTATCACTTATCGAGAGTTGAGGGGCATGTCCACGGCGACTGGCGAAGCTCCCGCCAACTTCTCGGGGTCTAGATGAGGTCTGAAGGAATGGAAAAGTGGTCAGCGAAGGTCCAACCGAGCTCTGATCTGTATCTTTGTGCAGAACGCCGTGCAACATCCGAGTGCTCGCGTGCAACAGAGGAGGATACAAGCGCAAGGCCGGCAGAGGGCGGGCAAGGGGAAAATAGTGTTGATTCAGGGACAGCAGAGGGTGTCGTAACAAGCTGCAGAAGGCTACATACCTTCATCGGAAGCTGAGGGCAAGAAGTTGGAGGAATGCTATGCTCTCTGGCTGCGTTGGAACTAGCACCAAGATGCTCGCTCGCTCGCTCTATTCACTACCAGCACCAGAACGCTGGGCATCGGGGGCTTCTGGTGACCGGTAGAGGGCGTCGACTAACGATATTGTGTGAGTAAGAGGCGTCAGAGGGCGGAACAGGGCTGTCGCATGGCCGAGGGTTGGGGATTTGATCGAATGCTGGGCAGTTATGCTTGATGGCGGGTTCGAGGATGCTTGGATAGAGAGGTGCAGTGGTGGTGGAGGTGGTTTTGAGAACATGGACATACCTTAGAATGCCGTGCCGAGAGCAGGTAAAGGAGGCGCACCGTACCTTCGAGTTCTAACGCCGAGCAGGCTGTGACCCACATACCTTATCCAAAAGCCTGCTCGATCGAGAGCCGTTGTCTTGGCAGTTCCACGTGAGCTTAGGTATTTGAACGTGATATTGAGGAAAGAAACCAATCATCAACTCTGCGTGAAATCTCCAAACAGCTTTAAATCATGCCCAAGTTTGAACATTATATAAATGTAGCTTTTATTACTTAATAATATTATACCTATTTATTTGCTTTAATCACCAAAAAAATCAATGAATTTATAAATACACTTTTTTTTATATTTTTAAATTTGTTATGTATTATTTTTTAATATTTCCTATAATCCTAATTTAGGCATAAAAAGCATGGCATTTTCTAATAAAAATCAAAAAGAGTAAAACAAAATAAGATAGCTAATAATTAGTGGCTTAAAAATATTTAATTAATTTTAAATAAGCTCTTTTATTATAATTAATTATAAGATAATAATAAGTTTTTAAAAGATATTTTAGTCCTTTATTTAAATTTCTATAACCTTGCCTTTATAAATTAAAGGCTATGTATTAATATAATATGTTAAATGCTTTTATTTTTAAAAGTATATATTATTATTTTAGCCTAATCAATCTTTTAGCTTAATATAATAATTAACTATAATAATATTAATTTATTCATAAAATGATTTTAAAAAATGGGTTTATAACTAATAATTCAAATATAGCTTTAATAATTTTATATAAATTAAAACGGAGAATATAAAAAGACAAGAAACTTTTCAATTTTTTTTTTAAATATGTTTATTTATATAATTAAACAAAAAAGGTAAATAAATAAAAGGTGGCGTGGAAAACTATTATTAATAATTATATTTATTAAGCGACATTTATAAAAAGGATTACTCATTTTATAAAAGCTGAAAAGAGACATTGTTGGTCTACAGGGGCTATGTAATCTTATCATGCTATATAGGGAACGCCACTTGAATGATATTATAATAGATTTTAAGGGTTATGCCTTAACTATTAAGGGTAATAAATCTAATAGTTCTAAAGAGTAATCAAAATTATAACGGGCCTATTATAAGGGTAATTCAAAGGGGTATATAATGAAAGATCTTTTTTTAATAAAACACAGATTTTATTATTCACTTTATTAAAAACTATATTAATACCTTTATTTTAATATCTCTTTATATAATCCATTAGTATTATACTGACATTAATTAGTGGTTAATTTATACCACAGAAAATAAGGTCTTAAATTATAAAGTTAACTTAAGGCACTTAATTATACTTTTCACTAAGACTTAATTATTTAATTAAATTTAAAGAACAAATAATTTCCCTTTTAAATAAAAGTAAAAGCAAAGGCACTTTAATTGACTAGGAATTTACACAACTATAGTTATATAATTAAATAATAAAAGTAATATGACAATCACTTAACGACAATTATTAAAATAATACCTTAAAACCGGATTAACGGATTATTTAAAGAATCATATCTAAACCGCCTTTGAAGCACTTTTAATAAAATGTCTTAATTAAAGGACCGCATTGTAAAGCCAGTAAAAGAGTGAAAAAAAAAGTGTCATTTTAATAACTCAAGAACTAATAGATAATACACTAATAAGGGCTAATGAAATACTAATAAATTACACGAGGTATATACGAGAGTTTCATAAGTATTATTATAATAAGAAGACAAAGTGTCAGTGCAGTACCGGTGGATCACGTAAAGATATATTAAAGTAAAAGTGTCAATATAGTCTTTAATAAAATAAGTGGTAAAATCTATGTTTTATTAAGAGAGTAGGAGAGATCCCCTATTATATACCCCTCTGAATCACCCTTGTTGTGACGCTTGCCCTATAAAGACCAGTGCCAGCGTTTAGCAGAGGCCTTACATATTACATAAAAAATAATAAAAGTAATTAAGATTTTTTTAGAATCTATAATTAAGAAGGAAAAAAGGTAAAAAAGGAAAAGGAATTATGTACAAAAAGCATCATCAAATTAATTTTGTTTAAGCGTTTAATAATGCCTAATTAAAAAGGCTTCCTTAAATGCCTTTTAATTCATATTATTTATTATATTACCCCCCCCCTCCGAAAAAAGCTTGTTTTTAAGCGTTTATTTATTTTCTTATTTTTATTAAGATGATTATAATCGTTTATTTTATTATAAAATGCTTTAAGCTATTAAAATAACTTTGTAAAGGGATTTGCTTGCATAAGATTATTAAGATAAAATTCCTAAATTTTTGCAAAAGCGTATTTGATGTTTGAGGCGCTGTATTAGGTGAGATTAATGTTTTGATTTAATTAAGAAACTTTATAAAAAAGGCTACCATGCTGCTTTTGGCAAGCAAATAAGTTCTTGATTTCTCATTTATTATTATTAATAATATTAATTAGCAAAGGTAGCGCAATTTATTAACCTATCAAAGGATTATTAAGATCTTTTTTAAGCTTTGCCATAAAAAAGATATTATGTATTTTTATATTTGCTAGCAATTCTAAGCAATATAAGCTTTTAACTTTCTTTAATACTTAAAATGGATCATTAATAAAAAAATCCAATTTTTTTAAAAGGCAAGTAATTAAAAAATAATACATGTTAAGCTAAACAAAATTGTTTATGTTAAAATTAATTGCATAGCAAAAGCGATTATAAGATTAGGCTATCTTTGCTTAAGATCTTAAGAAGCTAAACTTAGTTGTATTCCATATTATGCAATAGCGTATAGCATATTCCATAGCTTGCTATATATTTAACTTATTAGTAGGAGATGCTAAGTTTAGTAAATTAATTTTTCAATCCCAATTAATGTATGGTACATATTTATGGATTACCTTAAATAACAAGAGGCCTTTTAAGAAATTATATAAGAAAAACATTTGGGCATAATTCATAATAAATAAAAATTTGGATCAATTGTTTTAATAATAAAAAACAAAGGGGCGGAGTTGGTGCTAAAAGTATTAATTATATATTTTGGTCTAATCATTTATTTAAAGGTGGTCAGTTATGAAAAGCTGTCTTTTAGTATTAAGGATTAAAAAGAAAGTGGTCCAAAAGCGGGAGATAAATTAAAATCCTTTATTGAAAATGATACTGATTAAGGGGCTAAAGTATTTGTATATATGATATATATACAATTTTGCAAAATCGCAGGCATTTAAAGTCTTTTGGCAAGGGATGCTTATAGCTTATTTGCTAAAGCGATTAATAAAAACAAGGATATTATTAAATCCATGCTTATTTTTATTAAAATTATAATAATTTATAATAATGTGTTCCCAAAATTAAGATGGGATAGGGAAAGGTTGGAGAAGTTTAGGTTTCTTATTTTAAGAGATTTGAATACATCAACAAATATAATAATTGCGGCAATATTAATGAATTATTAATATAATGCCATATTACCAATATTAAGAAAATAAAAGTTGCAAGGTTTTTTTTAGCTTTAGGGTAAGTTATATTAATGCGATTATGCATTTTTTGGACAAGGAAAGTGCAAAGATAAGCAATATTAAAAATCATAAGATGGCTATTGAAAAGCAATAAATCGCTTTTTATGCTAAGCTTACTTAATTAATTTAATAAGGCTTGCTTTTGCAATGCTTGAAAAAAGGGGGCTAAGCAATTGGCTTTTAATGCTTAATGCATTACCAAAAATGCTAAAAAAAATCCGCTATCTTAATATTAGGAGTAAGGCTATTATGCTAGCTAAAAAAGCAAAGATTCTTAGTAATAAGTACAAAGTTTATTTAATCTTTTTATAAAAGCTGTTATAAGCGTTATGCTTTTTTGGCAAAGTTTTATTTATTAAGCTTGTTTGATTTATAAAAAAGCGCATTTGCTAATAGATTATAAATATTTAATGAATAAATAATTATGAAATAATAATTGGCTAATAATTTGGCTTATTATACTTATTGGGCATTTAGTTGCTTAAAGATTATAAAGTATTTCAAAGCTTTATGGTTTATAATAATACGAATTTAATAAGGGGTCCCCGCAAGCTCTGCTTTTCAATAAGCAAAAGAGCATATAATAGCAAGCATTTTTTTATTATAAATAGCATAATTAAGCTTTGTGGAAAGCATAGTTTTTGAAAAAAAAAAGCAATAGGGAATTAGTTCTTATTATGCTATTAAAAAAGGACTTTTGCAATAATTCTGTTATTTGCATTTATTTCCAAAAAGCAAAGCAAATGTTGTTAATAATGCTGAAAAAGCGGAGCTAATATAAGAATATGTTTTAAAAAATTAAAAGCATTTTTGTATTTGTGGATAAAATAAAAGGGAATATTATTTATTATTAAATGAATAAGAGGTTTTGTTATAATATTATAATTTTTAATAAAACATTTATAAAAGTTATAAAACTTAAGAAAAGATTGTATATTTTTGATAATGTTAGGGTAAGTTTAATTACTAATGATAGCAACTTTTTTAGGGTTAATTTTTAATTTGAAGATTAAGATAATGAATTTTAAATATTTTGTATAAGTAATGGCAAATTCACTTTTTTTTTAGATTTACCTAAAGGCTTGCGTTAAATTTTTTTTGAAGAATTTTCTTAATATGCAATTAATATTTTAAGGGGTTTTTAAAATAAATAAGAATATTGTTAAAATACGCTATACAAAAATTATTAAGATAATTAAAGAAGATATTATTTATATAGCGCTGGTATATGATAAGGCTATTAATAAGTCCAAATGGAAAAACCTTGCATTTATATGCTTTATATCTTATGCGAAATATTGTATATTCTTTTAATGCTAAGTTTATTTATATTTAATAAAATGCTTAATAAATGTTTAATTTAGTGAAGATGCAAGTATTGGCTATTTTAGCTAATGTTTTATTAATTAAAAGGAAGGGATATTAATTTTTATAAATAAGGGAATTTAGCTTTTAGAAATTAATATATAATTATAAAAATTCATTTAGCTTTTTAATAAAAAGAATAAGGGCAGTAAATAATGCTTAAAATGGTTTAATAAACCCTTTTTCTAAATTGTTGGTAATATAGTTTTTAATAGCTTTAAATTTTATTATAAATATTTTATATAATGGGGAATACTTAAAAGCTTTTTCCCTTTTGCCTTTTAATTTAATGAAATGATTATATAAATAATGTGGAGGGAATATATTATTTGCTGTTTTGCTAAATATATGAGTTTATTTAGCATATTCAAGTGAAATTGCAGGTTTAATATCTAATTTAGTTAAAAAAACAGCAAATTGCGCTGGGAATTAATAATAAGCAATAAGCTTAATAATTAAATTATTAATAGCAATGATAATATTATCTTTCTTGCGTTTTTGCTTAGTTAAAGATTTAATTTTTTAAAGCATTGCTATAAATATCTTATTTTCAAATTTCCATTTTAATAACAAATTAAATGCTGCGGCATTAATTAAGTAAATCTCAATAGTTGATTTGCATAAACGGGTTTATTTTCTTAATAAATATTATTGGCAAAAGCTTATTAATAAAAAAAAGGGTATTTATAAATGATTCAAAAAGCTGCTTTTGCATTTTGCGAAATGAAGTTATAAAGTTACGCAATTGCATTTGATGTAAGGAAAAAGCAAGCTAGGAAATCTTATTATATGGTGGTATTAATTTTAATAAGCATAAAAAAGAGATTTTTATTGGGATAAAGGGGGTAATATAGTTTTTATTTATAAGATTATGTAAAATAAAAGTTATGCTTATTACCTGCAATATAATTTATTTTAAAGCAATATTTTTATTAATGTTTGCATTATTTTTGTTGCTGTTTTGTATTTGGTTTAATGGCTTTTTTATATTTTAATATATATAAAAATATGAAAATGTGACAAAGGCGGAAATGATAGCGGAAATAGGTTTAATAGCGGTAATTGTTGATATAGTTAATTAAGCTTAAGATTAGGGTAAGCGGCGATAATGGCTATTAAAATTAATGTTTAGTCTTGTTATTAAAAAAAAAAAAAAGAAAGAATAATATGTTCTAATGATGATTTAACCAGCAAAAGCAAAAGGAAAGGTTCTTCCTTGAAAATCTTTATCATCTCATCATATTGTGTTAAAAGAAAGGCTGCTTTAAAGGCTGCTTTGGAGGTTGTTTTATCATATGGAATTCAAAAGGCATTAAGGTTGAATTGTATTTGCTTTTTTAATAAAATAATAATAGGGATAAAATCAATATTAGTAGGAGATGACATAATTAATAAAAAAAAACTGTGACCTTCTTCATCATCTTCTCTACCATAATCATTGATTTATAAGAAACAAGGAAAAGGGTGCTAAAAAGGTTGCTTTTGCAATTGAACAAAAGTTAATGGGAATTAAATAATTTAGCATTTTTAGCTTTATTAAATTAAGCATTGCGTTTATTTTAATATTGATTAAGCTTCTCATTTTATTATTTAATATCCCTTTAATAATGCTATTAAATGCGATAATGGCAAAAATCTTAAATTTTAATTAGAGTGCTATAAGTAGCAATTGGAGGAGAGGCTTTCAGCCAAATAATGCGTTTTTTGATAGCATTAAGGAGAATTTAATGTTTTGATAATTATGCTTTTTTAAGAATTATATCATAATATCTTAATTAAATAATAAGGAAAAGGGTGAAAGCTTGCAAATGCTTATTTATCATCAAATTTAGAGTGGTATAGTGGCTGATTTTTTTATTATTGGCATTATTGAAGCTTTTAATAGCGATAGCACTTGGCAAAAGATGAATTAAAAGTTTTTAAAAAAAAGAAAGAGATTTTAAAAAAGTGCGATTAATAAAATAATTATTATTTGCTTTAAAATTAAAAAGTGTAGGTAGCTTATATAATAATTTATTCTTAATAAAGATTATTCAAATAATAAAAGATTATCCTTTAAAAAGCTTTATTAAATTAAAATATTGCATATTTCTTAATATACTTAAGAAAAAGTCTTTTTTTAAGCTTGGCCTTTTGCTAAAGGAAATGGCATTTGCTTTTTAGTAGCATTCTTATTATTATTCTTAAATTAATGATTAAAGGAATAGCCAGCGTTAATTTTATTAATTTTATAAAAAATAAAAGGTTGCAAAAATAATTGCGTAATATAATTGCAAAATGCATTTGCTGGTGATTAGGCGTAAGAGGTATTAGCATATGTAGGAAGGATTAATGGTTTTTAGTACTACTATTGGGATTAAGAGCTTTTTCATTTATAATATTCTTTTGCCTTATAATTAATGTGATTATAAAAATAAGTAAAAAATTAAGAAATTGTATTTATGATTTATTGAGAATTTGATTTGATAAAGGCTAAAGATTTGGAAATTAAGTGAAAAATCCGCTTAACTAATTAATTTTAGTTTTTAGCTTAAATTGCTTTCATATTTTTTTTTAATAATTAAAAGGTTTTATATTGCTAAAATAATTGCTTGCGTAATCAGGGGGGAAGCTTATTTTGCAAATTTATTTTTAAAATGGATTTGTTGTTAATGCCGGCAGTGCAAGCAAGAATTTTAAAATTATAATAAAAGCTTTAAAAGAAGCTTTAATAATTTATGCAAAAAGCGGAATATTTGAAATAGGCTATTTATTTGTTGTGAGGATTGAATAAAAATAAAATAAATTGCTTTACCAAATTCAAAGCATTTATAAGCATATTATCTTCATTAAATTTGGGTTTTAAAAAAGCCGATTTTAGGAATGTTTATGTTATTCCTTTAATTTGGTTCAATAGCCAGTCCTTCTTATGTTTTTTATTAATAAAGTAAATGGCATAGTAACGCAGAGCATTATGCACTTAAACCTCTTATAGCTTTGGGAAATACTTAATACTATTAAAAAATTTGTTTAAGAGGTTTGGAATTTTTTTAATGCAAGTAGCATAAGATATAAAAGAGATTCTAAAAAAAAACAGGACCTAAGAAATATGTTTAAAAAAAGAATAATATAAAGCGTTATTATAATAATAGCTTAACTTGCTATTATTTCCATTATTATTATTACCAAAATTAGAGGCAGCAATAATCTGCTTACTTTTATTTCTAATGAAAATATTAGTATTTTTTTTGATGAAGGAAAAAGAAGTAGATAAAAAGGGGCTATTTTTAAAGGAAACAAACTTAAAAAAAGCACAATTTTTGCTGAAGCATTGAAGCTATTTTTGCATTGCAAATAAATTTTTATTCATTTGCTTAAAATGCTTTTTTTATTCAACTTTTTCTTTATTTCTTTTATTGCTTATATATTTGTAATAATTTGGCTACCTTAGGAAATAGGCTATGTTATGCCAAAAAAAGAAAAAGGTTAAGAAAAAGATCTTATAAGGGAAATGAATAAGGCAAAGGCAAAAAACATATTAGCATTTTTTATTAAAAAGTGCTTTGCCATAAAAGATTTAAATTTTATATAATGCATTAAAAATACGTTTATATAAAAAGGGATATTATTTCTTTGGCTTAATTAAATTAAAAAGGCACAAAAAGGGGAAGCCAATGTCATCAACCTTTTTAGGTTTATTAATTATTTGAATGCTATTTATTAAGCTATATTTAATATAAGCCTTTTTTATAAAAAACTTTTTCCATAATAAAAGTTTATAAAAGAATAAGGAAGGAGGAAAATGTTTATTATCTTCCCAAATGAATTAAAAAAAGTTATAGATAATATGATGCTTGCCTTATAAAGACCAATGCTAGCATTTAGCAAAGGCTTCATATATTACATAAAAAATAATAAAGATAATTAAAATTCTTTTAAAATTTATAATTAAAAAGAAAAAAAGGTAAGGAAGGAAAAGGAATTATGTACAAGAAGCATCGTCAAATTAATCTTGCTTAAGTGCTTAGTAATGCCTAATTAGGAAGGCTCCCCTGAATGCCTTTTGATCCGTACCATCCGTTACACTTGTAATAAGCCCGTTATAACTCTAATTACCCTTTAAAACTATTAGATCTATTACCTTTAATAATTAAGGCATAACTCTTAAAAGTTATCATAATATCATTTAAGTGGCGCTCCTTATATAATATGATAAGATTACATAACCCTTGTGGATTAACACTGGTGATATTTCTTTTAGAAAGACAGAGGAATTTTAATATAATAAGAAAAAAACAAGAGTAATGTAGATTTTAATAAGCCATAAAGAAATGTTTTATAAAGACTATATGTTAAAGAACATAATAATATGTTGAAAAGAAGTGATATTGGTGCGAATGATGATTGTATTGAGGGGGGATTTCTAGGTCTATTTAACTACTCTTAGTGCCAAGCTCTCTTCGGCTCTTCTCGGTTCTTGTTGTTTTGATTGCCTATTTGGGCTTAGTGCTAAGCCTTTGCTTTAATAGCCAAGCCTTTGCTTTAATAAATCTAAAACCTTAGCTAATAGCTTTAAAACCGGCACTTGTTTGATTTTTTTACTTAGCTGATTATTAAACTTAAGTTGATATTAGGTCTTAGTTATTACTTTGATTGCCTATTTGGGTTTAGTGCTAAGGCCTCGTATTAATCCAAGAGTTACAGGATCTCTTGGAACCTCTTGGAGCCTCTAGGGGACCCTAGGAGCCTTTAGGGGACTTTAGCTTTTAAGGGGTCTTAGGTCCTTAGGTATAAGCGAGTATAAGCGAGTATAAGTGAGTTTATATTATAAGCGAGTCTATATTCTTATAGCCCCCCGTAAGATATATATTATTTATTTATATTTATCTTATTTTTTATTTCTCACATGTAAGCTACCCTTTTTATTTTTACTTTAACATTTGTATTTATATGTGAAGTGCTTATTTTTATTTTATTTTAAATTTAAGGCAGATATAAATTTAAGTTGTTTATTATTATTTAATCCTTTTGTAAATCCATCAGCTAATTGTATTGTAGTATTTACATATAATAAGCTTAATTTATTATTAGTTATTTCATTTTTTATAAAATG
Organism: Helotiales sp. F229; assembly: GCA_002554605.1. Taxonomy (NCBI): domain Eukaryota; kingdom Fungi; phylum Ascomycota; class Leotiomycetes; order Helotiales; species Helotiales sp. F229. Next base: position 334,282 of record MXAW01000017.1, read on the forward strand.
ATAAGTTATATTTATATGTTTACTTCTTTTATGGAATTTAGGGTTATTAGCTAATTTTAAAGCTGATTCGCTGTTTGTTAATAGCTTTAGTATAGGGGTTATATTATTATGTAAAAAATTATTAAAATTATTAATTAAGTTATATAAGTATAATATTTCGTTTATGACTTTTTTTAAAAGCCATATATTTAGTTTCATAATTTAATAAAGCTATTGTTTTTTATATTATACTTAGCCAACTTATGATATAATTATTTATAAAAAAATAAAAAGCCGCTAATACTTTTTCGGGAGCTTATATTACCCCCCCAATTAACATCGGTATATTCTAAGAGTTTTAAAAACGTTTTTGTCGGTGCAGTACCGGTGGACCACGCAAAGATATATTAAAGTAAAGGGGTTAATATAGTCTTTAGTGAAGTGGGTGGTAAAATCTGTGTATTTTTTAAGAGAATGGGAGAGATCCCTTAATATATACCCCTCTGAATGACCCTTGTAATAGGTCCGTTATAGCTTTGATTACCCTTTAGAATTATTAGATCTATTATTCTTAGTAGTTAAGGTACAACCTTTAAAGATTATTATGGTATTATTTAAGTGGCGCTCTTTGTATAATATAATGAGATTATATAACTTTTGTGGATTAATACTGGTAATACTTCTTTTAAAAAGATAAAGGGGAATTTTAAGATAATAAGAAAAAAGCTAGGGTAATGTAGACTTTAATAAGCTAAAAATAAACGTTTTATAAAGACAGTGCGTTGAAGAGTATAATGGTACGTAATGTATAAAAGAAAAAGAGCTAAAATAATAATAACATAAGAGATGTAATATTAAAATCATTAAAAAGAAAGACTAAAAGATGCTAAGAAATAAAACAACGTAATAACTCGTAGTAAGGGCTTAAAAGAGGTCTGAAATCCATTCATAACGGCTTTATATTAATTATGTCAAGGGAGTTATTAATCTAAGACTAGAAATTGATAATATATAAGTTAAGTGAGGTTTATTAATAACTTAAGCGAGGCCTATGGATCTTTTTATTGTCCCTTTATTTTTTATATACCTTAAGGGTTCCTTAAAAATTTACTTTTTTTTTTAATAATAACGAATTACTGTTAATGTATTAAAATCTATTGATTTTATATTAAAGTTAACGTAATTTTAAAAACCTTTTAATTAATAACTTTAATTTATTAATAATAAGTTAATTATCCCCTTAAATCAGTACTTAGATTTGTTTTAAGGCCATTTTAGTGTTATATTTTAATATTAATAATGACGTAATGTTAATTCCGGTGCCATCTGGCGCCTTTACGGTTATTTATTATAAATGTTACGTTTAGTACGTTTATGTTTAGGCGCGTGGATTGGAGTATTCTTATGTCTTCAATAACTTTAAGTTAAAGAAGTATAGTTATTATATAAAGTAAAAGGAGGAATACTGCTTTATAAGTAAACTTTTAAGGATTACTTATGAACTTAGCTCACGAGTCAATTGTGAATCCAAAGGGGATTTAAATATATTTATAATTAATATAAATATAACTCCTTTAGTTCGTTAATACTAAGTTTAATATTTTAATTCATGTAATTAACACTAAACCATTCGTCTTAATAAACCTTTTTATTATTATAAAGTCGATTACTGTTATGTTATTAATTACTTTAGCGGAGGTATTAAAGATAAAAGACTAATTAGTGTTTATTTTATTAAAAGAGACTTAAGCCTTTTAAGTTAAATTAAGTTAACTTATTAACACTTAGTTAATATATAACTTGGTGTAATGTTTAATTTTAGTTAATAACTGGTTTAAATATAAGACTTAAGCGTTTAAGTTAAAAAGATAGTGGTGGTATTAAGTTATATTAACGAGATGATATTTGGCGTTTATGCTTAAGTTATAAAGGCTTAAAATAAACGTAAGGCTTTTGTTAAAACGGGACTTAATAATAAACGCTTTCGTTATAATATGCTAATAATAAAAAAAGAAAAAAAAAGAGTTTAAAACTATTTATAGACGGCTTATATGGCATAAGTGATAAGTAGGCCTTGTTTTAGATTAGCTTCGTGGTAGGTTCTTTATAATAATGCTTTTTTTAAACCCTTATATAAAAGTAGCCTTTTATAATAAAACCAGTAATTAAGTCCTTATCGGAGTGTTATTATAAGGCCACTCATTAGTGCTTTAAATAAAAGGGTAAATAAATGTGAATTTAAGTTTTTTTTTTTATCTTTATAAACTAAATAATTATAACATATAAAAAAAAGTAAAATAAAATAAATAAATGAAATAAAAAACGTATTTAAAAAAAAATACATGTAAAAAAAAAGTAATAACTATATAGACTCCTCCGTTATTAATCTGAATTAGCTCCAGTAAGTCTTTAAACCTATCCCTTTATTTTAACAATAAGCGTGTTAATGTCAATAAAATCCTAAAGAACTTTATTTAAAGTGGCTTTTATTATAATATTAATAAAGTTACGAACATTATTAATTTATTATATTTCCGTGAGTTCTTTACGCTTATATAATTACCGAATTGTTATTATGTTAATTATTAAATGCTTTTCTTTTATAATACCGAGTTTAATAATATATTCGTATAATGAGAAAGAGTTTATATAAACGACGGTAAAAAGCCTTAGAAAATCGAGTTTATTAATTATTATATTAATAATAATTATTACAATAATTAACATATTAACGCTGGTAATTATAACATATAATTCTAAAACGAACATTACACGAATAACTCTTTTACACTTAATAGAACTAATATAAATAATATTATCACTAAAGGTAAACTTAATATCCCCCTTTGATTTAGTTCTGATTATTATTATAAAACTAATTTAAGAACTTAAATCTTTATTATTAATAAAAGAACCATTAACAAAAACGTAAATCTTTATTAAATATAAGTCTATGAAAATATACCGTAAACCTTTCTTTAGATTATTTATTTACTATTAAAGACATAAATTCAAGGCCTTAACGTCATTCATTATAAGATCTTAATATTAAACTATTATTAAAAGATTAAATGTGGCTTTTAGTTAACAAATCGTAATAATATAAGCTCCACAAACGTGTTACTTTATATAAGCCTTCTTATAATTACTCTTTTTAATGTCAATTAACTCGATTTTAGCTCTTTGTCCTTTTTAAGACATATAAAAATCGTCTCCCTTTATAATAATAATATAATCATTAAACATAAAAGGTTTAAAGATGTTTAAGACTTAAATTAGTTTTATTAAAAAGTTCACATTTACAATTTCTACTTATTCTTTAATTAAGAAGTCGTTATTTCTTAAAATTAAAGTGTCATTTGTTTATATTTTAATTATTCTAAATTCTTAATTATTTTTAATATTGATTAATAAGTAAAGATTATATATAAAGGTCTCTATTTATAACTTTTTAATATAATGTTTATAATAAGTGTTAAATTAGTGATTTTTTTTATTTAAAATGTTATATAATAAGAGTATTATTATAAATATTATGTTAAAAAGGAACTCATTTATAATCTCTTAAAGAGGTTATATAAAGATGTCTTATAAAAGCCTTATTTATACTTAGACATAGGCTTAAACGATATCTTGAAATATTAAATATGATTTAAATCCGTTTTAAACCTTTTTTATTTATTTAATTATAAATATTAAAAAAATGAATAGTCATTAATTTATACGTTAAATTATTAAAGATTAAGTTAATATCTCCCTTTTACCTTTATTATTAAAACATTAAACAATAAGTCTTGATTTTTTATACGGCGTTAAAGTCTCTTTACCCTTAACTTCTTTTATTATTTTAAATTTAAAGACATGTTAACTTTTCACCTTAAGGTTATCCTTCTAAATAAGTGTAAAAACCCTTCTTTTAATAAGTGCCTTATATTCCATTTAACGATATTATTAAAATAATACTCTAAGAATGATAATCTTGCCTTTATTTTAAAGTTTAATAAAAAACTCTCGATTTTTTGTCTTTTTTTAATTAAAAACACTTCAATATTATAGTTGTTATTAATTATTAATAATCTTTAAATGGGTTATATAAATAAGAGTTTAATAGTGATTTAAGATAGTTTTAAAGTCGATTTAGGTATGTTATTAACTAGTAATTTAAGATTAACAGTGATTTTAGTCGATTTAAGTGTGTTATCAATTAGTGATTTAAGATTAAGAGTAATTTTTATGAAATCTTTTAGTAAATTTTCTTTTTAATGCTTAATACTTAATGTATTTGTCTTAAATAAGTGTATAAATGTTAATTAGAATATATAAATTTGATTATTATTTATAGTAATTTTATAAGACTTGTCATTTATTTTTAAGAACTTATATAAACTTTTTTATTTTATTTTTCCTTTTTATATTAAGACTTAATCTTTTAAATATAAGTTATATATTAAAGTGGTATTAGGGCCGTTTTAAGTTATTAATGTATTATTGATTTTATAAGTTATATAAATCTGTCTTATTTTTTTTATTGCCTTTTTAATAATAATGACGTTGTTATTTAATGAACGGACTTAAAGGGTTTAACTTTATTATTTTAAGGTAGGCTCTAAAAACGAGCAGTATAAGAATTAACCTATTAAGTCTAATTATATCGTTTATTGTTTTAATTGTTATTTATAGTTAATTTTTGTCACTTAATTTAGGGTGCTTTTCCATAATGATTTCGTAGGTATATCGGAGTAGACGATGATATCTTTCTACTTTATTAATTGAGTGGTGTGCTTTTATAAGGATAAGTTTTAAAGTACTCCTAATAAAGCGTAGGGAGTTGTGGAATTCTTCAGAGTTAAAATTAGTCTTATAATTATATATTATAAAGTTAAGGGGTTTAATATATGTGTTTATTTATGTTAATTTAAAGGTATTAAATATAACCCAAGCCATAATTGAACTGGGTCTTTTTTAGAGTAGCTTTATTGTTTTAAAACCGGTGGCTTTATTAATTATGTGGAGGGTATATGGTTTTTTAAACTATATTATATTAATATAAATTATATAATTAAAGTTTACATTATTTTATAGTTTAAATTAAAATCTATATAAAGTATTTGTGTGTTTTTAATAATGTTTACATATTTTTTAACCTTAAGTATAATATTAGAGTTAAGAATATAATTAGTTTAGTTTAATAAGTGTTATTGTCGGTGCAGTACCAGTGGATCACGCAAAGATATATTGAAACAAAAGGGTCAATATAGTTTTTAATAAAGTGGGTGGTAAAATCTGTGTATTTTTAAGAAAATGGAAAAAATCTTCTATTATATACCTCTCCAAATGACCCTTATAATATGTCCATTATAGCTTCAATTATCCCCTGGAACTATTAAATCCATTACTCCTAATAGCTAAGGCATAACCCTTAAAGATTATTATGATATTATTTAAATGGCGCTTTTTGTATAGCATGAAGAGATTACATAATCCCTGTGAACCAACATTAGCAATATTTTTTTTAAAAAAATAAATTAAAATTTTAATATAATAAAAAAAAGCAAGGATAATATAAATTCTAATAAGCCAAAAAGAAATGTTCTATAAAAATAATGCGCTAAAAAGCATAATAATACATAATATATAAAATAAAAAAAAGCCAAAAATAGCAATAACATAAAAGATGTAATATTAAAATTATTAAAAAAAAAACTAAAAGATACCAAGAAACAAAATAACGCAATAACTCATAATACGGGCCCAAAAGAGGTCCAAAATCCATTCATAACAGCTTTATACTAATTGTATTAAGGGAATTATTAATCCGGGGCCAAAAATCAACAATATATAGGTTAAGCAAGGTTTATTAATAACCTAAGCAAGGTCCATAAACCTTCCTATTGTCCCCTTATTCCATATATACCCTAAGAGTTCCCCAGAAATTCGCTTTTCTTTTTTTAGCAACAATAAATTACCATTAATATACCAAATCCATTGATCTTATACCAAAATTGATATAATCTTAAAAATCTTTTAATCAACAACTTTAATCCATTAATAATAAATTAATCATTCCCTAAATTAATATTCAAATTTGTTTTAAGGCCGTTTTAATGCTATATCTTAATGCTAATAATAATATAATGCCAATTCCAATGCCATTTAACGCTTTTGCAATTGCCTATCGCAAATATTGCATTTAATGCGTTTGCGCTTAGGCGCGTGGTTTAAAGCATTTTTATGTTTTTAATAATATCAAATTAAAAAAATGCAATTATTGCATTAAGCAAAAAAAAAAATGCCGCCTTATAAATAAATCCTTAAGAATTACCCGTGATCCTGGCTTATAAGTTAATTATAAATTTCAAAAGGGATTCAAATATATTCCATATTTAATATAAATATAGCTCCCTTAATTTATTAACACCAAATTCAATACTCTAATTTATGCAATCAACGCTAAACCATTTGTCCTAGCAAACCTCTCTGCCGCCGCAAAATCAATTGCCGCTATATTATTAATTGCTTTGGCGAAAGCACCAAAAACAAAAGACCAGCTAGTATTTGCTTTATTAAAAAAAACTTAGGCCTTTTAAATTGAATTAGATTAGCTTGCTAATACCCAATTGATATATAACCTGATATAATATCCATTTCTAATTAATAACTAATCTAAATATAAAATCTAGGCATTCAAATTAAAAAAATGGTAATAGCTTTAGGCCATATTAATAAAATAATATTTGGCAATTATGCTTAAGCCATAAAGGCTTAAAGCAAGCGCAAAGCTCTTGCTAAAGCAGGACCTAGTAACAAGCGCCCTTATTGCGATGTGCTAGCAATGAAAAAAAAAAGGAAAAAGATTTAAAGCTATTTGCGAATGGCTTATATAACATAAGTAATATATAAGCCTTATTTCAAATTAGCTTTATAATAAATTCTTTATAGCAATGCTTTCCTTAAACCCTTATACGAAAATAGCCCTTTGTAATAAAACCAGCAATTAGGTCCCTATTAAAATATTATTGCAAAGCCGCCTATTAATGCTTTAAATCAAAAGGTAAATAAATGCAAATTTAAGCTGTTTTTTGTCTTCGCAAATTAAATAATTATAATATGCAAAAAATAAAATAAAATAAATAAATGAAATAAAAAACGCATCCTAAAAAAAGTACACGCAAAAATAATAATAATAATTATATAAACTTCTTTATTACTAATCCAAATTAGCTTTAATAAGTTTTTAAACCCATTCTTCTATTTTAATAATAAGCGTATTAATATCAATAAAATCCTAAAAAGCTTTATTTAAAGTAGCTTTTATTATGGCATTAGCAAAATTACAAACACCATTAATCCATTGCATCTCCATAAATTCCTTACGCTTATATAATTAGCAAATTGCCATTATATTAATTATTAAACGCTTTTCCTTTATAATACCGAATTTAATAATATATTTATATAGCAAGAAAAAGTCTATACAAACAATAATAAAAAGCCTTAGAAGATCGAGCTTATTAATCACCATATTAATGGTAATTGCCATAGCAATTAATATATTAACGCCGGCTACCATAGCATATAATTTTAAAGCAAGCATTACGCAAATAATTTTCTTGCATTTAATAAAGCTGATATAAATAATATTGCTATTAAAAGTAAACTTAATATCACTTTTCAATTTAATTTTAATTGCTATTACAAAATCAATTTAAAAACTCAAATCCTTATTATTAACAAAGGAATTATTAACAAAAACATAAATCTTTGCTAAATATAAGTTTATAAAAATATACCATGTCGCGCAACCAGCGCCATCATTATATCAGCATATCTAATAAGGTCTAATATATGCTTGCATAAGCATTTCATATATATATCTCCAGCTCGCAATCTCATTTTAAAAAGGGTAACGCTTAATTTAATTTATTAAACATACTTATACACTTCTCACTTTTAATGATTATAAAAATCTCTTACATCTAAAAAAACCTGCTCTACTTTCTATATTATAATTAAAAGCCATAAGCTATTACCTTTACCTAATGTATACATAAAATTGAACTTTATTTAAAGCCTCTTATTTATTAATTTTACAATCTTTTTTTATTTTTAATTTTTTAATTCCTTTGCCTAATAATCGTTTAATTACTTTAATATATTCATAAACAACAATAGCATTAAAATATTAAATGCAAATATTATTTGCAAAAAACCCAAGCAGTGGGCTAATTGATATATTTATTTTATTTTTAATGCAAACATCCTTGAATTATGGCTTTTAATTAATTTTAATATAATGAATGCTTGCATTTTTATAAAAATCCTCAATATTATTCCTAAAAGCGCTAAGCAAATCATAGCAGCAAAAATTGCTTAATCGCAAATTAATTTTTAAATTGCGCAAGCTTAATATAGCGCAAATCTTATTATTTGGGCTATGATAATAAAAGCTTATTTGAATCTTTTGGCCTTATTATTAAATAATACTTAAAATAGGATTTTTATTATTACATTAAGTAAAAGCAAGGCCAAGCAATTAACTTCAAATCTTTTTGCTCTTATGATCTTAAAAGCCCCAGCCATAGCGATTTTGTATAGGCCGGAATTATATACTTTTAATGCCAAAAATAAGGAAAAAAAGTGAAAATCAAATTATGCGATTTAGCAATTTTAAACGATTATATACCTTAAATTTTATAAATAAATTCAAAAAATTATAATATATAAATATTTTAATATTATCATATTATAGCTTATTTTGGAAAAGCGCATAAATATTTAAGCGCTTATTTATTTCTTTTGCTTTATGTTTTAATAAATGAACCAAATCTTGCAAATTAATATTAAATAAAAGTACATAATCTTGCTTGCCTAAGTAAAAAAAGTAAAAATTAGCTTAACTAAATGAATTATAATATATTAAGCCTTTTTTTAAAAAGCCAAATTATATAAGATCACTAATATTAAAAGATTTTAAGGGTTTATAAACTTTTTAATTATTGCTAAATAATTTAATAACAAATAATTTACCAATTAATATTAAAAAATCAAAAAAGCTAATAAGCTTGAAAACCTTTTTTTATATATTTTGAAATAATTATGCCGCCTTTTTTATATAAATAAAATGAATTTAATATACCACAAGTTTATTAATAGCAAATCATATGCTGGTCATTTTGCCACTTTTTAAGGAAAATCAAATAATGCAAAATCCAAAAACAAAAGCTTATTTAAAGCCTAAGGCAAAAAATCTTTTAAAAATTTATTAAATTAATAAGCTTTAAAATGGTTATGCCTATGTTTTAAGGATTTATATAAGTAATCCCTTAATTATTATATAAAACTTTAATTTGCTATTTATGGGAAAGTCTTTAAGACTTTTTTTAATGGGTTGCCTAAATCAAATCTAAAGCAAAACAAAAATTAAGCTAAGAAAATTTATTAATAATTTGCAAAAAACAAGTGAAAAAGCTTATAAAACCAATTTGGTTAAAATAAGCTTTTGCTTTTATTAATTAAGGATTTAATTAAGAAATTAGGGAATTTGAAAAGCTTGGGAAAACCTAAATCCAAATTCCTAAGAAATATTTTTAATAAATTGGCAAAATTAGGAAATAATGCGTTTTTAATGCTTTTACTAAGTTTTGAGGAAGGGGCCTAATTAAGAATTTACTTTTTTTAAGAAAGTGCCCTATATCCTTTTTTTAATTTAATACTTTTGGACAATTATAAAACAATTAACCTAATTAATAATGTTTTGTTTTTAAAACTTGGATTTTTTGTTAAGGCAAAGCCAAATAATATTATAAAAGCAAAAAGCAGCTAGCTTCCTATTTTAAAGCGCAAAACTCAAATAATAAAAAATGCTTTTATAGGTAATAATAATTAAATATATGATTTTATTTTTTATAATATAATTATTATAAAAAATTTTTATATTAATATTATTTTAAAAGCTTATTTATTTAAGCAAGATCTTTGATTTTGCAAAATGGATTATATTTTGCGCTGGGGCAATAATAGCAAGCTTATAGCAAATCATTTTATTATTTATTAATTAAAATGCTAATAAAACCTTATATTTTTTAAATATAAAAAATATTCAAATTATTTATATGAAATCCCTTTAAGCTTTATAAAAATTATGATTTATGCAATTATAAAGCAAAAGCTTAAATAAGCATTAAAATCAATTTAAAAGCATAAAAACCTTTGATTAAATACGAAAATAGTATAGTATTTGCGCGCTAATCACTTAGGCTCAAATGCATTAAGAAAATTAATTGGATTAGCTAAGAATATTAAAATAATGGATAAAGTTGAACGCTTAAAATATAAGCAATGTGCGTTTACTTATGTTTTTAATTTTAATTTTGTTTGCCCAATTTATTGGCAATTATTATATTTATTTTAGAGAATCATATAAAATCTTTTTAATTATTTGAATTGCTTTAAAAGCATATTTTAGCTATTAATGCTTAAATATAAATATAATGAAATACTAATTAAATATGTTTTGCGCTTAAAAAAGCATAATAAGGTATTTAAGTATATTAAAAGCTTTAAATTTTAGGTTTAAAAGCAATTTGGACTTTTAATATATAAAATTAAATATAATTAGAAAAAGGCTATTATTGTAATTAAAAGGTTTATAAAATATAAGAAATAGGTTTTTAAACTTAAAATCAAATTTAAGCTCTTCCTAATTGCAACTTATAAGCCAAATGGCAATGCCAAAAGAGCTAACTAAAAAGCAATTAATAAAAGGGTAAAAATGCGGTTAGGATTTAATTTTTTTATTAAATTAAGCATTAAATGCGCATTTGCAAATATTTATTTATATAATAAAAGCCTAAAGCGCATAAACAATTGGCGATCACTTATTAAGGAAAACAATAAGTGATTTTGTAACTATTTTTAATAATATAATCTTGCATTTATTATTAAAATCACTATCAATTTCAGATTAAACTAAAATAAAATTTATATGTTTAAGTATAAAGCGTATGTATTAATAATAAAACAAGTATTAGGAAAAAACAAGAAAGCGTTTAAAACCAATGCGCATGCGTATATTAGATATTTAATAAAATATGTTGCTTTAAATATTTATAGGATTTGAGTGCTATACTTTAATAAAATCATTATTATTTGTAATATGCGATTTGATAAGAAAAGCTTTTATACCTTTTTTTAAAAAAAAGCAGAAGATTTTAGTTTTAAAAGCTTAATTAATTTGCAAGCTTATTAAATAAGAAAAGCCAATTGGCAATTGGACTAAAATTTTTAAAGCAAAAAATAAAATTATTAGGGAACAAAATGCTATAAGAAAAGGCATATTAAAATCTTTTTTAAAAATCATGGAATAATAAACAAAAGCTTCTAAAATACAAAACTTGGAAATAAAAAATTATGCTAAAAATCTTAGCACTCAAATTAGACTTTTGATTTTAAAAGCAATGCTTATTTCAAATGAAAACGCGCAGGAAGCAAAGAAGCAGTTGTTGAATGTATTAGACCTAAGGCCTAATTTAAGCATGAATTCAAATTTAAAGGCATTCCATTCAAATAAGCGCATGCAATTCATAAATCGGGCATTAAATATACCTTAAAATTAAGCAATAAATCCGCTTTAAGCATTAAAACTTAAGGTTCAAATCCTATTATATAATTCAAATGCGCATTAAAACGCATTACTTTTAAATTATAAGAAATTGAAATTGAATTTTTTTAAATTAGTAAAAGCATTAACGCGTTCTCAAACTGCAGTAATTAAAGCTTAGCTAATTGAACCAGAACTTTTAAATATTTAAAGCAAGCCATCAAAAGCTGCAAAAGAAAAAGGAAAACAATTCAAAAAATATGCTAAAATATTTGCTATATTTAATATGATTTTTAAAAAAACACCTTAAATTTAAGGGTATTTGTAATTTTGGGGATAATACATTGAAAAAAAAGCACTCCTTTAATTTGCATAATGATCTTATATTATATATAAATCTTATGCTTAATGAATTAATGCCTAATTAACATATGTTTTTGGAAAAGCAAAAGGAATTGAGATAGATAATAAAAATAGTGCATATAATAATCGCGGCAGCCATTTAGATAAATCGCCTAAAAGAATAGCTATTATTAAAAGGGAAGATCCCATTTCCTAAAATCAAAATCTAAGATTTTTTACTAAAGCCTAAAAAGTGGAATAATTTTAAGAATCACCTAATAAAAACGTGATTTATTAAGAATGCTCATTTAAAAATGGATAATATGAACAAGCATGGATGCTGGACGCCGGAATATTTTAATTCAAATATTATATTAATGCTCATATTGCTTATATGAGTATTTAAATATAAACCCAATAAGAACAAATATATCTTAAAATGCTAATCATATATTATAATGCGCGGAAACCTTTAAAGCAAATCCATAATTATTTCAATATACGCAAGTACTTTAGTAATCAAATTATTTAAAATAGCCATAGCGTTCGTAACTAAATTTGATTTAAAAATTAAATGCTTTAATATAATTAATGCATTCATTAACGTTCTCCAAAATATAAACAAGGAAATAATGTATTACAAATTCCTTCCCAGTTTTTAGAAGCCAAAAAAGGTATTATAAATTAATTGTGCACTTTATGAAATGCGCGACTCCCCCTATCTTTAATACAAGTATATTAATAAAACTTTGACAAATCTGGGATTATCTTCTTGCTTTAAAGAGCCTTACATATTCATAAACCTTGAGCACAAAATTTTGATATTATTTTATATTAATAACATTTAAATGCTCTTTCATCAAAATAAAACAAAGCTCGGCAAAAAACTTATTAAAAAGCTTAATCAAGCATATAATATATATAATCTTGGAAATATTAAGCAATTCTTAAGAATTAAGATAATGTGCAATCAAAAGCGCAAGATTATTTCCTTTATTTATAATCAATATATTAAAAAGATTATTCACAAATTTAAGCAAGTAAATAGGAAATGTCCCACAACCCCACTACCTCAAATCAAGCTTATGAAATCCAATAATTAAGCATCAAAGAAAATTATTAAAGTATATTAAAAAAAGGTTGGATTTATGTTATATATAGCAATTATTGCATAACTAAACATCGCATATGCCGCAGCCCTTCTTTCACAATTTGCCATAAACCCTAGACCAAAGCACTTTATAATCATACATTAACTTATTTAATACCTGTTTAAAACGCGCTTTTTAAGGATTATATTTAAAAGCAATTAAATACAAGCAATGTTTATTGCTTTTAATGCTTTATTTGCAAATAATTTTAAAATCAGGCGATTATTGCAAGGATATATGATTTTAATATTTGATAATCCAATAATCTAAAAAGCATTTTAATAATCTACAATTATAACTTCTATAACAAAAGCAAAATTGCTATTTCTTAAGCATATAAAAAAGGAAGCCATAATGCTTTAACAATTTTTTAAGGACTTGTCTTTAAACATTAGCGAAATTTAAAAAATCTTTTATAATAATCAGCAAACAATTAAGCTCATAATAAATAATGGCAAAAAAATCGTTACTAAACTTTGCCATATAAATATTCAAAACATATGGCTTAAGTAAGAGTTTGTTTAAGGCTTATTTAAGATTATGTATTTACCAATAAATAATATGCCTGCTAATAGGCTTACGAAAAATCTGTCTCATCAAAAATTTAAGCAATTTAAAGCTCTTTTAAATTTTAAGAATTATAAATCTCAAATTAAAAAGCTTTAAACACATTTACTAAAAACATATTAATAATTCATATGTACTTTCATTTATTAAACTAATTTTTCTAATCTTAACAAATAAATATTCCCTATTACTCCAAACAAAAAAGCAAAAATCCAACGCAAAAAACCGCAAAAAAAAACCCTAAGCCCACGTAAAACCTAACAAAAATTTACTTATAAACGTAATGCCTTTGTAATTCCCTTTAATAAAGCCGCTAATAATTAATCCCTCTCCCTCTTGAAAATCTTTCTAGCAACAGCACTAGTTCCACCAGTAGTATCATTATTATTCTTATCTTTCTTTTTATGCCTAGGACTAAAACAATAAAACCTAAAAAGCAAAATCTTAATCTTTTCTTTATTTTCTTTTTTTTCCTATTTTTATTATTTAATTCACCTTTTCTTAATAAGGTTTTGAGGGTTATGCAAATTACGCAAATACCTTATATAATATTAATAGAATGCTCATAAAATTTTCAAAAAGGCTTATCGAAGAAAAAGAGCTGTTTTCAGTTTTAAAAAAGAAGATTAATTAAACATTATACTAAAAGATCTAAAAAAAAGCAATATAATAAATGTGCCCAAAAGTGCAATTATAATAATGCAAATTAGCGGAAAGGGTATTAGCAAAGCATTTGCTTTTATTATCATAACCATATGCGGCAAAGCAAACATATAGGAGATAAGGCTTAGCGAATTATTGACTTATGAGTATATGTTAACATTTGCTTATAATTATGCAATAAAAATAAGCATAAAATATAATAAAAAAATATATATTATGCTTATGTTTGATAGGTAAGGCTTTGAATTTTGAATTATGCTTTAAAAAAATGCGAAATTTGCATGAAGATTTTTAAGAATGCAAAAGTATATTTAAAATGAATAATAAGAATATGATTAAATATTTTTAATTTAAGCTTTTATTACCTAAACGCTATGATTTTCTTAACTTTTTATTAATGAATATATAAGCATTATGTTTATTAATTACCTTATTTGTTTTGCTTTTGTTTTTAAGAGTTTGAGGAATAATAACCTAGGCAAAAGACAAGGCAAAAGCAAGAAAAGGGAGAATAGGGCAAAAGAACACTAAACGTTCATAAGGAATAGAAGCTTAAATAGGAAAAGGCACACAAGTAAAAGGGGAAACTGCACTGAACTTGTTACTAAATGTAAAACAACAATGGGAGAATGAAATAAGCGGAATATTATTAAAGTTTAAATAAAAAAGATCTTTTAATTTAGGAAAAAAGGAATCCAAACGTATAATCTGCTATACAAAAAGTAATATAAAAAAGGATATTTAAATAAGCTTATTCTTAAAAATATTCATTTATAATTATATCATTAATTAGTTTAATGCTTAAAAATAAAAATCACAATATATAAAATATATAATAAAAGTAAAAAGAAAACGGAATATTTATTTGGCTAACATAAAGCTTGCAATATTTATTGCTCATTTCTTTGGCTAATTTGGGAAGCATTTTAATAATATAGATCGTTTAAATGATATATATAAAAATTAAAAAAGAAAAGGAAAAAAAGGCAAAAAACAAAAGCACAAGCGCAAATATATATAATGTTGATATTGAAAAAAGGTTATTATTTATTAAAATAAATACTCCTTTTATGATTATTAGCCCAATGAGCGCGATTACTCAATCACTGGCTAATGCGCTTGGGTTACTTAATAATATATTAATTAATATGTAACATGTAATAAAGCATGGAATAAATTTTGACTCAGCTAATAAATAAGCATAATTCACTCTTATTTCTCGTAAATTTAATCTAAAGCAATTACTTAAACTCTCAAATCACCCAATCACAATATCAACTATATAAATCTAACCTCACTCTATTAACAGGAGCATCCGCGCAAAGCCTTACTATCCTGAATTTAAACCAAGTACTTGGAATTAAATAAAACAACAATAATGCACAATCCCTTATTTCTTTCACATTAAGCTTATAATTGTATATATTTTTATTATTATATATTTTAACATATTGATTTAACATGCTTTAATTGTATACTTATTGTTTACTTTTATTTATTATACCTTATGTTCACTACTAGGTGTCATATTTACATTAGACGCAACAATTATTTATATCACATGCTCTTATTACGCGCATTAGTTATGCACTTATGTATTTCCTTTTTTTTAAATTTGCATAGCGCCTGTACGCAATCATATATATAATTTATGATAAGTGTACTATAATCCAAAGTATATAATTAATATAATTATCTTTCTTGGCTATAATCATATATTGCGCATTAGGGATAGCAAACTTTTAATCTTGCAAATAACATTTTACCATAGGAATATATCATACAACTAGCGCCATTATTATATCAGCATATCTAATAAGGTCTAATATATGCTTATATAAGCATTTCATATATATATCTCCAGCTTGCAATCCTATCTTAAAAAGGGTAACGCTTAATTCAATTTATTAAACACACTCATACACTTCTCACTTCCAGTGATTATAAAGATCTCTCACATCTAAAAAGACCTGCTCCACTTTCCGTATCACATACCATAAACCTCTTTTCAAATTATTCATTTGCTATTAAAAACGCAGATTTAAGGCCTTAATGTTATTCATCATAAGATTTTAATATTAAGCTATTATTAAAAAATCAAATATGGCTTTTGGCTAATAAATTATAGCAATATAAGCTTTATAAGCGCATTGCTTTATATAGGCCTTTTTATAATCATTTTCCCCAATATTAATCAATTTTATTCTAGCCTTTTATTCCTTTTAAAACATATAAAAATCATTTCCTTTTATAATAATAATGCAACCATTAAACATAAAAAGTTTAAAGGCATTTAAGACCTAAATTGGCTTTATTAAAAAATTTGCATTTGCAATTTTCATTTGCTTTTTAGCCAAAAAGTTATCATTTCCTAAAATCAAGGTATTATTCATTTGCATTTCAATTATTCCAAATTCTTAACTATTTTTAATATTGATTAACAAGCAAAGATTATACATAGAAGTTTTTATTTATAACTTTTTGATATGGTATTTGTGATAAATATTAAATTAGTGATTTTTTAATTCCGGAATGCTATATAATAAGAGCATTATCATAAACATTATGTTAAAAGGGAATTTATTTATAATCTTTTAGGGAGGCTATGCAAAAATGTTTTACAAATTTTTTATTTATGCCTATACATAAGCTTAGGTAATATCCCAAAATGCCAATCATGATTTGAATTCGTTTTGGACCTTTTTTAGCTGCTTAATTACGGATGCTAAGAAAATAAGCAATTGTTGGCTTACATATTAAATTATTAAAAATTAAGTTAATATTTCCCTTTTGCCTTTGTTATTAAAGCATTAAACAATAAATCTCGATTTCTTATACAATATCATTATCTTCTTGCTTTTTACTTTATTTATCATTTTGGATTTGAAAATGCATTAACCTTTTACTTTAAGGTCATTCTTTTAAATAAATATAAAAACCCTTTTTTTAATAAGTGCCTCATATTCCATTTAACGAGATTGCTGGAATAATGCTTCAGGAATAGTGATCTTGCCTTTATTTCAAAATTTAATAAAAAGCTCTTGATCTCTTATCTCCTTTTTAATCAAAAATACCTTAATATTATAGCTATCATTAATTATTAATAATCCATAAATAGATTATATAAATAGAAGCTTCATAATAATCCAAAATGGTTTTGATATTAATTTAAGCATGCTATCAATTAATGATTTAGGATCAGCAATTATTCTTATGAAATCCTTTAGTAAATTTTCTTTTTAATGCTTAACGCCCAGTATATTTATATTAAATAAGCATATAAATATTAATCAAAATATGCAAATCCAATTATTATCTATGGCGATTTTGCAGAATTTGCTATTTATTCTTAGGAATTTATATAATCCTCTTTATTCCTTCTTTTCCCTCCACACCAGGACTTAATCTTTTAAATATAAATTATATATCAAAGTAATATTAGGGCCATTTTAAATTGCTAGCACATTATTAATTTTGCGGGTTGCATAAATTTGTCTTATTTTTTTAATTTTTTTTTTAATAATAATAGCGCGTTGCTTAATAAACGGACTTGAAAGGTTTAATTCCGTTATTTTAAGATAAGCTCCAAAAACAAGCAATATAAGAATTAGCCCATTAAGTTCAGCTATATTATTTACTGCTTTAACTGCCATTTGCAATTAATTTTCATTATTTAGCTTAAGGTGCTTTTTCATAATAATTTTATAAGTATGCCAAAATGAATAATAATATCTTTTTACTTTGCTAATTAAATAATATGCTTCCATAAGAACAAGCTTTGGAATACTCCTAATAAAGCATAAGGAGCTGCGGAATTCCTCAAAATTAAAATTAATCCCATAATTATATATTATAAAATCAAGGGATTTAATATATATATCCATTCATGCTAATTTAAAAACATTAAATATAGCCCAAGCCATAACCAAACCAGGTCTCTTTCAAAATAGCTTCGCTGCTCCAAAGCCGGTGGCTTTATTAACCATATAAAAGGCATATCTTTTTCCAAATTATACTATATTAACATAAATTATATAATTAAAATTTATATCATTTTATAGCTTAAATCAAAATTTATATAAAATATTTGCATATTTTTGGCAATGCTTACATATCTTCTTAACCTTAAGCATAATTTCAAAATCAGGGATATAGCTAGCCTGATTTAATAGGTATTATAGGCGTTGCACCAAAGGGTGCCCAAATCGCCTATGCAACCTCCAAATCTTTATTTCAATCAAATAATACGCATTAATTGTATCAGTTAATGAATCCAATAATTGCTAGTGCTGATTTAGGAAAAGCCATGAATAGCCTTATTTTCATATAATCAAATGTTTTTTTTTGCCCTAAATTAATATATTCCGTAGGTTATCATATTAGGCATTAAGCTTATTTAGCTGCTATAAGCATATTAAAAATAAAATATTCATATCCATAATTATAAATTCCATTAATCCAGCAGAAATACTAATTATTGCTACTCCCATAAACAAGCAGAAACCAGCTTCAAATATAATTCGACTTTGCCCTGCTTAGCTTGTGTCAAGCTTAACATCTTAAATCCATTATAAAGCTTGCAATTGGTTAATATTTTTAATGTTTTTGTTTAAAGCTTTAATATTAATAAATAAACCTTGAAAGAATTGATTTATTTATTGCATTATATAGGCCTTATTTTATAAAGGTTTCTTAATCCTATTTTTCAAAATGTGGGCCGCTTTTTGCTTTTTAAGCTATGATAACATTTCTTATGCATTATATTTGATTTTATTTGCTATAAATACAATTGTGAAATTTGCTATACCATTATTATTATTGTTATTTAATTCCCCTTAAAAATCATCATTATTTAATAAAATATTTAATTTATTATTATAAGGTTTATTCTTATATTTTTCAAATTAAGCCTAATTTAGGTTCAAATCAGGTTTATATCTTTTAGCATATGCTAAATAGGCTTTGAATAAGTTCTTTGTAGCTTTTATTCTTTTCGCTTTTCAATTAGTAAAGTATTTTGTTTTTGCAGCATTTTGTTTTTCCTTAAAGTGTTGGCTATTATAACAATCCTTCTTTTTGTAAATAATGCACTTAATATAGCCTGATTTAGGCCGGAATTTGTTCCCACGCTTATTATTTTATAAAAACTTTTTATTTATTTATTTAAGTAATATATACTTTCATTGGTTATATAAAATTAATGGCAATTCGGATTTAATTCAAAGGTCCTTTTAACCTATAATCCCGGCTCATATGTCATTTTAATGCTAATAGTAAAGCGAAGGCCATTCATTAAAATAAGGAACATTAATAGTGCCTTAAATAAGGCCATTTTAAAAAGTAGGTTGCCTAATACTCCTTGCAATAGTTTATCCCAAAGCGTTTTGTTATTTTTTATGTTATTATCCTTAAAACTTAATTGAAAGCTTTGCAATTCCCTAGCAAAGCTCTTTAATTAACTCAATATTAATTTACCTTTTTGATATGGTTTAGCTTAAAATAATAAGAATATTAAGCCAAATCATTAGTTAAAAAACTTATTTGTATGTTCTTTTGTCTTAAAATTGCCTTAGGTAATTATAACAAAATCCTTAAAAAAATACCCCTTATTTTAAAAATACCAGTAATAATACGTATTAGCTCCGTCTTATAATATAAATAAAAAAGCTTGGTTTTAAATAAAATTATTAATAAAAGCTTGCTAATATAAATTGGCGAAAATATATAACTTTTTGTTAAAATGATCCTTGGCGCCATTATATTAAAACTCTTTTAAATATATCTTGCTAAAATTTACCAAAAATTTGGCTTAATTTAAAAATAGTAGGTCCATTATAAACTATGAAAGCTGTATTGGTTTAAAATAAGGTTTGATAGATTTTGGTGCTATTGTAAAAGGGGGTAATATCCTATCCTTTAAATAAACACTTGGCGATAATGCTAAATTAGGCAATGCATTATTATTTAATCTTTACTTTAGCTTATTTCTTAAGGGCCCTTTACTAAAAGTAAATAAGAATTCCCTTTTTGGATTAATAAATGGCGTTGCATTATATAAATCCTTTTTTATGGTATTAATTTTAATAAGGGCAAGGGTGCTAAGCAAATCGTTTTAACGTTTTGATATAATACTTAGTGTTTTTCCTTTTAATGCTAAAAATATTTGATCCTTTTTGGTTTTCGGCGTAAAAAAAAAGGGGGTTTGCGCAAATATAGGAACCTTTAATTAATCTTAAATAGGCCATATAAAAGGTATAAATATATCTCAAATATGATTTGGAATGAATTTTGAGTGCATTTGGTTTTGCATCTCCAATTATTCCTTAAGCCATTTGTTTTTATTAGCCCTTATTATTTCTTTTAACGCATTTATAACCTTTATTCGCTTTGCTTTTTGTATATAATAACTGTGAAATTTAAGATTATTTTTTAATTGCGCCTTTTCTTGCTTATGGATTTTTTTAAAATTGGCAATTGTTCATTTGCTAAAAAATTCCCAAAAATCCTAAAACAAGTACTCTCTCTTTATCCTTTTATCATAATAGTATTTTCAAAACTTTCGCAAATACTTCGTATAATTGGCTAGTATATCATCAGCCCCTAATAATATATCATCCATTGATTTTTGAATTAATGAAATGATACTACTTTCCATATGCTTCTTTGCTAGCTTCGCAATGCGCTTCCTTAATTAAAATATTATATTGGGATAGGTTTAAAGTTAATCCAAATATAATTCCCTAAATAATCTATTAATCTAATTTTAAAATGTTAATTTAATAATTGTCGCTAAATAATTATTATATTATATTTGCTATAAGTTATATAATTATTGAATTTCTAATCAATCAAAATGCCTTCACCAATATCCTCAAAAGGGGGAAATTATCTATCCTTTAATCCAATCAAATGGCTAGGCCCTAATAAAAGTATAAATAATTAAATGTTTTAAATCAATTCTGCAATCTGAGACCTTGTTATTTATAATACAAATTGACCATTAATTAATGTCGATGTAATACCAATGAATTATGCAAAAATATATTAAAGCAAAAGGGTTAATATAATCTTTAATAAAATGGGTAATAAAATTTATGTATTTTTAAAAAAGTGGGGAAAATCTCTTACTATATATTCCTCCAAATGACCCCTATAATATATCTATTACAACTCCAACTACCCCTTGGAATTATCAGATCCATTACTCCTAATAGCCAAAGCATAACCCCTAAAAACTACCATGATATTATTCAAATGGCGCTCCTTATACAGCATGGAAAGATTACATAACCCCTATGGACCAACAATTATAAGCGTTATATCAAAAGGTGTTTAACTCGTTTATATAACCTTTAAATCTTTATTTTAGTTAAGTGACACGTATTGATCGTATTAGTCGATAAATCTAGTAATTATTAGTATTAGTTTAAGAAAAGCTATGGATGGCTTTGTTTTTGTATAATTAAGTGTTTTCTTTTGCCTTAAATTAATATATTCTATAAGTTATTGTAAGTACACTATGAATGGGATGTTTGCATTTATAATTATAAACTTTATTTGTTTAATAAGAGTATTAATTGTTATTATTCTTATAAATAAGTAAGAACCGGTTTTAAATATAATTTGATTCTGCCTTATTTAGTTTATGTTAAGTTTAATGTCTTAAATCCGTTGTAAAGTTCGTAATTAGTTAATGCTTTTAGTGTTTTTGTTTAAGGCTTTAATATTAATGAATAGACTTTAAAAGAATTGATTTGTTTATTATATTATATAAGTTTTATTATATAGAGTTTTTTTGATTTTATTTTTTAAAATGTGGGCCGTTTTCCGTTTTTTAAGTTATGATAATACTTTTTGTATATTATATTTGGTTTTATTTATTATAAATATAGTCGTAAAGTTTGTTATATTATTGTTATTATTGTTGTTTAATTCTTTTTAAAAATTATTATTATTTAATAAAGTGTTTGATTTGTTATTATAAGGGTTATTATTATATCTTTTAGACTGGTTTTAATTTAGGTTTAAATTAGGTTTATATCCTTTAATATGTGTTAAGTAAGCCTTAAATGAGTTATTTATAATTCTCATTTTTTCCGTTTTTCATTTAATAAAGTACTTCGTTTTTATAACATTTCACTCTTTTTTAGAATATTGGTTATTATGGTAATCTTTCTTTTTATAGATGATATACTTAGTGTAACTTAGTTTAGGCCAGAATTTGTCCTTACGTTTATTATTTTATAAGAACTTTATTTTTTTATTTGAGTAATGTGTACTTTTATTAATAACATAAAATCAGTGGTGATTTGGATTTAATTTAAAGGCCTTTTTGACTTATGATCTTGGCTTATGTGTCGTTTTAATGCCAATAATAGAGCGGAGGTTATTTATTAGGGTAAGGAACGTTAGTGGTGCCTTAAATAAGGCTATTTTAAAGAGTGGGTTACTTGATATTCTTTATAATAGTTTATTTTAAAGCGTTTTGTTATTTTTTATGTTATTATCTTTAAGACTTAATTAAAGGCTTTATAATTCTTTAGTAAAGTTCTTTAATTGATTTAGCATTAGTTTACCTTTTTAGTATAATTTAACTTAAAATAATGAGAAGGTTAAACTGAATTATTAATTAAAGAACTTATTTATATGTTCTTTTGTTTTAAAGTTGCTTTGGGTAATTATGATAAGATTTTTAAAAGAATAACCCTTGTTTTAAAGGTATTAATAATAATACGTACTGGCTTTATTTTATAATATAAACGGAAAAGCTCGGTTTTAAATGGAATTGTTAATAGAAGTTTATTAATATAAATTAGTAAAAATGTGTAATCTTTTGTTAAAGTAATCTTTAGTGTTATTATATTAAAACTCTTTTGAGTATATTTTATTAAGATTTATTAAGAACTTAATTTAGTTTAAAGATAGTGGGTTTATTATGAATTATAAAGGTTATATTAGTTTAGAATAAAGTTTAATAAGTCTTAGTGTTATTATAAAAAAAGGTAATGTCCTGTCTTTTAAGTAAACACTTAGCGGTGATATTAAATCGGGTAATATATTATTGTTTAGTCTTTACTTTGGTTTATTTTTAAAGGGCCTTTTATTAAGGGTAAATGAGAATTCTTTTTTTAGATTAATAAATGGTATTATATTATATAAATCTTTTTTTATAGTATTAACTTTAATAACGGTAAAAGTATTAAGTGAATTGTTTTAATGTCTTGATATGACACTTAGTGTCTTTCCTTTTAACGTTAAAAGTGTTTAACCTTCTTTTGTCTTTAAAGTAAAGGAGAAAAGGGTTTGCGTAAGTATAAGGACTTTTGTTTAATTATAGATGGGCCGTATAAGAGGTATAAGTGTGTTTTAGACGTGATTTAAGACGGATTTTGGGTATATTTAGTCTTATATTTTTAATTATTTTTTAAGTCATTTGTTTTTATTAACTTTTTCTTTTAAACACGTTTATAACATTTATCCGCTTTGCTTTTTATATATAATAACCGTGGAATCTAAGATTATCCTTTAATTATGCCTTTTCTTGTTTATGGATTCTTTTAAAGTCAATAACTGTTTATTTATTAAAGAACTCTTAAAAATCCTGAAACAAGTACTTTTCTTTCGTTTTCTTATTATAGTAATACTTATAAAACTCTCACGAATACTTTATATAATTAATTAATATGTTATTAACCTTTAATAATATATTATTTATTAGTTCTTAAGTTGGTAAAATGATATTATTCTTTATATACTCTTTTACTGGCTTTATAATATGCTCCCTTAGCTAAGACATTATATTAAGGTAAGTTTAGAGTTAGTTCAGGTATAATTCTTTAAATAGTCCGTTAGTCTGGTTTTAAGGTGTTGTTTTAATAGTTGTCGTTAAATAATTGTCGTGTTATGTTTATTATAAGTTATATAACTGTTAGATTTTTAATTGGTTAAAGTGTTTTTATTAATGTCTTTAAAAAGAGAAAGTTATTTGTCCCTTAATTTAGTTAAATGGTTAAGCTTTAGTTAAAGGTATAAATAATTAAATGCTTCAAGTTAACTTTACAGTTTAAGACCTTATTATTTGTAGTATAAATTAACCATTAATTAGTGTTAATATAGTACCGGTGAATCACGTAAAGATATATTAAAATAAAGAGGTTAATATAGTCTTTAGTGAAGTGGGTAGTAAAATCTGTGTATTCTCAAAGGAGTGGGAGAGATCCTTTAATATATACCCCTTTAAATGACCCTTATAACAAGTCCGTTATAACTCTGATTACCTTTTTAAACTGTTAAATCCATTACTCCTAGTAGCCAAGGCATAACCCTTGAAGACTACCATGGTATTATTCAAGTGGCGCTCTCTGTACAGCATGATGAGATTACATAACCCCTGTGGACCAACAGTTTTATTATATAAATAATATGTTCTTATATTAGGATATTTATTAAGATATTTTCATATATAGTTTAACGCTTTAAAGTGTAATAAATCGGGATTTGATATATATTTAGCGCATTGATTTATAGCAAATACTATATCAGGCCTTGTTTTAATGGCTAAATATATTAAAGAGCTTATTTATTATTAATATAATTGTAAATTAGCTTTATTAACTATATTAGTTGCTTTTTATAATCTTACCTTTGCCTTAATAAAAATAGTTATAAGATTTAAATTCTTTTTATTAAATCTTTCTAATAAAGTATTAAGATATTTATTTTGATTTATATATATTGATTGTTTTTTATAATTTAGTTTTATTTTCATACTTAAAAACTGGTAGACTTCGCTTATATATTTTATTTTTATTGTTTTAGTTAATTTTATAACTATATTTATTATTTTATTATTATTTAGTCCTATAAATATTAAGTCATTTATATGATATATTATTATTATTTTTAATATATTATATATAAATATAGCTTTATTATATAGTAAAGGTTTAAAACCAAGTTTTATAAGAGCATTTAATAAGTGTTTATACCATAATCTAAGGGATTGTTTTAATTCATATAAAGCTTTATTTAATTTATAAAATAACTTTTGTATTAGTTTAGACTAATTATTTATTAATTTATATTTATTATTATTTTTATTATAATATTTTTTTAGTTTTATTAGTTGTTTTATATATATATCAGTATTTATATTAACGTGTACAAAGGCATTTTTAACATCATATTATAATAATTTCCATTTATTAGACATTACTATTATAAATATTAACTTATAAGATTCCGGTTTATATATAACCAAAAAGTCTCTAAGTAATTAAAACCTAAGATTTAATTAAAGCCTATTATAACCCATTAAGACTCATATTTTATTATATTATTATTTAAATTAATTTTTATTTTATAAACTTATTTACTTTTTAGGTAGTTTTGATTAAGTGGTAATTGAATTAAATTTCACGTATTTTATAATTCTAATTGGTTTATTTCAAATTTCATAGATTCTATCTAATTCTTTTTATTAGGGTTATTAATAGCTTGTTTATAAGTATTAGGTTTGTCATTTATATTTATTATTAAGGCTAAATCTATTATAAGATCATTTATAATATTAGGGTTATATTATAATATTACGGTTATATTATAATACTAAAGCCTGCTTTAAAGAGTTTATTATTATTTAAGGGTAATTTAATTATGAAGTATTATTATTATTACTATTATTACGATTACTATTATTATTATTATTATTATTATTATTATTATTATTATTATTATTATTATTATTATTATTATTATTATTATTATTATTATTATTATTATTATTATTATTATTATTATTATTATTATTATTATTATTATTATTATTATTATTATTATTATTATTATTATTATTATTATTATTATTATTATTATTATTATTATTATTATTATTATTATTATTATTATTATTATTATTAATATTATTTTTTAATTCTTTTATATTTATTTTATTATAAGGTTCAAATATATTATTCTTAAGAATACTTAGAAATTTATTTTCTAATATTTTAATATCTTTAACCTATATAAGTCTTTTATTGTTTATATTAAAGACTTTATATAAAAAAAAAATTAAATCTTATTAAAATGGCTTTATTAGCTTTTAGTTCTAGTTTTATTATATGATTTTTTTAATTTTTTATAAAAGCATATAAAACTAAAGGTTTTAATATAATTAATATTTGGCTTTTTATTAAATTTAAGCTCATATGGCGTTTTATAATGTATTACTAAATAAAGGGTTTTATTATATAAATAAGTAACTGTAATTGCAGCTTTTCCCCAAAATATATTAAGTAAATTAACAAAGGCTAATAAATATTTTACTTTATTAAAAATAATACGATTTATATGTTCTATGGCATTATTTGGTTCTTTTGTATAAGCAAGAGCTAATTAATGAGTAATATCATGGTTTATTAAATATTTTTTAAATTTATTATTTATATATTCCCCCCCGTTATTAATTACAAATATACTTATAAATTTATTATTAAAACTATTTTTATTTTTATTTTTAAATTCTAAAAAGGCTTATAAAGCTTCATATTTATTACTTAATAACTTGATTTTAAGGTATTTGGTTTTAAATTTTAAAAATGTTATAATATATTTATTTTTATTATATATAATAAACGTAATAAGCCCATTTAAATCATTTACAATTTTTTTAAATAATTCAAAACCTTTATTATTAATTATTTTATTTATAAATTTACTTTAAAGACAAATTTTACAGTTTAATATTTATTAATTTATTATATTATTTAATATTATATTATTATAATCAAGTGTTTTATTTATTATTTTATTTAAATAAACTAAACTTATATGACCTAGTTTATTATATAGGTCCATTTTATTAATACTTTTATTCTTAATTATAACTAAGATATTATTATTATTATTTTTAAAGGGAATTATATTTAATATATATAATCCATTTTTTATTAATTCTTTTATAATTAACTCATTTGTTTTATTATCTTTTATATAAAAAAGGAGTTATTAAATATATTATAATATTGTTTATTTAATTAGCTTTGACTTATTAAATTTATTCTTAATTTAAGCATATAAAGACAATTTTATAATTTATATATTTTATTATTAATGTTTAATTTTATAAAAATATCTCCATATCCTTTTATAGTTATTTGTTTAACTTTCCCCTAATTTATTAGTTTATTACAAGTTTTAAAATCACTAAAATATAATAAATTATAATGTATATGTTTAATTACGGTTATATTAAATACAAAGGTTTTTATTTCATTATTTATATATGATTTCCCAATCCCATAATTATTTATAAAGCTTAAATTAGTGCTTATATTATTAATATTAATTATTTTATTAGTTTTTATAAAAAGTATAATTATTAATACTTATATATTTTCCATAAGATTAATATTAAAATCAAAATCACTAAAATCATTAATAACATTTAAAATGCTATACTAGGGGACTAATCAGAGATTAATAGGTGACAGCTTTAATGTTATTTAACTCTAATATAATATTATCAAAAGTGGTAATATTAAAAGTAGTAATATTATAAGTAATATTATAAGTATAATAATAAGTATTTTTTAGTTTTTAATGCTTTGCAGGCCTTCCGGGGGCCTTCCGGGGGCTTTGCGAGGCCTGTGTATTAATAATAATTATATTTAAAAAGCCTTTTTTTATTAAATTATTAAATTATTAAATTATTAAATTATTAAATTATTAAATTATTAAATTATTAAATTATTAAATTATTAAATTATTAAATTATTAAATTATTAAATTATTAAATTATTAAATTATTAAATTATTAAATTATTAAATTATTAAATTATTAAATTATTAAATTATTAAATTATTAAATTATTAAATTATTAAATTATTAAATTATTAAATTATTAAATTATTAAATTATTAAATTATTAAATTATTAAATTATTAAATTATTAAATTATTAAAGAATTTAATAAGTACTTTATTTCATTGTATATTTAAAAGTTTAATAAGTAATATTTTATATATATGAATTAATTTTTAAATCGATCTTTTATAAAAGAAAATCATTAAGGGAAATCTTTAATACTTACTTTTAATTATATATCAAACTTAATATTTAAATTATAATAATAATATTCTTTTTATTTTAATAAGTTTTATTAATTATATTTTTTTATAAATGACGTAATAATGTACTATTTTTAAATAAGTTTTTTTTAAAAGATATTTTTTTAATAATTAATATCTTTATAATTATATTCGTGATTATAAATCTAAAAACGCCATTTTAATAAGCTAATGAAGCTGATTTTAAAACAGGTCTTATTTTATATTTTACTTAAAAACTCGTGGTAATGCACGATTTTTAAATAAATTTCGTTTAAAAATAATCTTTTAATAATTAATAATTTTATAATTATAATAATTATTAAACATTTAAAAAAGCCATTTTAATAAGCTAATTAAGCTAATTCTAAAACAGGTCTTATTTTATATTTTACTTAAAAACTCATAATAATATATGATTTTTAAATAAATTCCCTATTAAAAGTGGGGCTTTTTAAACTTCCCGTACTCCCGTACTCCCACACCTTTGAGGTTTTGTTACATATCATATAATTAACACCACTTTTTATTCTACTCTTAAAGCATTATAAAAGTCACGTTCTAATCACGACGATGACAAAGCTCGGTCAATGTATTAATGACTAATCAGAGGACAATAAAATTAATAGATTTTTTCACTATTAGGAAAATCAAATTAGTGTAGAGATTTCCGCGTGACTAAAAAGTTAATGCCTAAGGCTCTTAAAATTCAAGAAAACGTAGAGACAGCTAAAGCTGTCAATAAGTATAACAAATTATAAAGCAAAATACCTTATATGAATTAAGAAACTTTGAAGTGTTTGATATTTGAGTAAAAATCAAGTACTATTCTTTAATTATATTTTCAAATCTTATTAGTTATCAAGAGGTTATATCTTTTTATTAAACCAGCTAATAAGTATGTGTGATAGGAGGTGTGGTAGGTGAGGTAGGTGAAGTAGGTGGTAGGAGGAGTATAGGTTTATATTTGAGAATCAAGAATAAAAGGTATAAAGGGGTAGAATTTGGCTTAAACCAATTAATAGAACTTAAAAATAAAGAATATAACGTGTAAGCGAAGTATATGAGTGTAAATGAAGTAGAATAAAAGCTTTTGATTAGTTGAATGGAGGTAGAATAAAAGAGGTTGTGCTTAGGATCTTATAATTTGAAAAGAAGTGATATTGGTACGAATGATTGTATTAAGGGGGGATTTCTAGGTTTATTTAATTACTTTTAGTGCTAAGCTCTTTTTGGCTCTTTTTGGCTCTCGTCGCTTTGATTGCCTATTTGGGCTTAGTGCCAAGCCTTTGCTTTAATAACTAAGCCTCTGCTTTAATAACTCTAAAACCTTAACTAATAGCTTTAAAACCGGCACTTGTTTGATTTTTTTACTTAACTGATTATTAAACTTAAGTTGATATTAGGTTTTAGTTATTACTTTGATTGCCTATTTGGGTTTAGTGCTAAGGCCTCGTATTAATCCAAGAGTTACAGGATCTCTTGGAGCCTCTTGGAGCCTTTAGGGGACCCTAGGAGCCTTTAGGGGACCTTAGCTCTTAAGGGGTCTTAGGTCCTTAGGTATAAGCGAGTATAAGCGAGTATAAGTGAGTCTATACTATAAGCGAGTCTATATTCTTATATATGTAATATATAAAGAAAAGTAATTAAATAATAATAATATAAAAAATGTAAAATAAAAAATTATTAAAAGATGCCAAGAAATAAAGTAAATATAATAACTCTTAGTAATGGTTTGAAAGGGTTTTAAAATTTATTTATAACGGCTTTATACTAATTATACTTAGGGAGTTGTTGATTTAGGGCTAGAAATTAATAATATATAAGTTAAACGAGGTCTATTAATAACTTAAGCAAGGTTTATTAACGTCAGTTGGACTTTTTTATTGTCCTTTTTATTTATATATACTTATAGGCTTTCTTTAAAAATTCACCCTCCTTTTTTAGTAATAATAGTTTACCGTTAATATATTAAAATCCGTTAATTTATATAAAAGTTGACGTATTTTTAAATATTTTAATTAATAATTTTAATTTTTTAATAATAAGTCAATTGTTTTTAAAATTAATACTTAGGCTTATCTTAGGGCCGTTTTAGTGTTGTATTTGTATATTAATGATGATGTAGTGTTAATTCTAATATCATTTGACCTTTTCGCGGTTATTTATTACAAATGTTGTGTTTAATGTATTTATGCTTAGGCGTATGATTTAAAATACTTTTATGTCTTTAAAAATGTGAAATTAAAGAAGTATAGTTATCATATAAAGTAAAAAGAGGAATGCCGCCTTATAAGTAAAATCTTTAAGAATTACTTATGATTTAAGATTATAAGTTAATTATATAAATTTGAAAGGGGTTTAAATTTAGCTAGTATTTGATGTAATATATGTAGTTCCTTTGGTTTATTAACACTGAGTTCAATACTTTAGTTTATATGATTAATACTAAGCTATTTGTCTTTATGGATTCTTTTGTTATTATAAAGTTAATTATTATTGTGTGTAATACGAAAGTGGAGCAGGCTTCTCAAAGAGTGAGAGATCTCTACGATTATTAAAAGTGAGAAGTGTGTGAGTGTGTTTAATGAATTAAATTAAGCGTTATCTTTTCTAAAAGAAGATGTTATGGACCCTTTGGTACTAAAAGACGGTTGGCACTAGGATACTAATAGTACCACTAAGTGAATAGTATTATAGGAATATTAGTACTAACAAAAGGTTAATACAACCTAAAGGCTGGTACTAACTAAGGAATGGTATAAGATAACGATTAATATTATTATATATATCATAGTCGCGATTTTAATTATAATAATAGTTTAGATTATAGTGGACATTAGGTCACGTAATAGATCCGTAGATCCTAGGATCTTATATTAATAAAAGGGAACTAAGGATTTAAGGATCTAACATCTCGAGGGATTTAAAGGATCTAGAAAAAGTGAAGGCTTTATATAAGACTGGTACGTCTGTCATTAAATAAGAGCTTTATGTTTAAGTTAAATAATATTCTTAATTATATTAATAACTGTCTTCCTTATACATAATATACTTACTTTTAAATCATTAAAATCAACTAACCTTTTTGTGTTTATTAAATAAATATATAACTATTATACTTTAAGTACTTTTTTATTAAAAGTACTGACATACGTATACTATGTCTATTAAAAGATCTTTATCTAATAAAGACATCATCATCACTGTCTCGGGTAACATTAATAAAAACATTAAGGTCTTTATCTTAAAGACCTTTAACAGTAACTATAATAAGTATTAATATTAAATAGTCCCAATTAATATATACATTAGATTTTATATAGGACGGTTTACTTCTGAAATTAAAAAAGTCCTATAAATTATTACCTTACTTAGAGGGGCGGCTTAGGATTAAATAAAGCCTTTTTTAAAGATTATATAATAATTAAAAATTTAACGGGGAATATAATAACTAACGCTTTTAAAGCCACATAAAAAATGTTCTTATCTATTAAGGGCTTAAAAAAGCCATGATTAAGATTTTTAGAGATATTGATATAATATATATGACGGTGTACAATATATAAAAACTGTGGTAAATTAGATTTTATGTGAATTATATAGTAAAATTTTAATAATATATTTGACGAACCAAATAAAAGGAGGACGCTTTTAAGGACTATTATTATAAAGGACTAAAAGATAATGTTAAGGACAAGATTACTTGTTTTAAATGACTCGACGATTTTTAAAAACTCATTAAGTTAATTATTGAAATCAATAATTGAGCATATAAATAAGGCCTTGAGAGGAAGGGGTAGTATTTTTACTAAAAGCATAATAAACCTTGGAAGCCCTTTTATTTTAAAAAGATAAAACTAAACTTTATTTTTTTAAAAACAAGCTAAAGAAAAACCACGTAATAGCGGATTTTTTAAAGAAGTCATAGATAAGTGACAATGGGATAAGCTTTATTTTAAGTATGGCTTCCCGGGTTATATGGCCAATTTTTACTATTAAAAGAAAACATAAACTAAAAAAGACAAGTTAACGTAATAAACCAGAAGGCCTATAATATTATGGGCGTTTATATACCTTTAACTTAAACTATATAACTTAATGCCACGAGTTTTAAAACATAACAACTAATGAGTTAAAAAACAACGGGATTTACGCCTAAGTAAATAATAACAAAAGTTTAATAACAGAAAATAAAAAAAGGACAACAAAGAATAATAATAAATCCCCAACTTACTTTACGAGGTTTTATTTGGCCCTTTTTAAAGAGAAATCTAAGAAGTCACTTAACGGAAAGAAAACTTACGTTAAATAGCCTTAAACACTTGACATTAGACTAATGGAGTCACTCAATTCACTTATAAAGAACCAAAGCTAATTACTATGGGTGGGCTATAATAGGGCAAAAAATATAAAGTAGTTTACTAAGACTATAAACACATTAATTAAAAACAAATCAAATATAACAACGGCTATTCCTAAACCTATATATAAATTATTATTTTAAAAACTAGTGTTTATCTTAAAAGAACAAAACTAACCTATAAAAAAATTATAAAAAATAACAACTAAAAAAAGACAAAGACTCTTATGGTTTAATATTATTAATAATACTTAAATATATTAAAAACACCTCACCCCGTTAACCTAAATCTTAAGTATAAACTAATTATACAAAGTTATAACAATAAAACCAAACCACTACGTCTAAAGAAATATCTTAACCAAGGATTTTTATTAAAAAGATTTCCCCGTATGACAATTAGCCACGATTAAAAATCACCATTTAACAATGGAAGTCAAAATTAAAAAAATCACGTTTAAAGTAATAGTAGATTCTAAGGCATAAAAGAACTTTATATCTTTTATTATTATACTTTAATATTTATTACTCATTAAAGAAAAAAAAATATACTCTTATATTTATAAACAAAAAAGCCGCCACCAAAAGGTAAATTAACGTTAAAACTAAAGAAATGCACATAAGTATCATAGGCTATTCTAAAATAATCTAATTTAATATCACGAGAATTAAAACATATGATATTATCTTAGGGTTACTATGGATATAGAAATATAACCCAGAAATCAATTGGGATATTTGACAGTTGTTACAGCTGACCTCGGGGCGATACAAGAAACCACACCACTCTAAGAAAAGACACTAGAAAAGGAAGCTTCTTTTGTATTTAGACTTAAGGCTACACTTAATATCAAAAAGAAAAGATAAAGAATAAAAGAGTACATTTAGTATAATAAGCTAAAGCCTTATATATCCCTTCCTTAAGAGTGGTTGACTTATTTGGCGGCTGTCCTTTCGCTTAAGGCTATGGGTTATACCGCTTTCCCTTTGTCACTTGAGAACCTGTCCTCTAAAGTGGCCCGTAAAGTGGCCTGTGTAAATGGCCTGTGGAGTGAACCGTAACAACAGTTATTGTTTAATTATTATAAAAATTATTATTACAATAAAATAAGAAAATTGATCATTTAAGAAGTTTACGCTATTTCTAAAGAACAAATCGGATATTATAGTAAAGGTTTATTAATAAAAGATATATCATTAATATACAATAAGTTTACGGCATTATTTAAAGAAAAACTAGGTATCGAGGCCTTGCTTAAATATTAAGACTATAATCATTAAATTGAGTTATTATTAAACATAAAACTAATATTTTAACTATTCAAGGAGTATTTTGTTTTTGACTTAATGACGATTAAATAATATATTAATAAGAACTTAACCAAAGGTTTTATTTAACTTGAAGAGTCTAAATCCTTGTAAAGAAGTAACGTCCTTTTCGTTAAGAAAAAGGACAGAAGACAACGAATATACATTAATTACCGTTAATTAAACGATGCCACTAAAAAGGATCGTTATATACTTCCGTTAATTAAAGAGCTACACGACAAGCTCACTAGAGCCAAAATCTTTACTTAAATCGACTTATGAGGCCCGTATAACTTTGTTAAGATAGTATTTAAAGAAAAGAAAAAATATTTCACATAAGATTTAGACATTACAAATATATAATCATACCTTTTGATTTAATAAACGCATTTACCACATTTTAACATCTAATTAATAACGTTTTATAATAATACTTGAACGTCACTTATATATATTACTTAAACAACATTTTAGTTTATTTTAAAAACAAAGATTAACACATAAAAGACGTGACTATGATTTTTAAAAAAACCAAAAAGGCATTATTGTTTTTAAAGCCAAAGAAGTGCCATTTTTATATGAAAAAAGTCGTGTTTTTAAATTATATAATAATTATTATTAGGTTAGTAATAGACCTTTAAAAGATCTAAGCCATTATCGACTAAATAAAACCCACGAATATAAAAAAGGTATAGTCCTTCTTAAGGTTCATTAACTTTTAGTAATGATTCATTAAGTAATACTCATTAATTATAGGCTTACTCATAAAATTAACCCATAAAGACAAAGAGTTTGATTAAACAAAGGACTACTAAACAGCATTTAACGCCTTAAAAGAAGCCTTCGTTAAAGACCTAGTCCTCACTTTTTTTACCCTTAATAAAAAAATATAAATCAAAATAAATTCTTCTAACTATATTATCGACGCTGTATTTAGTTAACCCGGCGAAGACAATAAATAATAACTAGTCGTTTACCACTCATGAAAACTATCCCTGGTAAAGTTTAATTATAACATTTATAATAAAGAGCTATTAATTATAATAAACATTATACACAAATAAAAGGTATACTTCGAAGGCGTTACTTATAAAGTATAAATATTAATAAACCATAAGAGTCTCATTTATTTCGCTATAATAAAAGAACTCAATAAACGACAAGTCTATTAATATAAGACGCTTTTAACATTTAACTTTTACATTTCTTATATTGAAGGAACCGAGAACGCTAGGGCTGACGCCTTGAGTAAGAAACTAGAATATCTTACAAATAAAACCTACGAATCTTATACCATGTTTTAGTAAAATAACGACTCATTAATCTTAATTAAAGACAATTAGTAATTATAAACTAAACCATAAAAAAGACCTAGAAGAGTTACGCTAACAACCTAGTTATAACTAAACAATAAAAACAACTGAGCAAAGGATTTTATTTTATTTTAAGTGGAACTCTTTTTTATTAAGAACAAGTCTATGTGCTTATTTAAGACAGGACAAAGTTTATCATAAAATACCACGAATTATTGGCTTATAATCATTAAAGAATTATTAAAACACTACTTAAGCTTTTTAAGAAATATTACTTTTTAAAAATATATATATATATATATATATAATATTGTTTTATAACATATATATTTAAAATAAAATAACTCATTATGTTTTATATAAACTCATAAAATCCCCTACGACGCCACCACGCCCATAAAAATCAATCGCCTTAAACTTTGTGATTAAACTAT
Source organism: Helotiales sp. F229 (assembly GCA_002554605.1). Lineage (NCBI taxonomy): Eukaryota > Fungi > Ascomycota > Leotiomycetes > Helotiales > Helotiales sp. F229. The sequence goes on from MXAW01000017.1 coordinate 370,110, forward strand.
TACCTTTAATAAACTTAATCATAAAAATCATATATAACTCAATTTATATAATCACAAATAAGTTCACTAAATACGTATATATAATACTAATACTAAAAACCTAAAACACCACTCATATGACATAATTGTTTTTATGAATAATCTTTACAAACCACAAAACACTAAACGAAGTCATTTTAAATAAAAATAAACTCTTTATTTTAAGGTTTTAGAAACTTTTTATGGCACTTTTAAAAATAAAATAAAATATGTCAATAGCCTTTTACCTTTAAATAAATATATAAACAAAACGAATTAATTAAATAATAAAAACTTATCTTTAATATTATATAAACTATAAATAAAACAACTAAATTTAACTACTCTTACTTACCTAATTTACATATAATAACACAAATTAAGAGACTATTAGAATATCGCTATTCTATATAAACTACGGGTATAACCCCACGATGTACAACTCATTAATAACAAGTTAAAGGACCGTCAAAAGCCATATTACAGGAAAATAAACTTAAACAGCTTTATAAAGAATTATTAGCTAATATTTTATTTATAATATAAAGATTAGCCATTTATTATAATTTAAAGCGTAACATAAGACTAACGTTTAAGAAAAGGGATAAAATCTACTTACTCTAAAAAAAATATTATAACTAAATTATAAATTAAATCATAAAAAGCTAAGGCCATTTAAAATTACAAAAGCCAAAGGACTAGTCAATTTCCAATTAACACTTTTAAAAACAATAAACATTTATCCAATATTTTATATATCCCCCCTCAAACCAACACCACTAAAAGTACTATTTACTCTTATCACTAAAATATAACTAATCAACTTAAACATTAAATACAAAATCAAAACTATCTTAAACTATTAATACTTCCATAATATCATCAAGTATTTAATTAAATGAAAAAGGTACTTATAATTAAAAAACACCTAAGAACCTAAATTTAACTTCTATTACTTTAGGCTACTTCAGGAATTTCACTCTTAAAATCCAAGTTTACTTAAAAAAAAAAAGCCAAAATTAAGCACATTAGCCCCCGCTTTAAAAAAAGACGTAAAATAAACGTCAAGTTCAAAGGCAAAAAACCAAGAACTAAGAACGTCCGTAGTAGGCTTAAGAAAAGACGTTAAAAATAAACAAAAGTCACCGTTTTACTTAGCTTAAATTAGCATATTAACCAGTAAGGTTAAGAGAACTTTACGGCATACCTTAAAAATTACAGTCGTTACGCTTAAAATAAACGCTTTTTAAACACTTTTTTAAGACAAACAAGTCCAAGAAATAAGTATAAAAAAGACTATAACAAAAAAAACAAGGCTTTATATGGCGCACGGCACCTTTAATATAAAGCACAAATTAAATACTTTCAAGTTGTTTCTTTTTTATTTAAGCAACACTTGATTTTTTTTATAATACTAAATATAATAAATAAATAAAATAGTCGTTAATAGCCGTCGATAATTCTTAGGTCATACTTAAGTGTAAAAACCACATTAAATTAAAAGGAGGATAATGTTATAAATGAAAAGAAGTGATATTGGTGCGAATGATGATTCTATTGAGGGGGGATTTCTAGGTCTATTTAACTACTTTTAGTGCCAAGCTCTCCTCGGCTCTCGTCGCTTTGATTGCCTATTTAGGCTTAGTGCCAAGCCTCTGCTTTAATACGCTTTGATAGCTTCAAAACCTTGGCTAAGAGTGCTTTGATAACTTTGAAACCGGCACTTATTGATTTCCTCGCTTAGCCGATTATCAAACTCAAGCTGATACTAGGTCCTAGTTATCGCTTTGATTGCCTATTTGGGCTTAGTGCCAAGGCCTCGCATCGGTCCAAGAGTTACAGGATCTCTTGGAGCCTCTTAGAGCCTCTAAGGGACCCTAGGGACTTCTAGGGTGCCTTGGGACCCTTGAGTAATATAACTAGGTATAGGCGAGTATAAGCGAGTCTATATTCTTATAATAAACCCTTTGGCACTAAAAACAATTAGCACCAAAATACTAACAATACTATGAAATAAATAATACTATAAGAATATTAATACCAGCAAAAGATTAATACAACTTAAGGGCTCATACCAACTAAAAAATAATATAAAATAACAATTAGTACTATTGTATATATCATAATTACAATTTTAATTATAATAATAATTTAAATCACAATAAACATTAGATCATATAATAAATTCGTGAATCTTAAGATCCCATATTAATAAGAAAAATCTAAGGATTTAAGAATCTAACATCTTAAGGGATTTAAAAGATCCGAAGGGAACAAAGGCTTTATATAAAAATGGCACGTTTATTATTAAATAAGAGCTTTATGCTTAACTCAAATAATATTCTCAACTATACTAGTAACTGTCTTTTTTATATATAATACACTTACTTCTCAATTATTAAAATCAACCAGCCTTCCTATGTTTACCGAGTAAATACACGACCGTTACAAAGACTTAATTAACAAAATCTTGATTTCCTTATTATTATCTTTTTTAATTCCCCTATTTTTATCATTTAATTTACCCTCCTTTAATAAAGTCTTAAAGGTCGTACAAAGTTTACAAACGCTTTATATAATATTAGTAAAACACTCATAAAAAATTATAAAAACACTTATTAGGGAAAAAGCACTGTTTTTAATATTTAAGAACAAAATTAACTAAACGCCGTACTAAAGGATTTAAAGAAAAACGACATAACATATATAACTAAAAGTATAATTATAATAACGTAAACTAAAAAAGAAGGTATTAGTAAAACATTTGCTTTTATTACTACGACTATATATAATAAAACAAATACACGAAAAACAAGGCTTAACGAATCGTCGACTTATAAACATATATTAACAAATGTTTATAATTATATAAAAAAACGAATATAAAACATAATAAAAGAATATATACTACGTTTACGCTTAATAAACAAGGTCTTAAATCTTAAACTATACTTTAAAAAGGTATAAAATTTACGAGAAGATTTTTAAAAACACAAACATATATCAAAAACGGACGACAAAGACACAATTAAACGTTTCTAAGTCAAGCTTTTACCACTTAAACATTATGAGTTTCTCGACTTTACCATAATAAATATAAATCCGTTATTATTATTCATCACTTTACGAGTTTTACCTTTACTTTTAAGAATTTATAAGACAACAACCATAATAAAAAAGAGAAAAAAAACAAAAAAAAGAAGAAGAAGAAGAAAAAGACATATAAATAAAAAGGGAGACTACATTAGACTTACCGTAAAATATAAGACAACAACAGGCAAATAAAACGAACAGAGTATTATTAAAGTTAAAATAAAAAGGATCATTTAATTTAAAAAGAAAAAAATCTAAACACACAACTTATCATATAAAAAGTAACATAAGAGCAAATATTTAAACAAGTTCATTCTTAAACAAATCAATCTATAATCACATCATTAATTAACTTAATATTTAAAGCTAAAAAGCACCGTATATAAGACACACATAAGGGTAAAAAAAAAACAGAATATTTACTTAACAACTATAAAACTTATGATATTTATCGTTCAATTTTTTAAAAGACTTAAAAGACATCTTAATAATATAAATCATTTAAATAATATATATAAAGATTTTTAAAAAAAGAAAAGAAGTAAAAGACAAAGGCACAGGCGCGTATATATATAATATTAATATTAAAGGAAAGTTATTGTTTATTAAAATAAACCTTCCTTTTATGGTTATCAGCCCAATGGGCGCAATTACTTAATTATCAGCCGACGCACTTGGGCTACCCTATTACACATTAATTAACGTGTAACGTACAATAAAGCATAGAGTAAATCTCGACTCAGCTAATAAATAAGCATGATTCACTCTTACTTTCCGTAAACTTAATCTAAAACAATCACTCAATTTTTAAATTGACTAATTACAACATTAACTATATAAATCCGATCTCCCTTTAACTTTAAAAACACCCGCGTAAAGCCTTATTATCTTAAACTTAAACCAAGTACCTAAAATTAAATAAAACAATAATAATACACGATCCTTCATTTCTTTAACCTTAAGCTTATAATTATATAACTCTTTTTATATTTTAATATATTAGTTTAACACGTTTTAACTGCATATTTGTTGTTTATTTTCATTTGTTTCACCTTATACTTAACACGAGGGTGTCATATTTACATTAAACGCATCGATTATTTATATCACGCGATTTCACCACGCGCTTTAACTACGTACCTATGTATTTTTCTTTTTTTTAAATTTATACAACACTTACGCACAATTATTTACATAATATATAATAAGTTCACTATAATCTAAGGTATATAACTAATATAATAATCCTTTTTAACTATAACCATATATTACACATTAAAAATAGCGAACTCTTAATCGTTTAAATAATATCTCATCATAAAGATGTGTTATATAATCAATGCCTATCATTATATTAACATATTTATAAAGAAGTAATATTAGTGTGAATGATGATTCCATTAAAGGGGGATTTCTAGGTTTATATAACTACTCTTAGTGCTAAATTCTCTTCGCTTTAGTTGCTTTTTTAGGTCTAATATTAAGCCTTTACTTTATACAGTTAATAAAGCTTTTATGGTTTATAAACCGGCACTTATTAATTCTAAAACAAAAAACCTCGTTTAACTAGTATTTAATATATTTAAAACTTAAGCCGGTATTTATTCCTTCTGATCGTTTTAATTACTTAATTAAGCTTAGTGCTAAGGCTTTATATTAGGCTATATAACTCCTAAGGTTTCTAAGAGGTTATAAGAGCTCTTGGAGCCTCTTAGAGCTCTTAGACCCTCTCGGGGATCTTTAAAGCCTTTAATATAAGCGAGTATAAGCGAGTATAAGCGAGTTTATATTCTTATAGTCCTTCGTAAAATATATATTATTTTATTATATTTATCTTATGTTTTAATTTTATCACATTTAAGTTACCCTTTTTAATTTTAATTTTAATTTTTTTTTATCTTTATTTTAAATTTAAAACGGATATAAATTTAAGTTGTTTATTATTATTGAGCTTTTTATAAATTCATTAGCTAATTGAACTATGGTATTTACATATAATAAGCTTAACTTATTATTAACTATTTCATTTCTTATAAAATGATATGCTATATCTAGATGTTTACTTCTTTTATAAAATTCAGGGTTATTAGCTAATTTTAAAGCTAATTCGCTATCAGTTAATAGCTTTAGTATAAGGGTTATATTATTATTTAAAAAATAATTAAAATAACTAACTGAGTTATATAAATATAGTATTTCTTTTATAGTTTTTTTTAAAAGCCATATATTCAGTTTTACAACTTCATAAAGTTACTATTTTTTATATTATACTTAGCCAACTTATAATATAGTTATTTATAAAGAATAAAAAGCTACTAATACTTTTTCGGAAACTTATATCACCCCCCTAATCAACATCAATATATCTTAAGAGTTCTAGAAACGTTTTATTATATAAATAATATGTTCTTATATTAAGGTATTTATTAAGATATTTCCATATACGGTTTAACGCTCTAAAACGTAATAAATCAAAATTTAACATATATCTAACACATTAATTTATAGTAAATGTTATATCAGGCCTTGTTTTAGTCGCTAAATATATTAAAGAGCCTACTTATTATTAATATAGCTATAAATCGGCTTTATTAACCATATCAGTTGCTTTTTATAGTCTTATCCCTGCTTTAATAAGAGTCATTACAAGATTTAAATCTTTGTATTAAATCTTTTTAATAAAGTATTAAGATATTTATTTTGATTTATATATATTAATTGTTCTTTATAATTTAGTTTTATTTCCATATCTAAAAATTAATAAATTTTGCTTATATATTCTATTTTTATTATTTCTATTAATTCTATAATTATATTTTTAATTTTATTATTATCTAGTCCTATAAATATTAAGTCATCTACGTGGCAAATTATTATTATTTTTAATATAATATGTATATATATAGCTTCGTTATATAATAAAGGTTTAAACCCTAATTTTATAAGAGCACTTAATAAGTGTTTATACCATAATCTAAGCGATTGTTTTAATCCATATAAAGCTTTATTTAATTTATAAAATAACCTTTATATTAGTTTAAACTAATCATTAATTAACTCATATTTATTATTATCTTTATTATAATATTTTTCTAGTCCTATTAATTCTTCTACGTACATATTAATATCTATATTAACATATACAAGGCGTTTTTAACATCATATTATAATAGTTTCCATTTATTAAACATAATAATTATAAATATTAACCTATAAGATTCAGGTCTACATATAGCCGAAAAGGTTTTTAAGTAATCTAAACCTAATATTTAATCAAAGCATTTTATAACCTATTGAGACTTATATTTTATTATTTTATTATTTAAATCTGTGTTAATTTTATAAACCCATCTACGTCATAAATAATTTTAATTAAGTAGTAAATTAACTAAATTCCACGTATTTTATAATTCTAATTCATCTATTTCAGATTTTATAAATTTTAACCAATTATTTTCATCAGGACTATTAATAGCTTATTTATAAGTATTAGGTTCATTATTTATATTTATTATTAAGGCTAAATCTATTATAAGGTTATTTATAATATCATGGTTATATTATAATATTAAAGACTACTCTAAAGAATTTATTATTACTTAAAGGTAACTTGATCATAGACTATTATTATTATTATTATTATTATTATTATTATTATTATTATTATTATTATTATTATTATTATTATTATTATTATTAATTATTATTATTATTATTATTATTATTATTATTATTATTATTATTATTATTATTATTATTATTATTATTATTATTATTATTATTATTTTTTTTTTTTTTTTTTTTTTTTTTTTTTATTATTATTATTATTATTATTATTATTATTATTATTATTATTATTATTATTATTATTATTATTATTATTATTATTATTATTATTAATTATTATTATTATTATTATTATTATTATTATTATTATTATTATTATTATTATTATTATTATTATTATTATTATTATTATTATTATTATTATTTTTTTTTTTTTTTTTTTTTTTTTTTTTTTTTTTTTTTTTTTTTTTTTTTTTTTTTTTTTTTTTTTTATTATTATTATTATTATTATTATTATTATTATTATTATTATTATTATTTATTATTATTATTATTATTATTATTATTATTATTATTATTATTATTATTCTCCAATTCTTTTATATTTATTTCATTATAAGGTTCAAATATATTATTCGTAAAAGTACTTATAAATTAACTCTCTAATATTTTAATATCTCTAACCTACACAGGCTTTTTATTATTTATATTAAAGACTTTATATAAACATAACTAAATCCTATTAAAATGGCTTTATTAGTTTTTAGTTCTAACTTTATTATATGATTATTTTTATTTTTATAAAAACATATAAATCCAAAGGTTTAAATATAATCAATATTTGGCTTTTTATTAAATCTAAGCTCATATGGCGTTTTATAATCTATTACTAAATGAGGAGTTCTATTATATAAATAAGTAGTTATAATTACAGCTTTCCCCTAAAATATATTAAATAAATTAACAAAGGCTAATAAACATCTATCGCGCAGGAAAGCAGTAGGTCTGAATGGTGGTGGCAAAAGCGTCTGATTCTGTAAGAAGGAAGCTCCTGTGCAACTAAAGATATATGCTGAATAGGGGCTCGCTTAGATAAGCAATCCCATTTTGTATAATATACCCTTTAATTGTGCAATATATTCTTGACTATATATATAAAGAAATTAATATATAAGAGAGCTTTAAAAGCTTGAGAATAATAAGGAAATGTATCCCCCAGAAGCTAGCTAAAGCGCCAAGGGCAAAAAGAGAATAAGTGTAACCTTGCTAATAGGTAGTACTAGGAAAGAGGGGTTTATTGAGTACACAATTGATAATTAGCTAACTACTATTGTTTAACTGCTTTAATATATATGACTTAATAGCCAAAAGAGCTGAATAAGCCAGTAGAGGAGCTACTGCCTGCTGTACCTAAGTTGGTAGAGGTCGCGAATCCATTACTTTTAATATAGTTTAAACATCTTTAGTGCTTTGTACTAAAAATGCGTATTTTACGCTCTCTAGCGTCTTTAATAAACCACATTTCTAAGGTAATATGAGTGCTATATTAGTTGTTTCCTTGAATTTGCCTTTGATTATAGTTACTCTTTTTTTTCAAGTGTTTTCCAAAGTTTACTAAAGGTTAAATCGGTAAGACGTAATTGGAGAGTAGCTTATTAATTATCTATAAAAAACGTCAAAGGATATGAAAAGAACTTTTCAATTAAGGCTACCTTTACCCTTAAGTAATTTAACGCAAACCAAACGTATCATTATCCGGCTTTAAGGCAAGGGTAAGTGTTTCCAATTATATCAAGGCAATTTCCGAGTGTTGCATAGGCGCCGGCTAGTTTTCTATTTCCACCCTGTTATAAATGCCTTTTTAAAATCATTTTATACTGTTCTAAAGTATGTCCCGTTGACTCTCCCATTGTTTCAGCTTTAATGTACTGGTCCAAGTGTTGTACTCCCCATTCAGGTGTTAGTTTGACAGACACAGCCTGAAGGAAATCTTTAATTGGAAGAACGCCTTCAATTTCAGAGAGCTTATAGCCTTGTGCTTTGAAAAGTGCCACAAACCATTTAATAAGCCACACTAAAAGAGTGACACTTCTAAACCTAGCCATTTTTAGTAGTTGTCGGTACTTATTCTTGACGTATTCTTTGGTAGTATTGTTATTAAGGGCAAACTTGATTTTAAAATCTTGTATAATATTTTGAAAGGAAAGCTTCTTTTTTAAAGTCAAATGCTGTACTTAAGGTTTAAGGAGCACCGGCTCCACTATCTACTTTATCCAACTCTAAATTGCGAGGTATGTTAACTTTTGAGTAATCTAACAAGTTTGTTTTTAAATGAATTCTTTTTATTAAAACTGGTATTGTTCCTTTATGTCTTAAAAGATGGCTTGTTAGGCTATTGGGTATTGCCCCTTAATCAAAACATTTTGTAAATCGCTATCCCACTCTTATAATAGTGCGAGCCTTATTATATTCTTAATATAAAACATTTTATTAATTGTAAAAGGCAATGAAGGTTTAATAGTAGGGAAATGTGGAATATCCTGGCTATAAGAATTAATATAATCCCAGCCACCCAAAAAAATAACTTGGTTTTCAAGCTTTATAAACCATTATAAAAAAGAGATTCGGTTTTTTAGGCGTGTATGTAAAGTTTTTAGAAGCTTTATTATTATAATTAGAAAAGGAGAGTGGTATTATGTTAAAATGTTAATAAAAAGGAGGTATTAAAGCTTAAAGGATAAACTAAAGAGATTTTGAGTAAGGAAAAACGTCTCGCACATTATAATTTGATATTACTATAATTTTTATAAAGTAACACAAATAGTTTGAGTGTAAATGTGGCTTTTAACTATCGCGTAAGAAAGTAGTAGGTCTGAATAGTGATGGCAAAAGCGTTTGATTCTATAAAAAGGAAGCTTTTGCGCAACTGAAGATATATGCTGAATAGGGGCTTGCTTAGATAAGCAACCCCATTTTATACAACAACATCTTACCTTATTAAGGATAATATGATTTATATGTTCTACGGCACCGTTTAGTTCTTTTGTATAAGTAAGAGCTAATTAATGAGTAATACCGTGATTTATTAAATATTCTTTGAATTTATTATTTACGTATTCCCCCCCCGTTATTAGTTATAAATATACTTATACGTTTGTTATTAGAATTATTTTCATTTTCATTTTTATATTTTAAGAAAGCTTGTAAGGCTTTATATTTATTACTTAATAATTTAATTTCAAGGTATTTGGTTTTAAATTCTAAAAATGTTTTAATATATTTATATTTATTATATGTAATAGGTGTAATAAACCCACATAAATCACTTACAACTTTTTCAAATAATTCAAAGCTTTTATTATTAGTTACTTTATTTATTTTATTTATAAGTTTACTTTAAAGACAAATTTCACAGTTTAATATTTATTGGTTTATTATATTATTAGATATTATATTATTATAACCAAGTGTTTAATCTATTATTTTATCTAAATAAACTAAGCTTATATGTCCTAGTTTATTATATAAGTCTATTTTATTAATATTTTTATTCTCAATTATAACTAAAATAATATTATTATTTTTAATAAGAATTATATTTAATATATATAATCTATTAATCCTTTTATAACTAATTCATTTGTTTTATTATTTTTTATATATAAAAGAAATTATTCAATATATTATAATATTGTTTATTTAATTGACTTTAACTTATTAAATTAATTCTTAATTCAGGCATATAAAGACAATTTTGTGATTTATATATTTTATTATTAATGTTTGATTTTATAAAGATATCTCTATATCCTTTTATAGTTATTTGTTTAGCTTTCCCCTAATTTATTAGTTTATTATAAGTTTTAGAATCACTAAAATATGACAAATTATAACATATATACTTAATTATAGTAATATTAAGTGTAAAGGTTTTTATTTAATTATTTACACATGATTTCCTAATCCCGTGACTATTTTACAGAGCTTAAATCAAGGCTTATATTATTAATATTAGTTATTTTGTCAGTTTTTATAAAGTATATAATCATTAATACCTGTATATTTTTTATAATATTAATATTAAAATTAAAGTCATTAAAATCTTCAATAATACTTAAAGTGTTATATAAGACGTCTATATTATCGTTTCGTTTTTCACGTGTAGTTTTCTCTATAATAAAGGATTTATCACTTGATTTATTCCCTCCTAGTTTCTTCTAACCCTTCAACGCCTTTTCAAGGAATAAGAAGGCGTAATTTGACGTTACATAGCTATGTTATTTATAATTAATACAATACTTCTTATTAACGCCAGATTTAGTAATTTTATAAGGGTTTTTGTGTCGGTTAGTACGGATCGGAGGGCATTTAGGGGGGCTTTCTTAATTGGGTATTATTAAGTGCCTAAGCGAGATTAATTTGATGACGCTTTTTATACATAATCCTTTTTTTTCTTTACTTTCTTTTTTTTTTAATTATAGATTTTAAGAGAATCTTAATTGCTTTTACTATATTCTTTTTAATATGTAAGGCCTTTATTATAATATGATATTAGTTTTTATAAGGCAAGCGTTATATTATTTATAACTTTTTTTAATTTGTTTAGGAAGACAATAAATATCCTCCCCCCTTTTTATTTTTTTATGAATTTCTATTATAAAGAGAGTCTTTTATAGAGAAGGCTTATATTAAGTATAATTTAATGAATGGCATTTAAATAATTAATAAATTCAAAGAAGTTAATAACATCGGCTTCCCCTTTTTACGCCTTTTCGACTTAATTAAACTAAAGAAATAATATCTCCTTTTATATAAACGTATTCTTAACGTATTATATAAAGCTTAAACCTTTTATAATAGAGTACTTTTTAATAAAAGACGTTAATATGTCTTTTACTTCTGCCTTATTTGTTCTTTTTATAAAATCTTTTTTTTTACCCTTTTTCTTTTTTTAACATAATATAACCTATTCTTTAAAGTAATTAAACTATTATAAATATATAAATAATAAAAGAAATAAAGAAAAAGTTAAATAAAAAGAAAAAGCGCTTTAAATAAAGAAGTAAAGACTTACTTATTATATAAAAATAACTTTAAAGCCTTAGTGAAAATTATGTTTTTTTTTAAGTTTATTTCTTTTAAAGACAACCCTTTTTTATTTAATCTTTTCTCTTTTATTAACAAAGATACTAGTGTTTTTATTAAGAAAAAGGGTAAGTAAACCGCCATTACCTTTAATTTAAATGATAATAATAATAAAAATAATAATGAGTTAAGCCGTTATTATAATAATATTTTATGTTATTCCTTTTTTAAAAACACTTTTTAAGTTTTGTCTTTTTTTAAAATCTCTTTTATGTCTTATATTATTTATATTAAAAAGATTTTAAACCTTTTAAATGAACTCTTTAATAATATTAAATATTCTTTAAAGTTATAAGAAGTCTAAATATATAACGCCTTATGTCATTATATCATTTACTTTATTAATAAAAAATATAAAAAGGACTAGTTATTGAATTAAACTGAAAGAATAATATAAATATTCTTAAAACTAGTTTTTTTAAAACTTAAATTTAATAAAGATAATACGTTTATAAACGTCTTAGATTTAATAAAGTAATTTGTCTCGTTTTTATTTAATTTTCATAATAAATAAATAACCCGTTTTAAATACTCCGTTTTTTATATAAATTATTAGAGTTTATTTTAGAGCTTTTACCATGACTTTAAAACTTTTACTTATATTATTAATATTAACGATAAATTTGTATTAAAAGTGGATTTATAAAATAAACTCCCCTTTTAGTTATATAAATAATTGTTTTAATAGTATAAGACTTTTTAGTCATTAAAAGAATACGTGGAAGTAATTTAAACTAAAGACTAAGGCTAATTAATTAAGTAGACTTTTTATTTAACTTTTAAATTTTTAGCCTTTATTAAGTTAAATTCTCATTGGATTATAAATATGACTTCTCAGTCTCTTATTCCTTTTTATAATTACATTAATTATAAAGTAGAAAAACATTATAAACGAGAGGATTCTTAGTCCTAATAGTAGTATTAAAGACTATTAACCATTTTTACACATACTAATACCCTTCGCGCTTAATTATTAATAAATGTATTTCATTATTATATTATATAATTATTTTAATGACTTTTTATTTTTTATAAAATTAATGAGATTAACGTTAGCTGTTTTTTTAATAATTAATTTAAAGATAATAATAAAGATATATATGAGGATACCGTTAAGGAATAAATGTCATTTCTTTTAATAAAAGGCTAAGCTTAAGAAAAGACTCTTTTTTAAATATATTAAGAGATATGTGATATTTTAACTTAATAAAGCTTTTTAGAAGATAATCTTTTATTATTTAAGTAACCTTTATTAATAATAAATTATTATATAAGTTATTTGTATTTTTTGATTTTAAAATAAATGGTTATTGTTTTATTAATTATATTCTTTTAAAATCTTTTTCTTTTTTTTTAAAACCTTTGATTTACTTTTTATTAAATGTTATCATTATTAAAGGATTTAATAATACTAATAATAGAAAAATCAGCTATTATATCACGTTAAACTTAACAATAAATAAACGTTTATAAGCCTTTACCCTTTTATTATTATTTAATTAAGACATTATAGTGTTATTTTTAAAAAAGTATAGTTATTAAAATATTAAGTCTTTTTTAATGTCATTAAATGACGTATTATTTAGTTAAAAACCTTTCCCCTAATTACTACTTATAATATTTCAGTTAAAATTCAAAATCTCTACTATTATTATATTCAATAGTATTATTAAAGGGACGTTAAATGACGAGATTATAAGTTTAATTAATATTAGAGTGAACGTAATACTTAATTTAATAAAGTTAAAAGTGCTTAATCATTTGACCTTTATTAACTTTTATCTAATTATAAAAGTAATTTTCCCGGTACTTTTTTTTATTCTTTATAAACTAATAATTATTATGGAAAAGATAATAAAAAAAGAGAGTTTAATTAAATTAACGTTAAAAGATGTCAAAGCCTTAAACTACGTTTAGCCTTAAAATTAGACATTTAAGACTGTTTTAAAAGTGTCTTAACTGAGGCTTATGATTTTTTCTTCATTAATTACGTTAACTCTTATTATTGTCGATTTTACTTATGTTATCATTTTATTAAAAAAGCAAGTGCGATTTGACTTTCACTTACTCTAGATTTTATATAGTAAAGTAGCCTTTCTTCTGATGTTATATAATGAGATGATGGAGACTTTAAGGAAAGGACTTTCCCTTTTACCTTTAAGGCCGCCTTTATTAAGATATGTTATTCTTTTTTTTTCTTTCTCAATAATAAAGCTAAACGTTAATTTTAATAGTCATTATCGCCGCTTACCCCGGTCTTAAGCTTAATTAACTGTGTTAATAATTATTACTGTTAATCTTATTTTTATTATTACTTTTGCCTTTGCATACTTTCGTATTTTTATATATATCAAGATATAAAAAAGCCATTAAACTAAGTGTGAAATAACATCGAGAATAATATAAACACTAACAGGAACACCGCTTTAAAACAAAATGTGTCATAAGTAATAAACATAGTTTTTATTTTAAGTTATTTTATAGATGATAACTATATTACCCTTTTTATCTTAACAAGAACCTTTTTTTTATATTCATTAAAGATAACACTATTATATAGTGAGACTTCTTAGTTCACTTTTTCCTTATATTAAACGTAATTACGTGACTTTATAACTTTACTTTATAAGATATAAAAGTAGTTTTTTAAATCACTTATAAATACCTTCTCTTTTTTATTAATAGGCTCTCGTTAATGACATCTATTAAAGAAATGGACCCGTTTATATAAACTATCTATTAAGATTTATTTAATTAATACCGTGACATTTAACTTATTATTAAGACAGAAATCTGAAGATGAGATATTTATAATAACGTTTTAAGAGATTAAGTCTTTAATTAAATAAAGACGTAAAGAAAATGATATTACCGTTATTATTAATAATGTAATTGTTAAGCTCGTTGTTTATTATTAATCCTTAGCGTAGTTTGCCGTTTCTTTGACTAAACTAGACATTAAACTTATAATTCTACTTAAATATATTAAATAAACTTATGTATTTAGTAAAGTAGTAAGTAATGTATTCCCTCCGTATTATTTATATAATTATTCTATTAAATTAGAAGGTAAAAGTGAAATAGTTCTTAAATATTCCCCATTATATAAGATGTTTATGGTAAAGCTTAAAGTTATTAAAGACTATATTACTGATAATTTAGAAAAAAGGTTTATTAAACTATTTTAAATATTATTCACTGCCCCTATTCTTTTCGTTAAAAAGCCGAATGGATTTTTACGGTTATGTATCAATTTCTGAGTGCTGAATTCCTTCACTTATAAAGATTGATATCTCCTCCTTTTGATTAATGAGACATTAGTTAAAATAACTAATACTCGTATTTTCACTAAGTTAGACATTTATTAAGCATTTTATTGAATATAAATGGACTTAATATTAGAAGAGTATATAACTTTTTACACAAGATATAGAGTGTATAAATATAACGTTCTTTTATTTAGACTCATTAATGGCTTTGCTATATATTAGCATTATATAAACAATATCTTTTTTTAATTATTTTAATAATTTTTATATAATGTATTTTGATGACATCCTTATTTATTTTAAAAACCCTTTAGAACATTAATTATATATTAAAAAAGTCCTTTAAAGACTTTTTAACGCAGGTTTTTAAGTAGATTTAAAAAAGAGTAAATTTACTATTATTTATATAAAGTATTTAAGATTTATTATCTTAACTTTTAAATTAGAAATTAACTTTGAGAAAATCACTGTTATTAATAATTAGACTTATTTTGATATTATTAAAGGTATATAATCTTTTTTTAGGTTTTGTAACTTTTATAGACGTTTTATTAAAAATTATAATATTATAATAAAACCTCTTATTTAGTTCATTAAGAACAATGTTCTTTTCCGTTTTATTACTAAATGTCAAGATGTTTTCAATTATTTTAAATATACCTTTATTTCTGCCTTTTTCTTCAGACATTATTATTAAGACTTAGAGTGCTTTTTGGAGATAAATATAAATAATGGAATAATTATGAAGGTCTTTTTATAAAAACACGGTGAGGATTGGTTCTTTATTGCTTTTTTTTTAAACTATATTCCCTATAGAGTTTAATTATGTTGTTTATAATAAAGAGATGCTCGTCATTATATATTTTTTCGCCTATTAGAGAGTAGAGTTTGTGGGAACCCCTTATTAAATCTATGTTATTACGGATTATAAAGCCTTAGAATATTTTATGATCTTTAAATAATTAAATGCCTAATAAATATAATAGGCCGAATTATTAGTTGATTATTATTTTATGATAACTTATTAGTTAGGTGTTTATAAGCCGTTAGTAAACGCGTTTTTTTATAAACCGGATGAGTTTGATGAATAGAACTTTATTAAAAGAGTATAGCGTTTATAATAACTTTTATAGGAAAATTAAATAGACTTTATATTCGTGGCTAGAAATCTCCGTTTTTTTAATTAGGACAATAGCCTTGTTCTTAATGTTAAGATAGCGGATCTTTCCTTAATATTCTTAGTGGTGTATTAAATACTAAAAGCCAATTGCATAGCCCCCTCTTTTTAAGCATTATGAAAATAAGCCTTATTAAATTAGCCGGCTAAACTTAGTATAGAAGGCGACTTATTATTTTTTAATAATCGTTTTATAATCCTTGATGTTACTTATTTTTATATTGTCCTTATTTAAAAAGTGTATAATTATGTTAATATAATTTATTTTAATATTAAAAAGACTTTATAACTTTTATTTTCTTAGTATTAATAGTATGGTATTACGTTGATAGTTTAGTAATATTACTGTAATTGTTATATTTATTAATGTATTTAAGTCTTTTAGGATAAAAAACCCGGTTTCTTTTAACTTTTTCTTGTTTTATTTTAACTTTAAGAACATATTATTGTGGATTATTATAGTTTTAATGAAAATAAACACGGATTTAATAATGTTTTCGTTTTTATTAACCGTTTTAATGAATAAGTTGTGAGTATCTTTTATTAAAAAACCTTAGATACTCGTGATTTTATAAAATTATCTATATATTATATATATAAATATTTTAGCCCTTTAATTAGTATTATTTTTAATAGAGGACTTTAATTTATTTCTTGCTTTTAGACCGTTTTCTTTTTAATTTTTAGTATTAAAAGACAGTTCTTTATAATTGATTACCTTTAAACTAATGGTTAGTGTGACGGTTGGTATGGATCGGAGGGCATTTAGGGGAGCTTTCCTAATTGGGTATTATTAAGCGCTTAAGCGAGATTAATTTGATGACGCTTTTTATACATAATCCTTTTTTTTCTTTACTTTCTTTTTTTTTTAATTATAGATTTTAAGAGAATCTTAATTGCTTTTACTATATTCTTTTTAATATGTAAGGCCTTTATTATAATATGATATTAGTTTTTATAAGGCAAGCGTTATATTATTTATAACTTTTTTTAATTTGTTTAGGAAGACAATAAATATCCTCCCCCCTTTTTATTTTTTTATGAATTTCTATTATAAAGAGAGTCTTTTATAGAGAAGGCTTATATTAAGTATAATTTAATGAATGGCATTTAAATAATTAATAAATTCAAAGAAGTTAATAACATCGGCTTCCCCTTTTTACGCCTTTTTAATTTGATTAAGCTAAAGAAATAATATTCCCTTTTATATAAATGTATTTTTGATATATTATGTAAAGTTTAAATCTTTTGTGATAAAGCACTTTTTAATAAAAAACGCCGATATGTTTTTTGCTTTTGCTTTATTTATTCCCCTTATAAGATCTTTTTCTTAACCTTTTTTTTGGCATAATATAACTTACTTCTTAAGGTAGTTAAATTATTATAAATATATAAGCAATGAAAAAGATGAAAAGAAGGCTAAAAAAAAGCGTTTTAAGCAAATAGGTAAGGACTTATTTATAATACAAAAATAGCTTTAATGTTTTAATAAAAATTGTGCTTTTTTTAAATCTATTTCTTTTGAAAATAGTCTTTTTTTATTTAATTTTTTATTTTTTATTAAGGAAAATATTAATATTCCTATTAAGAATAAGGGTAAGCAGATCGCTGTTGCCCCTAATTTAGGTAATAATAATAATGGAGACAATAGCAAGTTAAGCCATTATTATAATAATATTTTATGTTATCCCTTCCTTAAAAACATTTTTTAGGTTTTGTTTTTCTTTAAAATCTTTTTTATGTCTTATGCTATTTATATTAAAATGATTTCAAACTTTTTAAATAAACTCTTTAATAGTATTAAATTTTTTTTTAAAGCTATAAAAAGTTTAAGTGCATAATGCTTTAAGCTATTATGCTATTTATTTTATTAATGAGGAACATAAGAAGGATTGATTATTAAACTAAATCAAAGGAATGGCATAAATATTTTTAGAACTAGCTTTTTTAAAACCTGAATTTAATAAAGATGGTATGCTTATAAATGCTTTAGATTTAGTAAAATAATTTGTTTTGTTTTTATTTAATTTTTATAACAAATAGATAGCTTGTTTTAAGTACTCCGCTTTTTGCATGAATTATTAGAGCTTCTTTTGAAGCTTTTATTACGATTTCAGAATTTTTGCTTACATTGCCGGCATTAATGACAAATTTGTTTTAAAAATGGATTTGCAAGAGAAGCTTTTCCTTTGGCTATGTAAGCAATTGTTTTAATAGT
Source organism: Helotiales sp. F229 (assembly GCA_002554605.1). NCBI lineage: Eukaryota > Fungi > Ascomycota > Leotiomycetes > Helotiales > Helotiales sp. F229. Next base: position 388,597 of record MXAW01000017.1, read on the forward strand.
ATAAGATCTTTGGGTTTTTAAAAAAATATATAAAAGCAATTTAAGCTAAAGATTAAGGCTAATTAGTTAAGCGGATTTTTCACTCAATTTTCAAATCTTTAGCCTTTATTAAATCAAACTTTTATTGAACCATAAATACGACATTTTAGTCTCCTGCTTTTTTTATAATTATATTAATTATAAGGCAAAAGAATATCACAAATAAAAGAGCTTTTAATCTTAATAATAATACTAATAACCATTAATCCCTTTTGCGTATGCCAACACCCTTTGCGCCTAATTACCGGCAAATGCATTTTACAATTATATTATATAGCTATTTTAGCGACTTTTTACTTCTTATAAAATTAATGAAATTGATGCTAGCTATTTTTTTGATAATTAATTTAAGAATAATAATGAAAATGTGTATAAGAATATTGTTAAAAAGCAAATGCCATCTTTTTTAGTAAAAGGCCAAGCCTAAGAAAAGACTCTTTTTTAGGTATATTAAAAGATATGCAATATTTTAACCTAATAAAGCTTTTTGATAAATAATCTTTTATTATTTAAATAACTTTTATCAAAAATAGATTATTGTATAAGCTATTTGCATTTTTTGATTTTGAAGCAAATGGTTATTATTTTATTAATCGTATTTTTTTAAAATCTTTTTAATTTACTTTTTGTTAAATGCTATTGCTATTAAAAGCTTTAATGGTGCTAATAGTGGAAAAATTAGCTATTATACTATTTTAAATCTAATGATAAATAAGCGCTTGCAAGCTTTTATCCTTTTTTTTATTATTTGATTAAGATATTATGATATAATTTTTGGAAGAGCATAGCTATTAAAATATTAAATTCTTTTTAATGCTGCTAAATAACGCATTATTTGGCCAAAAACCTTTCCTTTAATTATTACTTATGATACTTCAATTAAAATTTAAGATTTCCGCTATTACCACATTTAGCAGCGCTATTAAAAGAACGCTAAATAATGAAATTAAAAACTTAATTAATATTGGAATAAATATAATGCCTGATTTAGTAAAGCTAAAGATAATTAATTACTTTTCCCTTATTAACCTTTATTTAATTATAAAAGCAACCTTTTTAACACCCCTTTCCCCGCTTATCATCAATTAATGATTGTTATAAAAAAGATGATAAAGAAGGTCATAATTTTTTTTTATTAATTAGGCCGGCTTTGGCTATTGCTATTGATTTTACCCTTGCTGTCATTTTATTAAAAAAGCAAGTACAATTCGATCTTAATACCTTTTGGATTTTGCATAATAAAGCAGCCTTTAAAGCAGCCTCTCCTCCAATATTATATAACAAGATAATGGAGACTCTTAGGAAGGTGCTGCTTTTATTAGAATATATATTTTTTTTGCTTGATAATAAAGCCAAACGTTGATTCCAATGGCCATTATCGCCGCTTACCCTAATCTCAAGCTTAATTAGCTATATTAATAATTACTGCTATTAATTCTACTTCCATTATCACTTTCACCTTTGCTATATTTTCGCATTTTTATACATATCAAAATATAAAAAGGCTATTGAATTAGATGCAAAATAGCGATGAGAATAATGCAAATATTAATAGGAATACCGCTTTGAAATAAGCTGTATTATAAGCAATAAGCATAGCTTTTGTTTTATATAATCTTATGAATGGCAATTATATTATTTCCTTTGTCTTAATGAAAACCTTTTTTTTATGCTTATTAAAATTAATATTATCATATGATAAAATCTTTTAGCTTGCTTTTTTTTTATGTCAAATGCAATTGCGTAATTTTGCAATTTTATTTTGCAAAATGCATACTTAGCTTTCCAATAACTCAAATATAATCGTTTTAATGCCTTTTTTAATGCCTCTACTATTAGAAAACAAAAGGCTGAAGTATAAAGACTTTAAAAGAAGCCATTTATTAAGATTTATTTAATTATTGGCGTGTTTTTTCACTTATTATTAAAATAAAAATCCGAGAATAAAATATTTATAGCAATGCTTTAAAAGATTAAGTTTTTGATTAAGCAAAAACATGACAAAAACAATATTGCTGCTGCTATTAATGATTTAATTATTAAGCTTATTATTTATTGCCAATCTTTAACGCAATTTGCTATTTTTTAGCCAAACTAAACATTGAACTTACAATTTCATTTCAATATGCTAAATGGATTTATATATTTAGCAAAGCAGCAAGTAATATATTCCTTTTATATTATTTATATAATTATTTTATTAAATTAAAAGGCAAAAGCGAAAAAGCTCTTAAGTATTTCTTATTATATAAAATGCTTATGATAAAGCTTAAAGCTATTAAAGATTATATTACCAACAATTTGGAAAAAGGGTTTATTAAGCCATTTTAAGCATTATTTACTGCCCCTATTCTTTTTATTAAAAAGCCAAATGAATTTTTATAATTATGTATCAACTTTCAAGTGCTAAATTCTTTTACTTATAAGAATTAATATCCCTTTTCTTTAATTAATAAAACATTAACTAAAATAGCTAATGCTTGCAATTTTATTAAATTAAATATTCATCAAGCATTCTATTAAATATAAATAAATTTAGCATTAAAGAAATATATAATCTTTCGCATAAGATATGAAGCGTACAAATACAAAATTCTTTTATTTGAATTCATTAATAGCCTTGCCATATACTAGCGCTATATAAACAACATCTTTTTTAATTATTTTAATAATTTTTATACAATATACCTTAATAATATCCTTATTTATTCTAAAAACCCCTTAAAACATTAATTATATATTAAGAAAGTTTTCTAAAGATTCTTTAATGCAGGCCTTTAGATAAATTTAAAAAAAAGTAAATTTACTATTATTTATATAAAATATTTAGAATTTATTATCTTAATCTCCAAACTAAAGGTTAACCTTAAAAAAGTTGCTGTTATTAATAATTAAATTTATTTTAATATTATCAAAGGTGTATAATCTTTTTTTAGGTTTTATAATTTTTACAAACGTTTTATTAAAAATTATGATATTATAGCAAAACCTTTTGTTTATTTGATAAAAAACAATATTCTTTTTTGCTTTATTTACAAATGCGAAAATGCTTTTAATTTCTTAAAACATATTTTCACATTGGCTTTGCTTTTTTGGCATTATTAATAGTATTTGCTTTATTTTTTGGAAATAAATGCAAATAATGGAATTATTGCAAAAGTCCTTTTTTAATAACATAATAAAGATTGGTTTCCTATTGCTTTTTTTTAAAGATTATGCTTTTTGCAAAGCTTAATTATATTATTTATAATAAAAAAATACTTGTTATTATATGCTTTTTTACCTATTAAAAAGCAAAACTCACAAAGACCCCTTATTAAATTTGTGTTATTATAAATTATAAAGCTTTAAAATATTTTATAATCTTTAAGCAATTAAATGCTTAATAAGCATAATAAGCCAAACTATTAATTAATTATCATTTTATAATAACCTATTAGCCAAATGTTTATAATCTATTAGCAAATGCGCTTTTTTATAAATTGAATAAGCTTAACAAATAAAACTTTACTAAAAGAGCATAGCGCTTATAATAGCTTTTATAGGAAGACTAAGTAGATCTTATATTTGTTGCCAAGAATTTTCGCTTTTTTAACTAATATGATAGTTTTGCTTTTAATGTTAAAATAACGGATTTCTTTTTAGCATTTTTAGTAATACATTAAGCATTAAAAGCTAATCGCATAGCCTCTTTTTTAAGCATTATAAAGCAAGCCTTATTAAATTAGCTAAATAAGCTTAATATAGAAGGCAATTTATTATTTTTTAATGGCCGCTTTATGATTTTTAATATTATTTATCTTTACACTCTCCTTATTTAAGAAATACATGACCGCATTAATACAACTTATTTTAATACTAAAAAGATTTTACAATTTTTATTTTTTTAGTATTGGTGGTATAGCATTATATTAATAATTCAGCAATATTGCCACAATTATTACACCTATTAACGTATTTAAATCCCCTAAAATAAAAAACCTGGCCTTTTTTAATCTTTCCCTATTTTGTTTTAATTTTAAGAACACATTATTATGAATTATTATAATTTTAATAAAAACAAATATGGATTTAATAATGTTTTTGTTTTTATTAATCGTTTTAACAAATAATCTATGAATATCTTTTATTAAAAAACCTTAAATGCTCGTGATTTTACAAAGTTGTATATATATTATATATACAAATATTTTAGCCCCCTAATCAACATCACTTTCAATTAAGAACCTTAATTTATCTCCTGCTTTTGGACTGCCTTTTCTTTAATCTTTAATATTAAAAAACAGCTTTTCATAACTAACCACTCTTAAATTAATGGTTAGATTAAAGTATATAATTAATATTTTTAACGCAGACTCCGCTTTTTTGTTTTTTATTATTAAAACGATTGGTCCAAGTTTTTATTTATTATGGATTATACCTAAATGTCTTTCTCATATGACTTTTTAGGAGGCCTTTTACTATTTAAAATAGTTTATAAATATACATTATGCGTTAATTAAGATTGAAAAATCAATTTATTAAATTTAACATTTCCCACTAATAAGTTGAATATATAACAAGCTATAAAATATATTATATGCTATTACATGGCATAAAATACAGCTAGGTTTAGCCTTTTAAAGTCCTAAGCTAAAATAACTTAATCTTATAATCGCTTTTACTACGCAATCAATTTTAATATAAACAATTTTATTTAGCTTAACATGCATTATTTTTTAATTACTTGCCTTTAAAAAAAACTAGACTTTCCCATTAATAATCCATTCCAAGTGTTAAAAAAGGTTAAAAGCTTATATTGCCTGGAATTACTAACAAATATAAAAATACATAATACTTTTTATAGCAAAGCTTTGAAAAAACCCTAATAATCTTTTAATAAATTAATAAATTATACTACCTTCGCCAATCAATATCACTGGAGACAACAAATAAGAAATCAAAAACTTATTCGCTTACCAAAAGCAGTGTGGTAGCCTTTTTTACAAAGTTTTTTGATTAAATTAAAATATTGATTTTACCTAGTATAACGCTTTAAACGTCAAGTATACTTTTACAAAAATTTAGGAATTTTATTTTAATAATCTTATGCAAGCAGGTCCTCTTACGAAGCTATCTTAATAGCTTAAAGCGTTTCATAATGAAATAAATGATTATGACCATTTTAATAATAACAAAAAAATAAATGAATACTTAAAAACAAGCTTTTTCCGAAAAAGGGGATAATGTAATAATTAGTATAAATTGGAGGGCATTTAGGGAAGCTTTCTTAATTAGGTATTATTAAGCGCTTAAGCAAGATTAATTTAATAATGTTTCTTATATATAACCCCTTTCTTTCTTTATCTTTTTTCCTTCTTAATTGTAGATTTTAAGAAAATCTTAATTACTTTTACTATGTTCTTCTTAATATATGAGGCCTTTATTACAATGTGATACTGGTCTTTATAGGGCAAGCGTCACAGTTAGACTAAAGTATATAATTAATACTTTTAACGTAAACTTTGCCTTTTTGTTTTTTATTATTAAAACGATTGGTCTAAGTTTTTACTTATTATAGATTATATTTAAATGTCTTTTTATATGACTTTTTAAGAGACTTTTTATTATTTAAAATAGTTTATAAATATGTATTATACGTTAATTAAGATTAAAAGATTAATTTATTAAACTTAATATCCCTTGTTAATAAGTTAAATATATAATAAATTGTAGAATATATTATGCGTTATTATATAATATAAAATATAATTAGGTTTAACTTTTTAAGGTTTTAAGTAAAAATGGCTTAGTTTTATGACCGTTTTCGCTGTATAATTGACTTTAATATAGATGATTTTATTTAGTTTAATATATGTTATTTTTTAATTATTTGCTTTTTAAAAAAACTAAACTTTTTTATTAACGGTTTATTTTAAGTATTAAAGAAGGTTAGAAGCTTATATTACTTAGAATTATTAGTGAGTATAAAAGTACATAATGTCTTTTTTATAATGAAGTTTAGGAAAGACTTTAATGACCCTTTGATAAGTTAATAAAGTACGTTACTTTTATTAATTAATATTATTAAAGACAACGAATGGGAAATCGAGGATTTATTCACTTATTAAAAATAACGTGGTAGCCTTTTTTATAAAGTTTTTTAGTTGAACTAAGACGTTGATTTCACTTAGTATAACGCCTTAGACATTAAGTACGCTTTTATAAAGATTTAAGAGTTTTATTTTAATAATTTTACGTAAGTAAGTCCTTTTGTAAAGTTACTTTAATGGCTTAAGCCGTTTTATAATAAAATAAACGATTATGATTATTTTAATAAAGACAAAAAAATGAATAGACATTTAAGGATGAGTTTGTTCTGGAAGGGAGGGAAGTGTAACGGTTAATATAGATTGGAGGGCATTTAGGGGAGTTTTTTTAATTGGGTATTATTAAACGCTTAAGTGAGATTAACTCGACGACGCTTTTTATATATAACCCCTTTTCTTTTTTTACTTTTTTTTTTAATTGTAAATTTTAAAAGAATCTTGATTACTTTTATTATTTCTTACGTGATATGTGAGGCCTTTGCTAAACGTCGGCACTAGTCTTTATAGGGCAGGCGTCACAGTTTTCCCTTTATAACCACTTAAAGTCATAAGTGCCTAATCAGTATTAGTATCATTTGATTTTTAACGTTTTAATTCGTTTAATAAATTAAAGACTAAGTTATATTAGACACTAGTCCATTATAATTATCAGTTAAATTATTAAGAACTTATGTTATTATTACTTGTTTAAGTAATTCAAGGTTCTTAGTTTTAAACTAATCGCTTAATTGTTTTATTTTATTTAAGTATTTCTTTATAAAGTTATACTTTAATAAGTGAGTATTAAAGAACTCTTTATATATTAAAAACTTAAAATTAAACCATTTTAAAGAATAAAGATTTTTAAGAGATTTTTAAGTTTTAAAAGCTCGTGTTATTTATTAGATTTATAAGAGGGCGTCATCTTTTATAAATAATTAATGTGACGCTTGCCCTATAAAGACCAGTATCACGTTGTAATAAAGGCTTCACATATTAAGAAGGACATAATAAAAGTAATCAATTTTTTTTTAAAATCTATAATTAAAAAGGAAAAAAAATAAGGAAAAAAAGGATTATATATAAGAAGCGTTATTAAGTTAATTTCACTTAAGCGCTTAATAATACCTAATTAAGAAAGCTCCCTTGAATACCCTTCAATCCGTATCAATTATTACATTACCCCCCCCTTCAAAAAAAAGCTTGTTTTTAAGCGTCCATTCATCTCCTTATTTTTATTAAAGTAATCGTAATCGTTTATTTTATTATAAAACGCCTTAAATTATTAAAATAGCTTTATAAAGGGACTTGCTTATGTAAAATTATTAAAATAAAGTTCCTGAATTTTTACAAAAGCGTACTTAATATTTAAGGCGCTATACCAAATAAGATCAATGTTTTAGTTTAATTAAAAGATTTTATAAAAAAGGTTATTACGCTGCTTTTAGCAAGCGAATAAATTCTCGATTTCCTATTTATTATTTTTAATAATATTAATTAACAAAAGTAATGCAATTTATTAATCTATTAAAAAGTCGTTAGGGTTTTTTTTAAGCTTTACTACAAAGAAGACATTATATACTTTTATATTTACTAACAATTCCAGGCAATATGAATTTCTAATCTTTTTTAACACTTAAAATGAATTATTAATTAAAAAGTCTAGTTTTTTTTAAAAGGCAAGTGATTAAAAACTAACACATATTAAGCCAAATAAAATTGTTTATATTAAAGTTAATTACATAACAAAAGCGATTATAAAATTAGGCCATTTTTACTTAAGACTTTAAAAGGCTAAACTTAATTGCATTTCATATTATATAATAGCGCATAGCATATTTCATAGCTTATTATGTATTCAATTTATTAACGGGAGATATTAAATTTAATAAGTTGATTTTTTAATTTTAATCAACGCGTAATGCATATTTATAAATTACCTTAAATGATAAGAGGCCTTTTAAAAAGTTATATAAGAGAGATATTTAGGCATAATTTATAATAAATAAGAATTTAGATTAATTGTTTTAATAATAAAAGACAAAAAGGCGGAGTTTACGTTAAAAGTATTAATTATATATTTTAGTTTAATTATTAATTTAAAGGTAATTAATTATAAAAAGCTGTTTTTTAATGCTAAAAATTTAAAAAAAAGCAATTTAAAAGCGGGAAATAAATTAAAGTCCTTTATCAAAAATAATATTAATTAAAAGGCCAAAATATTTATATATATAATATATGTATAATTTTATAAAATTGCGGGCATTTAAGGTTTTTTTAGCAAAAAATACTTATAGCTTATTTATTGAAGCGATTAATAAAAACGAGGATATTATCAAATCCATATTTGTTTTTATTAAAATTATAATAATTTATAATAATATATTTCCAAGATTAAAATAAGATGGGGAGAAATTAAAGGAGGCCGGGTTTTTTATCCCAAGGGACTTGAATATATTAACAGGTGTAATAATTGCGGTAATATTACTAAATTATTAATATAATACCATATTATTAATATTAAAAAAATAAAAGTTACAAGGTTTTTTTAATATTAAGATAAGTTATATTAATATAATCATGCATTTTTTAAATAAGAAAAGTGCAGAAATAAGCAATGTTAAAAATCATAAGGCAATTATTAAAAAGCAATAAATTGCTTTTCATGCTAAGCTTATTTAACTAATTTAATAAGGCTTACTTTTACAATGCTTAAAAAAAAAGGGGCTATACAATTAGCTTTTAATGCTTAATACACTACCAAAAATACTAAGAAGAAATCCGCTATTTTAATATTAAAAACAAGGCTATTATGTTAATTATAAAAGCGGAGATTCTTAACAACAAGTACAAAATCTATTTAATCTTCCCATAAAAGCTATTATAAGCACTGTGCTTTTTTGGCAAAGTTTTGTTTATTAAGCTTATTTGGTTTATAAAAAAACGCGTTTATTAATAAGTTATGAACATTTGGCTAATAAGTTATTATAAAATAGTAATTAGCCAATAATTTAACCCATTGTGCTTATTAGGCATTTAATTACTTAAAGATTATAAAGTATTTTAAGGCTTTATAATTCATAATAATACGGATTTAATAAGGGGTCCCCACGAACTTTGCTTTTTAATAAGCAAAAGAGCGCATAATAATAAGCATTTCTTTATTATAAATAATATAATTAAGTTTTACAAAAAGTATAATTTTTTTAAAAAAAGCAATAAGAAATTAGTTCTTATTATACTATTAAAAAAGGACCCTTATAATAATTTCATTATTTATATTTATTTTCAAAAGGCAAGGCAAATGCTGCTAATAATGCTAAAAAAATAGAGCCGATGTAAGAATATGTTTTAAAAGGTTAAAAACATTTTTATATTTATGGGTAAAGCAAAAGGGAATATTGTTTTTTATTAAATAAATAAGAAATTTTGCTATAATATTATAATTTTTAATAAAACGTTTATAAAAATTATAAAACCTAAGGAAAGATTATACACTTTTAATAATGCTAAAATAAGTTCAATTATTAATAATAGCAATTTTCTTAAGATTAACTTTTAGTTCAAAGGTTAAAATAATAAAATTTAAATATTTTATATAAGTAACGGCGAACTCACTTTTTTTTAAATTCATTTAAAGGCCTATGTTAAAAAGTTTTTAAAGGACTTTTTTAATATACAATTAATGTTTTAGGGAATTTTCAAAGTAAATAAGGATATTATTAAGATATACTATATTAAAATTATTAAGGTAATTAAAAAGGATGTCGTTCATATAGCGCTGGTACATGGTAGGGCCATTAATAAGTCCAAATAAAAGAATCTTATATTTATATGCTTTATATTTTATACAAAAGATTATGTATTCTTTTGATATTGGGTTTATTTATATTTAATGAAATGCTTGATAAATGTTTAATTTAATGAAAATGCGAACATTAGCTATTTTAGCTAATATTTTATTAATTAAAAGGAGGGGATATTGATTTTTATGAGTAAGGGAATTTAGCATTTAAAAATTAATATATAATTATAAAAATTCATTTGGCTTTTTAATAAAAAAAATAAGGGTAATAAATGGTGCTTAAGATGGTTTAATAAACTCTTTTTTTAAATTATTAATAATATAGTTTTTAATAGCTTTAAGCTTTATTATAAATATCTTATATAATAAGAAATATTTAAAGGCTATTTTACTTTTGCCTTTTAATTTAATAAAATGATCATATAAATAATATAAAAAAAGTATATTATTTATTGTTTTACTAAATATATAAATTCATTTAACATATTTAAATAAAATCGCAGGTTTAATATTCAATTTAGCTAAGAAAATGGCAAATTATACTAAGGATTGGCGACAAGCAACAAGCTTAATAATTAAATTATTAATGGCAGCGGCAGTATTGTCTTTATCATGTCTTTACTTAATTAAAGACTTAATCTTTTAAAGCATTACTACAAATATCTTATCCTTAGATTTCCGTTTTAATAGTAAGTAAAAAAACACGCTAGTAATTAAGTAAATCTTAATGGGTGGCTTTCCTTGAAATCTTTGTACTTCAGCCCTTTGTTTTCTAATAATAGAGGCATTGGGAGGGGGCGTTAAAATGATCATATTTAAGTTATTAAAGAGCTAAGTACGCATTTTGTGAAATAAAGCTGCAAAGTTACACAATTGCGTTTGGCGTAAAGAAAAAGTGAATTAAGAAATCTTACCATATAATAATGTTAATTTCAATAAGCATAAAAAAGAGATTCTTATTAAAACAAAGGAGGTAATATAATTGCTATTTATAAGATTACGCAAAATAAAAACTATGCTTGTTACTTACAATATAACTTGTTTCAAAGCGGTGTTTTTATTAGTATTTATATTACTTTTATTATTATTTTATATTTAGTTTAGTGGCCTTTTTATATTTTAATGTATATAAGAATATGAAAGTGTAGTAAAGGCGGAAATGATAACGGAAATAGGTTTAACAATAATAATTGTTAATATAACTAATTGAGCTTAAGATCAGGGTAAACGGCGATGATAGCTATTAGAATTAATATTTGGCCTTATTATTAAACAAAAAAAAGAAAGAATAATATATTTTAATAAAAATAGCATTTTCCTAAGAGTTTCCATTATTTTATTATATAATATTAAAAGAGAGGCTACTTTAGAGGCTGCTTTATTATGCAAAATCCAAAAGGTGTTAAAGTTAAATCGTATTTACTTCTTTAGTAAAATAATAGCAGGAATAAAATTAATAGCAATAATTAAAGCCGATTTAATTAATGAAAAAAAAGTTATAACCTTTTCCATCATTTTTTTCATAATAATTATTAATTGGTAATAAGCAAGAAAAGGGGTATTAAAACGGTTGCCTTTATAATTAGACAAAAGTTAATAGGGGAAAAGGAATTAATTATTTTTAGCTTCATTGAATTGGGCATTGTATTTATTTTAATATTAATTAAGTTTTTAATTTTATTGTTTAATGTCCTTTTAATGGCGCTATTAAATGCGGTAATAGTAAATTTTTTAAATTTTAATTAAAGTGTTATAAGTGATCATTGAAGAAAAGGCTTTTGGCTAAATGATACATTGTTTGGTGGCACTAAGAAAGATTTAATGTTTCAATAACTATGCTTTTTTAAGGATAATATTATAATATTCTAATTAAATGATAAGAAAAGGGGTAAAGGCTTACAAGCGCTTATTTATTATTAGGTTTAATGTGATATAATAACTAATTTTTTTATTATTAGTATTATTAAATTTTTTAATAATGATAGCGTTTAGTAAAAGGTTTTTTAAAGGTTTTTTAAAAAAAAAAGAAAGAGATTTCAAAAGAATGCAATTAATAAAATAATAAATATTTGCTTTAGAATTAAAAAGTGCAGGTAGTTTATATAATAATTCATTCTTAATAAGAATTATTTAGGTAATAAAAAATTGTTTTTCAAAAAGCTTTATTAAATTAAGGTATTGCATATTTTTTAATATATTTAGAAAAAAGTCTTTTTTTAGGCTTGGCCATTTATTAAAGGAGGTGGCATTTACTTTTTAGTGGCATTTTTGTTGTTATTCTTAAATTAGTTATTAAAAAAACAATTAGCATTAATTTTATTAATTTTATAAGAAATAAAAGGTTACTAAAATGGCTATGTAGTATAGTTGTGAGGTGCATTTGTTAATAATTGGGCGCAAGGGGTGTCGATATGCGTAAAAGGGGTTGATAATTGTTGGTATTATTGTCAAAATTAAGAGCTTTTTTGTCTACAATATTCTTTCGCCTTATAATTGGTATAATTATAAAAGAAAGCAGGAGATTAAGATATTGTATTTATAATTCGATGAAAATTTAATTTAATAAAAGCTGAAAATTTGGAAATTGAATAAAAAGTCCGCTTAATTAATTGGCCTTGGTCTTTAGCTTGAATTGCTTTTATGTACTTTTTTAATAATCAAGAGGTTTTGTATTACTAAAATAATTACTTACATAACCGGGGGAAAAGCTTTTTTTATAAATTCATTTTTAAAACGGATTTGTTGTTAATACCGGTAATATAAGCAAAAGTTTTAAAGTCATAGTAAAAGCTTTAAAAAAAGCTTTGGTAGTTTATGCGAAAAGCGGAATATTTAAAATAGGCTATTTATTTATTATGAAAATTAAATAAAAATTAAATAAGTTGTTTTATCAAATCCAGGGCATTCATAGGCATATCATTGTTATTAAATTCGAGTTTTAGGAAGGCTGGTTTTAGGAATGTTTATATTATTCCTTTGGTTTGATTTAATAACCAGTCCTTTTTGTGTTCCTTATTAATAAAGTAAGTGGCATAGTGGCGTAAAGCGTTATGTACTTGGATTTTTTTATAGTTTTGGGGAATATTTAATACTATTAAAAAGTTTATTTAAAAGGTTTGGAATCTTTTTAATATAAGTAGCATAAAACATAAAGAAGATTCCAAAAAAAAAATAGGATTTAAAAGGTGTTTTTAAGAAAAGAATAATGTGGAATATTATTGTGGTAACGGTTTAATTTATTGTTATTTTTATTATTATTGTTATTTAAATTAAGGGCAATGGCGGTTTGTTTACTTTTATTTTTAATAAAGATATTAATATTTTTTTTAATAAAAGAAAAATAAATAAAAAGGGGCTATTTTTAAAAGAAATAAATTTAAAAGAAGCATGATTTTTATTAAGGTATTAGAACTGTTTTTGCATTATAAATAAATTCTTATTCATTTGCTTAAAATACTTTTTTTTAGGCCTTCTTTTTATTTCTTTTATTGCTTATGTATTTATAATAGTTCAGTTATTTTTAAAGGCAGGTTATATTATGCCAAAAAAAGAAAAGGGTTAAGAGAAAGATCCTATAAGAAGAATAAATAAGGCAAAAGCAAAAAATATATCGGCGTTTTTTGTTAAAGAGTACTTTACCGCAAAAGGTTTAGGCTTTATATAATATATTAAAAATACGTTTATATAAAAGGGGATATTGTTTTTTTAGCTTAATTAAGTTAAAAAGGTATAAAAAGGGGAAGCTGGTGTTATCGACTTTTTGGGGTTTATTGGTTATTTAGGTGCCATTTATTAAGCTATATTTAATATAGGCCTTTTTTATAAAGAACTCTTTTTATAATAGAAGTTCATAAAAGAATAAGAAAGGGGAGGATATTTACTATCTTCCTAAATAAGTTAAAAAGAGTTATAAATAATATGACGCTTGCCTTATAAAGACTAGTATTACGTTGTAATAAAGGCCTCATATATTAAGAAGAATGTAATAAAAGTAATCAAAATTCTCTTAAAATCTATAACTAAAAAGGAAAGAAGGTAAAAAAAGAAAGGGGTTATGTATAGGAAGCATTATTAAGTTAATTTTGCTTGGGCGCTTAGTAATACCCAATTAGAAAAGCTCCCCTGAATGCCCTCCGATCCGTACCAACCGTCACAATTAAATATTAAAAAGAGTTTTATTATTGATTTTATCACTTATATTATTTATAATAATAATAGCGTTTAACGTTTCTTTAATAAAGAAGGCCAATATGTGAAGTGTTTAAATAAGGTAATTAGTTAAACCGTTAAACTTAGTTATAGTGATTTTATTAAAAGACATATCTGTTATATATTAGATTTTTTCAAGGGTAACTTAAATATAATATGATTTAACTTTAAAATTTATAAAGAATTAATTTATTTAAAGAAGTTTAATTTTTTATTATTAATTATTAAATATATAAAATATAAATATGTTAAAATATAGGGTAAAATACCTTGTATTAATTTGAAAAGCTTTAAAATGTTAATTTAAGTAAAAAGGGTATTACTTAAGAATTTAATAGTATTAGTTTATTTAAAGAATTTATATTTTTAAATATTAATTATTAAAGGTGTAAAATATAAGTATAAGAAGTTTTAAAGTAAAATACCTTATATTAATTAAGAAACTTTAAAGTGTTAATATAAGTAAAAAAGGGTATCACTTGAGAATTTGATAATATTAGTTTATTTAAAGAGTCTGTATTTTTAAATATTAATTATTAAATATATAAAGTATAAGTATGAGAAGTTATAAAGTAAATACTTTTTATTAGTTAAAAAACTTTAAAATATTAATATTTGAGTGGAAATCACGTTTTATGTTTTAGTTATATCTTTAAAATCTTATAGGTTATTAAGAGGTTATACCTTTTATTAGACTAGTTAATAGGTGAATATAAGCGAAAGAGGTATAATATAGTAAGAGGTGTGGAGGTGTATAATAAGTGATAGGTTTATATTTGAGAATTAAAAATAAAGGGTATAAAAGAGTAGAATTTAGCTTGAATTAGTTGATAGAATTTAAAAACAAAGAATATAACGTATAAGTAAAGTATATGTCGTACAGGCACGGCTGCAGCTCGCCTAAACTGCTCTCTTGGCACTGCACACTTTCTAGATAGGGTTCTGCCACTGTATACCGCCTTAGGGGAGCACTTCCCCCTTTCACACTCTTTACTTAGATTTCACTTAATTAATCAACACATTCTATCAATTCAAGTGCTCGCAGAGCCTGAGTCTTATCGCGCACGTCAGTATATGAGTATAAATGAGGTAGAATAAAAGCTCTTGGTTAGTTAAATTAAGGTAGAATAAAAGAGGTTATAGCCAGGAGTTTATAACTTAAAAAGAAGTGATATTAATGTGAATAATGATTTTATTAAAGGGGGATTTCTAGGTTTATATAACTACTCTTAGTGTTAAGCTCTCTTCGTTTTAGTTACTTTTTTAGGTCTAGTGCTAAGCTTTTGCTTTATGTGGCTAATAGAGCTTCCGTGGTTTTTAAACCGGCACTTATTAATTCTGAGATAGGAAACCTCGCTTAACCGGCATTTAATATATCTGAAACTTAAGCCGGCATTTATTCCTTCTAATCGCTTTGATTACCTAATTAGGCTTAGTGCCAAGGCTTCATATCGGGCCATATAACTCCCAAGGCTTTTAAGAGGTTACAGGAGCTCTTAGAGCCTCTTAAAGCTCTTGGAGACTCTTACAGCCTCTTAGAGCTCTTGGAGACTCTTAGAGCCTTTAGGGGATCCTTAGTTCCTTAGTATAAGCGAGTACAAGTGAATACAAGCGAGTATAAGCGAGTGTAAGCGAATATAAGTGAATATAAGCGAGTTTATATTCTTATAGATAAAAGTGATTTAAATATAATAAACACAAACAAAATATTTATATATAAAATAAAACGCAGTTTATTTTAATAAACGTATAAACCTTAATTCCTAAAGCTTAATGCCATGCATTGTCTTTACGTGGCCTTTAAAATGCTCTAAATGCTTAAAAACAAGCCCTTAAGACTTATACATTAAATAATAATACTTTATTTTAATATATAAAATCTCCTTTTTAAAAAATAAATCCGTTTAACGTGATTTATTATTTTTGTAAAGCAATAAAAGAGCCTATCTACTCATTATAATTCTTTAATTCGTTGCCAATACAAATAAGGCACTAACTTTTAATAAAAATAAAAAGGAATGATTTAAAATTAAATAAAAGCGATTCTTTTTAATAAGAAATCGTTACGGGAGGGTAACCTAAAGTTAATATTATTAAGGCACTTTGCGGCAGTAATAAAAAACAATCATTAAACCAATAAAATAAATACAGCGTGCAACAATGTTTTGTAAAATAATACCCGTAACATAAGTACAAAAAAGTTTAGTTAATTACGCCCTTTTAAGAATTTAATATTTAACCACTGGCTCAATATATTTCTCTTTTTATTATCCATTATGCTTTTTAATATCTTTTATTAAATAACGGTAAAAATAATTAATTTAATACTTTTTAAAAAATAATATTTCGCTGCTAAATACAAGTAATACTCATCTCCGCCGTAAGACGTTGAACCTCCGCCTCAACCTCTATTCCTTAAATCTTATAAGCTTTAACTTTTAACTATACTTACTATTACTCAAAATCGACAATATTTAGGTTTTAAAAAAACGCTATAAAAATGTTGTTTAGCACATAAATTATAGCGCAAAAATCACGCATAAAGCTCATATGAATAAATATACGTAAAATACCATTTATAAAAGGTCACTTAAAGATAATCAATAAAACATTAAACGGCACTTTTTATTAATTTAAGCCCCATTATAAACCGCAAAGTTCAGGTTATATCGTATAACCTAATCTTAAACCACATATATAACAGTACTTAAATACAAAAAAGGCTTTATTAATTAAATGATTTATATTTATAATATTATATAATATTTACAATTAATAATAGTGGTTGTCTTACGACGGAAATAATAATTAATCAACTTTTTTAAGAAACCCGCCTTAAGCCTAAGGCGGTTTAAATAATCCTTAAATTAAAAGTAAATAAAAACAAGTAACGGAAAAGTAACCATATTATTAATTAGTTTTTTATTTTATCAGAAAATTAAAGTCTTAAATATATTTTACTTTTAAAATAATAATATAAACACAACGGGGCCTTACACCTTATGCTTAAAGACCCGCTCAATTATGATTAGACTTGGTGCCTTGAAGGCCCCATTTATAATAGCCAAAATAAAATAAAATGAGTAATTAAACAAAAGATAAAATCATTTACTTTAATAAAAAAAATTATGTTATCATAATTTATTAATTCGTTTTTAAAACACATATAATAAAAAATGGGTTTATTAATTCACGGCTTTAGGCGTCTCTTGGCTCTTTTGTAATACGTCAACTTAACCTTTATCATAAATAAATCTCGCTCTCTCGTTATAACCTTTTATATAACTAAAAAACGGACGTCTTTATAATAAACGCGTCAAATTATCTAAGTTCCGTTTTAATATCGCTTACAATAACATTATTATTAAAGCCATTATTATTGTTTTCAAAGCTTAAGTGTTGGTCCACAGGGGTTATGTAATCTTATCATACTATACAGGGAGCGCCACTTGAATGATACCATGGTAGCTTTCAGGGGTAATGCCGCGACTATTAAGGGTAATAGATTTGACAGTTTTAAGGGGTAGTTAGAACTATAATAGACCTATTACAGGGGTCATTCGGAGGGGTATATAATAGGGAACTTTTCTCACTCTTTTAATAGAACACAGATTTTATTACTTACTTTATTAAAGACTATATTAACACTTTTGTTTTAATATATTTTTGTGTAATCCACTGGTATTATACTGACATTAATCAGTGGTTAATTTATACTATAAATAACAAGGTCTTAAATTATAAAGTCGAATTAAGGCACTTAATCATTTATACCTTTTACTAAGGCCTAGTCATTTGATTGAATTTAAGGGACAAATAACTTCCCCCTTAAGTAAAAGTATAAGTAAAGGCATTTTGATTAATTAAAAATCCACATAATAGTTGTATAATTAGACAATAAAAGTAATACAACAGTTATTTAATGACAATTAATAAACTAATACTTTAAAACCGGATTAACGGACTATTTAAGGAATTATATCTGAACTGCCTTTGAATTTACCCTAATATAATGTCTTAATTAAAGGATCGTATTATAAAGCTAATAAAAGAGTATAAGGAAAAAAGTGTCATTTTATTAACTTAAGAACTAATAGATAATATATTAATAAGGGTTAATAAAATGTTAATACATTACATGAGATATTTATGAGAGTTTTATAAACACTATTATAGTAAGAAAACAAAAGGAGAATATTTGTTTTAAGATTTTTAAGAGTTCTTTAATAAATGGATAATTATTAACTTTAAAAGGATTTATAAATACAAGAAGACTTAATTAAGGGATACTTTTAAGTTTTACGATTATTATATATAAAAAGTAAAAGGGATAAAAGTTATAAATGTATTAAAAGACATAATTAAGGCTAAGAAGAATAAATAATTTAAAAAATAATTAAAGATATAAAATTAAATATATCTTAGATTTATATTAAACCATATTTAAGAAACATAGACACTTTTTATATGATTCTTTTTTAAATTAATTAAAAGTTTTTGTATCTATAAGGACTTTTTTTTCTTTTATATTAAAAATTAAAAAAAATTATGTACTTTTAATATTAAGAGGAGAAATGTTAAGTGTTATATTAATACTTTAAGATGATTTGTTTATGACCTTTGCCTTTGTTAAAATTAATATTATAAAAGAGGATTTATATGATATAATACCATTTATTAATTTAAAAAGGGAATTCTCATTGACTTTTAATAAAGGGCCTTTTAATGATTAATTAAAATAAAAACTAAATAATAATATATTATTTGATTTAATACTATAATTAAGTGTTTATTTAAAGGACAAAACATCACCTTCATTTATTGTGGCATTAAGGCTTATTAGACCTTATTTTAAGCTGATACGGCTGTTATGGTTTGTGATGGACTTATTATCTTTAGATTAAGCTAAGTCTTTGGTAAATCTTAGTAAGATATATTTGAAAGAGCTTTAATATAATAATGTCCAAGATTACTTTAATGAAAAGTTATACATTTTTGCTGATTTGTGTTAATAAGTTTCCGTTAATAATTTTATTTACAACTAAGCTTTTTTGTTTATATTATAAGACAGACCTAATATGTATTATTATTATTAGTACTTATAAAACAAAGGTTATTTTTTTTAAAAGACTTTGTTACGATTATTTAAGGCAATTTTAAAACAAAGGAATAAGTGAATAAGTTCTTTAGTCAATGATTTAGTTTAATTTCTTTATTATTTTAAATTAAATTATATTAAAAGGGAAAACTAATATTAAGTTAATTAAAGAACTTTATAAGAGAATTATAAAGCCTTCAGTTAAGTTTTAAAGATGATAATATGTGAAATAATAAGACGTTTTAAGATAAGCTATTATAAGGAATATTAAGCAATTTTTTTAATTGGCCTTATTTAAGGCATTGCCTACGTTTTTTATTTTAATCGACGGCCTTCGTTTTATTGTCAGTATTAAGACGACCTATGAGTTAAAATCACGGGTTAAAAGACACTTTAGATTAGATTTAAATCATTATTGATTTTATGTTATTAATAAAAATACACATTACTTAGATTAAAAGATAAAGTTTTTTTTAAGATAATAACCGTAAGGATAAATTCCGGCTTAAGCTAAGTTATACTAGGTATATTATTTATAAAAAGAAAGATTACTATAATAATCGATATTTTAAAAAAAAAACGAGATGTCATAAAGACAAAATATTTCGTTAAATAAAAAGCGGAAAGGATAAGAGTTATAAACGGCTCATTTAAGGCTTATTTAGCACATGTTAAAGGGTATAGACCTGATTCGGACTTAGATTAGACCTAGTTTAAAAGACATAAAGATGACTCTTATTATGACGAGTTAAACACTTTATTAAATAATAATGACTTTTAAGAGGAAATAAACAATGATAATGATAATAGTACAGTAAACTTTACAATTATATTTATAATAAGTAAAACTAAGTATGATATATAAGAAGTGTTATTATAATTTAAAGAGCGGAAAACGGTTCACATTTTAAAGAATAAGATTAAGAAATTTTCTTATAATGAGGCTTATATAACGTAATAAATAGATCGATTTTTTAAAGCCTTTTCATTAATATTAAAGCCTTAAATGAAAATACTAAAGGCATTAACTAGTTATGAGCTTTATAATGGATTTAAAACATTAAGTATGACGAACTTCAAATTCCGCACATACACTTCCCAATTAGGACAGCCGTCGTTTAACTAATATTTAAGAAGCTCCAACTCCTAGCTATCTCTTACTTTTTAATTAATTCTTCTTAAACCACAACTACCGTCATATTAAAATCAATTCCCCCAATTACGTACTATGATTCATTACCTTTAATACTTCGTCTTCATTACCTTCAATACTTCGTCTTCATTACCATTAATACTTCGTCTTCATTACCTTTAATACTTCGTTTTCATTACTTTCAATATTTTGTTACTTTTACACTCCTCTTTCTTCCCTCACTCTTAACGGCACCCTCTTATTCTATCTAAATTATTACAAGCCTACCCCTTTCTTTTTTACTTCTTTTCACTATATCAAACCCTACACCACACCAACGGCTTCAAGTCCTCCAACAAACTATTAAACAACTAATCTCTTTTTAAATTAACTAACCTCTTTTTTCTATCTACCCAAAGCTCCTTAAACTTAAGAAGTTTAATAGTACAGTTACTAAATAAGACACCTGACTTCCTTCAATCAAAACAAAGCTTCTTATCAATAACGAGGCCATCAGTAACACAGTTACACAGTTCTATTATATGTACCTAAACCTTAACAGTTAAACTCAGTCTCTCGTCTTTCTTCAGCTTTCAACAATAGAGGTAACACAATAATAAGATTATAACTTAATCCTTAATTAGTTTACTAAAGCGTACCACTCTTCAAATAAGGTATAAGATGCCAAAAATCGTCTTACCAAAGTGGCACAAAGTACCGATTCCCTATCCACATATATTACTCGTTTTAAACACTTGTTCTACGAGGCCCAATATTAGACTTAACTAAACTATAATAAAATCGTTATTTTTCATTAAAGGTTCAACTCGACAATTCAAAATCATCTAAACAATCAACTTAAGCTCCTAAACGCCTACAACGAATATCTCAAAGTAATACAACGTCTTATAACTCGTTCTACCCACTACGGCAATTCCAGACCTAGTACTTTTAAACCTTCCTCTTTAAATACTCCTCCAATAACTCGTCCCCACTCAAACTCTCATAAAAATTACCACCCCCACAGTAAGCCAATAGATCTCTCTAACTTTAACACTAGCCTCAATTCTATTAAAATATCTGGCGTAAACTTAAATACAAGTGTCAAGGCTCACCTAAGTGTCATTAAAAGTCACACATATACCACTCCAGCACAACAACAACAATAAAAACAATTAAGTTTCTATACCAACTATAAAAATAACAAACATTAAGCTCCCCACTATCCGTATAATGTGAAAAATAGCCACCGATTTAAGTCAATAGACCAATAGGGAAATACGTAAAAAGACAAAAAGCCAAAAGAAAAAAAACTAAAATACAACTCTAAAGATAAGTACAATACCCACCCATAAATTATTAGTTATTTAACGCGGTTACACAATTACACTCTTTTAATATCTCCTTTGTCATTTCTAAGACACTAAATGCCAGCTCTTTTTAAAAAGGGGGGTAATATAACGAACCTCAAGTTCTACACATACACTTCCCAATTAAAACAACCGTCATTTAACTAATATTTAAGGAGCTCCAGCTCCTAACTATCTCTTACTCTTTAATTGATTCTTCTCAAACCACAACTACCGTCACATTAAGTTAAACATAAGCTAAGCGGGGTAAAGTCAAATCATATTTAGAGCTAGTTTTTATCCGTTTATAAGACTAATAACGGTTAATATTCTTATTAAACTAATAGAGTTTATAATTGTGAATATAGACATCCTATTCTTAGTGTACTTATAATAGTTAAATAAGTTTAATGCTTAATATGACAATTTATGGAATATGTTAGTTTAAGGTAAAAAAACACTTGATTATATAAAAACAAGGCTATCTATGGCTTTTCTTAAACTAACACCAGTAATTATTAGATTCTTCAATTAATATAATCAATGTGTGTCATCTGACTAAGATAAAGATTTAAAGGTTATATAGGTAATTTAGGCACCTTTTAATATAATGCCTATAATACTTATTAGACTAAGCTGGCTATGTACTTAACTTAAATATTATGTTTAAAGTCAAAGAGAAATATGAATATTATTAAAAACACGTAAATGTTTTATATAAGTTTTAATTTAAATTATAAAATGACGTAGATTTTAATTATATAGTTTATATTAATATAATATAGTTTAAAGAAAAATATGCCTTTTATATGATTAATAAAGCCACTAGTTTTAAAACAACAAAACTATTCTAAAAAGGCCTAGTTCAATTATAGCTTAAGTTACATTTAATACTTTTAAGTCAATATAAATAAACATATACGTTAAACCCTCTAACTTTGTGGTTTATGATTATAGGACTAATTTTAACTTTAAAGAATTTTGTAACTCTTTACGCTTTATTAAGAGTACTTTAAAACTTGTTCTTGTGAAAACATACCACTTAATTAATAAAGTGGAAAAACATTATCATTTACTTTAACATGCTTATGAGATCGTTATAAAAGAGTACCTTAAATTAAGTGAAAAAAATCGATTATAAATGGCAGTTAAGGTAATGGATAATATAATTAGACTTAATAGGTTGATTCTTATATTACTCCTTTTCAAAGCTTACTTTAGAATAATAGAATTGAATCCTTTAAGTCGGTTTATTAAACAATACGCCATTATTATTAAAAAACAATGAAAAAAATAAAACGGATTTATGTTACTTATAAAGTTAATAATGTGTTAACTATTTAAAACGGCCTTAGTATTACTTTGATTTATGACTTCTGTTTAAAGGATTAAGTTTTAGTATAAAGAGAAAAGAAATGATAAAAAAGGTTATATAAGTTTTTAAGAATAAATAATAAGTTTTATAAAATCGCCATAAATAATAATTAGATTTAGACATTTTAATTTACGTTTATACGTTTATTTAAGACAAATGTATTAAGTGTTAAACGTTAAAAAGAAAATTTATGAAAGGATTTTATAAAAATCATTTTTAATCTTAGATGATTAGTTAATAATATATTTAAATCGAATTTAAAGTTATCTTAGATCGTTATTAAGTTCTTATTTATATAACTTATTTAATGATTATTAATAATTAATGATAATTATAATACCGAAGTGTTTTTAATAAAAAAGGAGACAAAGGATTAAGAGCTTCTTATTAAACTTTATATTAAAGGCAAGATCATTATATTTAAAGCACTATTCTAATAATCTCGTTAAACTAAATATGAGGCACTTATTAAAAGAGGGGTTTTTATATTTATTTAAAAGGACGACTTTAAAGTGAAAAGTTAACATATTTTTAAATTTAAAATAATAAACGAAGTCAAAGGTAAAGAAACCTTAACATCATATAAGAAGTCAAGACTTATGGTTTAATGTTTTAATAATAAAAGTAAAAAGGAGATATTAACTTAGTCTTTAATAATTTAACGGGTAAATTAACAACTACTTATTCTTTTTAATATTTTAAGATATTACCTAAGCTTATGTCTAAGTATAAACAAGACATTTTTAGGACATTTTTATATGGCCTTTTTAAGAGATTATAAATGAGTTCCTTTTTAACACGGTATTTATAATAATGTTTTTACTTTATAATATTTTAAAATCAATAAATCACTGGTTTAACACTTATTATAAGCATTATACTAAGAAGTTATAAATAGAGACTTTTACGTATAATCTTTACTTGTTAATTAATATTAAAGATAGTTTAGAATTTAGAATAATAAAAATATAAACGGATAACACATTAATTTTAAAAGATGACGAGTTTTTAATTAAAAAATAAACGGAAATTATAAATGTGGACTTTTTAATAAAGCTGATTTAAGTCTTAAACACTTTTAAGCCTTTTATGTTTAATGGTTATATTATTATTATAAAGACGATTTTTATATGTCTTAAAAAGGACAAAAGGCTAAAATTAAACTAATTAACACTAGAAAGAATGATTATAAGAAGGCTTATATAAAGTAACGCACTCGTAAAGCCTATATTATTATGATTTGTCAATTAAAAGCCACATTTAATCTCTTAATAGTGGCTTAATATTAAGATCTTATAATAAATAACGTTAAGGCCTTAAATTTACGTCTTTAATGGCAAATGAATAACTTAAAAAGAGGTTTATAGTATATTCCTATACACTTATATTTAATAAAGATTTACGTCTTTATTAATGGTTCTTTTATTAATAATAAAAATCTCGGTTTTTAAATTGGTTTTATAATAATAATTAAAACCAAATCAAAGGGGGATATAAAGTTTACCTTTAGTGGTAACATTATTTATATTAGGTTTATAAAGTTTAAAAGAGTTATTTGTGCAGTGTTCGTTTTAGAGTTATATGTTATGGTTATTAGCGTTAATATATTAATCATTATAGTAACTATTATTAATATAATAATTAATAAGCTTGATTTTCTTAGGTTTTTCATTGTCGTTTATATAGACTCTTTCTTGTTATATGAATATATTATTAAACTTAATATTATAAAAGAAAAGGGTTTAATAATTAATATAATAATAATTTATTAATTATATAAACGTAAAGAATTCACGGAGATATGATAAATCAATGTTGCTTATAATCTTATTAATGTTATGACAAAAGTTATTTTAAATAAGGCTCTTTAAGATTTTATTAACATTAACACGTTCACTATTAAAATAAAACGATAAGTTCAAAGACTTATTAGAACTGATTTAAATTAATAATAAAAGAGTTTTATGTAATTATTGTTTTTCTTTTTATATGTACTTTTTTATAATGCGTTTTTTATTTCTTTTATTTGTTTTATTTTACTTGTTTATATATTATAATTATTTAGTTTATAAAAACAAAAGACAATTTAAATTTGTATTTATTTACCCTTTGATTTAAAGTACTAACGGGTAGCCTTATAATAATACTTTGACAAAGACTTAATTACCGGTTTTATTATAAAAGATTAAAAGAAAGTATTATCATAAAGAACTTACTATAAAGCTAATTTAAAATAAGGCTTACTTATTATCCCTTATATTATATAAGCCGTTTATAAGCAGTTTTAAACCTTCTTCCTCTTTTATTATTATTACTACCAGAGCACCGTGACAAGGGCGTTTATTATTAAGTCTTGCCTTAATAAAAGCTTTACGTTTATTATGAGCCTTTTTGGCTTTAATATAAACGTTTAAAATAACCTTGTTTACGTAGCTTAAAGCTATCGTTATTTTTTAACTTAAAGCACTAAGTCTTATATATAAAACGATTATTAATTAAAATCAGACTTTACATTAGAAAAGGTTATATATTCATTAAATGTTAATAAGTTAACTAAATCTGACTTAAAGGGCCTAAGTCTCTTTTAATAAGGCAAACGCCAACTAGTCTTTTGTCTTTAGTGTTTTCATTGAAGTAACTAATAATATAACGGTAATTGACTTTATAACAGTAAAAAAGTCCACAAGGACAAATGGTTTAACGTTAATTATATAAACCAGAGTGTTAAACTTAGTATTAATGAACTAAAGGAGTTATATATATTACGTTGAATATTAGTTAAATCTAGAGCCCTTTTAGATTTATAATTAACTTATGATTTTAAATCATAAATAATTCTTAAAAATTTAACTTATAAGGTGGCATTTTTCTTTTTACTTTATATAATAATTATACTTCTTTGATTTTATATTTTTAAAAACATAAGAGTACTTTAAACTATACGCCTAAGTATAAACGTATTAAACATAATATTCATAATGAATAACCGTGAAAACGTTAAATGGCACTAGAAATTAATATTACATTATCGTTAATATAAAAATATAACATTAAAACGGCCTTAAAACGAGTTTAAGTACTGATTTAAGAAATGATCAACTTATTATTAAAGGATTAAAGTTATTAATTAAGATGTCTAAGATTACGTTAACTTTTATATAAATTAACGGATTTTAATATATTAATAATAAATCGTTATTATTAAAAAAAGGAAAGTGAATTTTTAAGGAACGTTTACGGGTATATATAAAAAAGTGACAATAAGAAGGCCTAATTATTATTAATAGACCTCGTTTAAGTTATTAATAGACTTCGCTTAACTTATATATTGTTGATTTTTGGCCTTAGATTAATAACTCTTTACATATAATTAATACGGCGCCGTTATAAATAGATTTTAGAGCTTTTTTAAACCATTATTAAGGGTTATTATGTTTATTTTGTTTTTTAATATTTCTTAGTCTTTTTTTTAATAATTTTTGATTTTACATCTCTTATGTTATTATTATTTAGTTATTTTCTTTATATATTACGTATTATTATATTCTTTAGCGTATAGTCTTTATAAAACGTTTCTTTATAGTTTATTAAAGTCTACATTACCCCTGCTTTCTTTTTATTATATTAAAATTCCTTTTTTAAAAAAAAAAAGAAGTATTACTAGTGTTAGTTTATAAAGGTTATATAATCTCATTATGTTATATAAAGAGCGCTACTTAAATAATACCATAGTAACTTTTAAGGATAATACCGCGACTATTAAGGGTAATAAATCTAATAGTTCTAAAGGGTAATCGGAGTTATAACGGACTTGTTATAAGGGTTATTCGGAGGGGTATATAGTAGGGGATTTCTCCTACTTTCTTAATAAAACATAGATTTTATTACTCACTTTATTAAAGACTATATTAACACCTTTGCTTTAATATATCTTTGCGTAATCTACTAGTACTGTACCGACATTAAGTCAATAACAGCGCTATCGTAATCATTAAAATCAAAATCGGCATCGGCGCCAATTTTAGTATTTTTAAAATTATTATTATCCTCATCTCTATCGTTAATTTCATCGTCCTCAAGGCCAAGCCAACACCGCTTCTTCTTTTTCTTCTTTACGTCAACTAGCTCTGCGGGCCGGCACCCTGTTTCAGATTAATACTCCGTCGAAAATCAACTCAATTATTTCCTTAATTGCTTATTAACAATTTTTTATTAAAATATAAATCCTAACCTTGAGTTATCTTAGAATAAATAATGTTTATTACTATTTAAAAAGTAGACTTATAATTAGAATATAACACCCCTTGTTTAAAAACCAGTTCTAATTCTTTTAATTTTAGTTATATCTTCTTTAGGGTTATTATATCGCAAGGGAAAAATCTATAGATCAAATTGATTTTTATTTATAACTTTTAAATCCCTTGGAACTTAGCTTTCTATATACTATTGAATGTTTCGGAGGTAATGATCGTGTCTTAGGAAAATGTAACGTATATATTTTTGAGTCTCGAGTCGGTACAGATTGTTTGATGCCTTGGTTACTAAGTGTGATCCAGACGCCGATCAAGAATCAGAGGCGTACAAGCTGGGGTACAGAAATGCCTGGAGGATACTCACCAAATCAAGTATGCAGAAGATCACCCACGGAAGAACCTAACCAAGACTCCTGCTCTTGGAGTCCTTTGGGACGAGAAAGAAAATTTGGGAAAGGATGTGGAACCGGGAACCTTCGCTGAGTTACTCATGAACTGTCTTTGTATGCCTTCCCTGCTGCTCATCAAAAACTTGGAAAGAAACATTACAATGATTTATATACACAGTCTCTGCCATATGGCTTTAGCTTTCCCGCGTTGGTTAGGAGTAAGACTGTCGAAGCATCTCCGCATGATGGGGTGGCCTGTAATCGTACTTTAGTGACTTATCTCAAGTAATCACAAGCAATTGTATTCCGTATCACTGTTACAAATCCATGCACTTGACGAAACCAATGCATGCATCTTTGAAGCAGCTACCATTTAAGAAGCGAAAGATCTCTTCCTGTTCAGTCCAAACATGAATACTACCAGTCCGGGACGCTCTGATGTAGGAAACTTGTGGCAATGTCTCCTCCACTGCTACTCTCTATGGGCTGTAACTAAGTTCGCTGGATGTAATGATGGCCGGATAATCTTTGGCAATTCTCAAGAAAAATTGTACAGGCATATATCTACTTTCATATAACCATTTTGAATATCTGACAGCGATTCGAGAATGACAGCAATGGCGTCATGGCAACTCCCACCTGTGGACTTCTGTTCCGAGAGTCATCTTGAAAGATGCGATGAATGACGAAGGGTGAAGTGATGTTCAGGAGCATTATCACACTCCTAGGACACGTGGTTGCTCTTTCATAATGTCTTCTACAGAACTCGCATACCTCTTATTACTACCGTTCTCTAGCAACAGCTTCATAATAGCGTCGCCCCAATTCTCTGCGGCCCACGACAGCGGCGTTCGACCCTGAGAATCCGTGGACTCGAGAGCAGCACCTTTCTCTAACAATAGCTTCACAACAGTTTCGTGCCCATTCCCTACGGCCCACGATAGCGGCGTTCGACCATATTGAGAATCCGTGGACTCGAGAGCAGCACCAAACCCCATCGTCACCACTGCTTGGCGGCTCACTCCTTCGCGATACAAGAGCCTCGGCATCAAAGGCTCTGCCATTCTGAGGTTCGCTACACGTCGCATCGACGTGGTTACGGTCTACCCCTGCAGCAGTCGCCAGAGCCGCTGCACTATGCGAGGACTTGGATGGGGTATGCGGGTATGCCGGCCGAAGCCAGTCAAGAGGAAAGAATGGTGCTCTATCAGCTTGATAGTGAAGTCGTCAATCTTCCCAATATGGCTGACGCTCTCGATGAGTCGGGGAAGCTGGCGGAAAGAGACTCCTCGCCCGTGCCAGGGCGGAAAGGCTTGGGTACAGTATCAGGAGACGGACATTATCGATGACGAAGATCATCCCGTCCAGGAAGCGAACGCACGTTCACGGTCAAAGGTCCAACAAATTCTGCAGAATCTTCACATCTCGAGCAAACAATCTTCGAGCTCGAATCCGAAACCACGAAACGCCGATCAGATGTGTGTATACAAGAAGGCAGATGGTAGACGGAGCCTGTGTATGGCCCTGGAATACAAGCCGCCTCACAAGTTCTCGGTCTTCAATCTACGGCCTGGACTTTTGCGAGCCGATAATGGGTTGATGATTATTCCAAAGGATGTCATCATCGGATCACCTGTGGGGGGAAGACGATAAATATATAGCTGCTCATTTTCTGACGAAGGTTGAGGTTGGAACAGAGTAAAATATATATGATCAAAGAGATAGCCATTTGATGTGTATGTAGGATTATACAGTCCAAGTTGTCCAAGAGAAACGATAAGTCTTGGGAGGCGAAGTGTGCTTCCTGCGATGAACACGCCCAGTTAGTACGGCATTTCGACTCGTTCAATCGGCCATTATTAATCAGTGGCTTTTCTAGCTCATAGGGCGAGCATTAGACGCACGCAGTGCCTTTCCAGAACCGCGTCCCGTATCTCAACTTCATTTCCTACTGTTTGAGCACCACGCAACTACACCATTACGCCGTGCTTCCCAACAATATTTTGTCATTTACCGTACTAGGCGCTGGGTCTGGGCAAGATCAAAATGTGGCTTCTTCACGCAACAACATTGAAGCTCGAGCAATTTTTCGGATCAAAAATACCAAGATATGCCATCCTGTCTCACACCTGGGACAACGAAGAAGTATCATTCCAAGACATCGCCCTGCCAACAGTTACCCCCAAGAAAGGGTATCTCAAAATCAAAGAAACATGTGCCCAAGCGCTCAAGAATGGCCTTCACTACGTATGGGTTGACGCATGCTGTATCGACAAGACAAGCAGTGCGGAATTGACCGAAAGCATAAATTCTATGTTCCAGTGGTACGAGAAGGCGGAAGAATGTTACGTATATCTTT
This sequence comes from Helotiales sp. F229, assembly GCA_002554605.1. Taxonomy (NCBI): domain Eukaryota; kingdom Fungi; phylum Ascomycota; class Leotiomycetes; order Helotiales; species Helotiales sp. F229. The sequence continues at coordinate 418,673 of MXAW01000017.1, forward strand.
CCGACCTAAGCTGGGACTCGTCAGGGGGGTTCAAAGCTGAAGAATTGAAACCGTGTCGATGGTTCACTCGAGGGTGGACCCTTCAGGAGCTGCTTGCCCCGAGGAGGATTTTCTTCTTCGACCGAGATTGGAATGTTGTGGGAGATATGTCCGACTTCGCAGACACCATTTCCGCAATGACTGGCATCGACATCAATGTATTGTCGAAGCGCTGGAGCCTCAAGGAGTGCTCGATAGCAACCAGAATGTCTTGGGCTGCGAATAGACAAACCGAACGCCAAGAAGACCAGGCGTATTGTCTCTTGGGCATCTTCGATGTGGGTATGTCTATGATTTACGGAGAAGGAATGCGGGCCTTTCGCAGATTGCAGCAGGAGATATTGAAGCACAATAACGATTTGACAATCTTTGCTTGGTATAGATGCCAGGAGCAAGCTGGATCATTAGGACTCTTTGCAGAGTCGCCCGCCAATTTCTCGCAAAGTAACGGTATCCAGCCCTACAGCAAGAAGTACATGGACCCGGAATTCGCTTTGACGAATAAGGGATTGCGAATTCGCAAATTCCAGTACTTCCACAAGATAACCGTCACAAATCAAAATACGGGTGCTGCTGTAGCACGCTGCTCCATTCCGTTGGGGGTTCGAGGGACCGCGAAGGACTTCACGGAATTTTCTATGAAGCTTCGAAAGGTTGGACCAGACATGTTCCTGCGGGATGGGAAGCTGTTACAGACGTCTGGTTCAACACGTCACAGTCTGAGGCCAATCCGAATATCGATGCACAACTTTTACATACACGTAGATCCTATAGAGTCCGATGAATTCGAACGCTTGAAGATGGGTAGTGCAGTTCATATCACTCCGCACGCCAAGTTCGACATTGCAGGGGTTATTCCCGAAAGTCACTGGGACGACTCTAACCAAATGTTCTTTGCCCCCCTCGAAAATCCAAATCTTGTCTTGTCTGCTTTGTTCCACTGCCGCTTTGGACGTCCAGCAGTGCACATTATTGTTTGTATCGGATTCCTCAACAACTTCCCCAAATGTAAGATCTTCGATGCCAAGGAAAATAAAAAGAGCTCTTCATGGCTCTCTCGACGAAAGCGATTAGGTCATGATGTGACATGGCATGATATTGAGGCTGATATGCCAGACATCATGCGCTTCAACGACAGACTAGAAGTCCGGAGCGATGAATTGCTTTTCGTGGTATCCGCCTCCTTTACGAAGGGAGTCGTCAAATCTATCTCTGATGATGAGATATACTCGTTACATCTCAACGTCGAAACCTTCTTGGACATGAGAACATCGAGTGAAGGTGTTACGACCCTAAATCCTGTCAAGGGCTCGAAACTCTGACGGGGCATGATCACCCAGCGAACCCAGAAAGGAATCGTCCTCTCCCCGTCCAATTCTCTAGGCTTCGCAGCTTGCTGAAATCAAGTTTTACAAGAACGAAAGCAAAATTAGCCACGAAATGGAGAAGATAATTAGCGGAACTGCCAGGCGAGAAGCATTCCAAACACAGGATGGAGGGGCTAGTAGTTGGAAGACATCTCCATTTTGTACCCCGCCCCCGACAGCTTCCCGAAGGCTCTACGAGCGTACCATGGACTCGTCGAAAGTTTTGTCAGGATGTACACGATTTGCAAGAAAGCTGCTTTCAAGAGAGCAGCATCTACGCATTGCCATCATCTAGGCCTCTGCTATTGAGGCCACACTCGAGAGTAAGCGTTTCCCATTCCTAAAGCCCCAGATACCAGCCAGGCTCATCGCTAATCGACCACAATCTCGAAGTCTTCGCACCCTCAATTTGATACGATTTTCTCTATCCGGTGATTCCGGTCTCAAAGTACTAGCAGGAAAAACCTTCATGTTTTGCCGCGTCGACTTCGGGCTCTCCAAAACCAAGAACTCGATATCGAAAGCCCACAACAACATAGCTACGACAAGCACCGTCTCGTTCTTGGCGTAGTGTTGACCTGGGCACATGTTGGTTCCTCCACCGAAAGGAAGATAGAAGCTAATAATGGTCGAATTTAAGCATATAGAGGTCGAGGATCGAAGAAGCAGTAAGAACCGTGAGTGAATGAGACTGCTAGGTGAATCGAATTACAGCTAGCGCGGCTGATAAGACCGATTCTGAACACTCCTGATTTTGCTAAGATTCTCTCGTACTTGTCTACTATCATTACAGGTTAAGTCCACGCACAGAAGAGAAGCAAGTACAATATAGGCTTGATAAAACAAGAGTATATTCGGCAATGACGCCCCAGATGCATGCTATGCTACAGCTATTTTCACAAAAAAGAAAGTGCAATCTGAAGGTCTATGCAATGTAGAGCAAACGCAAAGCAAGACTGTGGGTATAATAATAATAAAGAACGATCGCCAAATTTCCCTCCTTGTTGTTATCCCTTCCAATTAATACAAGCTCTAATACGATCTCCGCAAGTGATGTATGCGAGCTATGCCAATGAAAACAAAGCTACAAGCGCACGACCGACCCATCTGCTCTAAAGCTTAACAAACAAAAGCTAATCTTCCCTTATATAAATTGAATCTCCTTTATTATGAAGCTTCAGCCATCAGTTGCTCGCCTTTATTTAATAGCTTTGTGATTTTCCCTAGGTTTTGGATCATGTTTAGACCTTGTTTAATAAGTAACAATTTCTCCGCATTAATTAATACAGTCGGACCGCTTCAAACACGACAAAAATTCAGACGCTAATAAAATCAAATTCTATTTAATTTAAAAGATGAGCCTTATTAAATAATTGTATATAGCCTTTTAGCTTTTTTTATTTTATTATATAATTAAAAAGTTATTCTTTATTCAAATCAAGTCTTGGCGGAATTTAAAAACTTTTGAACCCCTTTGCCAAGACTTAACTTAAATAAAAAATAACTTTTTAATTAAACCCCATAAAAAAAATCTAATAAGTGCATTTTACTCCGCTTAACCATGCACGTATTTTAAATTAGAAAACTTTTTAAAATGTTAACTTTTTAATATTAACTAATTATGAAAAGTTCTTGCTTAATAATTAAGCAAATTAAAATATCTTCTATTTTAATGTTAAACCTACCTTATATTTCTTATTCCTTTACACACCACAACAACCACACTTTTGCAAAAGCTAATATGGCTCCTTTTAAGCAAAATCAAAGCGCTATGCTAGCAAAATCACCTCCTGATTCGCTTATTAGGCCAATCACAAAGCGGCCTCGTCAAAAAACACCGGAATTTTTAATTTCTATAACACTTCCCTTACCCTTACGGCCTATAAAGCTTATTACTTTTACGCCTATTGCTTTTAATAATAGTCAAATCGACGAATCAGAGAGTGAGAACGATATGCGAGCTTAGGTAATAGACAAATCAGAGAATGAAAAAAAGAGTGAAAGTGAAAAAGAAGATGATATTACTTATAACAATGAGTATTTAAATCAAAATTTTAATAAGCTAGGCCCAAATAAGCTAAATAAGGAAAATATTAACAAATAAAATGCTGAGAATAAATTACCCGAAGAGTTTAAACGCTTTAAATTCTTTATTCAATTAATTATCGATTTAGAAGATAATTTAAATATACCTTCTAAAAAAGTAATTAATACGCCAACTCTTAATACATATTAAATCCCTTTTAATATATAATTAACTAACTTATAAAGTAGCTTCCAAAGGCCCGTATAAAAGCAAATTGACGCCTTTTATAAACAAATCTTATTTTACTTATAAAAGAGCTAAAAACTCTCCAAAAAAGTTAATTCAATAAACCTCTCTTTAAAAGCCTTTACAAAAGCCTTCGAATATTACGCAAAATAAGCAACAACCTCTTACTTCTTTCTTTACGCCAAAACCTTGCTTACCTTTAAAAAAAGAAGAAGATATATTTGAAGATATCGATTTTAGCAATAACAAAGATTCTAAATTCGACGCTCTAATAAAAGCTGAATTTAAGGCTAAAAATAATTTTATTAAATTAAACAATTTAAACAATATAAAATTTATTGATAGCAGACGAAACAAGCTTTTATTAGACTCTTTGATTAGCAACGCTATTAATACCTTTTTAAAAGCTTTTTTAACGCCAAGGACTTATAAAAAGGTATTAAACTTAATTAAGCAACAAATCAACAACAAAAACCTTATTATTCTACCTCGCTTACGCTTTGAATACTTGCTTATTTAATAATATGTCCAAAACCTCTTAAAAAAGAGTTCTCATAAAGGTCAAATTAAAGCTTCTTTTTTTATTGCAAAAAATAATCATCTTACCACCAACGGAAAAACTCTTGCCCGCAAAATCAGAGCTCTATTTCTTTTTTATAAAGCATACGAATATTTGCCTATTAAGACTCGAAAAGATAAACGCTCAAATCGATCTTATTTAAACAACAAAAACGTATTTCAAACTTGCCAAGCTTGGCTATTAGCTCAAAAGCTCGCTATTATTACCCCAAAGAAATTCTAATATGCTATTAATATAAAAATTATGCCTCGCTTACTTGCTAGCGCCAAAAAGGCTAAAAAGCCACTTCTTGGCTTAATTATCGATATACGCAAAAAACCCGGTAAAAAACCTAGAGAGTGGAAACCTTTAGATAAAACAGCAACTTATAAATAATTAAATCAACTCAAATTTTACGCTATTAAAAAAAAGAAAGGAGTTTACGTCAACGGCCATAAGAAAGCTGATGTAATCGAATATCGTCAAAAGATTAATTATATATCTCTTTTAAAAATATATTTATTAATTAATTTAAATAAGAATTCCTACCTCAAATAGCTTACTACCAATCTCTTACTACAAATTACAAAAAAAAACGCTAATAAGGTATTACAACTTATTATACCTAACCTACCCTTTAAAAAAAAGGAGCACATCTTATATTACCATAACGAGAGTTGCTTTTACGCTAAAAAGTACTTTAAGCGAATTTAGCTAAACAAAAATTAATAAAAGATGCCTTTAAAAAATAAAAGGGGTTTTATTCACATAAGTGATTTTATAAGCCTTAAAAAAAAGCTTATAATTAAACAAAAAGACGCTCGAAAAATTATTTATCCCGGTAGGCCGCAAAAGATTCCTTATTAGGATATAAGACAATTATTTAATTAGGTTAAGCAAGCAATTGATATATTTGAAGAAAAGCACCTGAATAAGATAAATTTAATAACTCTAAAAAGATTTAATTTAAAAAGACTTAACTAACTCTTATAATAAATAGCTATCTTTATATTCGACCAATCAAATGCTTATGCTAATAAAGGAAATGAAGCTTTAAACGCTTTTGCTATGAATCTTAAAAAAGAAAAAGCTTCTTTACCTCAAAAGGTTAATTATACTTTCCTAATTAAGAGTTTATTAACTTAATTCTTTAAAATACCTTATTTCCTCCTAATATTAGCGAAGCTAAACAAGCTTATGAATTAATTAATACACCTCAAAACTTGAATTATAAGGTTAAAAAGACTATTAAAATAGCAATTAAAGGCCACCCTAATAAAAAAAAAATAAAAAAAACTATAATTAAAGAAGTCCCAAAAGGACTTAAAGCAATTCTTGCTAAAAGAAGTTGTTTACCAATTGGTAAATAACTCTTTTAAATATAATATTAATAGTATAGTAGCTAACTTAAATAAATAAAAAATGCCCTAAAGCTAAATGCTCTGGTAAAGCTAAAAAGAATTATAACCCAATTCTTTCTTAGCCTTCAAAAAAGCCTACTACTTGCTATTTAACAAAAATTTTAGCCAATCACAAAGACTTCTTTAAATAAAAATCAGCGCTAAAAAAGATATTATTAGCTAAAGGCCATAAATATTTATTTCTACCGAAATTCCACTGCAAGCTAAACCCAATTAAAATATATTAGGCTTATTATAAGAACTTATATTAATAAATTTAAAAAAAGACTTTTCCAAAGGTACATTTATAACTCTATTTTATTTTAATTTACTAATTAATATTTTATAAGCTAGAGAAGCTTGCTTTAAAGCTCTTAATTTTTGTTTTTTTGATATGCTACAAAAGTATTATAATAAAGCTTCACGCTTTATGGACGCTTACCAGAAAGGGCTTAGCATTAAGCAAGCTGCTTGGTATATTAAAAAACAAAGTGGTCATAAAACTATTTTAAAGACTATAATAAAGGAGTTTAATATTATATTAGAGGGTAAATAAGAAGTAGACGAATTGGCTTGATTGGTTGGATTTTGTACTTAATTACTAACGCGGTAACTAGCTTAATAATTATAAAAATGCTTTACAAAAAATAATAATTAAAATCCGAGTCTAAGACCTCTCTTTTTAAAGATATTACTTTATAATTATATTTAACACTAATAACTAAGCTACATTATTATATAATATACTCTTTACTTATTAGTAATTAATAAATGTTAATATATAAATGATTTATATAAGAAATAATAAGTTTGAATTATTTTTATTAAAAAAATAATTACAAAATATATATTAATCTTATTTCACTAGTATCTATTAATATTTTAATATATTTTTCTTAATCAAAAGCTATATTACTATTATTAAGAAATTTAGAAGTAAAAAGCTTGAGAAAATATTCACTATAAGTTTTTTAAAATATATATTTAAAAAAAGAAAATTCTTAAAATATTTTAAACCCCTTTTAGCACGCCAAGACCCGCCTTTTATAAGTACCTAAATTCATGTACTAGCCCGATCAGGACAAAAGTAGATCCATTAAAACGCTAGCAATCAGGTGCATAATATAGATTAGATAGATATATTTTAATAATTAATTCTCAAAATTGTCGTGTTTGAAGCGGTCCGACTGTAGGCCAAAATATGTAGGCGGTTTGCGTTTTGGTAACTTTTTGATCTAGTCTGTGAAGTTCTTGAAAGGGGTTCCGTTGGGTACGACTAAGCTGCCGTTGAGTCCATTTGTATTATTACTAGCCACGCCTTTAATAAGTTTGTGGCTGATATTGTAGGCAGCGGGAGTTAGGAATGTGTTCACGAGTTGTGTGAGACGGACGAAATTGTTTTTATTGTTAATTTTTCCTTCGTAGGTCTCGGTGATTAGAGTGCGGATCATTTCTTATGGCAAGTTTTGGGGCATAATATTGGCTTGTCTTAAAGCGATAATCTTCATTTATGTATTTATAATGAATGCTGAATATTTGTACTGCGACTTGTTAGCATTTGATATCCGGATTGTTTTAAAGAAATGGAGATATTTATGTTGTTATTATTGAACTCCTAGAAGCCTTTTTATTTGAGATTAGGCGTATATCTCAATCTCTCCTGGACCATAGTATGTAAGAAAAACAAAAGTAGGTAAAGCCTAGTTTTCTTGACTGAATTCTTTATGGTTCTCGTGGAAAGTGAGGCCATAAAGTCTTTTATATTTGCCTTTATATCGGCTGGTTGTTTATATATTAAAACACGAGATGTTTTGAAAAAATTGATTAAAATCTTTGAACTGGATTTTATTAACAAGAAAAGCCTAAAGTTGGCGTGTGGCTTAAAGGAGTCCATTTGCTTTTTTAGACTTTGGAGCCATATCAGCGCGAGATGAATATTCTTAATAAGAACCCAAAAGCCATTAGCAGCGGTGTTCGCAATAGCTTTGTCAGTGATTATTAAGCCTTCGTTGGAACCTATGATAATATTGGTGTAGGTAGCACAAGAACGTTTGGCTAAATTATTGATTTTTATTAAATAGTATGGCTTTACTTGATGTATATATGTAGGTACCGGCAGTGGTATTCACGGAGGAATAAGACGTTAGTGGGTAAGACTATATAATTTGATTTTTATTATATAATTTATAGCAAGAGCTGTAGATATATTAGGGGGAACGCATAGACCTTCGTGTTAACCTTGATTAAGATTACCACGTGATATTACGTTGAACCCTTAATATTTTAATACTTTCCTTTAAGGCAGTGTTATGGACATACTTAATGGGGAGTATCACGCGCGTTTTGGCCTTAAGGCTTGGCAGCCTTGCTGTATAAAGAAGCTATAATTTCCCTTAGGTTTTTGGCGTTAAACCCTAAAAACAATTTCTTATAAAACCAGTTTAGCTTTCCCTTACTTTTGGCGAATGTAATAATGTTATTAACATATATAAAAAGCTTGATTATCTTTTTTTTTTATATAAATATATATAAGTCAATTGCGCTTTACTTAAATCCCCATTTTAAAAGCTCATTTTTTATTAGCCTATTTTAATCTTTAATAGCCTGTTTTAATTTGTATAGGCTTTTAAGGGCTTATTAAACAAATCCTTTTTTAATTAAGATGTCATTACATCTGCAAAAAAATTTAATGGCCAATAGCCGCTAGCGGCGGCTTTTTGCGCTTTTGTTGTGTATTTACTTGATAAACACAAGAAGGCTGGTTAATCTTAATAATTAAAAAGTAAGTGTATCACATATAAGGAAAACAATTATTAATATAATTAAGAATATTATTTAAGTTAAGTACAAAGCTTTTATTTAATGGTAAACGTGCTAATCTTATATAAAGCCTTTGTTCCCTTTAAATCCCTTAAATCCCTTAAAATGCTAAATTCTTAAATCCTCGAATCCCTTTTATTAATATAAGATCCCAGGATTCACGGCTTCATCACGTGACATAATATTCACTATGATTTAAATTATTATTATAACTAAAATCGTGATTACAATATGTGCAATAATACCAATTGTTATCCTATACCATTTTCTAATTAATATTAGCCTTTAGACTGTACCAGCCTTTTATTAATATTAATACTCCCATAATATCATCCATTTAGTGATATTATTAATATTCTAGTGCTAATTGTTTTTTAATGCCAAGAGGTTTATAACACTATTCCCCTTTTAGCTTAGTATAGTCCTTATACTTAAGTATAACCTAAAAATTGTTGATAACTGCTAATGATCATTTTATTTATTTATTATACTTAGTGTTATAAAAAAATTAAGTGTTGCTTAAACAAAAATAAACAAAGTATTTAATTTATGCTTTGTATTAAAAGCGCTACGCGCCATACAAAGCCTTGTTTTTTTTATTATAGTTTTTTTTACATTTGCTTTTTAGATTTATTTATTTTAAAAAGGTATTTAAAGTGCATTTGTTTTAAATATAACGATTGCAATTTTTTAAAGTATATTATAAAGTTTTCTTGGCTTGATTAACTAATATGCCGATTTAAGCTAAGCAAAATGATGATTTCCGTTTATTTTTTAATGCCTTTTTCTAAGCCTATTACGGACATTTTTAATTCTTGATTTCTTGCTTTTAAATTTGATACATATTTTGTGTTTTTTAAAGCGGAGGCCAATATATCTGATTTTAGCTTTTTTTTTTTAAACAAACCTAGATTTTAAAAGTGAAATTCTTAAAGCAGCCCAAGGTAATAAAGGTTAAATTTGAGTTCTTAAGTGTTTTTTTAATTATAAGTACTTTTTTATTTGATTCAATATTTAATAATGTTACAAAAGTATTAATAATTTAAAATAGCTTTAATTTCATATTTGGCGTTTAAGTTAATTGATTATATTTTAATCATAAGAGCAGGTGATGCTTTTAGTAATGTTAGTTTAAGGAGGGATATGTGAAATATTGAATAAATGTTTATTGTTTTTAAAAACGCTAATTGAAAATTAATTGGTTTTTTGATTTTTATAATTTTAAATGGTCTTAGCTTTTTATGATTTAATTTATGATTTAATTATTTAATTGTAATATTTTTTTAAGGTAAGTAAATTTTGTTTTCCTTTTTAAGCGTTAGTTTTACACTATGCTTTAAATTATAGTAAATGGTTGATTTTTGCGCTATAAATAGAATATTAGTTGATAATCTTTATCAGCAAAAAATATCGGCGCCAAAAAATTAATTAATTGGCCAAATCAGCCATTTTAGCGGTTTGGCGCTTTTAGCATAAAAGGCCGCCTTTAAGCGAGTGGGTCTTTTTTTTAGCCGCCTTTTGGCGGATTAGGCCGGAGCTTAATAACTTCCGTGCTGATCGGAGGGGATTATCGATTTATCCGCTCCGAAGGCTACACTTTGGCGTATACAGCTAATAAACTAGGTTCACTAAGCCCACCACGTTATGAATATCTACGCTAATAAAAATCTAATAAGCACACTAGCTTTTTTAGGCAAAGTTTAGTTTAAGTAAGTCAATCACGTGTATATACTTATAATATATCCTTTAAATACCTTAAATACTTAAAGCCTTAAATTTTTTTATTATTATTATTAGAATAAACGTTATAAGTAAAATTTGGCGCTTTTGGCGCTTTTGGCGCAGAATTTTTTTTGGTATATGGCTTTCGTCCCTAATTTTTTCAATATACAACTTTTTAATTAAAAGCGCCAAAAGCGTAAAAAGCCGCCGCCGGCGGCCATTGGCCACTAAATTTTTTTATAGATGTTTTATACAACTGTTTGAGTTTATTTTTTTATAATATGGCTTTTTATATAGTTCTTTAATTTACTATTGGTGAATTATATACTATGGGATTATATCTATAATTTACATAAAATAGCGATATTTTAATAGTCTTTTGATTTATATTATTATATGTAAATTAAGGAAATGGAAATAATTTAATTTATTTGTTTTATTTATATATTTATTTAAGGGTAAAAGGCTATTAACATTTTTTGTTTTATTTTTAAAAATACTATAAATGTTTTTTAGAATTTTAAAATAAAAAGCTTGTCTTTATTTAAAATGACCTTGTCTAATGTTCTATGGTTTGTGAAAATTGTTTGTAAAAACAATTGTACTATGTTGGTGGCATCTTGGGTTCTTAGCACTAATATTATATACATATATTTAATAAACTTATCTATAATTATATAAATCAAATTATATATAATTTCTATAATTGGGTTTATTAAGAATAGTAGTTTAATTATAAAGTCCAAAGCGATTAATTTTTATAGGTGTAATGGCATTGCAGGTGATTTTATGAGCCCATATAAAGTATGGTGAATTGCCTTTTTTTAAATGTATGTATTATAAAATGATACCATATTCTTAATTACTTTTCTTATTCCTGGAAAATAATATTCCTTAGAAAGCTTAAATAATGTTTTTAGTAATCTTTTGGTGATTATGGGCCAGTAGCCTATGATATTTTATAACAAATTTTATTTTATCTCAAATAAGCATATAAATTTGTTTTTAGTAGAAAAGAGTTCCCCCTAAAATAAAATAAAATCCTTTGTTTAATTGTTTTTACTATTTGACTATAATCGGGTTATTGGCGTAGCCTTTCTAAATCGTTTTTATAACCTGGCTCATAATTGCTAGCTATTAACGATTAAAAATCAACGAATTGCCATCTTATTAAAGCATAATGTGGGATTTATAAATCTTATTTACATCAACAAAAAATATCGGCACTAAAAAATTAACTAATCGGCCAAATCAGCCATTTTAGCAGTTTAGCGATTTTAGCGTAAAAGGCCGCCTTTAAACGAGTAGGTCTTTTTTAACCGCCTTTTAGTGAATTAGGCCAGAACTTAATAACTTTTATATTAATTAAAGTAGATTATTGATTTATCCGCTCTAAAGCTAAAGCTTGGTTATACCTTGGCATGTACGGCCAATAAACTAGGTTCACTAAGCCTATTACACTATAAATATCCACGCTAATAAAAATCTAATAAGCGCATTAGCTTTTTTAGGCAAAGTTTAGTTTAAGTAAGTCAATCACGTGTGCATATTCCCATGGTATACCCCTTAAATACCCTAAGTACTTAAAGCCTTAAAATTTTTATTATTATTATTATTATTAAAATAAACGCTATAAGTAAAATTTGGCGCTTTTGGCGCTTTTAGCGTAGAATTTTTTCAATGTATAGCCTTTGTCCCTAATCTTTTTGACATATAACCTTTTAACTAAAAGCGTTAAAAGCGTAAAAAGCCGCCGCCGGCGGCTATTAACTATTAAATTTTTTTGCAGATGTGTAAAATATTTTAGTTTTTTGTTTAAAGCGTTAGCCTTGGCGTTTTTGTTTTTTTTTAATATAAGAAATGTAAAAATTGAATATTGAAAATGTTTTATATTAATAGACCTGCCGCTTATTGAGTTTTTTTATTATAGTAAAATAAATAAGATTTTTATGATTTATTAGCACCTGCATTTTATGAACAGCGCCTTTAAAATACACCTTCTATTTACGCCTGGCGTTTATTATAACTAATAATTTTTTATTATAAATGTCGTAATTAAGCTTTATTGGGGATAGTTTTCGCAAGTGATAAGCGATTGATTACTATTTGCTATTTTTGCTGGGTTGGCTGAGTACGGTACTAATAGTATAATTAGAAAAATCTGTTTTTACCTATATTTCCTTATTAAAAATAAAAAAGGTAAAAACTAGGCCTTTAATAAAGGCTTTTTAAGGCATTAAATGCTTTTTAGTAATCTTTTGTCTAATTAAATTTCTTGTTCTTATGGGTTAGTTTTATAAGTAGGCCTATAATCAACAAATATTACTTAATAAACTATTAATAGAAGTTAACGAACTTCAAAAAGGATTGTATTTTTTTTAATATTTATGAGTTTTATTTAATTAATAATGGCTTAAATCTTTAAGGGTTTATTGCCAATTTAATAATAATTATCACATAACCCAAAAACACGAATTTTTATATGAAAATGGCACTTCTTTAGTTTTAAGAGTAATAATGCCTTTTTCAATTTTTTAAAAATTACAATTACGTTTTTTATATATTAATCCTTGTTTCTAAAATAAACCAAAATGTTATTCAAATAACATATACAAATAACGTTCAAATATTATCGTAAGATATTATTAATTAAATGTTAAAATGTGGTGAATGTATTTATTAAATCAAAAGGCATGATTATATATTTGTAATATTTAAACCTTATACAAAATGTTTTTTTCTCAGGTGTTATTTTAATAAGGTTGTATATGCTTTGTAGATTAATTTGGGTAAAGATTTTGGCTTTAGTAAGCTTATTACATAGCTTTTTAATTAATGAAAGTACATAATAATTCTTTTTAATAGCATTATTTAATTAACAGTAATTAATGTATATTTATTGTCTTTTGTCCTTTTTCTTAACAAACAAAATATTACTTCCCCACGGGGATTTAGATTCTTAAATAAAACCTTTTACTAGGTTCTTATTAATATATTACTTAATTGTTATCAAATTAAAAGCGGAATACTTCCTAAATGGTTAAAATATTGGCTTTATGTCTAATAATAACTCAATTTAATGATTATAGTCTTAGTGTTGAGGCAAGGCCTTGATGCTTAGTTTGTTTTTAAATAATGCCGTAAACTTATTATATACTAATGATATATTCCTCATTAATGGACCTTTGTTTTAATATTTAATTTATTTTTCAAAGATAGCGTAAATTTTTTGAATAATTAATGTTCCTGCTTTATTTTAATAATAGCTTTTACAACAATTAAACATTAATTGTTATTTGACCTAATTAATTTTTAAATTGTGTTTTTTTATCTAAAGTAATTTAAAGAATAATATTATACATTTCAATTTACGCAATATTGAATTAATTTTTTTTTAAAATGCCTGGCGATGTTTATATGTAAGGTTTAAGTTTGTATATTTATTGTTTTGTTAGTGGCGGCACTTTTATTAGCAAATATTAATTAATACCTTTTTTTTAATTTTAATTAATAATAAATTGTTAAGCATAATAATAAGAGATATGAAGTTCTTTTATACCTTAAAATTTATTATGGTTTTAAAGGTCATTTCCTTGATTTTGGCTTTTATTATCAAGTGACAATTCTCCATTACTACTAGTTGACGCATGGGAAGGTTTTTTTTAATAAAAACTTTTAATTAGGATATTTTTTTAAACGTAGTGGTTTGGCTTTATTACTATAATTTTATATAATTGGTTTATGCCTAGAATTCGGGCTAACGGGGTAAAGCGTTTTTGATATATTTGAGTATTATTAGCAATATTAAATTATAAGCGTTTTTGTTTTTTTTAATTACTACTTCCTATAATTCTTTTTTTAAAATAAACACTGGTTTTTAGGAAATGATATGTATATAAATTTAAAAGTAACTACTGCCGCACTTAATTTGCTTTTAATTAATGTGTTTATAATTTTAATAAATTATTTTGTATTTTTTGCCTTATTATAGCCTACTTATGATAATTAACCTTGGTTTTTTATAAATGAATTGGGTGATTTTATTAATTTAATATTAAGTATTTAAGGCTACCTAACGCAAGTTTTTTTTTACTGGATGACTTCCCAGATTTCTTTTAAAGAGGGCCAAATAGAACCTTATAAGGTGAATTAAGGACCTATTATTGTTTCTTACCTTTTTTCTCCTTATTTTTTAAGGTTAAGCTTTTACCATTATTTATTTAGGCATAAATCCCATTATTCTCCAGCTCATTAATTATTATATTTTAAAGCTTATATTATTAAGCTGCATAATTTAGGCTAAAGGCGTATAAACGCCTATGATATCATAGGCCCCTTAACCTGTTACATTGACCTGCTTTTTTTTAGTTTATGCTTTTTTTTAGCAATAAAAATTGGTTATATGATTTAGGAAACTATATTTAAAGCAAAGCTTGTTTTGTTATTGTTTGTTTATGACCTTTTTAAAGAGTTTACTATTACATGGTTTTTTTTGGCTTGTTTTTAAAAAATAACATTTAGCTTTATTTTTTTTTTAAATAAAAAGGCTTTTAGAGTTTATTGTGTTTTTGATGAAAATATTGCTTTTTTTAAGGTCTTGCTTATATGCTTAATTATTAATTTTGATAATAAGCTTAATAAGTTTTTAAAAGTTGTTGAATTACTTAAAACAAGTAATCATATTTTTGATATTATTTTTTAGTTTTTTGTAATAGCGGTTTTTTTAAAGCGTTTTCCCTTTATTTAATTTATTTGGCATATTACTAGAATTTTACTATATAATTCGCGCAAGATTTAATTTACTGAAGTTTTTGTATATTGCGCATTATTATACGCGCTATATTAATGTTTTCAATTTTTCTAATTATGGCTTTTTTAGGCTTTTAAAGGATAATAATATTTTTATATGGCTTTAAAAGCATTAATTATTATGCTTTCCACTGAATTTTTGATTACTATGTAATTTTTGAAGAAAGGTTTCATTTAGTTTCAGGCCGCCCCTTTGAGTAGGGTAATAATTTACAAGACTTTTTTAGATTTAAAGGTGAATTATTTTATGTGGAATTTAGTGTATATATTAATTTGGATCATTTAGTATTAATACTCATTACAGTCGCCATTAAAAGTCTTTAAAATAAGGATCTTAATGTTCTTATTAGTGTTGCCTAAAATGGTAACAATAACGTTTTTATTAAATAAAAATCTCTTGATAAACATGGTGTATGTAAGTTAATACTTTTAACAAAAAGGTGCTTAAAATATAATGATCGTTTATTTACTTAATAAATACAAAAAGGTTAATTAATCTTAATAATCAAAAAATAAGTGTATTATGTATAAGACAACAGTTATTAATATGATTAAAAATATTATTTAAGTTAAACATAAAGCTTTTATTTAATAGTAAACATACTAGTCTTATATAAAGCATTTGTTCCCTTTAAATCCCTTAGATCTCTCAAAATGTTAAATCCTTAAATCCCCGGATCCCTCTTATAATATGAGATCCTAAGATTCACAAATTCATTACATAACCTAATGTTTATTATAATCTAAACTATTATTATAACTAAAATCATGACTATAATATATACAATAATACCAATTTGTGATATGGAAAGTGGAGCAGGTCTTTTAAGGTATGAGAAATCTTTATGATTATTAAAAATAAGAAATGTGTGAATGTGTTTATTAAGTTGAATTAAACATTACCCTTTTTAAAATGGGACTATAAACTGGAGATATATATATATAGAATGCTTACGCAAGTATATATTAAATCCTATTAAATATGCTAATATAATAATGAAACTTGTTATACAATATACCCCCATGATAAAATATTATCTACGCAATTAAAAGCTTACTATCCCTAATGCGCAATATACAATTATAGCTAAAAAAAAATTATATTAGTTATATACTTTAGATTATAATGCACCTATTATAAATTATATAAATAATTGCTTGTAAACGTCGTGCAAATTTAAAAAAAAGGAAATATATGGGTACGTAGCCAATACATATAGTGAAATTACATGATATAAACATAATACTTAGTAGTGAGCATGAAGTACAACAAATGAAAATAAATAATAAATACGCAATTAAAACATATTAAACTAATATATTAGAACATATAAAGGGATATGTAATTATGAGTTTAATATAAAAGAAGTAAAAGATCGTACATTATTATTGTTTTACTTGATTTTAAGTACTTAGTTTAAGTTTAACATAATAAGGCTTTACGCAAGTGCTCCTAATGTTAAAGTAAAATCGAATTTATATAATTAATACTATAATTAAATGATCTAAGAATTAAGTAATTATTTTAAATTAAGTTTATAAGAAATAAAAATAAATCATGCTTATTCATTAGCTAAATCAAAATTTACTTTATGCTTTATTACACATTGCTTATTAATTAGTGTATTATTAAGTGGTCTAAGCGCATTGGCCAATGATTGAGTAATTACGCCTATTAGGCTAATAATCATAAAAAAGTATTTGTTTTAATAAACAACAACCTTTCTTTAATATTAATATTATAAATATTTACACTTATGCCTTTATTTTTTGCCTTTTTTGTTTTATTTTGTTTTATTTTTATATATATTATTTAAATAATTTATATTATTAAAATGCTTTTTAAATTAACTAAAAAGTAAGTAATAAATATTACAAGCTTTATACCAACTAAATAAATATTCCGTTTTCTTTTTACTTTTATGTGTATTTTATGTATTATGCTTTTTAACTTCAAGCATTAAGCTAATTAATAATATAATCATAAATAAACACTTCTAAGAATAAGCTTACTTAAAAAAGAATTTATATTACCTCCTATATAACAAGTTATATATTTATATTCTCTTTTTTTAAGTCAAAAAATCCCTTTTATTTAAACTTTAATAATATTTCACTTATTTCATTTGCTTATTATCGTTTCACATTTAATAACAAATTTAATATAATTTCTTCTCTTACTCATATGCCCTTTTTTATTTAAGTTCTTATTTTTCATAAACGTTTTATATCCTTTTATCTTATTTTTCCTTTTCTTACTTTTGCTTTATTTTTTTTACCTAAATTATCATTTCATAAATTTTCATAAGTAAAAGTAAAGCTTATAAAATGATTAATAAAAATAACACTTACACATTTATTAAAATAAAATTAAAAAAATTATAATATTTAAATAATAAAAACTTAAGTTAAAAGCATTTAATTATATTCTTATTATTTGTTTTAAATATACTTTCACATTCTTAAAAATCTTTTTACAAATTTTGCATCTTTTTAAAGTATAATTCAAAATCTAAAGCCTTATTAAATATAAGCATAATATATATTTCTTTATTATGTTTTATACTTATTTTTATTACATAATTATAAACAAATATTAATATATGTTTATAAATTAATAATTTATTAAGCCTTATTTCTTATATGTTCGCTTTGCCACATATAGCTGTGATAATAAAGGCAAATGCTTTATTAATACCCTTTTTGCCGGTTTACGCTGCTATAATTATACCTTTAGGCATACTTATTATATTGCTTCCTCTTAAATCCTCCATTACAGCATTTAATTAATTTCCCTCTTAAAAGCTGAAAACAGCTCTTCTTTTTTAATAAGCCTTTCTAAAATTTTATAAGTATTTTATTAATATTATATAAAATGTTTGCGCAGTTTGCATAATCCTTAAAACCTTATTAAAAAAAGGTAAATTAAAGAATAAAAATGGGAAAGAAAAAAAAAGAATAAGAAAATCAAAATCCTGCCAATCAAGTCTTATTATCCTAGTTTTAAGTATAAAAAAAATAAGGATAATAATAATACTATTAATGAAGCTAGTGCCATTACTGGGAAAATTTCTTAAAAAAATCAATTATTAGCTGTCGCACAACAAGCTCCATTGTTATGTCAGCATATCTGATGAGGTCTAGTGTATGTTTACGTAAGCATTCCATATATATATCTTTAACTCATAGTCTTATCTTAAAAAGGATAACACTTAATTTAATTTATTAAACACATTTACACACTTCTCACTTTTAATAACCATAAAGATCTCTCACATTTAAAAAGACCTGCTCCACTTTCCGTATTATAATTAAGAGCCATAGGCTATTATTACTACTTAGTACATATACGGATTTAGACTTTATTTAAGTCTTTTATTTATTAACTTTACGATCCTTCTTTATTTTTAATTTTTTAACTTTTTCACTTAACAATTACTTAATTACTTTAATATGTCTATAAACAACAATAATATTAAAACATTAAATATAAATATTATTTATAAAAAACCTAAGTAATAGGCCAACTAATACATTCATTTCACATTCAACATAAATATCCTCAAATTATAGCCCTCAATTAACCTTAACGTAATAGATGTTCATACTTTTATAAAAGTCTTCAATTTTACTCCTAGAAGCGCCAAGTAAATTATAATAACAAAAACTACTTAATTATAAATTAACTTTTAAATTGCGTAAACTTAATATAACGTAGACCTCGTTACTTAGGCTATAGCAATAAAGGCTTACTTAAATCTTTTAGCCGCATTAATAAATAATATTTGAAACAGGACTACTACTACCACACCAAATAGAAGTAAGTGTTGTACAGGCACGGCGGCAGCTCGCCTAAACTGCTCTCTTGGCACTGCACACTTTTTAAATAGGGTTTTGCCATTGTATACCGCCTTAGGGGAGCACTTCCCCTTTTCACACTTTTTATTTAGATTTTACTTAATTAATTAACACATTCTATTAATTTAAGTGCTTGCAGAGCTTGAGTCTTATTGCGCACGTTAATTATGAGCCCCATAACAAAGCTATTAAATTAGTATTCTTTTATATTATGCGCAGCTAATTAGATTAAAAATTTCTAAGTTTCTTGGAGTTTTTGAGGTTCTGCAAGCTATTTGTTGCAAAGTTTTTACCGCTATTTTAATATACCGCTTTTTTAATCCCAACAACCTATAAAAAAGCCTAAAAAAGAGTTGGATTTAAATCCTTTAATTGCTTCTTACTTTTCCTTTTTTTCTCAATTCCTTAAATTCCTCGAATTTTCCCTTATGCTTTAAGCTCTTAAAAGCAACCTTTTCATAATAAATAACAAATCCACAACTAAAGAGCTGTTGCTTACTTATGACAAGCGCATTTGGCTTATATGATTTCAAGCTTATAAGAACTTTTATTATTTAAATAAGATTTGAATAAAGCTTGATTCAAATGCTCTTAATTTAATAAGCCCATTAAACACAAAATCAATTGCTTTAATATTCCTTATTATTGAATATAAAATTAATAATATATAAAAGGCCAAAGCAATAATCAAAGCTTAGATTGCTTGGGAAAAAGATATCAAAGACCTTAAGGCTAAGGGAACAAAATTTAACAAAGCGAATTATAAGGTAACAACCTTAAAAGAGGTTGTGGCTAGGTTTAAGCTGCTTTTAATAAAGTATTTAATGCTTATGCCCTTTTAAAACAAAAAGGCGAGGAGTTATAAGGCCATTATAAAGTGGGTTTAAAAGCACATTAATAATAACGTTTATAGCGCTGTTTTCTTGAAAAGCAAAAACACCTACGGGCGCAATTGGATTATTCAATAATTAATGCAAACCCTTTAATGAAATTATGCTCTTTTAGCATTAAGTGTTTTAACTTAAATCAAAAAGAATTATATTGCAATGCTTCATAAAGCAACCTATTAACAAATCAAGCTTACCATTTGAATTCAAGAATAAAGATGTGCTTATCAAAAAGCGCTTTTTTATAATCTGGATTTTATAATAAGGGATTTAGCAACTTATACCTTTTTGAAAACAATAAAGGTTTAATTAGCTTCTTAATAAGCGCAATATAAGTTCGCCAAGCTTTGAAAAAATATTACCTTAGGAAGATCTTACTTAATTACTTTAGTTTAATATAATACAATATTTGCAATTTTGGCCAAATAATCGCAATTTGAATTGTCTTTTGAAAAGCCCATTGAATTATATTCAATTGCTATTCTTAATAGCAAATCAAATGCTTTTAATAATAATAATAAGTCCTCCTTTTTTTTTGCTTTTGCCTTTTTAAATTAGGTAGCTTTTTCAAAGATTGCGCCTGCATAATGGGTTCTTATTAATATAAGCCATTGAAATGCTTTCAATTGCGCTATTCTTTTAATAATTTCATTAAAAACAAATTGCGTAATTTATTTTTAATTGAAGAGATTAAGAAGACATGCTCAAAGCTAGCCATTACCTTTATTGAACTTTAAAGCAAAGCAAATAAATGTGGCTAGAAAATGCTTCTTATTTAACAAATCATAGGCTCTTTTGATAATCGCCTTTTCAATCGCTTCTTTTTAATTAATAATATTAAAGCAACCCAATTATTAAAACCTTTGGCGCTAGCATATTTTAAAAAAATAGTCTTTGCAATAATTAGCCCTTAATTGCTTGATTTTGCAATGAAAGCAATTGAAGTATATGCTATATGGGACTTTAATTATTACCTACTTTTTGAAAGCATTTTGATTAATAATAAAGCCGCAATTCATTTAATAAACTTAATTAATTTTTTAGTTTTTGGCTCCTTTATAAAAGGAATTGTCGATAACGCTATTAAGGCTGGTACTTCAAGCCTGCTAATGAAGGGACAGGGTATTTGCCTAATGTTAGGTGCTTTTAATAAAAAGAATGGGCCAAATATAATAAACTTAAAGCTTATTGACATTGCTATTGTTAAGGGTTTTAATATTAATATTATTTTAGAAGCTTATTTATTAAAAAAAGGAATTTGATATAATGATTTAAATTATATTTTGCATTATGAATTAGTAAAAAGCAATGTCATTATCAAAAACTTAAAACGCTATGCAAACTTAGCTTTTTTTTAAATATAAGCTTAATAATTACTTTTTTGCTTTATTAATTGCTTTTAATGCATTAAAATGCCCTAATTTTGGACTTTTAATGTTTTTAATAATAATAAGAAGCATTCAATAAGGTTTTTAATCAAGCAGGCGCTACTTAAGACCTTAACAAAACACAACGCACTTATGGCACTTTTACGCAAGGCACTTAAAAAAAAGCATTATAAGCATTAGTGAAAAATGCTTATAATATCAAAATTCTAGGCCTTACAAAAATAGAATGCAAGCAATGTGCTTTGGCAATAGCATATTAGAATATTAATCGGCGATCATTTAAGAGGAAAGCTACCCAACCTTTTTATTAAATTACCTAAAATTTATTTGATTATTTTCCTAGGTTTAACGGAAGCAATTGGCTTTTTTTAATTAAAGATGAATTTATAAGAGTTTTTTATGGCTTTATATTTAAAAGCAAAAGATTAAACATAATATTAGCTGCTTTTTAATCTTTTGAATAATGGACAAAACGGCAATTTGGCCTTTTTATTTGTAAAATTCGCTAAAATAATAAAATCTTAATCATTAAATTAAATAAAGCAATTTAATTTAAAAAATGAATTTATAAAAGCAATATTAATTTAAAACTTATGCTATTATATATTTATAAGCCAAATAAGGAAGCAAAGCAAGCAAGCAAAAAAATCATTAAAAAAGCAATCAAAATGCGTTTTGCCGCTAATTTCCTTAAAGCATTATGGCCTAAAATCGTTTTTGCGGTAATATACTTTTATAATATAAGTCCTTTAATACAAAAAGCATTTAAAAGTTTAAATAAGGTGCTTTATTTTTAATTTAAATAATATTTTAAGTGGTATGACCTAAAGTTATTTATTAAACTTACCACTGATTTACGGCCTGATTGAAGCGGGATTTATGCGTATGGGTTGCGCGCATACCTTTTATCAAAAGATCAAAAAGCGCTTTGCAAAAGGAAAGCTTTTAAAGTCGACTCAAAAGCGCATATTTAATATATACAAAATTTAGGTGCTTTAATTATAGCGTATAATAGTTATAAAAAACGTCACTTTTAATAAAACCCTATTTTTTATTTTTTTTAATATTAAAAAAGCGGTTGGCCAGCCGCATGCAAAATTTTAAAAGATAGCTAAATTGCTTTAAGAAAACAAAATAGGGGCTTAAAACGCTAAATATATATTAATAAATTGCTTAAACGCTAATAATATGCTGCAATTAAATGCTGATGTTTTTTTTAAATAAAAGCAATTAAGTAAAGCTTTAAAAGCTATAGAAATTGAGGAGCCTATTAATTTGGGGGTGGCAATAATGCTTTTAATTAAATTTAAGTTTATAATTTTGGGGGTAAAGCAATTTTCCCTTAAATTAATAAACTTAAATATTAAATTTTTAATTAAGCCCTTAATTAATTTAGTGCCTATTAGTAAGAACTTGGGGATGAAAATATGAAGGAGCATTAGACTTTTAATTTACAAGCACCTTAATTAGGTTTTATAGAGTGTTGATACATTAAGATAGTTAGCGGCATTAAGCGCAATTGAGAGAAGTGTTTTATGTAATATAATAAATCTCAAGAGATTTGATGTAAGTGCGGAGCATAAATTAATTTCATAAGTTATTTTACGAGCTTGGGAGTTATATAACTTAAAGCGAGGTTTTGAAAAGCAATAAGAAACATTTGAAAGTATTAAACCTAAGCTTATAAAAGCTTTATTTTAAGCAATTAAGGCTAAGAATCTTTTTAAATATAATGATTTTTATAATGCTAAGCCGCAAATAAAATAGCTTTTGTTGTTTTTGGCGGAAAATTAAAATCAGGAGCTACCCAAACTTTTAAAAAGGAAGAGAGTGCTTTTTTAAAATCAAGTAATGAAGGTCAAAAAACTAAAGTTATAAAACAATTAATGCAACCTAATTGTAGTATATATTTTATTATAATAAAAGAATTATTAAAAGGCGCATTAAATTCGATAAGCAATTGCAAGCATTTTAAAGACTTTTTAGTTACCTTTTGGCTTAATCAAAAAAAGGTGCATAATAATAAAAAGGATTTGAAAGCAATTTACGCTATAATTGCAGCATTTGTTTTTAATAATATTGAAATTCGATAATTAATTGCTTTTCCCAAAATTCATTAATTGCAATTTCCAAAGGCATTATTAAATTGAAGAAATTTTTAATATTACCTTTTTGGGGAGCATTTCAAAGCCGGAGCCATTATGAAAATTATTAATTTAAAATTGCGCAATTGCTAAAGGATAATAAAGCATAATTACGCCTTTAAGCAATTAATTCCTTTAAAGTAGGTTTTTATTTATAAGATAAATTCTAATGATTATTTAATCAAATATTGCTTTTAAGTAATGGTTAAAGGGGATTTATAATTTAAAATTTTTATTTTATTAATATATGCCGCAATTTTAGCTGCTTGCTTATTTAAAACCGCCATGGCTATAATAGCTTAATTCGATTTGGAAATAAAGCAGTTCAATATTATTAATGCATTTATTAATGCAAAAAAAAAAGTTTAATTGCTTACGTACGCTATTATTTTTCTAATAAATTTAAATAAAACGGAATATTAATAGAAATCGATTGCGCTTTTTATGAACTTAAAGATTTCCCAGCATTATAATATGGCAATTTTATAACAATTTTTTAAATTTTTAAATTGCTTCCTTATAAAAAGGAGCCTTATATGTTTATAAATAAGCAACATATAATGTTTGTGGTATTTTATATTAATAATATTTAAATGCTATATTACGCTTTAGCAATTTCAAAAGCGCAATTAATAATAAATGGATTAAATTTGGCGTATAAGCTTATTAAAAGACAAAAAACGGCATGGTTTTTAAGGATTTGAATTATTAAGAATCAACAAGCTAAAACAATCTCCTTAATACACAACAATTATATTTAGAAAATTGCTTTGCATTTTGAATTTATTAATGAAAGCTGCTTAAGCACCTTATTATTTTATATAAAATTTATTAAAAATCTTAGGAAAGCAATCCCTAAAAAAGTTAAGAAATATTAAAAGAAAATTGGTTTAATGCTTTATATTGCAATCATATTGCATGCGGATATTGCTTTTGCAGCTTTAAAGCTTTTTTATTTTTTGATTAATCTTTTAAAAAAGCATCTTATTGCTATTAATTAAATAATTTGATATTTTTTTGGAACTTGATTTTTGGCAATAGTTTACATTTGCCAAATACGCGCTTCCCATTTAATTATAGCCTTAAATATTTTTTTTAGCAATAATCTCAAAACTAAATGCTTTTCTTAAAAGTATATTATTATGCTTTTTAATGATTTAATTTTATAAAAAGCAGCTTATTAAAATACAATTATTATTTTAATTATTTAAGCAAAGCTTTTTGGGATTAAACATATAACAAAAGAGGTTATGGTATTTTAATGATTCTTTTTAAAATTACGCCTAAATATGGAAGCAGCTTAAACAATTTTTTGCGATAATATTCAAATAATTTAATTAATTATTAAGGAAAACAAGCGCATTTTAATTAAGCTTTGCCATATTAATATTTAAAATATATGATTATATTAAAAATATTAAAAGGATAGTTTTTTAGTGAAATATTTACCCATAAGCTTTATGCCTGCAAATGAACTTATTAAAAACTTAAGCCAATAGAAATTCAAAGATTTTATTGCTTTTATTAATTTAATGAATATATGGGCTTAATTGAAGCAATTCTTTAAAAAAGCTCGTTTTTAAATAGCTGTCTTTTTATACTTTTTATTCTTTTATTTATAATATTTTTTATGTTTTTTATTATTTCTTTTAAAGAGCTTTTGATTTTTTGAATTATTTGTATTATTGCAATATTTACAATTGCTCTTAAGATTATTTTATTGCAGAAAAACAAACGCAATATAAGTTATAATAATGGGGGAATACTTTGGGATAACAAAAGAGGTTCCTAAGCCTTAAAAAAAGCAATTTAATTAATTAAAAAGCCTAGAACAATTTAAATAAAATTACCAAAAAAATTAGCAATTATTTTAATAATTTTAATAATCTATTGCTTTGCAATAATAGCTTTCTTTTTTAAAAAAGGGCGCACCCGAATTCCACTATTTAAAAAGGCATTAAAAAAACCAGCAAGGCCATTAATTGCTTTTAAGCTATGCTTAAAAACAAATAAGCCAGCAGCAACCTTTCTTATTTTAGCCTAAAGGCCAGCAAGCAAATTAGATTGCTTTTTTTTCTTCTTTTTTATATTCTTATTATGCTTTTTTTTATTTTAAGTTTTTTTATTTATATATAAAAGCAATTAATTAATTGCGTTTTAAAAAATGGATTTAAAATATTTTAATAAAAAAAGCAATTTGCCGTTAATAATTTGGCTAAGGCTATAATAAAAAAAGGGGCCACCAATACTAATACCAAAAGCAACCTAAGCAGCATAAGCTGCGGGAGCAGCAGAAATAGCATTACCTATTTTTTTTATTGCTAAATAGGCGCTTTAAAGCTTAATTAATTTTTATATAAATTAATATATTCAATTATTTTAAATTAAATAAACTTATTTTAAAAAAGGAGCTTTTATTATTAAAAACATCCTAATATTTCAAAAACGCAGCTAAAACACTAGGGAAAGGGGGGCGGCAAGCATGGTTATTGCTAATGCAATTAAAATAATGTAAGCTACTCATAATATTATAACAAAGGCCTATGCCTTTATTTTAAATTGCTTTCTTTATATAATCTTGGCAAGGAACCAATCTTTTTTCATTAGCAACCTTTTTCTTTTAAATTTAATTAATAAAAGCAGCTCAAATAGCTTGCTTACCTAAGGCCTTACCCAAAGGTCTTTTGGCCTATAAGCAATTAATTAATTATTTAAATAAGTTTTATATTTCTTAAATCAAATTTATAAGGGAGGAGGTAGCGCTTTTGCAAGCAAATTAACAAAATTCAGCACCTATTTTTGCAAGGGGAGCAATTGATTTGGTTGTTTGTTTGTTTGTTTGATTGATTGTGATTAATGTAAATTAAAAGCAAATCGAAAATCGTTTTTTTGTTAAAAGCTTAAGGTTTATAAATAAAAAAAAGCGACTCTTTATTTATATAGCGCAATTGTTTGCTTAATTTTTATTATTTCTAATAGCTCGCCTAATAGCCAATCATAATAAGAGCAACTCCCATTATTATTTAATTAAGGGATGTATTATATAGGCACGGCGGCAGCTTGCCTAAACTGCTCTCTTGGCATTGCACACTTTTTAAATAGGGTTTTGCCACTATATACCGCCTTAGGGGAGCACTTCCCCCTTTCACACTCTTTACTTAGATTTTACTTAATTAATTAACATATTCTATTAATTCAAGTGCTTGCAAAGCCTGAGTCTTATCGCGCACGTCAGTAAGACTAATTAATTAACTCCAAATACTCTTACTCCTGTAATCCCAAGAGCCTTAACTATAACGGTTTCATATAAGCCGGAATTATATACTTTTAATATTAAAAACAAAAAAAAAAGTGAAAATCAAATTATGTAATTTAATAACTTTAAACGACGATGTATTTTAAACTTTACAAATAAATTTAAAAGATTATAGCGTATAAGTACTTTAGTATTACCACGTTACAGCTTATCTCAAAAAAGCGTATGAACATTTAAACGCTTATTTGTTTCCTTCGCTTTATGCTTTAATAAACGGACTAAACCTTATAAGCCAATATTAAATAAAAGTACACCGCCTCACTTGCCTAAATAAAAAAAATAAAATTTAATTTAATTAAATAAATCATGGCACATTAAACCCTCTTTTAAAAGGCCAAATTATATAAGGTCACTAATATTAAAAGATTTCAAGGGCTTATAAACTTTTTAATTACCGTTAAATAATTTATTAATTAATATTAAAAGATTAAAAAAGCTAATAAGTTTAAAAACCCTTTTTTTTATATATTTTGAAACAATTGTGCTGCCTTTTTATACCAATGAAGTGGATTTGACGTACTACGAGTTTATTAATAATAAACCATATATTAGTCATTTTGTCACTTTTTAAGGAAAATCAAATAGTGTGGGATTTAAGAATAAAAGCTCATCTAAGGCTTAAGGTAAAAAATCAAGCAAGAGCATATCAAATCAACGAGCTCTAAAACGGTTATACTTATGCTCTAAAGATTTACATAAGTAGTCTTTTAACTATTATATAAAACTTTAATTTATTATTTATGAAAAAGTTTTTAAAACTTTTCTTAACGGATTACTTAAACTAAGTTTAAAGTAAGACAAAAGTCAAATTAAGGAAATCCGTTAATGATTTATAGAGGACAAGTGGAAAAGCTTATAAAGCCAATTTAATTAAGATAAGCTATTATTTTTATTAGTTAAGGATTTAATTAAAAAATTAAAGAATTTAAAAAGCTTAAGGAAACCTAAATCTAAGTTTTTAAGTAATATCTTTAATAAATCAGCGGGATTAAAAAACAATACGTTTTTAATGTTTTTACTAAGTTTTAAGGAAAGGGCTTAACTAGGAGTTTACTTTTTTTAAGGAAATACCTTATACTTTCTTTTTAATTTAATACTCTTAAATAATTATAAAACAATTAACTTAATTAACGACATCTTGTTTTTAAAACTTAAATCTTTCGTTAAAGTAAAACTAAACGACATCGTAAAAGTAAGAAATAACTAGTTTCTTATTTTAAAGCGTAAAACTTAAATCATAAAAAACACCCTCATAAATAATAATAACTAAACATATGATCTCATTCTTTATGACATAACTATTATAAAAAGATTTTATATTAACATTATTTTAAAAACTTGTCCATTTAAGTAAAACTTTTGATTTTATAAAATAAATTATATTTTATGTTAAAACAACAATAACGAGCTTATAATAAACCACCTTATTATTCATTAATTAAAACGCTAATAAAACCTTGTGTTTTTTAAATATAAAAAATGTTTAAACTACTTATGTAAAGTCCTTTTAAGCTTTATAAAAACTATAATCTATATAACTATAAAGTAAAAGCTCAAACGAACATTAAAGCCAACCTAAAAGCATAAAAACCCTTGGTTAAATATAAAAACAGTGTAACATCTACGCGCCAGTCACTTAGGCTTAAATACATTAAAAAGGTTAATTAAATTAACTAAGAATGTTAACATAATAAATAAAATTAAATACTTAAAGTGTAAATAATATACCCTCACTCATGTTTTTAATACTAATTCAACTTACCTGATTTATCAGTGATCATTACGCCCGTTTTAAAAAATCACATAAGATTTTTTTTAATTACTTAAATTATTTTAAAGGCATATCTTAATTATTAATGCTTAAATGTAAATATAATGGAATATTAGTTAAATACGCTTTACACTTAAAAAAGTATAATAAGGTTTTTAAATATATTAAAAGCTTTAAATCTTAAGTTTAAAGACAATTTAGACTTTTAATATATAAAATTAAACATAATCAAAAAAGGCTATTATTATAATTAAAAGGTTCATAAGATATAAAAAATAAGTTTTTAAACTTAAAATTAAATTCGAACTTTCCTTAACTATAACCCATAAGCCAAATGGCAAAGCTAAAAAGGCTAACTAAAAAACAATTAATAAAAAGGTAAAAATATAATTAAAATCTAATCTCTTTATTAAACTCAACATTAAATACACATTTACAAGTATTCATTTATATAATAAAAGCCCAAGGCACATAAACGACTAATAATCACCCGTTAAAAAACAATAAGTGGTTTCACAATTATTTTTAATAATATAATCTTACACTTATAATAAAAATCACTATTAATTTCAAACCAAATTAAAATAAAATCTACATATTAATAATAAAACAAACATTAAAAAAAATAAAAAAATATTTAAAACAAATACGCATACATATATTAAATACTTAATAAAATATATTACTTTAAATATTTATAAGATTTAAGTGCTACGCCTTAATAAAATCATCATTACTCATAACGTGCGATTTAATAAAAAAAAGCTTTTATACCCTTTTTAAAAAAGAACAAAGGATTTTAGTCTTAAAAGCTCAGTCGATTTATAAACTCATTAAAAAAAGAGCTAATTAACAGTGAGACTAAAATCTTTAAAGTAAAAAATAAAACCATTAAAAAACAAAATACTATAAGAAAAGATATTCTAAAAACTTTATTTAAGATCACAAAACAATAAATAAAAGCTCTTAAAATATAAAACTTAAAGGTAAAAGATTATATTAAAAATCTTAACACTCAAATTAAACTTTTAACTTTAAAAACAACGCTTATTTTAAATAAAAATGCGTAAAAAGTAAAAAACCAATTATTAAAAACATTAAACCTAAAGCTTAATTTAAGCATAAATTTAAACTTAAAGGCATTTTATTCAAATGAACATATATAACTCACTAATTAAGCGTCAAATATACCTTAAGATTAAATAACAAATCCGCCTTAAATATTAAAACTCAAGGTCTAAATCCTATTATATAACCTAAGTATATATTAAAACACATTACCCTTAAATTATAAAAATTCAAAATTCAAATCTTTTAAATTAACAAAAACATTGACACGTTTTTAAACTATAATAATTAAAGCTTAACTAATTAAACCAAAATCCTTAAGCACTTAAGGCAAGCCACTAAAAATTATAAAAAAAAGAAAACAATTTAAAAAACATATTAAAGTATCTATTACACTTAATACAATTTTTAAAAAAATAAGATCTTAATAAAAATACTTCAATCTTAAGAATATTCATAATTTTAAGGATAATACATTAAAAAAGAAGTATCCTTTTAATTTATATAATAATCTTATATTATATATAAATCTTATATTTAATAAACTAATACCTAATTAACATATGTCTTTAAAAAAAAACAAAAAAAACAAAAATAAATAACAAAAACAATGTATACAATAATCACAGTAACCATTTAAACAAATTACCCAAAAAGACAGCTATTATTAAAAAGGAAAATCCTACTTTTTAAAATCAAGGTCTAAAGTCCTCCATTAAAGCCTAAAAAGTAAAACAATCTTAAAAACCACTTAATAAAAACGTGGTTTATTAAGAATATTTATTTAAAAATAAATAATATAAATAAGCACAAATACTAAACACCGGAATACTTTAATTTAAGCATTATGTCAACGTTTATATTACTTATATAAATATTTAAATATAAACCCAATAAAAACGAATATATCTTAAAATATTAATTATACATTATAATACACAAAAGCCTTTAAAACAAATCTATGATTATTTTAACATATATAAACACTCTAACAATTAAATTATTTAAAATAACTATAATACTCATAATTAAATTTAACTTAAAAATCAAGTGCTTTAACATAATTAACGTATTCATTAACGCCCTCTAAAATATAAACGAAAAAACAATATATTATAAATTCCCTCTTAAATTTTAAAAACTAAAAAGAATATTACAGGTTAATCATATACCTTATAATATACACGACTCCTTTTACCTTTAATATAAACACATCAATAAGACTTTGACAAGTCTAAGGTTATTTCTTTACTCTAATGAGCCCTACATATTCACAGACCTTAAATATAAAATTTTAATATTATTTTACATTAATAACATTTAAGTGCTCTTTTATTAAGATAATATAAAGCTTAATAAAAAACCCATTAAAAAGCTTAATTAAACATATAATATACATAATCTTAAAAATATTAAACAATTTTTAAAGATTAAAATAATACACAACTAAAAGCGTAAAACTATTTCCCTTATTTATAACTAATACATTAAAGAAATCACTCATAAATTTAAATAAATAAATAAGAAGTGTTCTATAATCTCATTACCTTAAATCAAACTTATAAAATCTAATAATTAAACATTAAAAAAGTCATTAAAACATATTAAGAAAGGGTAAAGTTTATGTTATATATAATGATTATTATACAATTAGACGTCGTATATACTATAACCCTATTCTCACAATTTACCATAAACCTTAGACCAAAGCACTTTATAACCATATATTAACTTATACGTTACTTATTTAAAACGCGCTTTTTAAAGATTATATTTAAAAGCAATTAAATACAGGCTATATTTATTATTTCTAATACTTCATTTACAAATGATTTTAAAATAAAACGATTATTATAAAAATATATAATCTTAATGTTTAATAGTCTAATGATTTAAAAAATATCTCGACAATCCACGATTATGACTTCCACAATAAAAGCAAAATTACTATCCCTTAAATACATAAGAAAAAAAGCCATAACGCTTTAACAATTTTTTAAAGACTTATCTTTAAACATTAGTAAAACTTAAAAAATCTTTTATAATAATTAATAAACAATTAAACTTATAATAAACAATAATAAAAGGATTATCACTAAATTACGCCATATGAATATTTAAAACATATAACTTAAATAAGAGTTTATTTAAGGCTTATTTAAGGTTATGTATTAATTAACAAATAATATACTATAATGGGCTCTATTTTGACCCTTTCACGACGCTAAAGCCTTAGGCAGGAAACCTCAAATTATAGCCCATGTAACTAATATAAGAGCTCTCAGCACCTTTATAATTTAAAAAAATGAAGACTTTTCCACCTTTGAATTTGACCTTTATGCTTTGCCTTAGGCTTAGCACCTAAAGCTTAACTTTACTTAGTTTTTTTGTTTTGTGTTGTCTTTATATTAATGATCAATGCAAGAAAATAAACCATATGATTTTATTTTCATATAACCTACAAAAATGGCATTTTAATTCGTAAATAAGAAGTTATTTTTACAAACATCAAACAGCCTTAAAATTTCGGATTATTCCCCCTTTTTTTAGTAATCATAAACGCAAAATAAAATTTGTCAATTCGGCACCGCTAACAAAACCTAAGTCTTACCTAAGCCAATAATTCTTAACCACGCCGAAAATTAAATTTACTTAATTTAAAATCAAAGTTTAATAAATTTAAGGAAAGGTTCTAAAACCAGGTTTCACTTGAAAATCCAGAATATAAAGAATGGAATTTCTTTTAAATTAAAATGGCCGTACAATCACAATTATTGATTTTAAAAGCCTTGTTTATATTACTTTTTATTTGCACTACTTTACTAAAGCTCATTAGGAATACCTTAATTCATATTAATCTTGTATTAGGGCTAATAATTAAAAAAGGATTAATGAACCTAAATCATGAATTTTAAGCTGATGAAATATAATACTCCCATTCCCCAATTAGTAAAAATAATAAAGCAGGACACATGTTTTTACCTTTTCCTGCCTTTCTTAACCTCTTTTAAGAAAGTAAGCCAGAATTAATTAAAACATGTTAACCATTATTATTATTAAACTCGTTTAATATATTAGCATCACTAAGTTTTATAAGAACCCAATTCCTAAATATTAAATTACTTAAAGATAATATAAACCTTATTAAAAAATCCGTTAATATAACTACTTTAATAACTTAAAACATTACTAATCTATTAAAAGGCAAGATGCCTTTTTTAACTTAAAGGGTATGCCTTACTTTTTTGAAGTAAATATTATAAACTTCTTGGAGCGCTATAAGAAGATCTATGAAAATTATGGTATTATCTAAAGTGAGTAAGTTTTCTGGCTTCTGCGCTATTATGATAAGTCCCATAAAAATATTATTAAAACCATGGGTAAATGGAAAAAGAAACAATTATGGGTAATACTTATTAAAACTTTAAAAGTCGAATTCAAAGAATACGATTATTAATAAATTCAGTACTTAATAAGTTTCCTTCGCGAGTTTATAATGATAAAGCGCATTATTAAGGACTTGAAAGCTTACATGCGATTGTATTCCCAAATTATTGACCCCTTATTTAAGAGAAAGATTTTAAGTGAAGTGGATTAAGAACAATACTTCCTTTTTGGTTTATTAATTACTAAACAAAACAAACTTATTAAAAGTCAAAAAATTAATAATTTAGACCTTAACACTTATATTAATTGAACCAATTTCAAAAGTAAGATTTTTGCAGTCACTAAAAGTAAAAAAACAATTAAAGCTTTATAATAAGAAAAAGAACTAATAAGGGCCTATGTTAAGAAAATCCAGGAACTGATTAATGAAATCATTCACCCATCAGAAGTTTCCCTTATAATAAGAAAGCGTCTGGTAGTATTACTATTTGTTAAAAGAAAGGTAGTGCCAGCTTAAAAAGCGAAACTTAAAAATTTAATAAGCAAAATGACGGACCTTAGGCTGAACGTACTTGCCTTAAAATTAGATTAAATAGAATAACCTAGAGTTTTGGAATTTGGCTTAAGAAATTATAACATCCTTTAATATATTTAGTAAAAGCAAAATAATTAAGGGTACTCTCCTTAGGATAAACAAAATAAAGTTGTTGATTTAAGCGGAAATTTTAAAATTAATGCCATAAGATATAGTAATGGAAATTAAAGGCTAAAATGTTTTTTTTATAATAATTAAATAAAAAAAAACCTCATCAAACCAAGGATAATTATTCATTTTTCAGGTATTATATTAAGAATAATGCTATGCATATTAATAAATGGGGCAAATACTACATTAGTCCTTAAAGCTAGAAAAATGCCCTAATTGTTTCAAAAAAATTAGATCAATTATAAGCCGCCGCTATTTAATTAAAAACTGCTAAAATAAAATAAGATAAAAATTTAAAAGTAAGAAAAACTAATGCCCTTATTTACATAAATCATGTTCCCGTTTATTTAATCAAGCCAAAGCCAAGACAATTAAGCAAAGCCATTTTTGATCCCGGATTAGAAGTCCCAAATGCTGCTAAACCAATTAATAACATCAAAATCAAAAGATAGGTTTTCTTAGCCACTATAATTTTTATTAACGCCGCATAAGTAAAAAAGCCAAACGCTCCGCAACCTTTAATAAGAATTAACTTTAATCAAGTAAATAAGACTTGAGCAAAAAAAAAGAAAGATTATAATGCCTTACTTAACAAAAAAAAAAGAGGGAAAAGGCGAATAAGGAATTTAGTCGTGTTTTAGAATTAAAAAAGGATAAGGAGATGAAAAAAGATTTAAATATTACAATTCCAAAAATAATGATAAGCCAAAGACTTTTAACTAAACAAAGCAGGGCTATTGCGGAAATCCCTAAAAGAGAAAAGTTTTTTAATTAATATATTATGCTAAAAACTTAAGAAAAAGCAATTAAGAAATTTATAAAGCAAATACTTAATAGTATTACTTTTAAGGATTTTTATAAATTATAAGCTTATTAGGATAAGATGCTTAATTAATAGATATCATTTGTTTTAATGGCAGGAGGAATTGATGTGAAGATTTTGATTTTAAATTAAGCAATAGTAGTAACGGCCTAGAGCAACCTAATTTTTAACTATTTCCTGGAAAGCGTAATTAATTTTATAAAGCTTATTAAAAGTTTCCTATTAAATTAAAGCATTTTAATTAATGTAATTGCTAAATAAAGCGATATTATTAAAAATTGCCTAAACATTACCATAAAAACACCTAAAATGCAAATCAATTATGGAAAACAACTTTTAGTTAATATTACTATTAACAATAGTATGAAAATTAACGTAATAAGTATAGCTATTATAAAAGCTTTAGGAATAATGATTATTAAAAGTAAAACTTTTACATTCATTACTATTATAAGCCAGTAACATGCTTTTATTAATTACATTAAAAACGTTTTAATTAATATTGGAGGAATTGAGAATTATTTTGATTTTATAATTATATATAATATTAATTATAAGTTATTTCTTAAAATGCCGTTTATTTTAGAGAGTTATATTAGTTTTGAATATCCCAGCTATAGCATTATAAAAGCTGTTTTTTAGGATATAAAGAGGGAACAAAATAGAAAAGTAACGGTTACTAAAAATTGGTTTAATTTAATTAATTAGGCATTAGGAAAAGCATAACCAGCTTAAATATTAGGAAAGGTGCTAATAGTAAAAGAGACTTAAAAGGAGGCTTAGGGGGTATTGACTTAATCTATAATCCGAGATCAGATGTCAACTCGGAAATTTCATTTGGTTTTAAAGGCGTTTAAGTGTTAAAATTAAAAAAAAAATTTAAAAAAAAACTACTAATCCAGGATTATAAATCAAGGCAGGCGCGGAATTATATGCCATTTAACTAGATAATAAAAAAGACGATTTTATGTTTGTTTTTAATACTAATCTATTAATAAACCAGGATTTAAATCCACTACTAATGCCTACTCCAATATAAATTAATACTATTTATAAAAGGAAAGCAAACAAAGTTCGGCTAATGAACTTAGGTGAAATCAATGGCAATATGCCTAAAAGAATCAATGATTGGTTTAAAAGGGATAAGAAAGCAAGACCACCACAAAAAGGAGGCAAATTTAATGATTATATCATAAAGCGTTTTTTAGATTAAAAGCCAAAAAATAAACTAATAAGGGAAAGGTTTAATAAATTAATTATTAGCAAACATTTTATATTAAAGGAACAAGAATTATTCTTTTAAACATTATTAAACCAAGAAGCGGCGCTAGCCTTTGATTGGACTCATTTTGGCATAATCAAGGAAGAGGTTTTGCCTTTAATATTGATTAAGACCGTATTACATAAGGTATGGCAAGAAAAGTCCTTCCCGGTTCCCAAGGCCTTATAAAAAATGATTATATTAATGCTTAAGGATTGCTTAAAACAAGGATTATTGGAGTATTGTCATAGTACTTATAAAAACAAATGGTTTTTAATAGCTAAGAAAGAGAAAGGGACTTATAGACTTATTATAGCTGTGATTGAAATGAATTGTATAATCGTTTGCGATGCCAATATCCCCCCAAACGTAAATTAGCTTTTTATTGAATTTATCGGCTTTACCATAATATTCCTTATTAACTTGTTTTTAAGATATAATCAGTTTTTGTTAGATATTAAGTTAAGAGATATAATAGCTATTTATATACTAATCGGCTTACTTCGCATAACGAGATTTTCTTAAGGTGCTATTAATTTTATAGCTTAGTTTATTTGAGTTATTTACAAAATTCTCTTGGATTGTATTCCAGATGTCGCTTTGCTTTACATGAATAACGTTAGTGTCAAAGGAAGCATATCCTTTTATAATAATAAAAAGATCCTTTTAGGAATTCGATGATTTATTATAAAACATATTTAAAACCTAAATAAAATGTTAATTCGTTTTAAAAGGGCTAAAGCAACGGTTAAAATAAAATCCCAATATTATTTATTAGGACTTAAGATTATAGGTTTTGTTATAGATAATGATAGACGTTACCCAAAGACAAGTAAAATTTTGAAGATTATGGAATAAGAGCGCTGTGATAATGTTATTAAAGCACGCGCTTTCCTTAAAGTTATGATATATTATTATACTTAGATTAAGAACTTTTTTATTATTGTTGCTTTAATTTACGCTACTATAAGAAAAAGAGTTATTTTTAAGTGGTTTGATCTATAAAGACTGTTTATGAAAATGCTTAAAAATGTAAGAGTTGCGGCCATTGCTCCCGGCCACCTTAAGCGAGCCCCTCCAAAATCACCCCTCTTTCTTTAAATGGTAATTAATCAACGATTTTTTAATAAAATCAACTCAAAATCGAAGCTATAGATTAATGGACAATTGATAATCTTCGTACACTAATTACATCTTCAATTTTACAGGTCAATCTTTCCATATATCGACGAAAGTTACATAAATTAATTTGATCCCAAAGCCTCTGAATCTCCCTCTTTAATTTCTTGATTATAGTTGATACAAACGATAACTTTTTCAGCTCTTCTTTTATCCATCTCCAAACCTTCTCAATTGGGTTCAAATCTGGCAAAGAAGGAGGCTAACTAAACCCCCGAATGCTATGCTCAAGGCAAGGTAATCGAGCATGTCCCAAATGAATCTTAGCCCCATCTTCCATAAAAATATACTCAAGACCAAATTAATCAAACTTCGAAAAGATCATTGGCTCAAGTACCTAATGTAAATAGGCCTTTAAAATAATACCTTTAAAGTCTTCCTCCTTCTCAAAGAACACAAAAGGAGACTTCCAATCCCAGCCTAGTTCGCCCCAGATTATTACTAAAACTCGTCCTAATCAATATATTGATTTTATACAATCAGGACAGCGCTTTTCATCCACTCGTCAAGTAACCCAAATTCGGCCAGTCTTCCCAAGCTCAAATATACACTCATCACTTCATATAACCTTTCTCCAATCTCCACCTCCCTCTCAAGATGCTGCCTAATCAAATGTCCCCTACCAATAATGCGAAAGAGCAAAATTAAGACGCTTCTTTGCTTGTTTCCTTGAAATGAAGGGTCTTGGGCAAGCAATACATCTTCGATAGCCTGCGCGGCATAACTCTCGTCGAATAATACGGACTGAAGCTTCGATATTCAAAAGAGCTTTGACCCTCTCAAAAGAAAGTCGGCAAGTCGACCAATTAGATGAAATATATCGAATAATTTGTCGAATCTGACGCTTAGATATTATTCTAGACTTAATCAACTTCCCTTTTCTTTGAGTACAAAAGGTTTCGGCATAAATCCATCGTCTAACAATAGTTCAAAAGATGTGTATTTGTCGGCTAATCTTGCTTATTGAATTTCCGGCTCTCCACAAAAAGCGTATAATTAAGCATGCAGAAGTACTCCATTCACTTTGGGCTGACTTTCTCCAAGAGGGCGAGTAAATTTGAAATTCCATTTTAAATTTGAAGAAATTTTATAAAAGGATTATGAAAATATAAATAATTTAATAGAAGGTACTAGAAAATCAGATGCGGGGCTGACCTCGCTTAAGGTGGCCGGGAGCAATGGCCGCAACTCTTACTTTTAAGCGCTTTTTTTTAATTAAAATTAATTATTAATCAAAAATAGGCTTAATTATTTTAATAGTGGATGTGAGTAAAATTGGATGAGGAGCCGTGTTATAATAATTTGACTAGTTTAAAAGACGTTATCTTGCATGATTTAAAAGTGGAATATGAAACCTGGCTAAAAGCAAATACAATGCTATTAAGCAAAAGTGTTAAGAAGCTCTTAAAGCTATGAAAAAAATGCGGAGCAAATTTTATAGCGTTTATTTTATTTTAGAAACTAATGCGAAAGTATTTGTGGAGCAATTTAATAAAATAGCAAGTGATTTCCTTGGATCTTTATTAATAAATTAGATTGTGTAGATGCGGTTAATGGATTTTAAAATTAAACATATCCTAGGAACAAAGAACATTATAGTAAATAAATTATTTTATAAGGGATAGGAATATTTTTTAAATATTATAAAATATAATAAAAAGAATATTAATGAATGGATTTTTAACAAGCTCAGCGGAGTCGGTATCTCGAGTATTTTAATTGGACAATTTATAATTTAAGATTAAGAGTTGCTATTAAGAATTTTAGAAGATTCATATTTAAAGGAATTAGAAGAGATTGTATTTTTTTTTATTAACCTTTAAGCGGCCGTTTAATATTTAATTAAATGACTTTAAGCAATTTAAAAGGCAAGCATTCCTATATTTTGTTTGAATAAAAAAGCTGTATTGGTGGGTTAATAATACATACCCTATTTGTTTTATAATTGATGGCAAGCTTGAAAAATATGAGGTTATTAAAGATTATTACAACAAAAAATGGACATAAAGGAGGTAAAGCAATTTATTATTAATTAGCGAAGGCATTTTTTAAAAAGGATTATTTAAAAACTATAAAGCTTTTATAAAGAGCTATGAAGATTGTTAAAAAAGGAGAGTAGGGTGAGAAGAGAATCCTTTATATTTGACTTAGCTAATTGAAATCTTTTATAAAATTAATTTAAACGTTTATAAAATGCTAATATTTAACAATAAAAAAACTTGTTTTATTTTAGTAAAAGATAATTTATTTAGCTATTTAGAAGGGAAAGCGTTGGGGGTAGTTATTGTAATTAAAATTACGAAGTTTTTATAAAAAGATGTGATGTGTTAATATGGGTTGTTTAGTACATTAGTTATGATTGGAGGATTAGAAAATAAAGGAATTATATAGGCTTTTATATTAAAATATAGAATTAAATATATTTAGATTTTAATATATAATTTAAAAAGGAATAAAAGCGCAGAAAGGGCCTACTGAAATATTTTAGATGGTTTTTTTAAAGTAATAAAAGGTAATTTCCATTAATAGATTAATAAATTTTTTAATATCTTGTTTATAACACAAACCTTTGTTTATTAACTTATTAGTGTCACTTCTTTTTTTTTATACGGACGAGAAGCGATTCTTCCGTTGGAAAATTATTATTTAATATGGAAAATGTTTGATTATGCAAAAATTAAAAACAAAGAAGATTTATTAGCCTTTTGTTATTAGCAATTAGAGTTATGGGATGATGATATTAAAGAGATTATGTTACGGAAATAATAATTTAAAAAAGTTGGCAAGGATTAATGGGATAAGATATAAATCTTAAAAAGCACGCCAATTAAGAAAAGTGATTACATTCTAATATATAATATTAAATGATTCATTAATATATTAATTAATAATAAACTTAATTACTGCTGGCTAGGACCATTCTAAATCTCAAAAGCTTAAATGAATAAAGGATATTATAAGCTATAAAAGATAAATGAAATAGACCTTTGAAGAATTTTTACAATTAATTGACTTAAACGGTTTTATTAACAAGATTGTACTTTATTTCCCGTTGAACCAAACCCAAAAACGAGTTCTTTTAAGTTAGACAAGCATTTTAATAATAGTAATTATTAAGACTCAGATTACAACAAACCATTGCGCCGTTGTTACGTCTTTAAAACGCCAATCTCTTACTTTTAAATCATTTTATTTACTTTTTTTAATAATTAAAAATCAGCTTATCGTATAGTTTTTTTTTGATGATTAAAAATGCGCTTTCTTAAAGAAATAAGGGCATTTTTCTTTTGTTATTAGGGATAAATGTTATTATATCTTTTTCATTTTTCTTTTATATTTTTTTTATTTTTTCCTTAATTATTATGGAATTTATTTATTAAAATTGTTTATTTTCATTTTATTTTATTTGGTTGGAAATCACGTGATGTGTTTATTTGGGACATAAACATTTGTAATAATAATGACGTTATTTGTTGTTTAGAAGGTGCTAGATAGCCTTATTACATAAGGCTAAGCGGGAATTGTTTGCTTAGCGCGATTTTTAACGCAGGTTGAGATTTTTCCCTAGTTATATAAATTCCCTTATTTATGTTTTAAATTTAAAACTTATATTAACTTTCTAAAATTCCTGGATTACGATAAATTATTATTAAAGTCCTTAAAAATTTTAACTTAGGAAATCTTCTCAATTTTGACTTATAATCCTGGGATCATAAGTCAGAATATTATTAAAAATGCCACCAATAATTAAACCTCCGATTTTTTAAGTGTTATTCATTGATAATCCCGGATTATTAATAAAAAAGTCAATTAACTTTAACAAGTCGAAGCCAATTATAATAATTAATAATAATAAGGACGTTATTATTATCGCGTCTTCTTCAAAAACACCAATTAAACATGTAATAGTTATAAAAACAATTGCTGATCTAGGATCAATAATGATAATAAACATTTCTTATGAAAAACGCATATTAATAAATATTTTTTAGGTGATGTAAGTCTTTGATTTGTGTGGGCTAGAATAAGCTAAATTTTTGATCACTTAAACCTATTTTTAGCTAAACATTTTTTGAGAACAGTTTGAAGATGTTTTTGAGAAATGGTTTAATAAAGCTATTATTAAATTGACTAAAATGAAAGGTTTTAACATATAAGATTACGAAATAAACAATTAGGATTTATTTGATAAAATTTAGAACATTAAAGCCGTTTATAAAAAAAAAAAAGCAATGCTAATAAATTGGTTTGTATTTAGCCTATAAAAAGAGGTGTTATATTCCGTTAAAAATACATAAAAAATCTTAATGGTTAAAAGTGTTTGGGATAGTTTAAAATCATTAATAATAAAATCAAATTATTCCCAAAGTATATCCAAGCTTTAAATTAATACGTAATTAACAATGCTTGGGATAAGCAAGTATTTTAAATAACCAAAGCCAGGACTTAAATATTGATTGGCATCATGCCTAGAAACATTACCGCTTATTAGATTAATCTTACTAAGAATAAAGCCTAATTCTTTAAAAAGATTGTTATATTATTATTAGACAAAATGCTAAAAAAAAGTAAGACTTAAAATCTTTTGCTATAGCTTGTTTATTTTAATTAAAATAGTGGATAATAGTGTTTTTAGTAATTTTTTAATGAACTAAAACCTACTTATTTCTTTATCCTTGAAATTGAACCATTTAAAGCTGGAGCTTTAAAAACTGATTCCCCAGTAATTATTGATCCTAGATCAGGAGTCAGCCTAATTATTAAGGAGAAAATCATTGCCCTAATCACACTAAAAATTGTTATAGCAAAATCATTACATATTTTTGTATTATTATTAAAAGGTGATTAACTATTAGCGCAATTTGGCTCATTAATACCTGAAAAAGTTATTATTCCCCCTGTTAGCATTGCCAAACCAAGTTTCTTTGAAAAAATCATTAATCCTATAATAGTGGGTGTTTTAAAAAAGGCTCTTGCAACTTATGAACCCGGATTAGCAGTTAAGCCCCTTCTTTTTCATATTACCATAAAAGCCATTGATTTAAGTATAAAAAATTTAATATAAGGGCAGTTAAGTTTACTAGATTTCCTGCTGTTGGCCAATTTCGATTTTATATTAAATGAAAATGAAGAATATGTAATATAGGTCAACGGTCCTTTATGCAAAGGATTATTTAAAGACAATTTTAGAGTTTAAAAAGTAATTCAAATATTAGAATTTCTTTTAAAAGTGTTTTACTTATATATATAAAAATTCTTATTTTGGGTAAGAAAACAAATTTAAATAAAAAACGAAGCCATTAAAAGGGTTCTCAAACTTTTTAAAATATAATTAATAATATTTAAGCAAGTCAATGAATAAGCCTCCCAAATTTATTATTTTTTTAAGGATAATTTTAAGATTTAGTTTATTTTTTAATATCTTAATCCTATTAAAAGGAAAGGCAAAGCCACTATTAATTTAGGATTATTAATTGTAGATATCTTACTCAAAGTCCAATAGAGTAATTATGAGGCTGTTATTGAATTAAGCAATTGTGATTGCCAATTACTAATTATTATTATACGTACGCTAGAGTATGAAGACAAATTTGAAATGGACCTTAGTTTTTTAATTAAATTTTATTATGGAAAATACTTTTAAAAATCAGATCTATTGGGAAATGAAAAAAATCAAATGTGCTTGTTTTATTTTAAGAAATTCGTTGACTATTATGGGATAATTGAAAAAGGTGTGAAAGGAGAGGTTTTCCGAAAAAACTTTGATTTTGTTATAATTAATAAAAATAATATTAAATAATTACGACTGAACCTGAATTATGCATTAATCTTTAAAGCCTTTAAAAATATTAAAAACATTAAATTTAAAGTTTGGCTTAGGCATTCAAAGTTCTATCCTACCTTAATAACCGTTATGACTATCACTAACTTTAAATAATTCATTAACTTTTCTTAAGAATATTTCTTAATATCTCTCTTTGAGAAGCTCAAAAACAAAGGTGCCATTTACGTTCTTAACATATTTGGCTTAAGATACATTTATGAGAGAAAAGTAAAAAAGCCCTATTTAGGAAAGATTATAATTACAAAATTAGCAATGTACTACTTTTATTATTAAAAAAACCATCATAAGGTCAAAGGGTCTATTGCGTTTTTATATAATATGATTTACGGCATAATTTAATAATGCTTTTGAATAGATCATGGCTTTTATTTTGCTGCCATTTCCGCTATAAATACTATTAACGCTTAAATTGTTTATTATCCAGATTTTCCTATTTTGCCGTCCTTTAATAAAGTATAAAGTGTTGCTTTTATTAAAGCCGATATTGATGATTATATTTGCGCTATTACAATTTATGATTTAGTATTAATAATGCTTTTTATTCTTTTGCATTAAGCTTTTAATTATTATATCTTCCCCAATAATTCTTTAATTATTAGCTACTATTATGAGATTGATGGTTTTTATGACCATTTCGATTTTATTATTAATAAGAAACTTAATTAAAAATTTAATTTATTTTCAATTGGCAAAAAAGGAATCTTTTTAAAATACTTTTTAGCTTTGGGTAATAAAAAAATTATTATAAGATTTTTGGATTTAACGGATTTTTCCCGTTTTTTTTAATATGCTAAGGCTTTGTTTTTTGTGTTTATAATAATATAAAGCATTTTAATATTAGATTTTTGATTTTATTAAATAATTATATATTAGTTTTGAATGGGGAAATCTTGGAAAATGAAATTAAAATTGATGATTTTATGATAGCTATAAGTAAATTATAAAAACCATTGATTGATAAATGAGAGATTAAAGAATATATATATGCTTTGTTTATTATAATAATAATTATTATTGGCTTTGGCCTTTTATTAAAAGCTTTGATAGAATGGAAATTTTAGTTTAATCTATTGGTTTGCGCGGAAGTTCGAGATCTTTTATAATTAAATGATAAAGCATTTATGGCTTACCTAGAATTGCATTGTATTAAATAGCTTATGGTAGTAACCAAGGCTTGGTAATTAGTTTAAAAACTGGAAAAAGAACTTTATAAGGAAAAGTCCTATTTTAAAATGGGATTATTTAATGGGTTTGTTTTTGCAAATGATATTATTAATAAGTTGGCATTAAAAGAAGAAATTAGGAAAAGCGGGCGTAATATTAAATTAAAGGATTTTATGAATAATAAGATATCAAAGGAATATGAAGACATTTTTACTCTTGATCCCGCTTTACAAATTATTTAAGGCCTTATAAATTAAGCTAAAAGTTCCAGAATAGCCTATGTAAACAAACTTAATTAGGCTTTAAATACGAATATTACAATTATTTTTGATCTTAGATTATTAGTGTTTTTTATCTTGAAACCTTAGGATGTGGCATTTAATAATATCGCAGAACCTGCGATTTATTTTATTAGCAACGACCTTAGTGAGACGCCTTTATTAATTAAAGCAATGCGTTAAATTAAAAAAGGCATGATAAAATAAGCCAAATAAGATTTCCTAAAGTAGTAAAAGGATATTAAAAGTTAAAGTTTTATTATACTTAATTTATTGGCTTAATCCCAAACTTTTAGAAAAATTATTATAAGCTATTAAACATTAGATAGCATTTTTTTATTACCCAAAAATACTTTTTTATTTAAAATCGATTAAGAGCCATAGCCACTAATAAAGATTTATATTAATATTAAGCGGACTTTTATGCCTATTAGCT
Source organism: Helotiales sp. F229 (assembly GCA_002554605.1). Lineage (NCBI taxonomy): Eukaryota > Fungi > Ascomycota > Leotiomycetes > Helotiales > Helotiales sp. F229. The sequence goes on from MXAW01000017.1 coordinate 463,172, forward strand.
TGCAGCAAATTGCTTTTCCCGCTTTTATAATTCTTATTGCCTTAGTTAAGATTTTAGCCATTATTTCCCCAGAATTACTTTTACTTAAAAGAATTTGATTATTTAATGATTATTGAATTATTAGACCTATTTGCTTTAGACAAAGCTTTAACTAATCTGCTGCAAAAGATTTGGAAGCTAAGTATAAATCATTAATAAAAATAATAAAGAAATAAAAAGCCGCAAAAAAAGGAACAATTGTAAATGCTAAAGCGCCAAAAAAGGCTAAGCAATGAATTGTGATTTTGAATTATGGGTGATTAATGATTAATGGGTTGGGGAGTTTTATTTTATTTTTTTAGTTTCTTTTTAATACTTAAATAATTTTCTTTTATAGCAAAGCATTAATGGCATTGAATTTTTTTTTTCTTTTTTTCTTTTTATTTCCTTTTTACAAAAAAATATTCTTATAATATTTTCTTTTTTTTAAATGGCCTTAATTAGTTTGCTCATTAATAGTTTGGGTTAACCACTTTTGTTAATGGGAATAGGTGTAATAGGCTTTATTTTGACCCTTTTACAATGCTAGAGCCTTAGGCAAAAAACCTTAAGTTATAGCTTATGCGACTAATATAAAAGCTTTTAATACCTTTGTAATTTAGAAGAATGAAGACTTTTCTATCTTTGAATTTGACCTTTGTGTTTTGCTTTGGGCTTAGCACCTGAAGCTCAGCTTTACCTAGTTCTTTTGTTTTGTGTTGTCTTTATAATACCTATTAATGGGTTCATAAAAAATATGTTTTACTAAAAATTTAAATAGTTTAAAGCTTTTTTAAATTTTAAAAATCATAAATCTTAAGTTAAAAAACTTTAAACATATTTATTAAAAGCATATTAATAATTTATACGCATTTTTATTTATTAAACTAACTTTTTAATCTTAATAAATAAGTATCCCTTATTATTTTAAATAAAAAAGAACAAAAATCTAGTTTAAAAAACCGCAAAAAACCCCAAGCCTATATAAAACCCAATAAAAATTCACTCATAACTATAAGGCCTTTATAATTCCTTTTAATAAATCCGTTAACAACTAATCCCTCTAAAAGATCTTCCTAATAACGGCACTAGCTTTATTAATAATATCATTATTATTTTTATCTTTTTTTCTACGCCTAAGACTAAAATAACAAAACCTAATTAATAAAATCTTAATCTCTTTATCCTCTTCTTTTTCTTCTTTTCCACTTTTATTATTTAATCCACCCTTTTTTAACAAAGTCTTAAAAGTCATATGAATTGCGTAAACACTTTATGTAATATTAATAGAATATTCACAAAATTTCAGAAAGGCTTACTAAAGAAAAAGAACTATTTCTAGCTTTTAAGAAAGAAATCAACTAAACACTATAATAGAAAATCTAAGGAAAAGCGACACAATAAGTATGCCCAAAGGTACAGTTATAACAACGTAAATTAATAAAAAGGGTATTAACAAAGCATTTACTTTTATCACTGCGGCTATGTATAATAAAGCGCGGACATATAGGAAATAGGGCTTAGCGAATTATTAATTTATAAATATATATTAACATTTATTTATAATCATATAATAAAAATGAATATAAAATATAATAAAGAAATATATATCACATTTATATTTAATAAGTAAGGCCTTAGATTTTAAATTATGCTTTAAAAAATACAAAACTTATAATCTTTTTTTAAAAACGTAAAAATGTGTTTAAAACAAATAACAAAAACATGATTAAACGCTTTTAATCTAAGCTTTTATTACTTAAACGTTATAATTTCTTTGACTTTATTTTAGTAAATATATAAGCATTGTTATTATTAATCATTTCACAAGTTTTACTTTTACTTATAAAAGTTTATAAAATAATAACCTGGGTAAAAAATAAGGCAAAAATAAGAAAAAGAAAAACAAAATAAAAGAACATAAGACGTTTATAAGGAACAAGAGCTTAAATAAAAGAAGGCATACAAAAAAGAACTATACTAAACTCGCCATTAAATATAAGACAATAACAGGTGAATAAAATAAGTAAAGTATTATTAAAATCTAAATAAAAAAATCTTTTAACTTAAGAAAAAAAGAATTTAAACATATAACTTACTATATAAAAAATAACATAAAAGAAAATGTCTAAATAAGCTCATCCTCAGAGGTATTCATTTATAATCACATCATTAATTAACCCAATGTTTAAAACTAAAAAGCATAATATATAAGACATATATAAGAGTAAAAAAAACGGAATATTCACTTAATTGGCATAAAACTTATGATATTTGTCGCTTACTTCTTTAGTTAACTTAAGAGGCATTTTAATAATGAAAATCATTCAAATGATGTGTATAAAAATCAAAGAAACAAAAGACAAAGGCATAGGCGTAAATGTGTATAATATTAATATTAAAAAAGGTTATTATTTATTAAAGTAAACACTCCTTTTATAGTTATTAACCCAATAAGCGCAATTACTTAATCATTAGCCGACGCGCTTGAGCCATCCAATAACACATTAATTAATAAACGACGTATAACAAAATATAAAGTAAATCTTGATTTAACTAATGAATAAGTATAATTCATTTTTATTTTTTATAAATTTAATCTAAAATAATTACTCAATTCTTAAATCACTTAATCATAATATTAACTATATAAATCTGATCTTACTTTAACGCCGGGAGCATTTATGTAAAGCCTCACTATTTTAAACTTAAATCAAGTACTTAAAATCAAATAAAATAACAATAATATACAATTTTTTACTTCTTTTACGTTAAACTCATGATTATATATCTTTTATATATTTTAACATATTAGTTTAATACGCTTTAATTACGTATTTATTATTTACTTTCATTTATTATACCTTATATTCACCACTAAGTGTCGTGTTTACATTAAACGTGACAATTATTTACATTATACGATCTTACCACACGTATTAATTACGCACTTATGTATTTTTTTTTAAATTTATATGGCGCTTATATATAGTCATTTATATAATCTATGATAAGTACACTATGATCTGAGGTATATGATTGATATAATTATCCTTTTTAACTATAATCGCATATTATATATTAAAGATGGCGAGCTTTTAATTATATAGATAATATTTTACCATAAGGGTATGTCACATAATAAGCTCTATTGTTATGTTAACATATTTAATAAGGTTTAGTATATACTTATATAAATATTTCATATATATATCTTTAATTCATAATCCCATCTTAAAAAGGGTAATACTTAATTCAATTCATTAAACACATTTACATACTTCTCACTTCTAATGATCGTAGAGATCTTTCACACCTAAAAAGACCTGCTCCACTTTCCGTATCACATTAGCGGATTTATTAAAGGAAATTACAAAAGCTTTGCAATTTTAAATAAGCTTTTATTAGGTTTTGCATAGGCTTAGGTTTTTTTGCGGTTTTTTACATTAAATTTTTACTCTCTTTTATTTGGAATAATGAGGAATACTCATTTATTAAAATTAAAAAAATTAATTTAACAAATGAAAATGCGCATGAATTATTAATATGCTTTTAATGAATGTGCTTAAAGCTTCTTGACTTAAGATTTATAATCCTTAAAATTTAAGAAAGCTTTGAATTACTCATATTTCTGGCGAAACAGATTTTTTATAAGCTCATTAGTAAGCATATTATTTATTAATAAGTACATAATCTTAAATAAGCCCCAAATAAATTTTTATTTAAGCCATATATTTTGAATATTTATATGGCATAATTTAATAATAATTCTTTTGCCATTATTTATTATGAATTTGATCATTTGTTAATTATTATAAAATATTTTCTAAGTTTTACTAATATTCAAAAATAAGTTTTTAAAAAATTATTAAAACGCCATGGCTTTCTTTCCTATATGCTTAAAAAATAGCAATTCCGCTTTTATTATAAAAGTCATAATTATAAATTATTAAAATGCTTTTTAAATTATTAAACCACTAAACATTAAAATCATATATCCTTGCAATAATTGTTTTATTTTAAAATCATCTGCAAATAAAGCATTAAAAGCAATAAACATAGCTTGTATTTAATTACTTTTAAACATAATCCCTAAAAAGCGCGTTCCAAATAAATAATGGATAAGCCAATATATGGCTATGAAATGCTTTAATCTAAGGTTTGTAGCAAATTATAAAAATAAGGCTATAATATATACAACATCTAATTATACAATAATTGCTATATATAATATAAATCTAACCTTTTTTTAATATACTTTAATAACTTTCTTTAATACTTAATAATTAGATTTTATAAGCTTAATTTAAAGTAGTAAGATTATGGAACACTTCCTATTTGCTTATTTAAATTTATGAATGATCTTTTTAATATATTAATTATAAATAAAGGAAATAATCTTGCGCTTTTAGTTGCACATTATTTTAATCCCTAGGAATTACTTAATATCTCCAAGATTATGTATATTATATGCTTAATTAAGCTTTTTAATAAATTCTTTACTAAGCTTTGCATTATCTCAATAAAAGATCACTTAAATATTATTAACATAAAATAATACTAAAATTTTATGCTTAAGGTCTATGAATATGTAGGGCTTTTTAAAGCAGGGAAATAACCTTAGATTTGTCAAAGTCTTGCTAATATGCTTATACTAAAAATAAGGGAAATCGCGCATTCCGTAAAGTGCATAATTAACCCGCAATACTTTTCCTAGCTCCTAAAATCCAGAAAGGAATTTATAATATACTATTTCCTTATTTATATTTTAAAAAGCATTAATAAATGCGTTAATCACGTCAAAGCACTTAATTTCTAAGTCAAATTCAACTACAAGCGCTATGGCTATTTTAAATAATTTAATTACTAAAATGCTTACATATATTAAAATGATTATAAGTTTGCTTTAAAAGTCTTTGCGCATTATAATGCATAATTAACATTTTAAAATATATTTGTTTTTATTGGGTTTATATTTAAACACCTACATAAGCGGTACAAACATTAATATAATACTTAAATTAAAATATTCCAGCATCTAATATTCATGCTTATTCATATTACTCATTTTCAAATAAGCATTCTTAATAAACCATATTTTTATTAAATAATTCTTAAAATCATTTCATCTTTTAGGCTTTAGCAAAAGATTTTAAACCTTAATTTTAAGAAATAGGATTTTCCCTTTTAATAATAGTTGTCCTCCTAGGTAATCTGCTTAAATGGCTGCTGTAATCATTATATGCATTATCTCTATTATTTGTCTTAATTCTTCCAGCTCTTTTGGAAACATATACTAATTAGGCATTAGTTTATTAAGCACAGGATTTATGTATAACATAAAATTATTGTGCAAATTGGAAAGGTGCTTCTTTTTTAATATATTACCCTTAAGATTGCGAACACTTTTAAGATTAAGGTGTTTTTATTAAAACCTTGTTTTCTTAAGAATTATATTAAATATGGCAAACACTTTAGCATGTTTTTTGGATTATTTTCTTTTTTCTTTTGTAACTTTTAATGACTTACCTTAAATGCTTAAGAATTTTGATTTAATTAGCTAAGCTTTAATTACTACAGCTTAAAAACGCGTCAATGCTTTTATTAATTTAAAAAATACAAATTCTAATTTCTCATAATTTAGGGGTAATACGTTTTAATGTATACTTAAATTATATAATAGGATTTAAACCTTAAATCTTAATGTTTAAGGCAAATTTATTGCTTAATTTTAAAATATATTTAACACTTAATTAATAAATTGTATGCGTTTACTTAAATAAAATGCTTTTAAATTTGGATTTATGGTTAAATTAAGCCTTAAGTCTAATGTATTTAACAATTGCTTTTTTACTTTTTGTGTATTTTTATTCAAAATAAGCATTGTTTTTAAAATTAAGAATTCAATTTAAGTGTTAAGGTTTCTAGTATGATTTTTTACTCCTAAGTTTTATATTTTAAAAGCTTTCGTTTGTTATTTCGTAATTCTTAGTAAAAAATTTCGAATACTTTTTCCTATAACATTTTATTTTTTAATAATTTCATTTTCTATTTTAAAATTTTAATTCAATTACTAATTGGCTCTTTTTTTTAATAAGCTCATAAGTTGGCTAAGTTTCCAAGACTAAAATCCCCTGCTCTTCTTTAAAAAAAGTGTAAAAGTTTTCCTCATTAAATTACATATTGTAAATAATAATAATTTTATTAAGGCATGGCACTTAAATTCTATAAATATTTAAAGTAATATATTTTTATCAAATATCTAATATGCGTATGTGCATTTGTTTTAAACGTTCTTTTGTTCTTTCTTAATGTTTATTTTATTATTAATATATATGCCTTACACTTAAATATATAAATTCTATTCTAATTTGATTTAAAATCAATAATAATTTTTGCAATAAATGCAGGATTATATTATTAAAAATAATTGCAAAATCACTTATTATTTTCTTTAATAGGTAATCGCTAGTCGTTCATACGCTTTGGGCTTTTATTATATAAATGAGTACCCGTAAATGCGCACTCAATACTTAATTTAATAAGGAAATTGGATCCTAATCGCATTTTTACCTCTTTATTGATTGCTTTTTGACTAGCCTTTTTAGCTTTGCTATTTAACTTATAGATTGTAATTAAGAAAAGTTTAAGTTCAATTTCAAGCTTGAAAACCTATTTCTTATATTTTATAAACTCTTTAACTATAATAATAGCCTTTTCTTAATTATATTTAATTTTGCATATTAAAAGTTCAAATTATTTTTAAACCTAAAATTCAAAGCTTTTAATATATTTAAAAACCTTATCATGTTTTTTTAAGCGTAAAGCATATTTAACTAATATCTCAGTATATTTATATTTAAGCATCAGTAGCTAAAACATGCCTTTAAAGCAATTCAAATAATCAAAAAAATCCTATATAATTTTCTAAAATAAACATAATAATCGCTAATAAATCAGGCAAGTTGAATTAGCATTGAAAACATAAGTAAGCACATATTACTCACACTTTAAGTACCTAATTTTGTTTATTATTTTAATATTCCTAACTAATCCAATTAACTTTCTTAATGTATTTAAGCTTAAATAATTAGCGCACAAATGCTATATTATTTTTATATTTAATTAAAGGTTCTTATGCTTTTTAGTTAACTTTAATATTTATCTAAACTTTTACTTTATAATTACATAAATCACAATTTTTATAAAGCTTAAAAGGACTTCATATAAATAGTTTAAACATTTCTTATATTTGAAGAACACAAGGTTTTATTAGCATTTTAGCTGATAAATAACAAAGTAATTTACTATAAGCTTACTATTATTACCTTAGCGCAAAATACAATTCATTTCATAAAACCAAAAATCTTGTTTAAATAAATAAGCTTTTAAGATAATATTAACATAAAATCCCTTTATAACAATTATATTATAAAAAAATAAAATTATATATTTAATTATTATTACCCATAAAGGCGTTTTTCATAATTTAAGTTCTATGCCCTAAAATAGGAAGCTGGCTGTTTTCTGCTTTTATAATATTATTTAACTTTACTTTAATAAAAAATCCAGATTTTAAAAACAAGATATCATTAATTAAATTAATTGCTTTACAATTGTTTAAAAGCATTAAATTGAAAAAAGAGTGTAAGGCATTTCCCCAAAAAAAGTAAACTCTTAATTAAGCCTTTTTCTTAAGATTTAGTAAAAGTATTAAATATATATTATTTTCTAATTCCACTAATTTATTAAAAATATTACTTAAAAATTTAGATTTAGGTTTCCTTAAACTTTTCAAGTTTCCTAATTTTTTAATTAAATCCTTAATTAATAAAAGCAATAACTTGTTTTAGCTAAATTAGCTTTACAAACTCTTTCACTTATCTTTTGTAAATTATTAATGGATTTCTTTAACTTGACTTTTATTTTGCTTTAAACTTAATTTAGGTAATTTATTAAAAAGAATCTTAAAGACTTTCTTATAAATAATAAATAAAATTTTTATATAATAGCTAAGGGACCACTTATGTGAATCTTTAAAACATGGGCATAATCATTTTGGAGTTTATTAATTTAATAAACTCTTAAAAAAAATTACTTTAGGCCTTAAATAAGCTTTTATTCTTGGATCCCGTATTATTTGATTTTTCTTAAAAAATGGCAAAATAATTAACATATAGATTACTACTAATAAGCTTATAATATATTAAATCTATTTTATTAATATAAAAAAACAGTATAATTATTTTAAAATATATGAAAAAGGGGTTTTAAGCTTATTAGCTTTTTTAATCTTTTAATATTAATTAATGAATTATTTATTATTAAATTGTTTAATAATAATTAAAAAGTTTATAAGCCTTTAAAATCCTTTAATATTAATAATCTTATATAATCTGGCCTTTTAAAAAGGGCTTAATATGCCATAATCTATTTGATTAAGCTGATCTTTTCTTTTTTTGCTTAGGTAAGCAAGGTTATGTACTTTTATTTAATATTAGTTTATAAAATTTGATTTGTTTATTAGAGCATAAAACAAAGGAAATAAATAAGCGCTTAAATATTTATGCGCTTTTTTAAAACAAGTTATAATATAGCAATATTAAAATACTTATATGCCATAATTTTTTAGATCTACTTATAAAATTTGAGGTATGTAATTGTTTAAGGTTGTTAAATTACGTAATTTAATTTTCACTTTTTTTTTCGTTTTTAGCATTAAAAATGCATACTTTTAGCTTATACACAATCGTTATAATTAAAGCTCTTAGGATCATAAGAATAAGAGGATTTGAAATTAATTAATTAATTTTGTTCCTATTTAATATGGTAATAATAATCCTACTTTAAATATTATTTGCTAAAACGGCCAAATGATTTAAGTGAGCTTTTATTGTCATAGCTTAAATAACAAGATCTGCGCTATATTAAGCTTGCGTAACTTAAAAGTTAACTTATGATTAAGCAATTTTTACTACTGTAATTTACTTAGCATTTTTGGGAATAAAATTAAGGACTTTCGTAAGAATATAAGCATTCGCTGTATTAAGGTTAATTAAAGGCTATAATCTAAAAATATTTGTACTAAAAATAAAATAAGTATATCAATTGGCCTATTGCTTAGGTTTTTTGCAAATAATATTTGCATTTAGCATTTTAATACTGTTATCATTTATAAATATATTAAAATAATTAAGTAATTATTAAGTAAAGGAACTAAAAAATTAAGAATAAAAAAGGATTATAAAATTAATAAATAAAAGACTTAAATGAAGTCTAATTTTATATATGCATTAAGTAGTGGTAATAGCCTGTGGCTTTTAATTATAATATAAAAAATAAAGCAGGTTTTTTAAAATATAAAAGATTTTTATGATTATTAGAAATAAAAAATATGTAAGTATATTTATTAAATTAAATTAAGCATTACCTTTTTTAAGATAGAACTGTAAACTGGAGATATATACATGGAATACTTACACAAACATACACTAAACCTTATCAGATATGTTGACATAATGGAGCTTATTACGCAACACAATCGTTATCCTATACCATTCCTTAATTAATACCAGCCCTCAGGCTATACCAGCCTCTTATTAATACTAATACTCCCATAATACCATCCACTTAATGGTATCATTAATATCCTGGTGCCAACCGTCTTTTGGTGCCAAGGGGTTTGTAACATTAACCTAGCTTTCTTGCGTGATTTAATAAAATACCTAGGCGCTTTTTAATTTTTAATAAATTGGCTTTTATTTTAAGATTAATTATAATTAATTCTAACGTTAGCTTTTATAAGATAGTTTTCTGATTAATTAATATCCGCATTTAGTTAAATTACTTTTGATTTTGTTATAGGTTGACTTAATGTTGTGCGGAATGGGGTTGCTTACTTAAGCGAGCCCCTATTTAGTATATATCTTCAGTTACGCAGGAGCTTCCCTTTTACAGAATCAGACGCTTTTACCACCACTAAACCTACTACTTTCTTACGTGACAATTAAGAGCCACATTTATACTCAAGTTATTTGTGTTACTTTACAAAGACTATGGTAATATTAAACTATAATATATAAGACGTTTTCCCCTACTTAAAATCTCTTCAGTTTACTTCCTCTTTATTAACACTTCAATATAACTTTTCTCTCCTTCTTTAACTACGACAATAGAGTTTCTAGAAACTTCACATATACGCTTAAAAGACCGAATCTCCTTTCTACAATAGTTCATAGAACTTAAGAGCTAAACTACCTTTTTAAATAATTAAGATTATGTTAATCTTTATAAACAAGACGCTCCACATCTCCTTACTATTAAACCTCTATTATCTTTTACAATCAACAAAATACTCCATATTAAGAATATAATAAGGCTCACGCCATTATAAGAGTAGGATAACGATTTACGAAATGTCTTAATTAAAGGGTAACGCCCGACGGCCCAACAAGCCGTCTTTTAAGACATAAAGAAATAATACCAGTTTTAACAAAAGGAGTTCACTCAAAGGCAAGCTCATTAGACCGCCCAAAAATCAATATACCTTATAATTTAGAGTTAAATAAAGCAAATAATAGAGCCGGCGCTCTTTAAACCTTAAATATAACACTTAACTTTAGAAAAGAAGTTTTCCTTCTAAAATGTCATACAAGGTCTTAAGATTAAGTTCACCCTTAATAACAACGTTATTAAAGAACACGTCAAGAATAAGTACTAACAACTGTTAAAAATGGCTAAGTCTAAAAGTATTACTTTTTTAATATAACTTACTAAATGGTTTATGGCACTCTTTAAAGCATAAAACTATAAGCTCTTTAAAGTTAAAGGCGCTCTTCTAATTAAAGATTTCCTTTAAGTTATGTTTATTAAACTCACACTTAAATGGGGGGTATAATACTTAGACTAATACATTAAAGCTAAGACAATGGGAGAGTCAATGGGACATACTTTAAAACAATACAGGATAATATTAAAAGGGCATTTATAATAAGGTGGAAACAGAAAGCTCATTAGCGCATATACCACACTTAGTCACACTAAGACAACAAGCCAGCACTATTACCCATGACTTAAAGCTAAAAACCAACACCCATGGCCTCCTTTAAAGTATTTAAAGCTAAAGTACGCTTTAATTAAAAAAAGCTCTTTCCCTTTAATTATTCTTATTAATAGTCAATAGGCCTTTCTTAAACTACGCCTTATTGACTCAACCTTCAATAAGCTTCAAGAGACACTTAAAAAGAAAGAGTAGCTATATTCAAGGGTAAATTCAGGGAAACAACTTATATAACACTCACTTTACCTTAAAAATGTAAAATACTAAAATAATAAAGACGTTAAAGAGCGTAAAGTACGTTCTTAGTGTAATATTAAAGACGTTTAAACTTACTAAAGGCAAGGACATTGAGCGACCCTGCTAGTCTAGTTATAACAAACAGTCACTCCTTTACTCGCCCTAAAAACTATTAGCTAAGTAGTTTAAATACGCGGAACAATCAAACGACGGTCCTTAACTGTCTCTTAATTACTTTCTCTTTTAAACCATCCCCTCCCTATTTAACGAGGTTATACACACTCCTTTGCCCCCAGCGCTTTAACTAACTTCTAAAGGGTACATTTCTTTGTTATTATCAAGCTTTTAAAGCTCTCTTATACACTAGTTTCTTTATATAATCAGGAATACACTACACAACTAGGGGGTATGTCGTGCGGAATGGGGTTGCTTACTTAAGCGAGCCCCTATTCAGCATATATCTTCAGTTACGTAAGAGCTTCCCCTTTACAGAATCAGACGCTTTTGCCACCACTAGACCTACTTCTTTCCTACACGACACTTAACGTAAGTTCTTTTTATATTATTTTAATTGTTTCACATAATTTGACTTATAAGGCAAGATTAGAAATCAATTATGGGCTTTCTCTAGGTTTTAAGAAGACTTACGACTTAGGTTCAAGAGTATAATCCGGTATGTCTTCTTTGATGAATCCTAGTACGTCGGCTAAAAAGTAAACAGCGGAATTATAACTTATAATATTGTCTTGTCTTTATTAATATGTTTTATTATCTCTGGTGCCTTAGGTCTTCTATAAGCTTTTTTATTAAGGGCAACGTTTGAAATTCCCTGTGGTCCAGTTTTATAATTCTAAATTCTTAAATCAATTAATTCTCTTAGGCTGCTTTTCTTAATAATTACCTTATTTAATATGATTATTATTCTGCGTTTTAAAAAATAGATTTTAAAGTGTTTAATTGTGTTTTTTAAGTATCTTATAAAAACTCTAACCTTGCCTAAGTTAATAAGCTTGTCGTATCGCTTATTAGCGGGAATCGTCTTTTTGTCTACGTAATAAAAGCATTTGCTCCTTTACTTATAAATGTGATTCATTAATAGGATTTTGTTAATAAAGGCTTTTATTAAACAAGTCTTCTCTTTATTAATTTTAGGTCTAATTACGATCTGGTTTCTTATATAATAGTTGGCTTTGGCACCTTTGTCCTAGAATTCTAATAATAATTGTGCTTCCTTAAACATTATACATATATCAAACTCTACGGTTTAAATTAATTGTTTAACAGGTCCGTTTTAATGTAAAAATACAATGATTATTGATTATGTTAATACTCCGTTTTTAGTTCTTTAATTGTTAATAGTCTTAAGAAGCTTAAGTATATTATCCGATTGTACATGTTTAATCTTTTTTTAAATTAAAGTTTTATAATTGTTTTTTAGTCCTTAAGTGCCTAATAAGCGTTACTTTTAAACTTGATTAATAACACCTAATCTTTTTTTAAACAAATGTCAGTGATAAAAGAAAGGTAATGGTTGCCTTGTATAGTTAATAGGAATAATCCGATAATATTAAATTACATTACATTTAAGATCTCCGTAAGCCATAAGCTTAGCTTTTTAAGAATTCGATTTTTTATCTTAATAATCGCGCACACATCACAAATATTTAGGTTCATAAGAACCGTAATCTTTTTTTTAAACCTTATTAAAGTTAAAATGAGTAAATTGTTTGTGATACTTAAAATAATAAGTTGTTTCTTTTTCCATTATTATTAGATTATTGTTTTTATTATTAATTGTGGTTTTAATAGCTAATAAAGCGTTAATAAATTTCTTAAATTAACTATAATCAATTCCCTTGGCTTAATTAATTACTTTACCTTTAAATTTCCTTAAAATTTGATTCATAATGTAAAAATCATAAAATTAATTTACTTTTAAACCGTTTTTATTGTCAAAGGCTTTATAATAGTCACCTTTACACAACTTCTTTATAAAGACCAAATTCATACTTAGTTTAAGAACATAAAATATATTATCTAAATAATAATAAAATTTATCCACAACCTTAACTAATATTATTCCTTGTATGTAAAAAATATAATATTCCTCCCCCTATCTATATACGGACTTTAAACATAGATCTCAATTCCTTAAACAAATTAAGTTGATTAATCATAAATGAACTTGCTTTTATATTAATTGCCTAGTCTTATGAAACAATCTTATTAATTAATTCTTTTAATAATATGACTTTTTAATGGCATTATTATTGAAAAAGGATATAAACTCAAAATGGCTTTTATTGTTTAAATTGGCATTATTATTAAAGTCTTAAATAATGGCATGTCCTTTGTTAAAAGAGCGGTAAGATTTTTTATAGTTAAATTAAGACGAGTTAGATTTAATAAATAATGATTAAGAATGGCGAGATTTCTTGTTTTAAACTTTTAATCTAAGATCACAAGTCTTTTATATACGTCGTTTTTCCTTTTCCTTATTATTCAGGCGTAGGTTTTGTGTAAATTCCTTATATATAGCTTAATATTTATAGTCGACAACAAAGTAGTCTAATAACCCACAATACTAGTATTCTATAAATACGCCACTAGTACTACGTTCTAAAAAGCTGCTGTTTTATTAAAAGTAATGGTTTAAGTGTTAATACACTTACTTATGCTACTACTATGCGGCATGCGCTTTTTCCTTACCATTACTACAAGGCTTCGAGTTTTATATACAAGATTCCTTCTCTTAAAAAATCTTAATTTTCTTGTTAATTAATAAAGTTTATTATATTAAAAAGCCGTTGATCACCGCAGTATATTGTTTTTGTTTTTAAAGAGCCAAGGTTAATATAAAGAAAAAAGCTTTATTAAGGTACATATTTTTTATTATTAAACTTATTAAGATAATCTTATATTGATATTTCTTGAGCTTTATTCATGATCCATTAACGCTAATATTTTTATTAAATGTAAAAATTTACATACTTGTCATATATTAATTGGCGATTAACGAGCTGGTTTTATTATACTTTAGCTTTAATTGTGTTTAAACAGCCGCGGCGGTTTTATATTTATTGATTAATACGGCGTCGTTTTTACTGAGTCCTTTTAGTAAAAAATTTAATGCCTTTACATTATCTTGTTTCTATTGTTTTGCCTTTTTAAGGTTCTATGTGCCACCAAGTTATTCAAAACCATTAATAATATCGTCAATCGTAAAGCTTAATAGGGTGTTCAATACTAGTGTTCTAGAGTTTATTTTAACTCCTCCCTCTTAAGGGATCCAAGCATACTTTGTCTTAGTTGTTTTAATGATATAATAAACGCTTTTACTCTTAATCTTGACTTTCATTTAGTAAAATTTGTCCTTATAACATTCCCTGCTCAAGGTTGGCAAATACTTAGTGTTTTTACTCATTTTATTTTATAATTACCGTAAAGTATTTGATACGTTTCAACTGGATTTTATTAAAATTAACCTTAGTTAATTTCATATATATATAATCGGCAAAGGTTTATTGTATATGCCGGCTATCAAATTAGTATGTGGAAATTCACACTTGGTGTTATTATTACAAATAGCTTTTTTTTAAAGACTACTTAACTTATTGATTATAAAGCTCCCTCTAAAGGTTTTTTTTAATAATGTATACGAGAAGCTTTTTTGCTTAGCTCTTAACTTATTGGCGCGCTTTTTTAATAGCTTCTCAGCTTTTCTTGTTTAACTAATTCCTTGTTTTATTTATTAGAAATTGAATTAATCGCTTTGCTTTTATTGATTCTAAGTTACGTCTTACCAGGGCTCATAACCTATTAAATAGTATGGCCTTATTTGATATATACACGTAAGTACTAATAATGGTATTTATAAAAAAATAAAACATCAATGGGTGAGATTATATAACTTGATTTTTATTATGTAATTTATAGTAAGAGCTATAAATATATTAAGGGGAACGCACAAACCTCCGTGCTAACCCCGATTAAGATCACCACGTGATACTGCACTGAACCCTTAATATTCTAACAATTTTGTAATTAGCATTAAATCTAGGACTTAAGTAAAGTGTAATAAATTGGCTTATAAATACCTGTTCAATGATTTCCTTAAGATCGTTAATTGTATTAAAAAGACTAGAACTAAACATAATAATCATAAAGCGTTTAATAGCTGGAACAAATCGATTAAGACAAAAAAGCTTAACAAAAAGCAAAAATAAAAGTTCTTTGTCCCGCTTCTTTAAGTCTATATCCTAAATCTGTGGCACGTAATTCTCTCTTATCTCCTCAAATAGGAAGTGGTCTTAAGCATTAAATAAAACGGCTTTGAGCTTGCTTCTCAAGGCTGGAAGTTTTGATGTTCTCGCAAATATTTCGTCTCTCTGGATGTCGGGGTAGTAGTACCTGGTAGCATTACCTATGCATGATCAGTTCTCGGTTCTGGGAATCCTCTGGGTAGTCGTACCTGGTAGTATTACCTATGCATGATTAGTTCCCGGTTCTGGGGACGTCGGGGTAGTGGTACCTGGTACGAAAGGTACCATTACCTATGCACGACCAGTTCTAGAAGATTTCTTCTGGACGTTATATGCTTCTACATATTCTCTTCTGTATTCACTCACCTTTTTGAATTTCACTTCTAAACGCCTTCTCCTTCTAAACATGGTATTATCATTGTCCGTACCTAGAATCATTTCTTGTCAAGCTTGCCTTCCTATCCCTTCAATTCTTGATTGATTTTGGCGCTGCGCATTCGCATTCCTGTTTGTTTTACAAGGGCGTTGAAGAATCTAGACATGGTTCATGGTATGATAACGCCTATGTGGCTTTGATTTCTGACTAAAGCCTTTTGGGTTAGAACGATAAGTCCCTCGCCACGACAAATAACCATGCCATGACGAGGCAAGCCAGCAAAGGAGAACATACTTACAGGTAAGTACTTATTTCAAAACACATATTACGTTCGCTAGAATTAACTTCGCCCGAAGCAGAGGATAGCAGGTATAACGCTTGATAAAATGGTCAGGCGTCCGGTTTCGAGTTTTATTAGACAATTCCAAAAATTAAACTCAACTTGAATTATTCTTTAAGCATGGCACCTTTATTACATTCACAGCCACGGCTTTGCTAACTGCCTTTATACTTGTTAAATACCCAGCTATCTAAATGACTTAAGGGATGCCAACCTGAGATGCCTTTCTTCTGCGCCTGTCATTAATGATGCGAACTTTTTTAAACTTTTTTTTTTATGAAATATATTATGAACATTATGCTACTTGAAAATCATGCGCTTTATATTTGGCTAAGTAGCTGAGAAAAGGTATGATACGATGGTGAATGGGAGGTGGGGAGCCACTTAAACATGGAGAATATGCGAACATGGAAGATTTAGGCATGCGAAATTTCAAATTCCATGGTTACTATACTAGCATAGTGATCGTAGCACAGCTACTTATAATGTAGGAACAATATTTTGGGGTTCTTGAGAAGGTCTAAACCAGAGTCTGAGAGTCTCTCGGCCACGAACATGCTCATCGCATCTGAACTGTGGCTTTTAAAAACTATATAAGTCACCTTCTTCCTAAATACCTTTGCTTTCTTCAAACAACCATGTTTCCGAGACGAAATCGTAAGGGAGAGAACTCTTGAAGACGGAAATGCACTTTATTTAGAAAGGCTTATAAATATGGAGAGCTGAGTGGCGCTGATATTGCATTATTTATTTACTAGTTTGGGCGTTGGTTTATGTATAGATTAATTAATCGATAGTTATTCCTTTTATCATGGGAATATATTGTAAGTGTTGAGACGAAATATATATGTAATGCTAAGAAGAGAATAACAAAGGTTATATCCGTTTCCAATTAATCTATTACAATAAGATTTCCGACCTTGAGAGCAGGAATTTTTGCTGTTGTCACATGCGGTACCATGTTCTAAGTTTTGTTCCCTAGAATCATAGAGCCAAACCTAATCCCCCAATTCACAGTTCCGAAATGATAGATGACTAAGTGAAAGTTTGGAAAAAGTGAAGTATTTCTAATATAACGAGAGTGGTATAAAAGGGCCTGTATCCCTATTGAGGGGGCCGAAGTCTCAACAGGGAATAAAAACCAGGCAGAGAAGGCGATGCAACAAACCCCCATTCCTCCACATGCAAATTGCCAATCTTCTGACACATCTGACATTCAAATTTTCCAAGCTCCAAGTCGGTGTGGGTTCCTTAAGGGCAGGCGTAAATTGACCCTATTCCAATTAGTCCAGATCCAAAGGGTTGACAAGATGAATGGGTTTGTTGACTAACCTGACCATCCAACGTATTCTCCGTTCGCCATAGCAACCCAATAGCCACTCGGCAACTTGGCCCATCCCCTGTTAAAAAAACCTCGTCAGCCACTACTCCTCACAGCAGGAATAAAGTAACGCATCAGGATCGAGAACTGTACTTACTTATCGCCGTTCACGGTCGTGGTGCCGACACGGGTGTAGCAGACAAGAGTGATCTTGGTTCCCTTTGCATACTGTCCAACAGCGGTGCAGCTGGTTTTGGGGCATGTTCGATATCGGAGTCCATCAACCCGGACAGTCGCGGAGACAGATCTCTTCCCAATGTTGCTGGTCTCAACATCTCGCTCCATGGATTTCACAGGATCGACAGTTGGCTCAGCATCCGCTGGCGCTGGGGCAGCGACGGCCAAAAAGGGGAGGATGGCGGCAATGGCGATGGTTGTGAACTTCATTTTGACGGAGTTGATAAAATTGACTGTAATGAGAGTCAGAGAAGGTCTAGAAGATTGCAGAAACTGAGAATGATGAGAATGCTGAGAAGATGCTGTTGTTTGATGTTGAGGTCAGAGGGCAAGACGCGGCTTTATATATGCCATTTGTCGGTCTCAACTCGACCCAAGGCCGGAGGATTCCTGACCTTCATTTCAAAATGTAAGATCTTTTCTCGTCGGCCGTGAGGTATTCATCTCGGTCATGAAATCAAATGTTGATCTGCAACACCTGCTGGTTCTCAGTGGCTTGAAAAATTCCATTATGCATGCCAAGATACCACAAATAGTACCTATTCAGACTTTTCGGAGATCTTGACCGGGGGGGTGGCTAAATGCGGAAATCACGATTCCTTCGACTCCCTCTTGGGGCAGGTCGTGAACATAAGGTTCTTTTGTCAGTTAAAGTTGTGGGGTTGAGGGGGTAAGATGTAAGAATCGGGTGAAATACTTGGCCGAGACTAGAACTAAAAGGTAAGAATCGCCTTAACCGGTGGGAAAGCTGAAGATGCAAAGCTTAAAATCAGCCTCGGCAATTTATCTCCTGTCCAGTCAAAGACGGAAAACAATTCCACCCATGCGCCACATCAAGGGGGTCTGCTCTGGAAATGAACACAGCTTCCTCTTCGGCGAATCATCATGTCCTTGGTTGGTGACCACGTGGTATCTTGCTCCAAGTATTTCATTGAACACTGCCCACGAAAAGCTACAAAGGTTCCTAACCCATGAGTAAAAGTGGATAATGTTGTGTAAGTACAATCCTGAATTTCTTTTATTAGAGTGACAAGTAAATGGAATTTATCCGTCGAACTGAAATGCTTAAACTAATAAAATAAATACGGCGCGCAACAATGTCTTATAAGATAATACCCACAATATAAATACAAATAAGTTCAGTGATTTATACTTGTTTAAAAATTTGATGTTTTATCACCGGCTTAATATATTCTTTTTCTTATTATTTATTGTTTTGCCTTTTAATGTCGTTTATTAAACGACGGCAAAAGTAGTCGGTTTAATACTCTTTAAAAATAATGTTTTATCGCCGAGTTCAAGTAATATTAATCTTTGCTATTATCGGTGCAGTACTAGTGGATCACGTAAAGATATATTAAAATAAAGGGTTAATATAATCTTTAGTAAAATAATGTAACGGTCTGATATTTACTTGGTATAAATATAGAAGGCTGCGGTGGATCTCTAATAATTAAGAAGTAAGTGTATCACATATAATAAAAGACAATTACTAATATGGGTGAGAATATTATTTAAAATTAAGCACAAAGCTCTTATTTAATAGCAATTGTGCCAATCTTATATAAAACCTTTATTCTTTTTAGATCACCATAATCCAAAGTGACCGCATAAGGGTTTCCTTGAATTACCATAATTTTTAATAATTTTATCATATAACCCGCTATTCCATGCCCTATAAAATCCCCTTATCTTGGCTTTTTTATGTAATAAGGCTATTAAGCCTTAAGGCCAAAACGCGCATAATATTTTTTATTAAATATATTCATAACATTATCCCTTTTCTAGCTTAACATGCCCTTATGTTTAAATATATTAAAGGAAATGTTATTAATAGCCCACGGCCATTTTCCCTTTTTATTACATTCTTTTAGCGTAACATAAAACTTAAACGCATTACCTTAGTCATAAAAATTAAAAGGATTAATAAAAAAATATCTCCTTATAAATTCTATATGTAAAATTACTATCACTATATTACTACAGGCCCCAAAGCTATTTATTATTCTTAATACGCTCGTCATGGCCGTACTAAATATAATTTTATTAAAAAGCTCCCCTCCATTGTTTCTTAAGCTTTTATTAATAAGTAACAATAACACCTAAAAAAAAAAAAAAAAAAAAACTATAGTAAAAATCTTTTATCTTAAAAAGCAATAACATTCCTTAAGTAAAAAAAAAAAAATTAAGTTTAAAAACTTTAAATAAGTTAAATAAAAAAAAATATAAAAAAGCAAAGCTCGCCTATTTAAAGTCTAGCGTTATAAGCCTATTAAAAGCCTTTGCTCTTTTAAAATCTTTTGCCATTAATTTTGCAGCTTTTAAAAAACTGCTTAACTCATTTTGAAAAAGCTTAAATTTTATTAATAAAAGTTTTAAAATAACTTAAGGCAATGAAAACTAAAATTAAAATCCTATGTGTTTTTTGATTATAAGTATCCCTTTTATTTAATCAAATATTTAACTTTATCATAAAAATTCTAAAAATTAAAAATAGCCTTTATTTTATATTTAACATTTGGATTAATCAATTATATTTTGATAATAAAGGCAGATAATACTTTTAATAATATTGATTTAAGAAGAGATATATGAAATATTAAGTAAATATTTATTATTTTTAAAAACGCTAGTTAATAATTAATTAATCCTTTGACTTTCACAATTTTAAATGGCCCTAATTTCTTATAATCCAACTTATAACTTAATCATTTGATTACAATATTTTTTTTAAAATAAATAAACTTTATCCCCCTCCTTAAGCATTAATCCCATGCTACGCTTTTTATTATAATAAATCATTGATTTTTGTGTTATAAATAAAATATCGACTAATAATTTTTTATGCAATTACTTTAGTTTGTTTTCTTATAAAATAGCTTCCTGCGTGATCCCTTAACCCATAATTGATATATTATATGTTATTAGATTATACCCATAATTTGCGTAAAACAGCAATACTCTAATGGTCTTTTAATTCGCGTTATTATATGTAAATTAAGTAAATAAGAATAATTAAACCCATTTGTCTTGTTTATAATTCACATAACATTAAAAATAAGTCTTTATTATTTAATTAATTTGTTTTGTTTATGTATTTATTTAAGGGTAAAAGGCTATTAACAATTTTTGTTTTATCCTTAAGAATATAATCAAAGTTTTCTAAAATCTCAAAATAAAAAGCTTGTTTTTATTTAAAATAATCTTATTTAATATTTTATAATTTATGAAAATCGTTTAAAGAAATACCTGCGCTATAATAAGCGCATTTTGTGTTTTTAGTATTAATATTATATATGCGTATTGTTGTACAGAATAGGGGTTTGTCGGCTGATAGCACCAACAAAGCCTTAATAGCGCTGCAGCCAATTAAGGCTGCTTATTTAATTAGATCTTTGAAGCTCCCTCTTAAGGGGAGCTTTATTATACTCCTTTATAATTCAAGACTTTCACACTTCCTAAAGCTCCTCCCCTACGGTGCTTGATAATTAAGAGCCACAGCCTTATTTCATAAATTATTAAGGTATAATTATTATAGGTTGAGAAAAGCAAGGATAAGTATTAAAAAATACTTACCGCTATTTAAAAAACTTTTCAAAAGCACATATTCCCCTTTTTTTAATTTAATAATATTTTTTCAAACTTTTTAAATATTTAATAATAATAAGATATTTTTTTAAAACATATTAATTAATAAAAATAATGCTTTATTAAGCGATTATTGCCAATAGCCGTAATAATAAATAAGATTCCAGTATCATGCCCAATTTAAGGGCATTATTAATTTTGTTAACCTAAATGAACATAACGTTTTAAACCTCCTTAAATCTTGATCAGCAGCTCCTAATATTAATAAGTACATATAAATTAAAATAAATCATTGATTTGCAAAATGAATAGTATTAATAAGCAATAGCAAATGAAAAATGTATCATAAATAAAAGATTGCTAATAAAAACAAGAAAAGGGTTTTTATAAAGCTTTTATAAGTTACCAAATTATAAGAGGCAATCTTTAGCAATATTAAAGAAATTTGGGAAGCTTGCACAAAAGAATTCCAAAATAACCTTGCCCAATGAATGCTTTTTAACATAAAATATTAACACTTATTTAATTAGGTTAATAGTACTATTAATATATTAATCTTAACAAACGCTATCAATAATAACAAATTAAAAAACCTCATTAAACTTCAAGCGTTGGTTAAATTAATTAAGCAAAAGCTTGCTTTTTTGAATGCTTTTATGCTATTATTTATTATTTTAGATTATTAAGAAGCTTTAATAAATGCTTTAAAAAAAAGAAAAAATGAATGCTTGCATTTAGCATAAAAAATAGCAAAAAAGGTATTGTCTTATTAAAGCATATAATATTTCAAAAGTTTAAAGCATTTTAAGCATTTAAAATTTCCTTTTTATAGCTTTAGTTTATGCTAAAACATAAGCTGCTTAAGCTTTAGCCAATATTATTAAAAATAATGTTTTAAAAAAGGAATATTATATAATGCTTAAAAAATATGATTTAGCTTTTAAAACTAATTTAAAAAAGCATTTTAAAAATGGTTTAAAAGGTGAAAAAATAACAAATAGGTTATACGCCTTTTTTGAAAAATGTTCAAAAATTCCTAATAGCTTTAAAACTACCTTTAATATCAAAAGCTTGAATATTTATAATAAATAAGGCTTATTCAATTAATTTTATTCCAAATAATCAAAAAAAAAGCGATTGCCCTTGCAATTTCAAAAATGGCCATTTTTAAGCATTCATCAAATGCTGGAAATTATGGTATGCTTATAATAGCGGCTATGTAAATAAACTAAAAAATTGCCTTAATAATAATAAGGTTAAAAAAATTTGCAAAAAACTTAAAAAAGCAAAATATACTGAATTATAAAAGGAAATTGTTAAGGAAAATTGGAAGATCCTTTTTATTAATTAAATTATTAAAAGCATTGCCTTAAACAAAAAAAAGAAAAAAAACCATTATTATTAATAAACAAAAGCAAATACCTTGGAAATGTTAATGCTGCTATTATTAATTCAAAGCTATTTAATATTAATAAAGCAATAGGACTATATGCCGCAAATTTCATTAGTAATCCATATGCATTCTTAAATAACATATTTATAAATAATTGCAATGCTTAGCATTTTATTAATAATAAAAAAAAGCTTATCCCAGGCATTTTTATGAAGTTTAAAAACAATAACTATATGGAAATAGGTATATAATGCCTTCTAATCATTAATTGGGGCCAGCAATTCTTTAAGAATATGCTAAAAAGCAAAAACAATTCAAATATATAAGACTTGATCTTAAGTAATATTATAATTATAATTGGTTTTAATATTAATATTATTTTTAAGGCGCTTTTATTAAATATTAGGATTTGGTATTTGGGAAAAGATATTATATTAAGGTATAAGAAAATTTAAAATAGCATAATGCTTTAAAAGCTAAAGCGGAAATATAACCTTACCTTTTTTAAATATAAGCCTCTTAATTACTCTTATTGCTTATATAACCTAATAATAATAAAGCGCCTCCCAGTTATAATATATCCAATTTTTTATTATAGCTTAAAATAAGATTTCCAATTAAATAAAAAGCTATTGCAAGCTTGTTATATAATGCCAGAGGTATAATACTTAAGAATGGGCCATTTTAAAGAAAAAGCATTTTAAGCGCTGCTTTATGTAAAAAAAGGGATAAAATTTAATAAAATTTTTAGAATTGAATGTAAAAATTATGCTATAACATATATTAAAAACATTATTTTAAAAAGGGAATTTAAGAATAAGGCGGCTAAACCATTTTTCAAAATCTTTTAAAACCTATTTGATTTTTCCTTAGGCTATAATAAAACGCAATAATTATTAGTAATTAAAAATAAGTACAATAGGAAGCTATTTAGCTGGACCTTAATAAGCAAATTGCTAAATCATATTATGCTAATATTATAAAACTTTAAGCATTGGACTAAATATTAATATGAACTATTTATATATATTATTAAGTATAATAATAATACTTTTATTATTATAATCTTTAAAATAATACGCTATTAGAATTGGATAACAAGAGAAAAAATTAAAGTGGAGAACCCCTTAGCACATATTAAAAAATCAATTAACGATTTAAAGCGCGCAGAACAAAAAATTATTACTAAATTTATTAAAATACGCGTTTAAGCAAAACTCCCAAAAAATTATATTCAAAAATATGTAATGCAGCAATTTACTTATATAATAAGGCATTACTTGCATAATAAGAAATGAGGAGCCTAAATCAAATGTTTTAGGAATGGTTTTGGGGCTATTTTTAATAATATAATCCATTAATTATAAAAAGGTTATCAATTAACGTAAAACCAAATTAAAGCGGGGAATATGCGTATAAAGCGCGTGCTTATTTAATAAAAAATAATAGAAAAGCCGAAAAAATAAAAGAGGCTTTAAAGTCAATTTCAAAAGATATTTAAATTATTTGGTTAATTATATTGCTTTTAATATATACAAAATTTGGTTGCCTTAGCTATGCTATATTATTATAATATGCAATGTTTGTTTTAATGAAATGAAGTTTTATTTTTTGAATAAAAAGAAATTAATTGGCCAAATCGCTTTTTCCTTAAAAAAGCTTATTATTATAATATAAAAAAACAATGTTTCCCTAAATATAAGGTTTAATATAAGCAATATTATAAAGAATATTGCGAAGGAATGAATGGCCGCGCTAAATGTTATTATTAAAATGCATGCTAAAAAACTAATGAAAATAAAAATTATTATATTAAAGGTGCTTCCCCCGCTTATAAGAATGCTTTCCTTAGTAATCAAACCACTTGCAACAATACCAATAGACCTTAATTCTTCTGAATTATTAATAAGCTTGGGGGTAACGGAAAGTAAAATGGTTTCTTATAAAAACCGGGAGGTAAAGAGCAATAAAATGATTTTTTATAAAAGCCAAAAAGGGGAAAGCAACAATATGATCCCTTATAAAAGTCAAAATTTAAGGGTGAATAAAGTAGTTTTTTATAAAGACAGCATTAAGAATAATAATGGAATTTTGATTTTTTATAAAAGGTTGAATTCAGGTGTTTTAAGATTTGCTAAAAATCAAATAATTAAAAATTAGCTTAGGAAAAACGCTTTATGTAATAAAAGTATAGATTTAAGTATTGAAAAAGCGCGTTAAATATATTTTTAAATTATAATATTAAGTTAAAGGCTATAAAACCTTAAGCAGCAAGTCCTTAAATTATTAAAAGCTTTGCTTATAGCAATTGGGATAAATAATAGTTTTTAAATATTAGCCAAAGCAAGCCAATAATAGCAATAAAAATAAGAATATGACCAAATTTATGCAATATAAAAAGTATGGAGGAAGCATAACAAATTTGCAATTTGGGGCTATTATTTTGTAATAATAATTTTATAATAAAATAGCCATTTGCGCATAATGGAATTTGCTAGCACATTTTATAAAGCTATTTTAATGCAAGCAAATGGCGAAAACATAATTATATTGCATATAATAATAGTAATAGCTATTTTAAATATTAAAATAAAAGCAAATTTTATAATTGCTTTTAATTTATATAACCCATATTAAAGGAAGCTTTTAAAGGCTTTAAGAAATTAGAATGAGCTAAATAGCCATGCTTGAGGCAAATACTTTAAAAAAGATGCTAAAAGAAAGATTGCTAATTTAAAAGTTTGATATTGCTGAAGAGTGATTTTTAGGAAAGACGCCATTATATAGCCTATTTTATTGAAATAAGTTTTTATATATAAAATTGACTTAGCAGGCAAATTAATTTGCTATTGCTTTTGCATTATAATATAAGGGAATATGCAAAATGATTTAATAATTTTTTTGATATATGCTGTAATATTTGTAACATGCTTTTTTAAAGTAATAATGGCATTTGCAATATAATTTAATTTAGAAATAAAGCAATTTAATATAATTAATGCATTTGTTAATGCTAAATGTAATAAAAAAAGCGCCTTAATATTATGTTACTTTTTAGATAGCTAGAAAAAACCTAAAATAATAATGGAAATTAACCAAGCATTGTATGGCCTAAAAAATTCCCCTGCGCTATGATATAGCAATTTTGCTGCAATATTAAGCAAATTAAATCTTAATCCCTTGGCGGAGGAGCCATATATTTTTATAAATTCTAATAAAATAATTTTTGTGGCGTTTTATATTAATAATATTCAAGTTTTGTATTATGCCTTAAATAATAATAAAAAACAAAAAATTATTAAAAGATTGCACTCAGCCTACAAACTTATTATATTGGGAAATATAAAATAATTTTTAAGGGTGCATATAATTAAAAATTGGTTTGCAAAAACGGTGTTTTTAATATATAACACTTATATAAAAAAAGTGGCTCAAAAATTTAACATAATAAATGGGAAATGCCTAAGCATGCTTCTGCTAAATTATAACTTAATTAAAAATCTCAAAATTGCCACATTAAAGCAGATTAAAAAATATTAAAAAAGGTTAGATTAGTTTTATACATAACTATTATGCTAAAATCAGATATCGCATTTGCAGCGTTTTAGTTATTGCATTTTTTAATAAATCCAAGCGCCTAATACGCAAAAGCAATTAAATAAATCATTAAATACTTATTTGAATTATACTTTTTGGCAATAGTTTATTAATATAAAAATTAGGAAATATATTTATTAATAGCCTTAAATGCTTTATTCGCAAATAACAAAAAATCAAAACGCTTTTCTTAGAGTTTTATTATAATATTATTTAAAGATGCAATTATTTGGAAAGCCTTAAGGCAAAATACTATAACTATTTTAATAATAAAAGCGGAGTTATTAAAGGTAATAAAAATGGCAAAGGAGGTAATAGCACTCCAGCGCTTTTTTAAAAAATTAATACTTAATATGGGAGCTTTGTGGAATATATTTTATGATAATAAATAAACAATTTGATTAATAATTAAAAAAAACCAATGCATCTTAATAAAGCTAAAACATATTAATATATAAAATATATGATTACAACAAAAGCATAAAAAGGGAAGCTTTTAGGTGATATATTCTCCCATTAATAATATGCTAGCAAATGGCTTAATAAAAAATTTGTTTTAATAAAAGTTTAAGGTATTTATAGCTTTTTTAAATTTTCAAAATGCTTGAGCTATTATTAAAAAGCTTATTTAAGCTAAAAATGCCAAGGCATATTTATATTTATATTTAATATATTTCATATATTATTTTAAATTAATATTGTAAAAAAATAATAAGCATAAAGGAAAATTATATGAATTTTAAGAACCTAATTCTAAGTTGCTATTTTGGGGTTGCAAAGCTGCTTTAATACACCTGCAATTATATAATAATATTAAAATAATATTCTTAAGCTACAATTTTAAGATTGCAAAGCTGCTTAATTACCAAAATAATGTTTTTAAGCTATGATTTACAAATTGTAAAGCCATATTTATTTATAAAAGTGGGAGCAAAAAATTCATTAATTACCAAGCAGCGCCAGCCAAAACATTAACCTCTGCCAAAGCAAAGGCGCAAGCGGTAGCATGCGCTGTAATAGTAGTAATTAAAGATTTATTAATATTAATAGCAGCAGCTATACTATTATTATTACCTACCTTAGCGCCAAAAACAGGGCAAAAGGGGGGCATGGCGATCTTTTGGCAAAAAAAGGCTATAATATATCAAATATTATCTTAAATTAATAAAAATAATACTTATAAAGCAATAAACCAAAAGCAAAATTATTCTTTTCCTTATTCTTATTCTTAGTTTCCTTAACCTTCTTCTTTTTTAAAGCAGCCTTAATAGCAGCTTAATAAGCAATAAGGGCCTATAGCTAATTAGCAAGAGCTTTATATATTATTTTTACATAATATTCAATATTACATAAAATAATTGTCGGTGCAGTACCGGTAGATCACGTAAAGATATATTGAAGCAAAAGGGTGTTACGGACCCCTCTGCACCAATGAGTAGTTGGCACCAGGATACTGATGGTACCACCAAGTGGATGGTATTATAAGAGTATTAGTATCAACAAGGGATTGGTATAATTTATGGGCTGGTACTAATTAAGAAATGGTACAAGATAACAATTGATACCATTGCACACATTGTAGTTGCGATATTAGCTATAATAATAATCTAAATCATAGTAAACATTAGGTCACGTGATGGATCCGTGGATCCTGGGATCCCGTATTAATAAAAGGGATTTAGGGATTTGGGGATCCAGCATCTTAAGGGATCCAGGGGATCCAAAGGAAATGAAGGTTTTATATAAGACTGGCACATTTGCCATTAAATAGGAGCTTTATGCTCAACTTCAAATAATATTCTTAATCATATTAATAACTGTCTTACCCCGTATGTGATAACACTTATTTCTTAATCATTAGAGATCAATCGCAGCCTTCTGTATTTGCACCAAGTAAATACCGGATCGTTACAAAGGGTTAATATAGTCTTTAGTGAAATGGGTGGTAAAATCTGTGTATTCCTAAGAGAGTGGGAGAGATCCCCTATTATATACTCCTCTAAATGACCCTTATAATAGGTCCTTTATAACTCCGATTACCCCTTAAAACTATTAAATCTATTACTTTTAATAGCTAAAGCATAACCCTTAAAGATTATTATAGTATTACTTAAGTGGCGCTCTTTATATAATATGATAAGATTATATAACCTTTGTGGACTAACACTGGTAATACCTTTTTTAAAAAAAACAAAGAAGAATTCTAATATAATGAGAAGAAAGCAGGGGTAATGTAAACTTTAATAAGCCAGAAAGAAACGTTTTATAAAAATAATGCGTTAAAGAGTATAATAATACGTAATATATAAAAGAAAAAGAGTTAAAATAATAATAACATAAGAGATATAATATTAAAATCATTAAAAAAAAGACCAAGAAATACTAAGAAACAAAATAACGTAATAACTTATAATAAGGGCCCAAAAGAGGTTTAAAATCTATTTGTAACGGCTTTATACTAATTATATTAAGGGAATTATTAATCCGGGGCTAGAAATCAACAATATATAAGTTAAACAAGGTCCATTAACAACTTAAGCAAGGGCCATGGACTTTTTTATTATCCCCTTATTTTATATATACCTTAAGCGTTCCTTAGAAATTCACTCTTCTTTTTTTAATAATAATAAATTACCGTTAATATATTAAAATCTATTGATTTTATATTAAAGCTAACATAATCTTAAAAACCTTTTAATTAATAACTTTAATTTATTAATAGTAAGTCAATTATCCCTTATATTAATACTTAGATTTGTTTTAGGGCCGTTTTAATGTTATATCTTAATATTAACAATAACGTAATACTAATTTTGGTGCCATTTGGCGCCTTCGTAGTTATTTACCGTAAATGTTATGTTTAATACGTCCGCGCTTAGGCGCGTGGTTTAAAACACTCTTGTGTTTTTAACAACTCTAAATCAAAAAAGTGCAATTATTATATTAAGTAAAAGAAAAAATGCCGCCTTGTAAGTAAATTCCTAAGGACTACCTATAATCCCGGCTTATAAGTCAACTATAGATTCTAAAAGGGATTTGAATATATTCCGTATTTAATATAAATATAATTCCCTTGGTTTATTAACACTGAGTTCAATACTTTAATTTGTATAGCCAACGCCAAATCATTTGTTTTAACAAACCTTTTTATTATCGTAAAGTCAATTGCCGCTATGTTATTAATTGTTTTGGCGAAGGCATTAAAAACAAAAGACTAATTAACGTTTGCTTTATTAAAGGAAACTCGGGCCTTTTAGGTCAGATTAGGTTAGCTTACTAATACTTAATTAGTATATAACCTGGTGTAATATCTGATTTTAGTTAATAACTGGTTTGAATATAAGACTTAAGTATTTAGGTTAAAAAGATTATAATGGCTTTAAGCCACATTAACGAGATAATATCTAGCGTTTACACCCAGGTTATAAAGGCTTAAAGTAAGCGTAAGGCTTTTACTAAAGCAGGACTTAATAATAAACGCCCTTATCACGGTATACCTATAATAAAGGAAAAAGAAGAGAGTTTAAAGCTGTTTACGGATAGCCCATACAGTATAGATAATAAATAAGCCCTGTTTCAGATTGGCTTTATAATAAGTTTTTTATAATAATGCTTTTTTTAAACCTTTATATAAGAATAGCCCTTTATGATGAAACCGGCAGTTAAGTCCCTGTTGAAGTGTTATTATAAGGCCACCTATTAGTGCTTTAAATTAGAAGGTAAATAAATACGAATTTAAACTATCTTCCGTTTTTATAAACTAAATAATCATAATATATAAACAAGTAAAATAAAATGAGTAAATAAAATAAAAAACGTATTTTAAAAAAAGTATACGTAAAAAAAAAGTAATAATTATATAAACTCCTCCGTTACTAATCCGAATTAACCTTAGTAAGCCTTTAAACCCATCCCTCTATTTTAATAATGAGTGTGTTAGTATTAATAAAATCCTAAAGAGCCTTATTTAAAGTAACTTTTGTTATGGCATTAGTAAGGTTATAAGTACTATTAATCCATTGTATTTCCGTAAGTTCCTTACGCTTATATAATTGGCGAATTGCCATTATGTCAATTATTAAACGCTTTTCTTTTATAGTACTGAGTTTAACAATACATTTATATAATAAAAGAAAATTTATATAAACGATAATAGGAAGCTTTAAAAGATTAAGCTTATTAATTACTATATTAATAATAGTCGCTATGGCGATTAACATATTAACGCCGGCAATTATAATATATAACTTCAAAGCAAGCACTATACAAGTAATTCTTTTACATTTAATGAAACTAGTATAAATGATGTTATCACTAAGAGTAAACTTTACATCCCCTTTTAATTCGGTTTTAATTATTATTATAAAACTAATTTAAGAACTCAGATTTTTATTATTAATAAAAGAATTATTTACGAAAACGTAGATTTTTACTAAATATAAGTTTATGGGAATATATCGTAGGCTTTTCTTTAAATTATCCATTTATTATTAAAGACGTAAATTCAAGGCTTTAACGTTATCCATTATAGGATTTTAATATTAAGCCGCCATTAAGAAATTGAATGTGGCTTTTAACTAATAAATCGTAATAATATAGGCTCTACGAGTACGTTGTTTTATGTAGGCCTTTTTATAATCACTCTTTCCAGTGTTAATTAACTTGATTCTGGCTCCCTGTCCCTTCTAAGACATATAAAAATCGTCTCCCTTTATAATAATAATATAACCATTAAATATAAAAGGTTTAGAGGCATTTAGGACCTAAATTGGCTTTATTAAAAAGTTCGCGTTTATAATTTCCGTTTATTCCTTAATTAAGAAGTCGTTATCTCTTAAAATCAAGATGTTATCCATCTGTATTTTAATCATTCTAAATTTTTGACTATTTCTAGTACTAATTAATAAGTAAAGATTGTACGTAAAGGTCTCCATTTATAATTTCTTAATATAGTGTTTGTGATATGTGTTAAACCAATGATTTTTTGATTTTGGAATGCCATATAATAAGAGTATTATTATAAACATTATGCCAGGAGGGAATTTATTTATAATCTCCTGGGGAGGCCATATAAAGATGTCTCGAAGAAGCCTTATTTATGCCTAAACATAGGCTTGGGTAATATCCCAAAATATTAAACGTGATTTAAATCCGTTTTAAACCTTTTTTAATTATTTAATCATGAATATTAAGAAAATGAGCAATTATTGATTTACGCGTTAGATTATTAAAAATTAAATTAATATTTCCCTTTTACTTTTATTATTAAAGCATTAAACAACGAATCTTGATTTTTTATATGATGTTAAGGTCTTTTTGCCTTTTATTTTATTTATTATTTTAAATTTAAAAATGCGTTGGCCTTTTATTTTAGGGTTATCCTTTTAAATAAGTATAAAAACCCCTCTTTTAATAAATGCCTTATACTTTATTTAACAAGATTATTAAAGTAATGCTTTAAAAGTAATAATCTTGCCTTTATTCTGAAGTTTAATAAAAAGCTCTTGATTTTTTGTCTCTTTTTTAATTAAAAACACCTTAGTATTATAATTGTCATTAATTATTAATAATCTATGAATGAGTTATATAAATAGGAGCTTAACGATGATCTGGGATAGTTTTAGAATTAATCCGGGTATACTGTTAACTAATAATCTGGGATTAGTAATGATTTTGGTCGATTTAGGTATATTATTAATTAATGATCTAAGATCAAGAGTTATTCTTGTGAAATCCTTTGATAAATTTTCTTTTTAACGCTTAACGCCTAGCATATTTGTGTTAAATAGGTGTACAAATATCAATCGAAATGTATAAATCTGATTATTATCTATGGTGATTTTATAGAATTTGTTATTTATTCTTAAGAATTCATATGGTCTTCTTTATCCTTTTTTTTTCTTTTATATTAGGATTTGATCCTTTAAGTGTAAGTTATGTATTAGAATAGTATTAGGGCCGTTTTAAGTTATTAACGTATTATTAATTTTATAAGTCATATGCATTCGTTTTATTTTCTTTATTACCTTTTTAATGATAATGGCGCGTTACTTGATAAACGGACTTGAAAGGTTTAACTCCGTTATTTTAAAGTAGGCTTTAAAAACAAGTAATATAAGAATTAACCCATTAAGTCTAGTTATATTATTTATTGTTTTAATTGTCATTTATAGTTAATTTTTGTCATTTAGCTTAAGGTATTTTTTTTATAATAATTTCGTAGGTACATTAGAGTGGATAATAATATCTTTTCATTTTATTAATCAAGTGGTGCATTTCTATAGGGATAAGCTTTGGAGTATTTTTAATAGAGCATAAAGAGTTGCGGAATTTTTTAGAGTTGAAATTAGTCTTATAATTATATATAACAAAGTTAAGGGGTTTAATGTATGTGTTCATTTATATTGACTTAAAAGCATTGAATGTAACTTAAGCCGTGGCTGAATCGGGTCTTTTTTAGAATAGCTTTGTTATTTCAGAGGCAGTGGCTTTATTAACTATGTAAAGGGCATATCTCTTTTTAAACTATATTATATTAATATAAATTATGTGGTTGAAATCTACGTTATCTTATAATTTAAATTAAAATTTATGTAAAACATTTACGTGTTTCTAGTAATACTTACACATTTCTTTAACTTTAAGTATGATTTTAAAGTCAGGGATATAGCTAGCCTAGTTTAATAAGTGTTGTAGGCGTTACACTAAGGGGTACCTAAATCGCTTGTATAACCTCCGAATCTTTATTTTAATTAAATGACACGTATTAATCGTATTAATTAACAAATCTAATAATTACTAGTACTAGTTTAAGAGAAGCCATAAATGGCTTTGTTTTTGTATAATTAAGTGTTTTTTTTACCTTGAATTAATACATTTTATAGGTTGTTGTATTAGGCATTGAGTTCATTTAGTTATTGTAGGCACACTAAGAATGGGATATCCGCATTCATAATTATAAACTCCATTAGTCTAGCAAAAGTATTAATCGTTATTATTCTTATAAATAGGCGGGAACCGGTTTTAAATATGATTTAATTTTACTTTACTTAGCTTATATTAAGTTTAACGTCTTAAATCCGTTATAAAGCTCGTAACTGGTTAATGCCTTTAATGTTTTTGTTTGAGGCTCTAATATTAATAAGTAAATCTTGAAAGAATCGATTTATCTATTACGTTATGTAAGCCTTATTTCGTAAAGGTTTCTTAATCTTATTCTTTAAAATGTAAGCCGCTTTTTGTTTCTCAAGCTGTGATAATACCTCTTGTGCATTATATTTAGTTTCGTTTATTATAAATATAATCGTGAAATTCGCTGTATTATTGTTATTATTATTATTTGATTCTCTTTAAAAATTATTGTTATTTAATAAAGTATTTGATTTGTCATTATAGGGTTTATCCTTATGTCCTCTGGACTGGGTCTGATCTAAGTCTAAATCAGGTCCATATTTTTTAATATATATTAAGTAGGCTTTAAATGAGTTCGCTATAGCTTTTATTTCTTCTGCTTTTTAATCAGCAAAGTACTTTGTTTTTATAATATCTTGTTTTTCCTTAAAGTATTGATTATTATAGCAATCCTTTTTTTTTTATAAATTATGTACTTAGTATAGCTTGGTTTAGGCCGGAATTTGTCCCCACGCTTATTATCTTGTGAGAATTTCATTCTTTTATTCAAATAATATGCATTTCTATTGGTTATATAAAATTGGTAACAATTTAGATTTAATCCAAAGGTCTTTCTAACCCGTGATCTTGGCTCATATATCATTTTAATATCAATAATAAAGCGGAGGCCATCTATTAGGATAAAAAACGTTAATAGTGCCTTAAATAAGGCCATTTTAAAAAGTGGATTGCTTAATATTCCTTATAATAGTTTATCTTAAAGCGTTTTATCATTCTTTATATTATTATCCTTAAGACTTAATTAGAGACTCTATAATTCCTTGGCAAAGTTCTTTAATTGACTTAATACTAGTTTACCCTTTTAGTATGATTTAGCTTAAAATAATAAAAAAGTTAAGCTGAACCATTGGCTAAAAAACTTATTCGCACGCTTTTTTATTTTAAAGTTATCTTAGGTAATCATAATAAAATCCTTAAAAAAATACCCCTTGTTTTAAAAGTACTAATAATAATACGTATTAGCTTCGTTTTATAATATAAATAAAAAAGCTTGGTTTTAAATGGAATTGTTAACGAAAACTTATTAACATAAATTAACAAAAATATGTAATTTCTTATTAAGGTAATCTTTAGCGCCATTATATTAAAGCTTTTTTGAGTACATTTTATTAAGATTTACTAAAAACTTGGCTTAGTCTAAGAATAGTGGGTTTATTACGAACTATAAAGGCCATATTAGTTTAGAATGAAGTCTAATAAGTCTTAGTGCCATTATAAAAAAAGGTAATATCTTATCTTTTAAGTAAACACTTGGCAATAGTATTAAATTAAGTAATGTATTATCATTTAGTCTTTATTCTGGCTTATCTTTAAATGGCCTTTTATTAAAGGTAAATAAGAATTCCCTTTTTAGATTAATAGGTAGCATTATATCATATAAATCCTCTTTTATGATATTAATTTTAATAAAGGCAAGGGTATTAAGCGAGTTATCTTAACGTTTTAGTGTAATACCTAATGTTTTTCCTCTCGACATTAAAAGTGTTTAACCCTCTTTAGTCTTTGGCGTAAAAAAGAAAGGGGTTTACGCAAGTATAAAAACCTTTGATTAATCTTGGATAGGCCGTATAAAAGGTATAAATGTGTTTTGAACGTGATTTAAGACAAATCTTAGGTATATCTAATCTTATATTTTTAATTGTTCTTTGGGCCATTCGTTTTTATTAACCCTTATTATTTCTTTTAACGCGTTTATAACCTCTATTCGTTTTGCTCTTTATACATAATAACCGTGGAATTTAAAATCATCCCTCAATTACGCCCTCTCTTATTTATAAATCTTCTTAAAGTCAATAACTATTCATTTATTAAAGAACTCCTAAAAATCCTAAAACAAGTACTCTCCCTTCGTTTTCCCGTCATAGTAGTACTTATGAAATTCTCGCGAATACTTCGTGTGATTGGCTAGCATATCATTAGCCCTTAATAATGTATTATCCATTAGTTCTTAAGTTAATGGAATAATACTACTTTTTATATACTCCTTTACCGGCTCTACAATGCGCTCCCCTAATTAAGACATCATATCAAAGTAAGTTCAAAGTCAATCCGAATATAATTCCTTAAATAATCCGTTAATCCGATTTTAAGATATTAATCTAACAATTGTCGTCAAATAACTGTCGTATTATGTTTATTATAGGTTATATAATTATTGGATTTTTAATTGATTAAAGTGCCTTCATCAATGTCCTTAAAAGAGGGAAGTTATCTGTCCCTTAATTTAGTTAAATGGCTAGGCCCTAATTAAAGATACAAATAATTAAGTGCTTTGAGTTAATTTTGCAATTTAAGACCTTACTATTTGTGATACAAATTAATCACTAATTAATATCAATATAATACCAATGAATCACGTAAAAATATATTAAAGCAAAGGGGTTAATATAATCTTTAGTAAAATAAGTGGTAAAATTTGTGTATTTTTAAGAGAGTGGGAAAGATCCCCTATTATATACTCCTCCAAATGACCCCTATAACAGGTCCGTTACAGCTCCAACTACCCCCTAGAACTATCAAATCTATTACTCCTAATAGCCAAGGCATAGCCCCTGAAGACTACCATGGTATCACTCAAGTGGCGCTCCCTGTATAGCATGATGAGATTACATAACCCCTATGAACCAATAATAATATATATATACAAAGGCTCTTTAGCATTAATTTTGCCATCAAATAAGCAGCAAAAAAGGCGGCAATAGCCTAAGGCGCAATAGCGCAATTAGCTTTATTATTTTTATAATAATAAAAACTTTGCATTAACAATGCCTTATTATAATAAAAGTCGCCTAATGCGCTATGCATGCCATTGCAAATGTAATAAAAGCATAGCATAGCATAAGCTTCCTTAATCATAGCGCAATGTTAAAAGGTTAATAAAAGCAAAAAAAGCAAGCAAAGGAAAGGGATAATAGTTCAAAAAGCGCCGGCCAATTATATTATGCATATTAGCATATTAATTTCAGACTTTTAAATATTTAAAACCTACTTTCTTTTTTTTAATGCCTTAAAGGCAGCGGCAAAAGCGCGTTTTTTAAAATAAGCCATTTTTAATAATATAATTGCTAAAAAACGCAAATTCTTAGCATAAAAGCTTTAATATAATTTTACTTGCTTAATTCTATTGCCCTAGCAATAATGCTTTTATTATAATCAATTATATTAATACTATTCCCAATTATATAATAATTTATATTTATATCATCATATTATATAAATTACATTTAAGCATTCTTATTGCTTTTATAATTACTTTTAGCCAAGGGGATATATTATATAAAATAGGGGTTTATTAGCTGGTAATACCAACAAAGCCTTAATAGCGCTGCAGCCAATTAAGGCTGCTTATATAACTAGATCTTTGAAGCTCCCTTTTAAAGGGAGCTCTATTACACTCCTTTATAATTCAAGACTTTCATACTTCCTAAAGCTCCTTCCCTACGGTGCTCGATACGTATTTAATAAACCTATTTATTATAACATAAATTAAATTATATACAATTCTTATGGTTGGATCTTTTAAAAGTAATAATTTGATTATAAAATCCAAAGCAATTAACTTCCATAGGCATAATAATATTACTAATAATTTCATAAGCCCTTATAAAGCATGGTAAATTGCCTTATTCTAAATGCATATATTGTATAATAATACCACATCTTTAATTACTTTCTTTATACTTAAAAAATAATATTCCTTAAAAAGTCTTAATAATATTTTAACAATTTCTTAATGTCCATAAGCTAATAACCCTTATTATTCTTTAATAAAGTCTATCTTATTCCATATTAAAACATAAACTTATTTTTAATATAAAAAAGCTCTAATAATAATAAAAAAGAATCCTTTGTTTAATTATCTTTTTTACTTAATTATTACTAAATTCTAATTATAATTTTTTCAAATTTTCTTAAAAAGGCGACTTATTACTACTAATTATTTATAATTAATAATCAGCAAATTACCATTTTTTTATAATATAATATAAGATTTATGTATTTTATTCGTAAAATATTCTACTTTTTTATTTAAAACATTAACTCAAGCGTTTTCCATTTCTTTAATATTAAAAATTCAAAATTTAATAATAAAAAGCGTTTTATATCAGCAAATTTAATATTAGTTCAGTTCCTTAATAATAATAAAATAAATGAAATTCTTATAATCTATTAGGATTTATACCTTATAGGCGGCGTTCTTAAAATAAACCTTTTATTTACGTACTACGTTTATAATTGCCAGTAACTTTTTATTATAAATATTATAATACAAGTTTTGCTGATAATAATTTCCGCAAATAATAAATAATTAATTGCTATCTGCCGTCCTCGCCTAATTGGCTAAATACGGCACTAATAGTATAATCTTAAAAATCCGTTTTTATGCGTATTTCCTTATTAGATGTAAAGAATATGAGAATAGGTTTTTTAATAAATATTTCTTAAAAGCTTTAAAAGCTGCGTTGGCTTTTTTTATTCACATATATTTTTTGTCCTTATAGGTTAATTTCATAAGTACTTTAGTAATTCTTAAATAATTTTTAATAAATCGTTTATAAAGGTTAGTAAATCTAAAAAAAATTATAATTCTTTAATATTAATAAGTTTAGTTTAATCAATAATTGCTTTAATCTTTTTAAAATTTATAATTAATTTAATAGTAATAATCATATAACCTAAAAAGGTAATTTCTTTTATATGAAAATTACATTTCTTTAATTTAAAAAGTATAAAAACGACTTTTAATTTCTTAAAAATTACTATTATATCCTTTATATGTTATTCTTTATTCTTAAAATAAACTAAAATATCGTCTAAATAACAAATGTACATTACATCTAAATATGGCCATAAAACATTATTAATTAAATGTTAAAATATAGCCAATGCATTGATTAAGCCAAATAGCATGATCATATACTTGTAATAATTAAAACGAATGTAAAATGCTTTTTTTATTTTTTTTATTTTTAACTATTTTAATAAAATTATATACGCTTTTTAAATTAAGCTAAATAAAGATTTTGGGCCCTGCGAGCTTATCTTACAGCTTTTTAGCTAATGATAATGCATAATAATCCTTTTTAATGGCATTGTTTAATTAATAATAATTAATGCCTATTCATTGTTTATTATTCTTTTTTTTTCATAAAAAGAACATTACTTCTTCACGGGGATTTGGATTCCCTAATAAATTTTTTTACTAAATATTCATTAATGTATTTTTTAATTGTTATTAAATTTATTGCCAAATATTTTTTAAATAATTAAAATATTAGCTTAATACCTTTTTTTAATTTGATCTAGTAATTGTAGTTCTAATGTTTAGGTAAAGCCTTAATGCTTCGTTTTTTTAAATAATGCCACAAACTTGTAATATGCTAATAATATATCCTTTATTAATGAACCCTGATTTTGATATCTGATTTATTTTTTAAAAATAACGCAAATTTTTTAAACAATTAATGTTCCTGTTTTGTTTTAACAGTAATTTTTGCAATAATTAAATATTAATTATTTTTTAATTTAATTGATTTTTAGATTATGATTTTTTATTCAAGGAAATTCAAAAATAATATTATGTATCCCAATTCAAGTGACATTAAATCGGATTCTTTTAAAATAGCCGGTGATGCCTATATGTAAAATCTAAATTCGCATATTTATTATCCCATTAACGGTAGTATTCCTATTAGTAAATATTAGCTGATATTCTTTTTTCCTAATTTTAATAGGTAATAAATGCTTAAATATAATAGTAAAAAATATAAAATTCCCTTATGCCTCAAAATCCATTATAGCCTTAAAAATTACTTTTTTGATTTTTGCTTTTATAATTAAATGGCAATTCCTTATTATCACTAATTAACGTATAAGGAAATCCTTTTAATAAAAGTCTTTTATCAAAATATTTTTTCAAACCTAATGATTTAATTCCATAACTATAATCATAAACAGCTAATTTATTCTTAAGATTTGGACTAGTAAAATAAATCGTTTTTAATATATTTAGGTATTATTAGTTATATTAAACTAAAAGCGCCATTAATTGCCTTTTAACATAATTTCCCAAAATTCTCCTTTCTTTAGCTTATTCTGGCTTTTAAAAATAAGTAAAAATTCTTAAGAAATAATCTATATATAGGTTTAAAAACAGCCACTACTATACTCAACTTGTTTCCATTTAATATGTTTATAATTTTAATAAATTACCTAATATTTCTTACTTTATTATAATCCTCTTATAAAAATCAATTCTAGTTTCTTATAAATAACCCTTACGATCTTATTAGTTTAATATTAAATGTTTAAAGCCTAAAAATGCAAGTTCTCCTTTTATTAAATAATTTCCTAAACCTTGTTTTATAATAAACTAAAAAAAGATGGGTAAAATGGGTTTAAATTCAAGACTTAACAAAGCTCCTTGTTTTCTTATTTTTTACTATCTTATGCTATATTATCATTATTTTTTACTTGGGCATAAATTCCATTGTTTTTAAGCTTATTAATAATCATTTATTAAAAGCTTAAGGCGTTAAGCTGCCTAATGGGATATAATAACATAAGAATGCCGGTAATATTATAAGCGCCCTATCTTATTGCATTAATTTATTTCTTTTTTAATCAAGATTTCTCTTAATAATAGGAACTAGCCATATGGCCTAAAAACCATATTCAAAGCACAACTTATCCTATCATCATTTATCTATAACTTTCTTAAAAAATCCGCTATTACATAACTTTCCCTTGGCTTATTTTAAAAAAAATAGTATTCAGTTTCATTTCCTTAAAATAAAAAGGTTTTTAGGGTTTATTATGGTTTTAATAAAAATATTGCCCTTTTTATTTAAGGCTCCGCTTATAAGCTTAATTATTAATTTTAATCACAAGCTTAATCAGTTCTTAAAAATCGTTTAATTATTTCAAACAAGTAATCTTATTCTTAATATTATTCTTTAGCCCTTTATAATAGCGGTTTTTTTTTAAAATATTCTCCCCCCATTTGATTTATTTAGTATATTGCTAAAATTTCGCTATATAATTTATGCAAAACCCAATCTACCAAAATTTTTATATATTATACATTATCATATACGTTATCTTAATATTGCTAAAAATCTTAATCATAAATTCTTTTAAGCCTTTAAGAAATAAGACCATTTTTAAGTAGCTTTAAAACCATTAATTATCACACTTTTCACTAAATTCTTAGTGGCTATATAATTATTAAAAAATGATTTCATTTAATCCCAGGCCGCCCCTTTAAGTAAAATAATAATCCATAAAACTTTCTTAATTTTAAAAATAAATTGTCTTATATAAAATTTAGTATATATATTAACCTAAATTATTTAATACTAATACTTATTATAATTGCCATTAAAAGTTTTTAAAATAAGAACCTTAATGTTTTTGTTAATATTGCCTAAAATAGTAATAATAACGTCCTTATTGGATATTGTCTTTTTAATAAACATAATATACGTAAATTAGTACTTTTAATAAAAAAATGCTCAAAATGTAATAGTTCAATATTTACTTAATGTAAATATAAAAGGCTGTAATGGATCTTTAATAATTAAAAAAGTAGATGTATCACATATAATAAAAGACAATTATTAATATAAATAAAAATATTATTTAAAATTAAGCACAAAGCTTTTATTTAATGACAATCGTGCCAGTTTTATATAAAACTCTTTTTTGAATTATTATAATTTAAGGTGACCGTATAAAGGTCTCCCTAAATCACCATAACCCTTAATAATTTTATTACGTGACCCGCTATCCCGTGCCCTACAAGATCCCCTTGTCTTGGCTTTTTTATACAACAAGGCTGCCAAGCCTCAGGGCCAAAACGCGCGTAATACTCCTTACCGGGTATGTTCATAACAAATAAGTAATAAAATCTGTGTTCTATCAAAAGAGTGGGAAAAATCCCCTATTATATACCCCTCCAAATAACCCCTATAATAGCTCCGTTATAACTCTGATTACCCCTTAAAACTGTCAAATCCATTACCCTTAATAATCAAAGCATAACCCTTAAAAACTACCATAGCCTCATTTAAATAATACTCCCTATACCACACAATAAAATTACATAACCCCTGTAGACCAACACCGGCAATACTTCTTTTAAAAAAACAAAAGAATTTTAAGATAAAAAAAACAAGGGTAATATGAACTCTAATAAACCATAAAGAAACGTTTTATAAAAACTATGCGTTAAAAAATATAATAACACGTAATATATATAAAAAATAACTAAATAATAATGACATAAGAGATATAAACTTAAAAATTATCAAAAGAAAAATTCAGAAGATACTAAAAAACAAAATAAACATAATAACTCTTAATAACGGTTTAAAAAGGTCCAAAATCCATTTATAATAGCTTTATATTATTTATATTAAAGGAGTTATTAATTTAAGGCCAAAAATCAATAATATATAAATTAAGCAAAGTCCATTAATAACTTAAATAAAGTCCATTAACGTCAATTAAACCTTCTTATTATCCCCTTTTTCCATATATACCCATAAGCCTCCCTTAAAAATTCACTATTTTTCTTTTAATAATAATAAATTACCATTAATATATTAAAAATCCATTAATTTATATAAAGGCTAACATAATCTTAAACATCTCAATTAATAACTTTAATCTTTTAATAATAAATCCATTATTCCTTAGATTAATACTTAGATTTATTCTAAGACCGTTTTTAGTACTATATCCTTATATTAATAATAACGTAATATTAATTCTAGTGCCATTTGGTGTTTTCACAGTTATCCACTATGAATATTACGTCCAATACATCCACGCCTAAGCACGTAATTCAAAGTACTCTTGTGTCTTTAATAATATAAAATCAAAGAAGTGTAATTACTACACTAAACAAAAAAAGGAATATTGCCCTATAAATCAAATCCTCAAATACTACTTATAATCCAAAATCATAAATTAACTATAAATCTAAAAAGGGTCCAAATTTAGCCTATATTTAATGTAATATATATAACTCCCTTAATTCGTTAACACTAAGGTTAACACTTTAGTTTATGCCACTAATACCGAATCATTTATCCTCGTGGACTTCTCTACCGCCGTAGAGTTAATTACCATTATGTTATTAATTATTTCAATGGAGGCACTAAAGACAAAAGACCAGTTAACGTTTACCTTATTAAAAGAGACTCAGGCCCTTCAGGTCAGATTTAGTCAATTTACTAATACCTAGTTAGTATATAACCCTTTCTAATATAATACCCGCTTTTAATCAATAACTATTCTATATATAAGACTTAATCCTTTAAATTAGAAAAATAACAGTGGCTTTAAGCCACATAAACAAGGCTATTTTAGACGTTTACGCTAAAACTAAAAGGGCTTATAATAAGAGCAAGGCTTTTATTAAAGTAAGACTTAGTAATAAATGCCCTTGTCGTAATACTCCGGTGGTAATAGTAGCAAAAAAGGAAGAAGGTTTAGAATTATTTATGAACGGCCTATATAGTATAAGAAGTAATAAATAAGCCCTGTTTTAAATTAGCTTTATGGTAAGTTCTTCGTAATAATACTTTCTTTAAACCCTTATATAAAAATAACCCTTTATGATAAAACCGGCAATTAAGTCCTTATTAGAGTATTATCATAAAGCCGCTTATTAATACTTTAAATCAAAAGGTAAATAAATGTAAATTCAAACTGTCTTCCATCTCCGCAAACTAAATAATTATAATATATAAACAAATAAAATGAAATAAATAAATAAAATAAAAAACACATCTTAAGGAAAATATACACAAAAAAATTAATAACTATATAAAACTCCTCCATTATTAATCCAAATCAATTCTAATAAGTCTTTGAACTTATCCTTTCATTTTAACAATAAATATATTAATATTAATAAAATCTTAAAAAGCCTTATTTAAAGTGACTTTTATTATAACATTAATAAGGTTATAAGTACTATTCATCCATTATATCTCCATGAATTCCCTACGCTCATATAATTAACAAATTACCATTATATTAATCATTAAACGCGTTTCCTTTATAATACTAAGTTTAACAATACATTCATATAATAAAAGGAAATTTATATAAACGACAATAAAAAACCTAAAAATGTCAAACTTATTAATTACCATATTAATAATAATCGCTATAATAATTAATATATCAACAACAGTAACTATAATATATAACTCTAAAATAAACACTACACAAATAACTCTCTTACACTTTATAAAACCAGTATAAATAATATTACCACTAAAAGTAAACTTTATATCCCCTTTTAATTCAATTTTAATTATTATTATAAAA
Organism: Helotiales sp. F229; assembly: GCA_002554605.1. Taxonomy (NCBI): domain Eukaryota; kingdom Fungi; phylum Ascomycota; class Leotiomycetes; order Helotiales; species Helotiales sp. F229. The sequence goes on from MXAW01000017.1 coordinate 507,135, forward strand.
CCAATCTAAGAACTAAAATCTTTATTATTAATAAAAGATTTAGTAACAGAAACTTAAATCTTTATTAAATATAAATCTACAAGAATATACTATAAACCTCTCTTTAAATTATCCATTTATTATTAAAAACGTAAATTTAAAGCCTTAACGTCATCTATTATAAAATATTAATATTAAATTATTACTAAAAAATATTAAATATGGCTTTTAATTAGTAAATCGTAATAATATAAACTCTACAAACACATTACTTTCTATAAGCCTTTTTATAATTACTCTTTATAGTGTTAATCAGTTTAATTCTAACCTTTTATCTTTTTTAAGACATGTAAAAATCATCTCCCTCTATAATAATAATATAACCATTAAACATAAGAGGTTTAAATGTCGGTGCAGTACCGGTGGATTATGTAAAGATATATTGAGTAAAGGGGTTAATATAGTTTCTAATGAAGTGGGTAGTAAAATCTGTGTATTATTAAAAGAGTAGGAAAGATGCCTTATTATATACTCCTCCGAATGACCCCTGTAATAGGTCCGTTATAGCTCCGACTATCCTTTGGAACTATTAGATTTATTACTTTTAGTAATTAAGGTATAACCCTTAAAAATTACCATAGTATTATTTAAGTAATACTCTTTATATAGTATAATGAAATTATATAACCCTTGTAGATTAACACTAGTAATACTTCTTTTAGAAAGATAGATAAGAATTCTAATATACATCAGCAAAAAATATCGGCGCCGAAAAATTAATTAATCGGCCAAAGCGGCCATTTTAGCAATTTGGCGCTTTTAACATAAAAGGCCGCCTTTTAGTGAATGGGTCTTTTTTTTGGCGGCCTTTTGGCGAATTAGGCCGAAGCTTAATAACCTCCATGCCGATCGGAAAGGATTATCGATTTATCCGTTCCAAAGCTGAAGCTTGGCTACACTTTGGCGTGTACAGCCAATAAACTAGCTTTGCTAAGCCCACCACGTTATGAATATCCACGCTAATAAAAATCTAATAAGCGCACTAGCTTTTTTAAGTAAAGTTTAGTTTAGGTAAGTCAATCACGTGTGTATATTCCCATGGTATACCCCTTAAATACCTTAAGTACTTAAAGCCTTAAAAATTTTTTTTATTATTATTAAAATAAACACTATAAGTAAATTTTGGCGCTTTTGGCGCTTTTGGCGCAGAATTTTTTTTAGTATACGGCCTTTGTCCCCAATTTTTTCAATATATAACTTTTTAGCCAAAAGCGCTAAAAGCGCAGAAAGCCGCCGTTGGCCGCCATTTGCCACTAAAATTTTTTGCAGATGTAATAAGAAGAAAACAGGGGTAATGTAGACTTTAATAAATTAAAAAGAAACGTTCTATAAAGACGGTATGTTGAAGAGTATAATAATACGTAATATATAAAGGAAAAAGAGTTAAAATAATAATAACATAAGAGATGTAAAATTAAAAATCATTAAAAAGAGAAATTAAAAAATGCTAAAAAATAAAATAAACGTAATAACTCGTAATAAAGGCCTAAAAAAGGTCCAAAATTTATTTATAATGGCTTTATATTAATTGTGTTAAGGAAGTTGTTGATTTAAGGCTAAAAATCAATAATTTATAAATTAAGTAAGGTTTATTAACAACTTAAACAAGGCCTATAAATCTTCTTATTATTCCTTGTCACGCAATCAGCGCCATCATTATGTCAGCATATTTGATGAGGTTTAGTATATGCTTGCATAAGCATTTTATGTATATATTTTTAGCTCGCAGTCCCATTTTAGAAAAGGTAATGCTTAATTCAATTTATTAAATATACTTATATATTTTTTACTTTTAATGATTATAAAGATTTTTTATATTTAAAAAGATTTGCTTTATTTTCCATATTATAATTAAAAGCCATAAGCTATTACCTTTATTTAATGGATATACAAAATTGGATTTTATTTAAAGCTTTTTATTTATTAATTTTATAATTTTTTTTATTTTTAATCTTTTAATTTTTTTGCTTAATAATTGCTTAATTACTTTAATATATTTATAAATAATAGCAATATTAAAATATTGAATGCAAACATTATTTGCAAAAAACCTGAGTAATAAGCTAATTAATATATTTATTTCATTTTTAGCGCAAATATTTTTGAATTATGGCTTTTGATTAATTTTAATGCAATAAATGCTTGCATTTTTGTGAAAATTCTTAATATTATTTTTAAAAGCGCCAAGCAAATTGCAGCAGCAAAAATTGCTTAATTGCAAGTCAATTTTTAAATTGCGCAAGCTTAATATAGCGCAAATTTTGTTATTTGGGCTATGGCAATAAAAGCTTATTTAAATCTTTTGGCCTTATTATTAAATAATACTTAAAGCAGGATTTTTATTATCATATTAAATGAAAATAAGGCCAAGCAATTAATTCCAAATCCTTTTGCTTTTATGATCCTAAAAGCTTCAATTATGGCGATTTTATATAAGCCGAAATTATGCACTTTTGATGCCAAAAATAAGGAAAAAAAATAAAAATCAAATTGCATAATTTAGCAATCCTAAATAATTATATACCTTAAATTTTATAAATAAATTCAAAAAACCATAGCATATAAGTATTTTAATATTATTATATTATAGCTTATTTTGGAAAAGCGCATGAATATTTAAGCGCTTATTTATTTTCTTTGCTTTGTGTTTTAATAAATGGATTAAATTTTGCAAGCTAATATTAAACAAAAGTATATAGCCTTGCTTGCTTAAGCAAAAAAAGGAAAAATTAGCTTAATTAAATGAATTATAGCATATTAAGCTTTTTTTTAAAAGGCCAAATTATATAAGATTATTAATATTAAGGAATTTTAAGGGCTTATAAATTTTTTAATTGCTGCTAAACAATTTGATAATAAATGATTTATTAATTAGTATTAAAAGATTAAAAAAGCTAATAAGCTTAAAAACCCTTTTTTATATATTTTGAAACAATTGTGCTGCTTTTTTTATATAAACGAAGTGAATTTGATGTATTACAAGCTTATTAGTAGCAAATCATATATTAATTATTTTGCCACTTTTTAAGGAAAATTAAATAATGCGGGATTTAAAAACAATAGCTTATTTGAGGCCTAAGGCAAGAAATCTTTTAAAAGCTTATTGAATTAATGAGCTTTAAAACGGTTATGCCTATGTTTTAAAAATCCATATAAGTAATCCTTTAGCTATTATATAAAATTTTAATTTGCTATTTGTGGGAAAGTTTTTAAGACTTTTTTTAATAGATTGCCTAAACCAGGTTTAAAGCAAAACAAAAATCAAGCTAAGAAAATTTATTAATGATTTGCAAAGGATAAGTGAAAGAGCTTGCGAAGCTAATTTGGCTAAAATAAGCTTTTGCTTTTATTAATCAAAAATTTAATTAAAAAATTAAGGAATTTAAAAAGCTTAAGAAAACCCAAATTTAAGTTTTTAAAAAATATTTTTGATAAATTGGCGGGATTAAGAAATAATGCGTTTTTAATGCTTTTACCAAGTTTTAAAAAAGGGGCCTAATCAAAAGTTTACTTTTTTTGGGAAAGTGCTTTATATCCTTTTTTTAATTTAATACTTTTGGATAATTGTGAAGCAATTAATTTGATTAATAATATTTTGTTTTTAAAATTTGGATTTTTTATTAAAGCAAAGCTAAATAATATTATAAAAGCAAGGAGCAGCTAGCTTTTCATTTTGGGGCGCGGAATTTAAATAATAAAAAACGCCTTTATAAATGATAATAATCAAATATATAATTTTATTTTTTATGATATAGCTATTATAAAAGGATTTTATATTAATATTATTTTGGAAGCTTGTTTATTTAAGCAAGATTTTTGATTTTGCAAAATGGATTATATTTTGCGCTAGGGCAATAATAGCGAGCTTATGGCAAATCATTTTATTATTTATTAATTAAAATGCCAATAAAATCTTGTATTTTTTGAATATAAAAAACATTTAAATTATTTATATGAAATCCCTTTAAATTTTGCAGAAATTGTGATTTATGCAATTATAAAGCAAAAGCTTAAATAAGCATTAAAGCCAACCCAAAAGCATAAGAATTTTTGATTAAATATGAAAATAGTGTGGCATTTGCGCGCTGATTATTTAGGCCTAAATGCATTAAAAAAGTTAATTAGATTAGCTAAAAATATTAAAATAATAAACAAAGTTGAACGCTTAAAATGTAAGCAATATGCGCTTATTTATGCTTTTAATTTTAATTTTGCTTACCTAATTTATTAGCAATTATTATATTTATTTTGAAAAATTATATAAAATCTTTTTAATTATTTGGGTTGCTTTAAAGGCATATTTTGGTTGCTAATGCTTAAATATGAATATAGCGGAATGCTAATTAAATATGTTTTGCGCTTGAAAAAGCATAATAAGGTATTTAAGTATATTAAAAGCTTTGAATTTTGGGTTTAAAGGCAATTTGGACTTTTAATATGCAAAATTAAATACGATTAAAAAAGGCTATTATTGCAATTAAAGGATTTATAAAATATGAGGAATAGGTTTTCAAATTTGGAATTGAATTTGAGCTTTTTTTAATTGCAATTCATAAGCCAAATGGCGATGCTAAAAAAGCTGATTAAAAAGCAATTAATAAAAGGGTAAAAATATGGTTGGAATTTAATTTCCTTATTAAATTAAGCATTGAATGCGCATTTGCGAATATTTATTTATATAATAAAAGCCTAAGGCGCATAAATAATTGGCAATTACTTATTAAGGAAAATAATAGGTAATTTTGCAATTACTTTTAATGATATAATTTTGCATTTATTGCCAAAATCATTATTAATTTCAAATCAAATTAAAATGGAATTTATATGTTTAGGTATAAGGCGTATGCATTAATAATAAAATAAGCATTGGGAAAAAATAAGAAAGCGTTTAAAATCAATGCATATACGCATATTGAATATTTGGTAAAATATATTGCTTTAAATATTTATAAAATTTGGGTGCTATGCTTTAATAAAATCATTATTATTTGCAACATGCAATTTGATAAAAAAAGCCTTTATACCTTTTTTAAAAAAAAAGCAAAAGATTTTAGTTTTGGAAGCTTAGTTGATTTGCGAGCTTATTAAATAAGAGAAACTAATCGGCAATTGGATTAAAATTTTTAAGGCAAAAAATAAAATTATTAAAAAATAAAATGCTATAGGAAAAGGCATATTAAAATCTTTTTTAAAAATTATGAAATAGTAAACAAAAGCTTTTAAAATATAAAACTTAGGGGTAAAAGATTATGCTAAAAACCTTAGCATTTAAATTGGACTTTTGATTTTAAAAGCAATGCTTGTTTTGAATAAAAATGCGCAAGAAGCAAAGAAGCAATTATTGGGTGCATTAAACCTAAGGCTTAATTTAGGCATAAATTTAAATTTAAAAGCATTTTGTTTAAATAAGCGCATGCAATTTATAAATTGGGCATTAAACATATTTTAAGATTAAGCAATAAATCCGCCTTAAGCATTAAAACTTAAGATTTAAATTTTGTTATATAATTTGAGTGCGCATTAAAACGCATTATCCTTAAATTATGGGAAATTAAAATCCGAATTTTTTAAATTAGCAAAAGCATTAACGCGCTTTTAAGCTGCAGCGATTGAAGCTTAGCTAATTAAATCAAAACCCTTAAGCATTTAAGGCAGGCTATTAAAAGTTGCAAAAGGAAAAGGAAAACAATTTAAAAGATATGCTAAAGTGTTTATTATATTTAATATAATTTTTAAAAAAACAAGATTTTAATAAAAACATTTTAAATTTGAGGGTATTTATAATTTTGGGGATAATGCATTAAAAAAGAAGCATTTTTTTAATTTGCATAATAATCTTATGTTATATATAAATCTTATGCTTAATGGATTAATGCTTAATTAGCATATATTTTTAAAAAAGCAAAAAGAATTAAAATAAATAATAAAAACAATGCATATAATGATTGCGGCAACTATTTAAATAAATTGCTTAGGAAAATAATTATTATTAAAAAAAAAGATCCCATTTCCTAAAATCAAAGTTTAAAATCTTTTGCCAAAGCCCAAAAGGTGAAACGATTTTAAGAATTATTTAATAAAAACGTGATTTATTAAAAATGCTTATTTAAAAATAAATAATATAAATAAGCATAAATGCTAAACGCCAAAATATTTTAATTTAAATATTATATTAACGCTTGTATTGCTTATATAGGTGTTTAAATATAAATTTAATAAAAATGAATATATTTTAAAATGCTAATTACATATTATAATGCGCAAAATTCTTTAAAGCAAATTTATGATTATTTTAATATACGCAAGCATTTTGGCAACCAAATTATTTAAAATAATTATAGCGCTTATAATTAAATTTAATTTAAAAATTAAATGCTTTAATATGATTAACGCATTTATTAACGCTTTTTAAAATATAAATAAAAAAATAGTATATTGCAAATTCCCTTTTGGCTTTTAAGAACTAAAAAAGGTATTGCGGATTAATTGTGCACTTTATGGAATGCGCAATTTCCTTTATTTTTGGTATAAGCACATTAATAAAACTTTAATAAGTTTGGGGTTATTTCCTTGCTTTAAAGAGCTTTGCATGTTTATGGACTTTAAGCATAAAATTTTGATATTATTTTATATTAATAATATTTAAATGCTTTTTTATTAAGATAAAGCAAAGGTTGGCAAAGAACTTATTAAAAAGCTTAATTAGGCATATAATATGCATAATTTTGGAAATATTAAGCAATTTTTAAGAATTAAAATAATGCGCAATTAAAAGCGCAAGATTATTTCCCTTGTTTATAATTAATATATTAAAAAGATTATTTATAAGTTTGAGCAAGCAAATGGGAAGTGTTTTATAATCCCGCTATTTTAAATTAAGCTTATAAAATTAAATAATTAAGCATTAAAAAAAGTTATTAAAGCATATTAAAAAAGGATTGGATTTGTATTATATATAGCAATTATTGCATAATCAAATATTGCATATGCCGCAGCCTTTTTTTTATAATTTGCCATAAACCTTGGATTAAAGCATTTTATAGCCATATATTGGCTTATTTGATATTTATTTAAAACGCGCTTTTTGGGAATTGTATTTAAAAGCAATTAAATATAAGCAATGTTTATTGCTTTTAATGCTTTATTTATAAATAATTTTAAAACCAGGCAATTATTGCAAGAATATATAATCTTAATATTTAATAATTTAATAATTTGAAAAGCATTTTAATAATCCACGATTATAATTTTCATAATAAAAGCAGAGTTGCTGTTGTTTAAGCATATAAAAAAGGAAGCCATAGCATTTTAATGATTTTTTAAGGACCTGTCTTTGAACATTAGCAAAATTTGGGAAATCTTTTGTAATAATTAGCAAATGATTAGGCTTATAGTAAACGATGGCAAAAGAATTATTATTAAATTTTATTATATAAATATTTAAAACATGTGGCTTAAATAAAAGTTTGTTTAAGGCTTGTTTAAGATTATGTATTTATTAATAAATAATATGCTTGCTAATGGGCTTATAAAGAATTTGTTTTATTAAAAATTTGAGCAATTTAAAGCTTTTTTGAATTTTAAGAATTATAAATCTTAAGTCAAAAAGCTTTAAACACATTTATTAAAAGCATATTAATGATTTATGCGCACTTTTATTTGTTAAATTAATTTTTTTAATTTTAATAAATGGGTATCCCCTATTATTTTAAATAAAAAAGCAAAAAATCCAGCGCAAAAAACCGCAAAAAAAAACCTCAAGCCTATGCAAAACCTAATAAAAGCTTATTTATAAGCGTAATGCCCTTGCAATTCCCTTTAATGAAGCCGCTAATAACTAATCCCTTTTCCTTTTAAAAATCTTTTCAACAATAGCACCAGCTTTATTAATAGCATTATTATTATTCTTATCCTTTTTTTCATGCTCAGGACTAGGACAACAAGACCTAAAAGGCAAGATCTCGATTTTCTTTTTATCCTTTTTTTTTTCTCACTTTTATTATCCAATTCACCTTTTTTTAATAGGATTTTAAGGATTATGCAAATTGCGCAAATACCTTATATAATATTAATGAAATGCTTACAAATTTTTTAAAAAGGCTTATTAAAAAAAAGGATTGTTTTTAGCTTTAAAAAGGGAAATTAATTAAATATTATATTAAAGAATTTGAAAAAGAGCAATATAATAAGTGTATTTAAAAGTGCAATTATAATAGCGCAAATTAGCAAAAAAAATATTAGCAAAGCATTTGCTTTTATTATTGCAGCTATATGCGGCAAAGCAAATATACAAAAAATAAGGCTTAGCAAATTATTAATTTATAAGCATATATTAACATTTGCTTATAATCATGCAATAAAAATAAACATAAAATATAATAAAAAAATACATATTATGCTTACGCTTAATGGGCAAGGCTTTGAATTTTAAATTATGCTTTAAAAAAATGCAAAATTTGCAAGGAAATTTTTGGGAATGCAAAGGTGTGTTTGGAATAAATAATAAGGATATAATTAAATGCTTTTAACCTAAGCTTTTATTACTTAAATGCTATGATTTTCCCAATTTTTTATTAATGAATATATAAGCATTATATTTGTTAATCACCTTATTTGCTTTGCCTTTGCTTTTGGGAATTTGGGGAATAATAATTTGGGCAAAAAATAAGGCAAAAGCAAGAAAAAGGAAAATAGGGCAAAAGGATATTAAATATTTATGAGAAATAAAAGCTTAAACAGGAAAAGGCATATAAGCAAAAAGGGAAATTGCATTAGACTTGCTATTAAATGCAAAATAATAATGGGAAAATAAAATAAGCGAAATATTATTAAAGTTTAAATAAAAGGGATTTTTTGATTTGGGAGGAAGGGAATTTAAATGCATAATTTGCTATATAAGAAATAGCGTAAAAAAGGATATTTAAGCAAGCTTATTTTAAAAATATTTATTTGTAATTATATTATTAATTAGCCTAATGCTTAAAGCTAAAAATTATAATATATAAAATATATAATAAAAATAAAAATAAAACGGAATACTTATTTGATTAGCATAAAGCTTGTAATACTTATTGCTTATTTTTTTGGTTAATTTGAAAAGCATTTTAATAATATAAATTATTTAAATAATGTATATAAAGATTAAAAAAGAGAAAAGAAAAAAGGCAAAAGACAAAGGCATAGGCGCAATTACTTAATCATTGGCTAATGCGTTTGGGCCACCTAATAATATACTAATTAATATGCAATGTGCAATAAAGCATAAAATGAATTTTGACTTAATTAATAAATAAGCATAATTTATTTTTACTTCCCGCAAACTTAATTTAAAGCAATTATTTAAATTCTTAAATTACCTAATTATAACATCAATTATATAAATCCAATCTTACTTTATTAACGGGAGCACCCGCGCAAAGCCTCATTATTTTGAATTCAAATCAGGTATTTGGAATTAAGTAAGACAACAATGATGCATGATTTCTTATTTCTTTTATGTTAAGCTTATAATTGCATAATTTTTTTTATATGTTTTAATATATTGGTTTAATACGCTTTAATTGCGTATTTATTATTTATTTTTATTTATTATACTTTATGCTTATTATTAGGTGTTATATTTATATTAAACGCAATAATTATTTATATTACGCGCTTTTATTACGCGCATTAATTGCGCACTCATGTATTTTCTTTTTTTTAAATTTGCATAGCGCCTGCATGCAATTATGTATATGATTTATAATAAGTGTATTATGATTTAAGGTATATGATTAATATGATTGTCCTTTTTGGCTACAATCATATGTTGCGCATTGGGGATAGCAAGCTTTTGATCTTACGAATAATATTTCATTATGGGGATGTGTTACGCAATCAACGCCATTATTATATTAGCATATTTAATAAGATTTAGTATATGCTTGCGTAAGCATTTCATATATATATTTCCAGCTTGCAATCCCATTTTAAAAAGGGTAACGCTTAATTTAATTTATTAAACACATTTACACACTTCTTACTTTCAATGATCGTAAAGATCTCTTACATCTAGAAAGACCTGCTCCACTTTCCGTATCACATTCCTTTATTCCATATATACCCTAAGGGTTTTTTAGAAATTCACTTTTTTTTTAATAATAATGAATTATTATTAATGTATTAAAATTCATTAATTTTATATTAAAGCTAATATAATTCTAAAAACCTTTTAATTAATAACTTTAATTTATTAATAATAAGTTAATTATCCCTTAAATTAGTACTTAGACTCGTTTTAGGGCCGTTTTAATGTTATATTTTAATATTAATAATGACGTAATATTAATTCTAGTGCCATTTAATGCTTTTGTGATTGTTTATTATAAATATTACGTTCGGTGCGTTCACGCCTAAGCGCGTAATTTAAAACATTTTTATGTCTTTAATAATCCTAAGTTAAAGAAGTATAATTATATTAAGTAAAAAGAAGAATGCCGCCTTATAAATAAATCCTTAAAGACGACTTATAATCTTGGTTTATGGGTTAACCATAGATTTAAAGGAAATCTAAATGTATTTTATATTTAATATATATATAGTTCCCTTGGTTTGTTAACACTGAGTTTGATACTTTAATTTATATGATTAACGTTAAACCATTCGTTTTCATGGACCTCTTTATCATTGTAAAGTTAATTACCACTGTATTATTAATTGCTTTAGTAAAGGCACTAGAGACAAAAGACTAATTGGCGTTTGCCTTATTAAAAAAGACTTAGGCCCTTTGGGTTAAATTAAGTCAACTTGTTAACACTTAATTAATATATAACCTAATGTGATATCTGATTTTAATTAATAATTGGCTTAAATGTAAAATTTGAGCGTTTAAATTAAAAAAATAATAATAGCTTTAAGCCATATTAATGAAATAATATTTGGCGTTTACGCTTAAGCCGTAAAGGCTTAAAATAAGCGCAAGGCTCTTATTAAAGCGGGACTTAGTAATAAGCGCCCTTGTCGCGCTATATCAGTAATGGAAGACAAAGAAGAGAGTTTAGAATTGTTTATGAACGACTTATATGGTATAGGTAATAAGTAAGCCTTATTTTAAATTGGCTTTATGATAAGTCTTTTATAATAATGTTTTTCTTAAACCTTTGTATAAGAGTAGCCTTTTGTGGTAAAATTAATAATTAAGTCTTTGTTAGAGTATTATTATAAAGCCGCTTGTTGGTGTTTTAAATTAAAGGGTAATTAAATGTGAATATAAATTGTTTTTTGTTTTTATAAATTAAATAATTATAATATGTTAAAAAGTGAAATAAAATGAATAAATAAAATAAAAAACATATTTTAAGGAAAGTATATGTAAAAGAAAAGTAATGACTATACAGACTTTTTCGTTATTGATTTAAATTAATTTTAATAAGTCTTTAAACTTATTTTTTTTATTTTAATAATAAATGTGTTAATGTTAATAAAATCTTAAAGAGCCTTGTTTGGAGTGGATTTTATTATAATATTAATAGGGTTATAAGTACTATTGATTTATTGTATTTCCGTGAATTCCCTGCGTTTATATAATTAATAAATTATTATTGTGTCAATTATTAAACGCTTTTCCTTTGTGGTATTAAGTTTAATAATATATTTGTATAATAAGAGAAAGTTTATATAAACAACGGTAAGAAGCCTTAGAAGATTGAGTTTATTAGTTATCATATTAATGGTAATCACTATGGCGATTAACATATTAACGCCGGTAATTATAATATATAGCTTTAAAGTGAGCATTGCGCGAGTAATTCTTTTATATTTAATAGAGCTGGTATAAATGATATTATTATTAAAGATAAATGTTGTATTTTTATTTTTATTTATTTTTAATTATTATTATGAAACTAATTTGGGAACTTAAATTTTTGTTATTAATAAAGGAATTATTAATAAAAACGTAGATTTTTATTAAATATAAATCTACGGGAATATACCATAGATTTCTTTTTAAGTTGTTTATTTATTATTAAAGACGTAGATTTAAGGCTGTAACGTCATTTATTATGGGATTTTAATGTTAAGTCGCCATTAAGAAATTGAATATGGCTTTTGATTAATAAATCGTAATAATATAAGCTTCATAAGCGCGTTATTTTATGTAAGCCTTTTTGTACTTATTCTTTTTAATGTTAATTAATTTAATTCTGGCCCTTTATCCTTTTTAAGATATATAAAGATCGTTTTTCTTTATAATAAATATGTAATTATTAAATATAAGGGGTTTGAAGGCGTTTAAGACTTAAATCGGCTTTATTAAAAACTTCGCATTTATAATTTCCGTTTATTCTTTGGTTAAAAAGTCGTTATTTCCTAAAATCAGGGTATTATTTGTTTATATTTTAATTATTTTGAATTTTTGATTATTTTTGATATTAATTAATAAGCAAAGATTATACGTAAAGGTCTTCATTTATAACTTTTTAATATAATGTTTATAATAAGTGTTAAATCAGTGATTTCCTGATTCTAGAATGTTATATAATGGGAGTATTATTATAAACATTATACTAAAAGGGAATTCATTTGTAATCTTTTAGGGAAATTATATAAAAATATCTTATAAAAGCCTTGTTTATATTAAAATTAATATTACGGAAGAGGATTTATATAATATAACGCCACTTATTAATTTAAAAAGGGAATTCTCATTTACCTTTAATAAAGGGCCTCTCAGAAATAAACCAAAGTCAAAACTAAATAATAATATATTACCAAATTTAATACCACTATTAAGTGTTTATTTAAAGGACGGGATATTATTCCTTTTTATAATAATACCAAAACTTATTGGACTTCATTTTAAATTAATACGGCTTCTATGGTTTGTGATAAACCTATTATCCTTGGACTAAGCTAAGTCCTTAATAAATCTCAATAAAATGTACTTAAAGGAGCTTTAGTATAATAGCGTTAAGGATTACCTTAATGAGAAGTTACACATTTTCGTTGATTTATGTTAATGAGTTTTTGTTAATAATTTTATTTAAAACCGAGTTTTTCCGTTTATATTATAAGATAGAACTAATACGTATTATTACTGGTACTTTTAAAACAAGGGTTATTTTTTTTTAAAGATTTTGTCATAGTTATTTAAGGTAACTTTAAAATAAAGGAATATATAAATAAGTTCTTTAATTAATAATTCGGCTTAACCTTTTTATTATTTTAAATTAAATCATATTAAAAGGGTAAACTAATCTTAAGTCAGTTAAAAAGCTTCGTTAAGGAATTATAAAGCCTTTAATTAGGCCTTAAAGATAATAACATAAAGAATGACAAGACGCTTTAAAATAAGCTATTATAAGGAATATCAAATAACCCACTCTTTAAAATGGCCTTATTCAAGATATCATTAACGTTCTTTACTTTAATGAACGGCTTCTGCTTTATTGTTAGTATTAAAACGACACATAAGCCGAGATCACGGGTTAAAAAGGCCTTTAAATTAAATTTAAATCGCCACTGATCTTATGTTATTAATAAAAGTACACATTATTTAAATAAAAAAATAAAATTCTTATAAGATAATAAACGTGGGGATAAATTCTGGCTTAAACTAAGTTACACTAAATGTATTATTTATAAAAAGAAGGATTATTATAATAATTGACACTTTAAAAAAACGAAATGCCGTAAAGACGAAATACTTTATTAAACGAGAAGCGGAAAGAATAAAAACTATAAATAACTCATTCAAAGCCTACTTAATATACGCTAAAAGATATAGACTTAATTTAGACTTAAATTAGACTTAGTCTAAAAGATATAAAGATAAACCTTATAATAACAGATTAAACACTTTATTAAATAATAATAATCTTTAAAGGAAAATAAACAACAATAATGGTAATAATACAATGAACTTTACGACTATATTTATAATAAATAAAACCAAATATAATATACGGGAAATGTTATCATAACTTAAAGAACGGAAAGCTATTCACATTTTAAAAAGTAAGATTTAAAAACCTCCACGTAATAAGGCTTATATAACGCAATGGATAAACTGATTCTTTTAAAGTCTCTTCATTAATATTAAAGCCTTAAACAAAAACACTAAAAACATTAACTAATTATGAGCTTTATAACAGATTCAAAACGTCAAGTTTAACATAAGTTAAATAAAATAAAATAAAATCATATTCAAAGCCGGTTCCCGCTTATTTATAAGAGTAATAACGGTTAATACTCTTATTAAATAAATAAAGTTTATAATTATAAATGCGAACATCCCATTCTTAATGTACCTATAACAGTTAAATAAGCTCAATGCCTAATATAATAACTTATGAAATATGTTAATTTAAGGCAAAAAGAAACACTTAATTATATAAAAACAAAGCCATCCATAGCTTTTCTTAAATTAACACTAGTAATTACTGGATTTATTAACTAGTATGATTAATGTGTATCATTTAACTAAAATAGAGATTCAAAGGTTACACAAGCAATTCGGGTACCCTTCGGTATAACGCCTATAATACTTATTAAATTAAGCTAGCTATATTTTTGACTTTAATATTATGTTTAGGGTTAAAGAAATGTATAAACATTATTAAAAACACATAAATGTTTTATATAAGTTTTAATTTAAACTATAAAATGACGTAAACTTTAATTATATAATTTATGTTAATATAATATAATTTAAAAAGAGATATACCCTTTATATAATTAATAAAGCCACTGGCTTTAAAATAATAAAGTTACTCTAAAAAAGACCTGATTCAATTATAGCTCGAGCTACATTCAATGCTTTTAAATCAACATAAATAAACACATATATTAAACCCCCCTGGCTTTGTAATATATGACTATAAAACTAATTTTAACTCTAAGGAATTCCGCAGTTCTTTATGCTCTATTAAAAGTATTTTAAAGCTTGTCCTTATAAAAGTACACTACTTAATTAGCAAAGTGAAAAAATATTATCGTCCGCTCTGACGTGTTTATAAAATCATTATAAAAGAATACCTTAAGTTAAGTGACGAAGATTGACTATAAATGGCAATTAAAACAATGAATAATATAACTGGACTTAATGGGCTGATTTTATATTACTCGTCTTTAGAGTTTACCTTAAATAACAAAATTAAACCCCTTTAATCCGTTTATTAAATAACGCGCCATTATTATTAAAAAGGCGATAAAAGAAATAAGACGGATTTATATAACTTATAAAATCAATAATACGTTGATAACTCAAAACGGCCTTAATACCACTTTAATACATGAATTATACTTAAAAGATCAAATCTTAGTGTAAAAAGAAAAGAAAAGATAAAAAGGGTTATATGAATTCTTAAGAATAAATGGCAAGTCTTATAAGATCGTCATAGATAATAATCGGATTCGTATATTTTGATTAACATTTATACGCCTATTTAAGACAGATACGCTGGGCATCGAACGTTAAAAAGAAAATTTACTAAAGGATTTTACAAGAATAACTCCTGGTTTCAGATCACTAATTGATAGCATACCCGGATTGACTTTAAAACCATTACAGATTACCGTTGAGCTCCCATTTATATAACCTATTTAAGGATTACTAATAATTAATGACAATTACTATATTGAGGTGTTTTTAATAAAGAAAAAAACAAGAGATCAAGAGCTTTTTATTAAACTTTAAAATACAGGCAAGATCATTACTTTTAAAGTACTATTTTAGTAATCCCATTAAAGGGAGTATGAGGCACTTATTAAAAGAGGGGTTTTTACACTTATTTAAAAGGACGACCTTAAAATAAAAGGCTAACGTATCTTTAAATTTAAAATAATAAATAAAGTTAAAAGTAAAAAGACCTTGACGCTATATGAAAAATCAAGACTTGTTGTTTAATTTTTTAATAATAAAAGTAAAAGGGAGATATTAACCTAATCTTTAATAATTTAACGTGTAAGTTAACGACTGTTCATTTTCTTAATATCTGTGATTAAACAGTTAAAAAAGGTTTAAAATAGATCTGAATCACGTTTAATACTTTAAGATATTACTCAAGCTTATATCTAGGCATAAATAAGGTTTTTATAAAACATCTTTATATGGCTTCCTTAAGAGATCGTAAATGAATTCCCTCTTAATATAGTGTTTATAATAATGCTTTTATTATATGGCATTCTAAAATTAAGAAATCACTAGTTTAATACTTATTATAAACATTATACTAAGAAGTTATAAATGAAAACCTTTACGTACGATCTTTACTTATTAATTAATACTAAAGATAATTAAGAATTTGGAATAATAAGAATATAAACGGATAACACCTTCATTTTAAGAGATAACGACTTTTTAACTAAAGAATAAACGGAAATTATAAATATAAACTTTTTAATAAAGCCGATTTAAGTCTTAAACGCCTCTGAATCCCTTATGTTTAATGGTTATATTATTATTATAAAAGGAAATGATCTTTATATGTCTTAAAAAGGACAAAGGGCTAGAATCGAGTTAATTAACACTAGAAAGAGTGATTATAAGAAGGCTCACATAGAATAACGCACTCGTGGAGTTTATATTGTTATGATTTGTTAGCTAAAAGCCACATTTGATCTCTTAATGGCGGCTTAACATTAAGATCTTATAATAAATGATGCTAAAGCCTTGAATCTACGTCTTTAATAATAAATGGATAACTTAAAGAAAGGCCTACGGTATATTCCTATAGACTTACATTTAATAAAGATTTACGTCTTCGTTAATAGTTCTTTATTAATAATAAAGATCTGAGTTCTTAAATTGGTTTTATAATAACAATTAAAATTAAATCAGAAAATGATATAGAGTTTACCTTTAGTGATAACATCATTTATATTAGCTTTATTAAATATAAGAGAGTTACTTGTGTAATGCTCACTTTAGAGTTATATAATATAATTACCGGCGTTAATATGTTAATCGCTATAGTAATTACTATTAATATGATAACTGATAAGCTCGATTTTCTAAGGTTTCTTATTGTCGTTTATATAAACTCTCTCTCGTTGTATGAATATATCGTTAAACTTGGTATTATAAAGGAAAAGCGTTTAATGATTGATATAATGATAATTCGTTAGTTATATAAACGCAAAGAACTCACGGAGATGTGATAAATCAATGGTACTCGTAACCTTATTAATATTATGACAAAAGCTACTTTAAATAAGGCTCTTTAGGATTTTATTAACATTAACACATTTATTGTTAAGATAAAAGGATAAGTTCAAAGACTTATTAGAGCTAATTTAAATTAGTAACGGAAGAGTCCGTATAATTATTACTTTTCTTTTACGTATACTTTCCTTAAGATACGTTTTTTATTTTATTTATACATTTTATTTTACTTTTTATATATATTATAATTATTCAGTTTACGAAGACAAAAGACAGCTTAAATTCACATTTATTTACCCTCTTATTTAAAGCATTAATAAACGGCCTTATAATAACACTTTGACAAGGACTTAACTGCCGGTTTTACTATAAAGGGTTATTCTTATATAAGGGTTTAAGGAAAGCATTATTATAAAGAACTTATTATAAAGCTAATCTAAAACAAGGCTTACTCATTATTTATGCCGTATAAGCCGTCTATAAATAATTTTAAACTCTCTTCTTTTTCTTTTACCGCTAATATACTATAACAAAGGCGTTTATTATTAAGTCCCACTTTAATAAAAGCCTTACGCTTGTTTTAAGCCTTTACGGCTTAGATATAAACGTCAAATATTATCTCGTTAATGTAACTTAAAGTCACTGTTATTTTTTTAACTTAAACGCTTAAATCTTATATTTAAACTAGTTATTAAATAAAATCAGATATTACACTAGGTTATATACTAGTTAAGTGTTAATAAATTAACTTAATCTGACTTAAAAGGCCTGAGTCTCCTTTAATAAAACAAACGCCAATTAGTCTTTTGTTTTTAATGTTTCCGCTGAAATAACTAATAATATAGCGGTAATTGACTTTACGGCGGTAAAAAGGTCTATTAAGACAAATGGTTCGGCGTTAGCCGTATAAACCAGAGTATTAAACTCAGTATTAACGAATTAAAGGAATTATATTTACATTAATTACGGAATATATTTAAATCCTTTTTAGATCCACGGTTAACTTATGAGTCGGGTTTACGGGTAGTCCTTTAAAATTTACTTATAAGGCGGCATTCCTCCTTTTACTTTATATAATAATTATACTTTTTTGATTTAAAGTTATTAAAGACATAAGAATACTTTGATTTATGTACTTAGGCGTGGACGTATTAGACATAACATTCGTGGTGAATAACCGTAAAGGCGTTAAAAGGCACTGGAATTAACATTACGTCATTGTTAATATTAAAATATAACACTAAAACGGCCTTAGAATAAATCTGAGTATTGATTTAAGGGATAATTGACTTATTATTGATAAATTAAAGTTATTAATTGAGAGGTTTTTAAGATTATGTTAACTTTAGTATAAATCAATGGATTTTAATATACTAATAGTAATGCGTTATTATTAAAAAAAGAAAAGTGAATTTCTAAGGAACTTTTAGGGTATATATAAAATAAAGGGATAATAAGAAAATCTATAGGCTTTATTTAAGTTATTAATAAACCTCGCTTAACTTATATATTGTCGATTTTTGGCCTTAGATTAATAACTCCTTTAACATAATTAATATAAAGCCGTTATGAATGGATTTTAGACCTTTTTCAGGCTTTTATTATGAGTTATTACGTTTATTCTATTTTTTAACATTTTTTAGTCTTTTTTTCCAATAATTTTTGATTTTATATTTTTTATGTCATTACTATTTTAGCTCTTTTTCCTTTGTATATTATATATTATTATGTTTTTTAACGTATTGTCTTTATAGAACGTTTCTTTTTGGCTTATTAAAGTCTATATTACTTTTGTTTTTTTATTATATTAAAATTCCTGTCTGTCTTTTTAAAAGAAGTATTATTAGTGTTAGTTTATCAGGGTTATATAATTTTATTATATTATATAAAGAGCGCCATTTAAATAATACTATGGTAGTCTTTAAGGGTTATGCCTTGGTTATTAAAAGTAATAGATCTAATAGTTCTAAGGGGTAGTCGGAGTTATAACGGACTTATTATAAGGGTCATTTAGAGGAGTATATAATAAGGGATCTTTTTTACTCTTTTAAGAATATATAGATTTTATTACTTACTTTACTAAAGATTATATTAACCCTTTTGCTTTAATATATCTTTGCGTGATCCACCGGTACTACACCGACAATTTTAATATAATGAGAAGAAAGTAGGGGTAATGTAGACTTTAATAAGTTAAAAAGAAACGTTTTATAAAGACAGTACGGTAAAGAATATAATAATACATAATATATATATAAAAAAGAGCTTAAATAATAATAACATAAAAAATATAATATTAAAATTTATTAAAAAAAAAGACTAAAAGATATTAAAAAACAAAATAAACGTAATAACTTGTAGTAAGGACTTAAAAGAGATTTGAAATCTATTTATAATAGTTCTATATTAATTATATTAGGGGAGTTATTAATCTAGGGCCGGAAATCGATAATATATAAATTAAACAAGGTTTATTAATAACTTAAACAAGGCTTATAGATCTTCTTATTGTCCTTTTATTTTATATATACCTTAAGGGTTCTTTAAAAATTCACTCTTTTTTCCCTTAATAATAATGAATTACTGTTAATATATTAAAATCTATTGATTTTATATAAAAGCTAACGAATCTTAGAAACTTTTTAATTAATAATTTTAATTTATTAATAATAAGTCAATTATCCTTTAAATTAATACTTAAACTCATTCTAGTGTCGTTTTAGTGTTATATCTTAATATTAACAATAACATAATGTTAATTCTAGTGTTATTTAGCGCCTTTACGGTTATTTATTATAAATGTTATGTTTAGTGCGTTTATGCCTAGGCGTATAGTTTAAAACACTTTTATGTCTTTAATAACTTAAAGTCGAAAAAGTATAATTATTATATTAAGTAAAAAGAAGAATGCCGTTTTATAAGTAAATCCTTAAGGACTACTCATAAGCCTAACTCATGAGTTAACCGTAGATTTAAAGGGGATTTAAATGTATTTTATAATTAATGTAAATATAACTTTTTTAATTTGTTAACACTAAGTTCAACACTTTAGTTTATACGACTAACGTCAAACCATTCGTTTTAACGGACTTCTTTGTCGCCGTAAAGTCAATTGTTATTATGTTATTAATTATTTTAGTAAAGGCATTAAAGACAAAAGACTAATTGGCGTTTACCTTATTAAAGGAAACTTAGGCCTTTTAAGTCAAATTAAGCTAGTTTATTAATACTTAATTAATATATAACTTAGTGTGATGTTTAATTTTAATTAATAACCGGTTTAAATATAAAACTTAAACGTTTAAGTTAAAAAGATAATGGTAACTTTAAGCCACGTTAATGAAATAATATCTGGCGTTTACGCTTAAGTTATAAAGGCTTAAAGTAAACGTAAGGCTTTTGTTAAAGTAAGACTTAATAATAAACGCCTTTGTCGTAGTGTACTAGTGGTGGAAAAAGAAAAAGAGAGTTTGGATTTATTTATGGACGGCTTATATAATATAAGTAATGAATAGGCCTTGTTTTAAATTGGCTTTGTGGTAAGTTCTTTATAATAATACTTTCTTTAAACCCTTATATAAAAGTAGCCTTTTATAGTAAAACCGGTAATTAAGTCTTTATTAGAGTATTATTATAAGGCCGCCCGTTAATGCTTTAAATAAGAGGGTAAATAAATGTGAATTTAAGTTGTCTTTTATTTTTGTAAATTAAATAATTATAATATGTAAAAAAAAGTGAAATAAAATGAGTAAATAAAATAAGAAACGTATTTTAAGGAAAATACACATAAAAGAAAAATAATAACTATATGGACTTTTTTATTATTAATTTGAATCAGTTTTAGTAAATCTTTAAACTTATCTTTTTATTTTAATAATAAGTATATTAGTGTTGATAAAATCTTAAAGAGCCTTGTTTAGAGTGGCTTTTGTTATGGTATTAGTAAGGTTACAAGTACCATTAATTTATTATATCTTTGTGAGTTTTTTACGTTTATATAACTAACGAATTGTTATTATGTTAATTATTAAACGTTTTTCCTTTATGGTACTGAGTTTAACGATATATTTATATAGTGAGAGAGAGTTTATATAAACGACAGTAAAAAGCCTTAGAAAATCGAGCTTATTAGTTACTATATTAATAATAATCATTATAATAATTAATATACTAGGGGACTAATCAGATATTAATAAGTGACAGCTTTAATATTATTTAACTCTAATATAATATTATTAAAAGTAGTAATATTAAAAGTAATATTATAAGTAATATTATTAAAGTAATATTATAAGTAATATTATTAAAGTAATATTATAAATATAATAATAAGTATTTTTTAGTTTTTAATGCTTTGCAGGCCTTCTGGGGGCTTGCTAGAGGCTTTATAAAGCCTGTGTATTAATAATAATTATATTAAAAAAGCTTTTTATTATTAAATTATAAAATTATAAAATTATTAAACTATTAAACTATTAAACTATTAAACTATTAAACTATTAAACTATTAAACTATTAAACTATTAAACTATTAAACTATTAAACTTTATAAATAACTTAATAAGTGCTTTATTTAATGGTTTATTTAATAGTTTAATAAGTAATATTATATATATTAATTAATTTTTAAATCGATTTTTTATAAAGAAAATGATTAAAGTAAATCTTTAATATTTACTTTTAATTATATATTAAGCTTAATATTTGAGTTATAATAATAATATTTGTATTTTTAAATATACCTTTTTTATTTTAATAACCTTTATTAATTACAATTTTTATAAATAATTATTTATTAACTTATATATTAAAATAAGATAAAAATTAGTTTAATTTTAATTTTTTAATTAACTAATTATATGATATTTTTTTAATAATTAATATCTTTATAATTATATTAATTATTATAAATCTAAAAAGGCCATTTTAATAAGCTAATGAAGTTGATTTTAAAACGAGTCTTATTTTGTATTTTAATTAAAAACTCGTAGTAATGCACGATTTTTAAATAAATTTCTTTTAAAAATAATTCTTTAATAATTAATATTTTTGTAATTATATTAGTCATCATAAATCTGAAAAAGCCATATTAATAAGCTAATTAAGCTGATTTTAAAACAGGTCTTATTTTATATTTTACTCAAAAACTCATAGTAATGCCCAACTTTTAAATATTAATAAATCTACAATATTCTTTTAATAATTAATATCTTTATAATTATAATAATTATTATAAATTTAAAAAGGCCATTTTAATAAGCTAATTAAGCTGATTCTAAAACAGATCTTATTTTATATTTTAGTTAAAAACTCATAATGATGTATGATTTTTAAATAAATTCCCTATTAAAAGTGGGGCTTTTTAAACTTCCCGCACTCCCGCATTCCCGCACTCCTAAGGTTTTGTTGCATATCATACAATCAACACCACTTCTATTATTACACTTTTAAAACATTATAAAAGTCATGTTTTAATCACGACGCAGTCAAAGCTTGGTCCACGTATTAATGACCAATTAGAGGACAGTAAAATTAACAGATTTTTTTATTACTAGGAAAATCAAGCTGATGTAGAGATTTCCGCGTGATTGTAAGTGCCTGAGGCTCTTAAATTTAAGAAAACGTAGAGACAGCTAAAGCTGTCAATTAACGCCAGTAATTATAATATATAATTCTAAAGCGAGTATTATATAAGTAATTCTTTTATACTTAATAGAACTAATATAAATGATGTTACTATTAAAAGTAAACTTCATATCCCTTTTTAATTTAGTTCTAATTATTATTATAAAACTAATTTAAGAACTTAGATCTTTGTTATTAATAAAGGAACCATTAATAAAGACGTTTTCACGCAACCAGCGCCATCATTATGTCAGCATATCTAATGAGGTCTAATATATGTTTGTGTAAACATTCTATATATATATCTCTAACTTATAGTCCTATTTTAAAAAAGGTAATGTTTAATTTAATTCATTAAACACACTCACACACTTCTCACTTTTAATAATTATAAAGATCTCTCATACCTTAAAAAACCTACTCCATTTTCTATATTATAATTAAAAGCCACAGGCTATTACTATTACCCAGTGTATACACAGATTTAGACTTTATTTAAATCTTTTACTTATTATTTTTATAATCCTTTTTTATTCTTAATCTTTTAGTTCTTTCGCTTAACAATCACTCAATCACTTTAATATATCTACAAACGACAGTAACATTAAAACGCTAAATATAAATATCATTTATAAAAAACCCGAATAATAAGCTAACTAATACACTCATTTCACGTTTAACATAAACATCTTTAGATTATGGCCTTTTATTGACCTTGATATAATAAATGTTTATACTCCTGTGGAAATTCTCAATTTAACTCTTAAAAGCGCCGAGTAAATCATAATAATAAAGTCTACTTAATCATAAGTCAATTTTTAAGTTATATAAGCTTAGTATAACACAGACCTCATTACTTGGGCTATAATAATAAAAGCTCACTTAAATCTTTTAGCTTTACTATTAAATAACACTTAAAGTAAGACTTTAACCATTATATTAAGTGGTAATAAGGCCGAGTAGTCAACTTTTAATCCTCTTATTCTTATGATCTCAAGAACCCTAGCTATAACGGTTTTGTATAAGCCAGAATCATGTACTTTTAATGCCAAAAACGAGGAAAAAAAGTGAAAATCAAACTATACAATTTAACAACCCTAAACAACTATATACTTTAAACTCTACAAGTAAATCTAAAAGACTATAACATATAAGTACTTTAATATTACCACATCACAGTTTATCTTAGAAAAACATATGAACATTTAAGCGTTTATCTATTTCTTCTACTTTATACTTTAATAAATAAACCAAACCTTATAAGTCAATATTAAACGAGAGTATATAACCTCGCTCACTTAAATAAAGAAAGGAAAAATCAGTTTAATTAAATAAATCATAGCACATTAAACCCTCTTTTAAAAGGCCAGATTATATAAAGTCATTAACATTAAAAGATCTTAAAGGCTCACAGACTTCTTAATTACTACTAGATAATTTAATAATAAATAATCCACTAATCAGTATTAAAAGATTAAAAAAGCCAACGAGCTTAAAAACCTTCTTTTATATACTTTAAAACAACTATGCCGCCTTTTTTATATCAATAAAATAAATCTGACGTACTATAAACTCATTAATAATAAACCACATATTAGTTATTTCACTACTTTTTAAAAAAGATTAAACAATGTAAAATCTAAAAACAAAAGCTTATCTAAAGCCTAAGGTAAAAAATCAAAGAGTTCATTAAATCAACGAGCTATAAAACAGTTATGCCTATACTCTAAGAATTTATATAAATAGTCCCTTAACCATTATATGAAACTCCAACTTATTATTTATAAAAAAGTCTTTAAGACTCTTCCTAACAAATCACTTAAACTAAGTCTAAAATAAGACAAAAGTCAAGTTAAAGAAATCCGTTAATAATTTATAAAAGATAAGTGGAAAAGCTTATAAAGCCAATTTAGCCAAGACAAGCCTTTATTTCCACTAGTCAAAGATCTAATTAAAAAATCAGAAAGCTCGGAAAACTCAAGGAAACCCAAATCCAAATTCTTAAGTAATATCTCTAATAAATCAGTAAGATTAAAAAATAATACGTTTCTAGTGCTTTTATTAAGTCTTAAAAAAGGGGCTTAACTAAGAGTTTACTCTTTTTAAAAAAGTACCCCACACCCTCTTTCTAATTTAACACTCTTAAATAATTATAAAGTAATTAAACTAGTTAATGACGTCTCGTTTTTAGAACTTAAATCGTTTATAAAGGTAAAACCAAACGACATTATAAAGGCAAAGAATAGCCAGTTCCCCATTTTAAGGCGTAGAACTTAAATCATAAAAGACGCCCTCATAAGTGATAACAATTAAACATATGATTTCATTTTCTATGACGTAATTATTATAAAAGGATTTATATCAACATTATCTTAAAAACTCGTTTATTTAAATAAAATCTTTAGTTTTATAAAATAAATTATACTTTGTGCTAAAGTAATAATAATGAGCCTATAATAAACCACTTTGTTATTTGTTAGTTAAAACGCCGACAAAACCTTGTGTTCTTCAAATATAAAAAACGTTTAAATTACTTATATAAAGTCTTATTAAACTCTATAAAAACTATGATTTATATAACTATAAAGTAAAAGCTTAAACGAGTATTAAAGCCAACCCAAAAACATAAAAACCCTCGGTTAAATATAAAAACAGTGTGACATCTACGCGCTAGTCATTTAAGCCTAAATATATTGAGAAAATTAGTTAAATTAATTAAGAATATTAAAATAACAAATAAAGTTAGACGTTTAAAGTATAAATAATGTGCGCTCATTTATGTTTTTAACTCTAATTTTACTCATTTAATTTATCAATAATTACCACGTCTATTCTAAAAAATCATATAAAATCTTTTTAATTACCCAGGTTGTTTTGGAAATATGTCTTGGCTATTAGTGCTTAAATGTGAATATAACGGAATGTTAGTTAGATACGCTCTACGCTTGAAAAAATATGACGAGGTTTTTGAGTATATTAAGAGTTTTAAATTATAAGTTTAAAAACAATTCAGACTTTTAATATATAAAATCGAACATAATTAAAAAAAGGCTATTATTATAATTAAAAGGTTCACAAAATATAAAAAATAGGTTTTTAAACTCAAAATCGAACTCAAGCTCTCCTTAACCATAACTTATAAGTTAAATAATAAAACTAAATAAGTTAATTAAAAAGTAATTAATAAAAGGGTAAAAATACGGTTAAGATTTAATTTCCTTATTAAACTAAACATTAAATACGCACTTGTGGGTATTCACTTATATAATAAAAGCTTAAGGCATATAAACGACTAGTGATCACTCGTTAAAGAAAACGGCAGGTGGTTTTATAATTACTTTCAATAGTATAATCTTACACTCATTATTAAAATGACTGTCGATTTTAGACTAAATTAAAATGGAATTTATATGTTTAAGTGTAAGGCGTATATATTAATAATAGAACGAGCATTAGGAAAAGATAAAAGAACGTTTAAAACTAATGCACGTATATATATTAAATACCTAGTAAAATACGTTGTTTTAAATATTTATAAGATCTGGGTATTATGCCTTAATAAAATCATTATTACTTATAATGTGTGATTTAATAAAGAAAGCTTTTACACTTCTTTTAAAAGAAAACAAGGGATTTTAGTCTTAAAAGCTCAATTGATTTATAAATTTATTAAAAAAAAAGAGTTAATTAATAATTAAATTAGAATTTTTAAAGTAAAAAATAAAACTATTAAAAAATAAAATATTATAAAAGAAGGTATCCCGGAATCTCTTCTCAAAACCACAGAATAATAAACAGAAACTTTTAAAATATAAAACTCAGGGGTAAAAGATTATACTAAAGACTTTAATATTTAAATTAAACTTTTGACTTTAAAAGTAACGCCTATCTTAAATAAAAACGTATAAAGAGTAAAAGAGTAGTTGTCAGGTATATTAAACCTAAGGCTTGATTTAGGCATAAATTTAGACTTAAAGACATTCTGTTTAAGTGAACATATGTAACTCATTAATTAAGTGTTAGACGTACTTTAAGATTAAACAATAAATCCGCCTCAAATATCAAGACTTAAGGTTTAAATCCCGTTATATAACTTAAATACATATTAAAACATATTACCCTTAAATCATAAAAAATCCAAATCCAAATCTTTTAAATTAATAAAAACATTAACGCGCTTTTAAATTATAATAATTAAAACTCAGTTAACTAAACTAAAATCCTCAAGTACTTAAGGTAAGCCACTAAGAGTTATAAAAAGAAAAGGGAAATAGTCTAAAAGACGTATTAAAATGTTCGTTACACTTAATATAATTTTTAAAAAAACAAAATCTTAATAAAAACACCTTAATCTTAAGGGTGTTTATAATTTCAAGGGTAATATATTAGAAAAAAACACTCTTCTAACTTATACAATGATCTTATGTTATATATAAATCCTATACTTAATTAACATATGTCTTTAAAAAAGTAAAAAAACTAAGACAAACAACAAAAACGGTATATATAATAATCACAACAGCTATCTAAACAAATCACCCAAAAAGACAATTATTATTAAAAGGGAAGATCCCACTTCCTAAAATTAAAGTCAAAGATTTTCCACTAAAGCCTAAAAAGTAAAATAATCTTAAAAATCACCTAATAAAAACATGATTTATTAAAGATACTCATTTAAAAATAGGTAATATAAATAAGTACAGATATTAAACGCCGGAATATTTTAACTTAGACATTATATTAATTCTCATACCGCTCATGTGGGTGTTTAAATATAAACCTAATAAGAACGGATATATCTCAAAATACCAATCACGTATTATAATATACAAAAACCTTTAAAACGAATCCACGATCATTTCAATATACATAAGTATTTTAGCAGCTAAGTTATTCAGAATAGCCATAATGCTTATAACTGAATTCAACTTAGAAGTCAAGTGTTTTAACATAATTAACGTATTTATTAACGTTTTCTAAAATATAAACGGGGAAATAATGTATTATAAATTTCCCCCTAGATTTTAAGAGCCAGGAAAAATACTGCGGGTTAATCGTATACTCTACATAATACACAACTCCCCTTATCTCTAATACAAACACATCAATAAGACTTTAACAAGTCTAGGGTTATTTCCTTATTTTAAAAAACCCTACATATTCACAAACCCTAAGCACAAAATTTTAGTGTTATTTTATGTCAACGACATTTAAGTGCTCTTTTATTAAAATAATACAAAACTCAATGAAAAACTTATTAAAAAGCTTAATCAAATATATAATATACATAATTTTAAAAACATTAAATAATTCCTAAGGATTAAGATAATACACGATTAAAAGTGTAAAACTATTTCCCTTATTTATAATTAATACATTAAAAAAATCACTCACAAGTTTAAATAAATAAATAAGAAATGTCTTATAACCTTATTATTTTAAATTAAACTTGTAAAATCTAATAATTAAATATTAAAAAAAGTCATTAAAGCATATTAAAAAAGGGTTAAATTTATGTTATATATAACAATTATTACATAATTAAACGTCATATATATTATAGTCTTATTCTCACAATTTATTATAAACCTTGGATTAAAGCATTTTATAATTATATATTAACTTATTTGGTACTTGTTTAAAACGCGCTTTTTAAAGATTATATTTAAAGGCAATTAAATATAGGTTATATTCATTGTTTTTAATGTTTTATTTATAAATAATTTTAAAATAAGGCGATTATTATAAAGATATATAATCTTAATGTTTAATAATTTAATGATTTAAAAAGTATTTTAATAATTTATAATTATAATTTTCACAACAAAAACAAAGTTATTATCTCTTAAATACACGAGAAAAAAAGCCATAACGTTTTAACGATTTTTTAAAAACCTGTCTTTAAACATTAATAAAACTTAAGAAATCTTTTATAATAATTAATAAATAATCAGGCTTATAATAAACAATGGCAAAAAGATTATTATTAAACTTCGCCATATAAATATTTAAAACATATGGCTTAAATAAGAGTTTATTTAAGGCTTGTTTAAGGTTATATACTTATTAACAAATAATATACCTACTAATGGGTTTATAAAAAATCTATCTCGTCAAAAATTTGAATAATTTAAAGCTTTTTTAAATTTTAAAAATTATAAATCTTAAATTAAAAAGCTTTGAATACATTTTTATTTATTAAACTAACTTTTTTAATCTTAACAAATAGGTATTCCCCGTTATTTTAAACAAAAAAAAGTAAAAAATTCAATACAAAAAACCATAAAAAAAACCTCGAGTTCACGCAAAACCCAACGAAAGCTCATTTATGAGTATAATGCCCTCATAATTCCCTCTAACAAAGCCGCTAACAACCAATCCCTCTCCCTCTTAAAAATCTTCCCAATAACGGCATTAATTTTATTAATAACATTATCATTATCTTTATCCTTCTTTTTATGCCTAAAACTAAGACAATAAGACTTAATTAATAAAATCTCAATCTTTTCCTTATTCTTTTTCTTTTTCCCATTTTTATTATTTAATTTACCCTCTTTTAAGAAGGTTTTAAAAGTCATACAAATCATGCGAACACTTTATGTAATATTAATAAAAAAAAATTTTTTTTAAAAAGGCTTACTAAAGAAAAAGGGCTGTTTTTAACTTTAAAAAGGGAAATTAATCAAATATTATATTAGAAAATCTAAAAAAAGCGACATAATAAGTATACCTAAAGGTATAATTATAATAGTATAAATCAATAAAAAGGGTATTAATAAAGTATTTGCCTTTATCACTACGGTTATATACGGCAAAGTAAACACATAAAAGACAAGGCTCAATAAATCATCAATTTAAGAGCATATATTAACATTTATTCATAATCGTATAATAAAAACGAATATAAAACATAATAAAAAAATATATATTACACTTACACTTAACAAGTAAAACTTTAAATTTTAAACTATGCTTTAAAAAAATACAAGACTTATGAAAAGATTTTTAAAAACGTGAAAATATATTTAAAATAAACAATAAAAACATAATTAAACGCTTTTAACTTAAGCTTTCACTACTTAAACGTTATAATCTTCCCAACTTTTTATTAATAAATGTGTAAACGTTATGTTTATTAACCACCTCACATGCTTTGCCTTTACCTTTAAAAGTTTAAAAAATAACAACCTAGGTAAAAGACAAAGCAAAAACAAAAAAAAGGAGAACAAAGTAAAAAAACATAAAACGTCTATAAAGAACAAGAACTCAAACAAAAAAAGATATATAAATAAAAAGGGAGACTATATTAAATTCGTTATTAGATGTAAGACAACGACGGGTGAATGAAATAAGCGGAATATCATTAAAGTCCGAATAAAAAGGATCTTTTAACTCAAAAGGAAAAGAATCTAAACATACGACCTATTATATAAGAAATAATATAAGAAAAAATGTTTAAACAAACTCATCTTTAGAAATATCTATTTATAATCATATTATTAATTAACTTAATGTTTAAAATTAAAAAGCATAATATATAAAACATATAATAAAAGTAAAAAGAAAACGGAATATTCACTTAGCTAGTATAAAGCTTATAATATTTGTTGCTCACTTTCTTAACTGACTTAAAAAGCATCTTAATAATGTAAATCATTCAAATAATGTATGTGAAGATTAAAAAAGAAAAGAGAGAAAAGACAAAAGATAAAGGCATAAGCGTAAATGTGTATAATGTTAATATTAAAAGAAGGTTATTATTTATTAAAATAAACACTCCTTTTATAATTATTAACCCAATAAGCGCAATTACTCAATCATTAGCTAATACGCTTAAGCCACCTAACAACACACCAGTCAACGTGTGACGTGTAACAAAGCATAGAGTGAATCTTAACTTAATTAATAAATAAGCATAATTCACTCTTACTTCTTATAAACTTAATTTAAAACAATTACTCAAATTCTCAAATCACCTAATCACAATATCAACCGTACAAATCCGATCTTACTTTAATATTAAAAACACCCACATAAAGCCTCACTATCTTAAACTTAAACCAAGTACTTAAAATCAAATAAAACAACGATAATACACAATCCCTCACTTCTTTTACATTAAACTCATAATTACATATCTTTTTATATATTCTGACATATTAATTTAATACGCTTTAACTACATATTTATTATTTACTTTTATTTAGTATACACTACTAAGTGCCATATTTATATTAAACACAACGATTATTTACATCACACGATTTCACCACACACATTAACTACGCACCCATATATTTCCTTTCTTTTAAATCTATACGGCACTTATACACAATCATATACATAATTTATAATAAATACACTATGATCCAAGGTATATAATTAGTATAATTATTCTTCTTAATTACGATTACATATTACACATTAAGGATAGCAAGCTTTTAATCCTATAAATAACATCTCACTATAAAAGTGTGTCGCACAACTAACGCCATCATTATGTCAACATATCTAATAAAATCTAATATATACTTATGTAAACATTTTATATATATATCTCCAACTCATAATCTGTCGTACAGGCACGGCTGCAGCTCGCCTAAACTGCTCTTTTGGCATTACACACTTTTTAGATAGGGTTCTGCCACTGTATACCGCCTTAAGGGAGCACTTCCCCCTTTTACACATTTTACTTAGATTTTATTGAATTAATTAATATATTTTATTAATTCAAGTATTTGTAGAGCTTGAGTTTTATTACACACGTCAGTTATAAGCCTTATAATGAAGTTATTAAGTTAGTATTCTTTTATATTACGCGTAACCAATTAAATTAAAATTCCCTGAGTTTTTTTAGAGTTTTTGAGGTTTTGCGAACTACTTGTTATAGAGTTTTTACCGCTATTTTAATACATCGCTTTTTTAATTTTAACAATTTATATAAGAGCTTAAAGAAATTGTAGATTTAAATCCTTTAGTTGTTTCTTATTTTTTCTTTTTCTTTTAATTCCTTAAATTCTTTAAATTTTCCTTTATATTTTAAGCTTTCAAGAGTAACTTTTTTATGATGAATAATAAATCTATAGTTAAAGAGCTGTTGTTTATTTATGATAAGTGTATTTGACTTATATGGTTTTAAGTTTATGAGGACTTTTATTGTTTAAATAAGGTTTAGACAAAGCTTAATCCAAATGTTCCTGATTTAATGAGCCTATTGGACATAGAATTAATTGTTTTAATACTTCTTATTGTTGAATATAAGATTAACGATACATGAGAAGCTGAAGTAATAATTAAGGCTTAGGTTGTTTGGGAAAGAGATATTAGAGACTTTGAAGTTAAGGGAGTAAAATTTGATAAGGCGAATTATAAAGTAACGACCTTGGAAGAAGTTGTGGTTAGGTTTAAGTTGCTTTTGATAAAGTACTTAATGCTTATGTTCTTTTAGAATGAAAAGGCGAGGAATTATAAAGCTATTATGAAGTAGGTTTAAGAGCACGTTAATAGTGACGTTTATAACGTTATTTTTTTAAAAAGTAAAAACACTTACGGGCGTAATTAGATTATTTAATAATTAGTGCGAACCTTTTAACAAGATTACGCTTTTTTAGTATTAAGTGTTTTGACTCGAATTAAGGAGAATTATACTGCAGTGTTTTATAAAATAATTTATTAACGACTTAAGCCTATTATTTGGATTTAGGAATGGAGATGTATTTATTAAGAAGCGCTTTTATACAATTTAGATTTTGTGATAGGGGATTTATGTAACGGTCCGTTATTTACTTGGTGTAAATACAGAAGGCTGCGGTTGATCTTTGATGATCAAGAAGTAGGTGTATTACGTATAGGGTAAAATAGTTATTAATATGGTTAAGAATACTATTTAAAATTAAGCACAAAGCTTTTATTTAATGGTAAATGTGTTAGTTTTATATAAAACCTTTGTTTTCCCCGGATTACTATGCCTTAAGGTAATCGTACAACAATCTCCCTAAATCACTATGCCTTAAGATGATTGTATAATAATCTCCTTAAATTACTATGATCCTTAATAATCCCGTATTTATCATGTGACTTATGGTCCTGTGCTTTGTATCTATAAAATCCTTTGTTTTGGCTTTTTTGTGTAATAAGGCCGCTGAGCCTTAGGGCTAAAACAATTGTGATTATTTATATTATATTGTGATCGTAACATTATCCCCTTTTTAGCTTAACATGCCCTTATGCTTAAATATACCTAAAAAAAAATATTAATAATAACTCACGGCTATTTTCCTTTTTTATTATGTCTTCCTAGCGTAATATTAAACTTAAATGTATTGCCTTAGTTATAAAAATTAAAAGAACCAGTAATAAAATGTTTTTTTATAGATTTTGTGTGCGGAATCGCTATTGCTGTATTATTGCGGGGCCTAAGGCCGTCCGCTGTTTTTAGTGCGCCCGTTATAGCCGTATTAAATGTAATTTTATTAAAAAACTCCTTACCGTGGCTTTTTAGGCTTTTATTGATAAATAATAATAGTGCTTAAAGAAGAAAGAGGAGGAGGTTATGGTGAAGATCTTTTGCCTTAAAAAGTAATAGCGCTTTTTAAATAAGAAAGAAAAGAAAATGATAAAGTCTGGTTTTAAGACTTTAAATAAATTAAACTAAAAGAAGTTTAAGGAAAAGGCAGAGTTTGCCTGGCTAAAGGCTAGCGCCATAAGCATATTAAAGGCTTACGCCCTCTTGAAATCCCCCGCCGTTAATCCTGTAGCCTTTAAAAGGTTACCCGACTTATTTTAGGAGGGTTTGGGTTTTGTTAGTGATAGTTTTAAAATAGCCTAAAATAATGGAGGTTAAACTTGGGTTCTTAGGTGTTTTTTAATTGTGGGTATTTTTTTTATTTAATTAAATACTTGATTATATTATAAAAATATTAATAATTAAAAATAGTTTTAATTTTATATTTAGCATTAGGATTAATTGATTATATTTTAGTAATAAGAGCAGGTAGTGCTCCTAGTGGTGCTAGTTTAAGAAGGGATATGTGGAATATTAAATGGATGTTTATTATCTTAAGAAGCGCTAATTAATAATTAATTGGTTTTTTAACTTTTATAATTTTAAATGGTCTTAGCTTTTTATAATCCAACTTGTGATTTGGTCGTTTTGTCGCAATATTCTTTTAAAGTAAGTAGACTTTATCCCCTTTTTTAAGCGTTGGTCTTATGTTACGCTTTTTGTTATAATAGATTGTTGATTTTTGTGTTATAAATAAAATATTGGCTAATAATTCCTTATGTAATTGCTTTAGCTCATCTTCTTATAACATGGCTTTTTACGCGGTCCTTTAACCCGTAATTGATGTGTTATATGCCGTTGGGTTATATTTATAATTCGTATAAAACGGCGATATTCTAATAGTCTTTTGATTTGCGCTGTTATATATAAATTGGGTAAATAGGAGTAATTAAACTTAATTGTCTTATTTGTAATTTATATAATATTGAAAATAAGTTTTCATTATTTGATTAATTTGTTTTATTTATGTATCCGTTTAAGGGTAAAAGGCTGTTGATATTTTTTGTTTTATTTTTAAAAGTGTAATTAAAGTTTTTTTAGAACTTTGAGGTAAAAAGTTTGTTTTTGTTTAAAATTATTTTGTTTAATATTCCGTGATTTATAAAGATTGTTTAAAAGAATACCTGCGTTATTTGTGATGTGCTTTAGGTTTTTAGTACCGGTATTATATACGCGTATTTAATAAACCTGTTTATGATTACATAAATTAAATCGTATTTAATTTTTATGATTAGGTTTTTTGAGAATAATAGTTTAATTATAAAGTTTAAAGTAATTGACTTCTATGAGCGTAATAGTATTATTAGCGATTTTATGAGCTTATATAAAGCATAATATGATATTTTGTTTTAAATGCATATGTTGTATGATAATATCATGTTTTTGATTATTTTCCTTATACTTAAGAAATAATATTTCTTAAAAAGCCTTAATAATGTTTTGGCAATTCCTTAATGTTCATGGGTTAACAGCCCATGTTATTTTTTAATAAAGTCCGCCTTATTTTATATTAAAATATAAACTTGTTTTTAATATAAAAAAGCCTTAATAATAATAAAAAAGAATTCTTTACTTAATTGTCTCTTTTGCTTAATTATTATCGGGTTTTAATTATAGTTCTTTTAGATTTTTTTAAAAAAACGGCTTATTATTATTAGTTGTTTGTGGTTGATTATTAATAAGTCGCCATTTTATTTGAGTATAATGTGTGACTCATGCGTTTTATTTGCGAAATATTTTGGTTTTTTGTTAAGGGCATCAGCCTTAGCGTTTTTTATTCTTTTGATATAAGAAATTCGAAGTTTTATAGTAAAAAGTATTTTATATTATTAAATTTGGCGTTAGTTTAGTTTTTTAATAATAATAAAATAAATAAGATTCTTGTGGTTTATTAAGATTTATATCTTATAAGCAGCGCCTTTAAAATAAACCCTTCATTTGCGTATTACGTCCACAATTACTAGTAACTTTTTGTTGTATATGTCGTAATCAAGTTTTACTGATAATAATTTCCGTAAATAATAAGTAATTAGTTGTTATTTCCCGTCCTTGCCTGATTAGCTGAGTACGGCGCCGATAGCGTAATCCAAAGAATCTGTTTTTATACATATTTTATTATTAGGTGTGAAGAATATAAGAATAGGCTTTTTAATAAATATTTTTTTAAAAGCTTTGAAAGCCGCGTTAGCTTTTTTTATT
Organism: Helotiales sp. F229; assembly: GCA_002554605.1. Taxonomy (NCBI): domain Eukaryota; kingdom Fungi; phylum Ascomycota; class Leotiomycetes; order Helotiales; species Helotiales sp. F229. The sequence continues at coordinate 542,705 of MXAW01000017.1, forward strand.
TATATGTATTTCTTATCCTTATGGGTTAACTCCATGAGTATTCTGGTAATTCTTAAGTAGTTTTTTATAAATCGTTTATAAAAGTTGGTAAATTTAAAAAAAGATTGTAATTTTTTAATATTAATGGGCTTGGTTTAATTAATAATTGCTTTAATCTTTTTAGGATTTATAGCTAATTTAGTGATAATAATTATGTAATTTAAGAAAATAATTTTTTTATATAGAAATTGTACTTTTTTGGTTTAAGGAGTATAAAAGCGGCTTTCAATTTTTCGAGGATCACTATTACATTTTTTACATATTGTCCTTTGTTTTTAGAATAAACCAAAATATTGTTCAAATAATAAATATATATTATGTCTAAATATGGCTGCAAAACATTGTTAATTAAACGCTAAAATATAGTTAGTGCGTTAATTAAATTAAACGGCATAACCATGTACTTATAATAATTAAAACAAATGCAAAATACTGTTTTTTCTTTTTTACCTTTAGCCATTTTAATGAGGTTATACGCGCTTTTTAAGTTAAATTAAGTGAAGATCTTAGCCCTTGCAAGCCTGTTTTGTAATTCCTTAATCAATGATAGTGCATAATAATCCTTTTTTGTGGTATTGTTTAATCAATGATAATTGATGTATATTTGTCGTTCGCCGTTCTTTTTTTTATAAAAAGAACATTACTCCCCTATGGGGATTTAGACTTTTTAATAAACCCCTTTACTAAGTATTTATTAATGTAATTCTTGATTATTATTAAGTTCATTGCCAAATATTCTTTAAGTGGCTGGAATATTGATTTAATACCTTCTTTTAACTTAATTTAATAATTATAGTCTTAATGTTTAGGTAAGGCCTTAATGTTTCGTTTTTTTTTAAATAATGCCGCAAACTTGTGATATGTTAATGGTATATCCTTCATTAATGGACTTTTATTTTAGTGTTTAATTTGTTCTTTAGAAGTGGCGTAAACCTTTTGAATAATCAAGGTTCTTGTTTTGTTTTAATAATAGTTTTTATAATAATTAAATATTAATTGTCTTTTTACTTAATTAATTTTTAGATTATACTTTTTTATTTAAAGAAGTCTAAGAATGATGTTATGCATCCTAATTTGAGTGACATCGAATTGGATTCTTTTAAAGTGGCTGGTAATGCTTATATGCAAGGTTTAAGTTCACACATTTACTATCCCATTGGCGGCGGCATTATTATTGGTAAATATTAGCTAATACCCCTTTTTCTTAATCTTAGTTAATAATAAATGCTTAAGTATAATAATAGAAAATATAAAATTCTTTTATGCCTTAAAATCTATTATAGCTTTAAGAGTTACTTTTTTAATTTTTACTTTTATAATTAAGTGGCGGTTCTTTGTTACCGTTAGTTGGCGCATAAGAAAATTCTCCTAATAAAAGTCTTTTATTAAAATGTTTCTTTAAACCTAGTGGTTTAGTTTTATAATTACGATTATAAATAATTAATTTGTTTTTAAGATTTGAGTTAATGGAGTAAGGCGTTTTTAATATATTTAGGTGTTATTAGTTATATTAAACTAAAGGCGCCGTTAGCTGCCTTTTGATATGATTTCTTAAAGTTTTTCTTTTTTTAGTTTATTTTAATTTTTAAAAATAGGTAATGGTTTTTAAGGGATAATTTGTATATAAGTTTAAGAACAGCCGCTGCCGTATTTAACTTGCTTTTATCTAATGTATTTATAATCTTAATAAATTATCTGATATTTTTTGCCTTATTAGGGTCCTTTTATAAGAATCAGTCCTAGTTTTTTATAAGTGACCCTTATGACTTTATTAGTTTAGTATTAAAAATTCAAGGCCCAAAGGTATAAGTTCTCCTTTTATTAAGTGACTTCCCAAACCTCGCTTTATAATGGTTTAAAAAGCAATGGCTGATGTGGCCCTAGGTCCGAGACTTAATAAAGCTTTTTATTTCCTTTTTTCCCGCTGTTTTATGCTATATTATTATTATCTTTTACTTAAGCGTGAATCCCGTTGTTTTTAAGTTTATTAATAATTATATGTTAAAAGCTTAAGGCGTTAAGCTATTTAATGGGGTATAATAATATGGGGATATTAATGATATTATAAGTACCTTGCCTTGTTATATTGATTTGCTTCTTTTTTAACCATAATTTTCCTTGGTGATAAGAGTTGGCTATGTGGCCTAAAAGACTATAATTAAAGTACAGTTTATTTTATTAATATTTATCCATAATTTTTTTAAAAAGCTTATTATTATGTGGCTTTCCCTTAGGTTGTTTTTGAAATGTGGCATTTAATTCCATATTATGGGGGTAAAAGGGTTTCCTGCCCCCTTTGCTTTAATATATATGTGTTCTAAAACAATATTAGCCCTTTTGTTTAAAAGCATATTTAAAATTACGGTTATTGATTTTAATAGCCATTTTAATAAGTTTTTATAAGTTAAAGGGTGCGTTTAACTTAGTAATTTTATCTTTGATTTTATTTTTTAATTTTTAGTAATATTGTGCCTTAAGTGCTTTGTCGTTTTAGTTAGTTTAATTAATGAATTATTAGAAGGCGGCCATATATGTAATTGCTGATCTGGTTTATTTTAAGTTTTGAATATTGCGTTTAATCATTTGGTTTTGGTTGATGTTGTTAAAGATGTGGTTAATGTGTTCTTTAAATTTTTTAAAGCCTAAAAAGACTTTTTAGGATTTTTTAAATATAATAGTGAAAACCTTTTCTTTTTTAGTTTTGTTTTTGATATAATTAAATAAAAAGGTTTTGATTTAATTAAAAGTAGCCTTATGGAAAAAAGACGCGGCTTAAAGGACTTTGTTTGTGTTTGTGGGGAATTGGTGGCTGTTAAACTTAATGTAGAGTTTTACTTAAGTAAGGTAAGCCTTAAGCTTAGATTAGTTTTTATAATAAAGATCCGGGGATGTGATTTTAGGAATGTTTTTTGAATTAAAGGCGTTAGTAATGGCTAAAGCCTTAGTGGAAAAGTTGGAAATTATGTTATGTACATGAATCAGTACTTTTAATAAGAGGGTATTCAAAGTGTAACGGTTCGTTATTTATTTGGTGTAAATACAGAAGGCTACGGTTGATTTTTGATAATTGAAAAATAGGTGTATTACATATAGGGTAAAACAATTATTAATATAGTTAAGAATATTATTTGAAATTGAGTATGAAGCTCTTATTTAATAGTAAATGTGTTAGTCTTATATAAAACCTTTGTTCTCCTTGGATCACCATGCCTTAAAGTAATTGTATGACGATTTCTTTGGATTACCATGCCTTAAGGTGATCATATGATGATTTCTTTAAATTATTGTAATTTTTAGTGATTCTGTATTTATTACGTGACCCGTGGTCCTGTGTTTTATACCCATGAGATCCCTTGTTTTGGCTTTTTTGTGCGGTAGGGCCGCTGAGCCTTAGGGCCAAGATAACCGTGATTACCTACACTGTATTGTGACCGTAATAATTTAGTAATTTACATTTTCTTAAAAATAATGAAGGTTTAATTAGTTCCTTAATGGACGTAACACGAGTCCGCCGACTTTTAGAAGAATATTACTTTAGGGAGACCTTATTCAATTACTCTGGTCCAGTACAGTACAGTGTTTGCAGCTTTGGTTGAACGATTATAACTTGAATTATTCTTTGAAAAGCCCACTGGGTTATATTTAATTGTTATTCTTAATGGTAGATCAGATGTTTTTAATAATAATAATAGGTCCTTTTTTCTTCTTGTTTTTGCCCTTTTAAATTGGGTAGCTCTTTTAAGGATTGCGCTTGCGTAATGGGTTCTTATTGATATAAGCCATTGGAATGCTTCCGACTGCGTTATTCCTTTAATGGTTTCATTGGAGATAAGTTGTGTAATTTACCTTTAATTGAAGAGATTAAGGAGATACGCTTAAAGTTAGTTATAACTTTTATTGAATTTTAAAGTGAAGTAAATAAACGTAGTTAGAAGATGTTCCTTATTTAATAAATCATAAGTTCTTTTGATAACTGCCCTTTCAATCGTTCCCTTTTAATTAATAATATTGGAATAACTTAATTGTTAAAACCTTTGGCATTAATATATTTTAAAAAGATAGTCTCTACGATAATTAGCCTATAATTATTTAATTCTATAATGGAAGCAATTGGAGTATATATTACATAGGACTTTAATTATCACCTACTCTTTGGGAACATCTTGGTTGATAATAAAGCCGTAATTTATTTAATAAACTTAGTTAATCTTTTAATTTTTGGCTCTTTTGTAAAAGCAATTGTTAACGACGCTGTTGAGGCTGGTACTTTAAGCTTATCAGTGAAAGGATGGGGTACTTGCTTAATGTTAAGTGTTCTTAATAGAGAGAATGGGTTAAATATAGTAGATTTAGAGTTTATTGACGTTGTTATTGTTGAGGGTTTTAATGTTAATATTATTTTAGAAGCTTGTTTATTGAAGGAAGGAATTTAGTATAGTAGTTTAGACTGTATTTTGCGTTATGGATTAGTAGAGAGTAATGTGGTTATTAAGAACTTAAAATGCCATGTAAATTTAGCTTTTTTTGAATATAAGCTTAATAATTACTCTTTTGCCCCGTTAATTGTTTTTAGTGTATTGAAACGCCTTGATTTTGGACTTTTAATGTTTTTAATAATAATAAGAAGTATTTGATAAGGTTTTTAGTTAAATAGGCGTTATTTGAGACCTTGATAAGACATAATGTATTTATGGCACTTTTGCATAGGGTATTTAGGGAAAGAAGCATTATAAGCATTAGTGAAAAATGCTTATAATGTTGAAATTCTAGGTTTTATAAGGGTAGAATACGAGTAATGTGCTTTGGTAATAGTATATTAAAATGTTAATTGGCAATCATTTGAGAAGAGAATTACTTGATCTTTTTATTGAATTATTTGAGATTTATTTAATTATTCTCTTAGGTTTGATAGAAATAATTGGCTCCTTTTGATTAAAAACGAATTTACAGGAGTTTTTTATAGCTTTATACTTAAAAGTAAAGGATTAAACGTAGTATTAATTATTTTTTAATTTTTTGAATAATAAATGAGATAGTAATTTGGCCTTTTTATTTGTAAAATTCGTTAAGATAATGAAACCTTAATTATTGGATTAAATGAAGTAACTTAATTTGAGAAATGGACTTATAAGAGCAGTATTAACTTAGAACTTATGCCATTATATACCCATAAGTCAAATGGGGGAGTAAAGCGAGTAGGTAAGGAAATTATTGAAAAAGTAATTAAGATGCGCTTTGTCATTAATTTCCTTAAAGTATTATGGCTTAAAATTATTTTTGCGGTAATATACCTTTATAATATAAGTCCTTTAATATAAAAGGCATTTAAAAGTCTAAATAAAGTGCTTTACCTTTGGTTTAAATAATACTTTAAGTAGTATAACTTAAAATTACTTATTAAATTCATTATTAATTTACGGTTTAATTAGAGCGGGACTTATGTGTATGGGTCGCGCGTATACTTATTATTAAAATATTGAGAAGCGCTTTGTAAGAGGAAAGCTTTTAAAGTTGATTTAAAAGTGTATATTAGATATTTGATTGGTTATGTTTTGTTTAATATATATAAAATTTGGGTGCCTTAATTATAGCGTGTAATAGTCACAAGGAACGTCATTTTTAACAAAACCTTATTCTTTACCTTTTTTAATGTCGAAAGAGTGGCCGGTTAGTTGTGCGTAAGATTTTAAGAAATAGCCAAATTGTTTTAAGAAGACAAGATAAGGGCTCAGGATGTTGAGTATATGTTGATAAATTGTTTAAATGCTGATAATATATTATAATTAAACGTTGGTGTTTTTTTTGAATAAAAGTAATTGAGTAAAGCTTTGGAAATTATGAAAATTAAGGAGCTTATTAATTTGGGGGTGGTAATAATGCTTTTAATTAAATTTAAGTTTATAATTTTAGGGGTAAAATAATTTCCCCTTGAATTAATAGACTTAGATATTAAACCTTTAGTTAAGCCCTTAATTGATTTAGTGCCTGTTAATGAGAATTTGGGGGTGAAAATACGAAGGAGCATTAGACTTTTAACTTATAAGTACCTTGATTAGGTTTTATAAAGTATTAATATATTAAAATAGTTAATAATACTAAGCATAATTAAGAAAAGTGTTTTATATGGTATAATAAATTTTAAGAGACTTAATATGGGTGTGAAGCGTAAATCGATTTTATAAGTTGTTTTATGAGTTTGGGAGTTATATGACTTAGAGTGAGGTTTTAAAAAGTAATAGGAAATACTTGAAAGTGTTAAATTTAAGTTTATAAAAGCTTTACCTTAAATAACTGAGGCTGAGAAGCCTTTTGAATATAATGATCTTTATAATGCTAAGCCGTGAATAAAATAGCTTTTGTTGTTCTTAGCGGAAGATTAAGATTAGGAGTTATCTGAACCCTTGAAGAGGAAGAGGGTGTTTTTAAAATCAAGTAATAAAGATTAAAGGACTAAAGTTATAAAACAATTAATGTAACTTAATTATAATATGTATTTTATTATGATAAAAGAGTTATTAAAGGGCGCGTTAAATTTGATAAGTAATTGTGAGTATTTTGAAGACTTTTTGATTACCTTTTGGCTTAATTAAGAAGAAGTGCATAGTGACGGAAAGGATTTGAGAATAGTTCATGTTGTAATTATAGCGTTTGTTTTTAATAATATTGAAATTTGATAATTAGTTGTTTTTTCCAAAATTTATTAATTGTAATTTTTAAAAGCATTATTAAATTGGAGAAATCTTTAATATTACCTTTTTGAGGAGTACTTCAAAGCCGGAGCCATTACGGAGATCACTAATCTGGAGTCGTGTAATTGCTGAAGGGTAGTAAAGCATAGTTACGCCTTTAAGTAACTAATTCTTTTAAAGTGGGTTTTTATTTATAAGATAAATTCTGACGGTTATTTAATTAGATGTTATTTTTGAGTGGTGGTTAAAGGGGACTTATAGTTTGAAATCTTTATTTTGTTAATATATGCCGTAATTTTAGTTATTTGCTTATTTAGAACTGCCATAGTTATAATAGCTCAATTTGATTTGGAAATGAAGTGGTTTAACGTTGTTAATATATTTATTAATGTAAAGAGAGATGATTTAATTATTTGTATATGTTGTTATTTTCCTGATGACTTTAAACAAAACGGAATATTAATAGAAGTTAATTGCGCTTTTTATGGACTTAAAGATTCCCTAGTATTATAGTACGGTAACTTTATAATAACTTTTTAAATTCTTAAGTTGCTTTTTTTATAAAGAGGAGCCTTATATGTTTATAAATGAGTAATATATAGTGTTTGTGGTGTTTTATGTTGACGATATTTAAGTATTATATTATGCTTTAGTAATTTTAGAAGCGTAATTAATAATAAATGGATTAAATTTAGCATATGAGTTTATTGGAGGATAAGAAACGGCATGGTTTTTAGGGATTTGAATTATTAGGGATTAATAGGTTAAGATAATTTTCTTAGTATATGATAATTATATTTAGAAGGTTGTTTTGCGTTTTGGATTTGTTGATAGGAGCTGCTTAAGTACCCCATTACCTTATACGAAATTTATTAAGAATTTTAAGAAAGTAATCTTTAAAAAAGTTAAGGAATATTAAGAGAAAGTTGATTTAGTGCTTTATATTATGATTATGTTATGCGCGGATGTTGCTTTTGTAGTTTCAAAGTTCTTTTACTTTTTGATTAATTTTTTAAAGGAGTATTTCATTGTTATTAATTGGATAATTTGATATTTTTTTAGAATTTGATTTTTGGTGATAGTTTATATTTGTTAAGTGCGCGCTTTTTATTTAATTATAGCCTTAGATATTTTTTTGGCGATGATTTTGAAATTAGACGTTTCTTTTAAGGATATATTATTATGTTTTTTGGTGGTTTGATTTTATGGAGAGTAGTTTGTTAAGATATAATTATTATTTTAATTATTTAAGTAGAGCTTTTTAGGGTTGAACGTATAGTAAAAAAGGTTATGACATTTTAATGATTCTTTTTAGAATTACGTTTAGATATAGGAATAGCTTAGATAATCTTTTGCAATGATATTTAAATAATTTGATTGATTGTTGGGGAAAACGAGCGTATTTCAATTAAGCTTTGCTATGTTGATATTTAAAATATATAATTATGTTAAGAATATTAAAAGGATAGTTTTTTAGTGGAGTATTTACTTATAGGCTTTATATTTGTGGATGGATTTATTAAGAACTTAAGCTGATAGAAATTTGAAGATTTTATTGTTCTTATTAATTTGATGGATGTACGGGCTTAATTGGAGTAACTTTTTGAAAAAGTTTATTTTTAAATAGCTTTTTTTTTTTTTTTTTTTTTTTTTTTTTATAATATTTTTTATGTTTTTTATTGTTTTTTTAAAGAGCTTTTAATTTTGAATTATTTGTATTATTATAATATTCACAATTATTCTCAAGATTATTTCATTTTAGAAAAACAAATGTAATATAAGTTATGATAACGAAGGGATACTTTGGGGTGATGAAGGAGGTTTTTAAATTTTAAAAAGAATAATTTAATTGATTGAAAGGCCTAGAACAACCCGAATAAGATTATTAAAAGAATTAGCAATTATTTTGGTAATTTTAATAATTTGTTGTTTTATAATAATAGCTTTTTTTTTAAAAAAAAAAGGCGTACCCGGATTCTATTATTTAAAAGGGTATTAAAAAGACTAGTAGGGCCACTAGTTACTCCTAAGTTACGCTTAGGGATAAATAAGCCGGCAGTAACCTTTCCTATTTTAACCTAAAGGCTAGTAAACGGATCGGATTATTCCTTTTCTTTTTTTTATACCCTTGTTATATTCCTTTCCATTTTGAGTCTTTTTATTTATATATGAGAGTAATTAATTAGTTGTGTTTTAAAAAATAAATTTAGAATATTTTAATAAAAAAAGTAATTTATTATTAATGATTTGGCTAGGGCCGTGGTAGTGAGAGGGGCCATTAATACTAATATTAGAAGTAATTTAAGTAACGCGAATTGTGGGAGTAGTAGGGATAGTATCACTTATTTTTTTTATTATTAAATAGGCGCTTTTGAGTTTGATTAATTTTTATATAAGTTAGTATATTTAATTGTTTTAAATTAAATAAACTTATTTTAAAAAAGGAGCTTTTATTATTGAGAATATTTTGATATTTTAAGAACGTAATTAAAATACTAGGGAAGGGGGGGCGGTAAGTATGATTATTGTTAGCGCAATTGAAATAGCGCGAGCCACTTATAACATTGTAATAAAGGCTTGTGCCTTTGTTTTGGATTGTTCTTTTTATATAACCCTAATAAGGGACTGATTTTTCTTTATTAGTAACCTTTTTTTTGAATTTGATTAGTGGGAGTAGCCTGAATAGCGCGTTTATTTAAGGCCTTGGCTGAGGGTTTTTTGGCTTATAAGTAATTAATTAATTATTTAAATAAGTTTTATATTTTTTAGATTGAATTTACAGGGGAGGAGGTAGCGCTTTTGTGAGTAAATTGACGAAGTTTAATACCCATTTTTGTGAGGGGAGCAGTTGATTTGGTTGTTTGTTTGTTTGATTGATTGTGATTGGTATAAATTAAAAGTAGATTGAAAATTGTTTTTTTGTTAAAAGCTTAAGGTTTATAAATAAAAGGGAGCGACTTTTTATTTGTATAGCGTAATTGTTTGCTTGATTTTTATTATTTTTGATAGCTTGTTTGATAGTTAATTATAATAGGAGTAATTCTTATTGTTGTTTGATTGGGGGTGTGTTATATAGGCACGGCTGTAGCTTGCTTAAACTGCTTTTTTGGCATTATATACTTTTTAGATAGGGTTTTGTTACTGTATACCGCCTTAGGGGAGCACTTCCCTTTTTCATATTTTTTATTTAGATTTTATTGAATTAATTAACACATTTTATTAATTCAAGTGTTTGCAGAGCCTGAGTCTTATCGCGCATGTTATAATCTTATCTTAAAAAAGGTAACGCTTAATTCAATTCATTAAACACACTCACACACTTCTCACTTCTAATGATTATAAAAATCTCTCACACCTTAAAAGACCTGCTCCACTTTCCGTATCATAAACGTAAATCTTTGTTAAATATAAGTTTAGAAGAATATACCGTAGACCTTTTTTTAGGTTATTCATTTATTATTAAAAACGTAGATTTAAGGCTTTAGTGTTATTTATTGTGGGATCTTAATGTTGAGTTGTTATTGAGAGATTAAATGTGGCTTTTGGCTAATAAATCGTAGTGATATAGGCTTTATGAGCGCGTTGTTTTATATAGGCTTTTTTATAATTACTCTTTTTAGTGTTAATTAACTCGATTTTGGCCTTTTGTCCTTTTTGAGACATATAAAGATTATCTCTTTTTATAATGATAATATAACTATTAAATATAAAGGGTTTAGAGGTGTTTAAGACTTAAATCGGCTTTATTAGAAAGTTTGTATTTATAATTTCCATTTATTATTTAGTTAAAAAGTCGTCATTTTTAAAAATCAAGGTGTCGTCTGTTTATATTCTAATTATTTTAAATTCTTGACTATTTTTAGTATTAATTAATAAGTAAGGATTATACGTGGAGGTTTTTATTTATAATTTTTCGGTATGGTATTTATAGTAATTGTTGAATTAGTGATTTTTTAATTTTAAAATGTCATATAATGGGAGTATTATTATAAACACTATATTAAGAGGGAATTTATTTGTAATTTCATAAGGAAGTTATATAAAGATGTCTTATAAGAGCCTTGTTTATATTTAAACATAGGTTTAAGTGATATTTTAAAGTGTTAAACGTGATTTAGATTTGTTTTAGACTTTTTTTTAATTGTTTAATTGTAGATATTAAGAAGATAAGTAGTCGTTAGTTTATATATTAGATTATTAAAGATTAAGTTAATATTTCCCTTTTACTTTTATTATTAAACATTGGACAATAAGTCTTGATTTTTTATACAGTGTTAAAGTCTTTTTACTTTTAACTTTGTTTATTATTTTAAATTTAAAAATGTATTGGTTTTTTACTTTAGGGTTATCCTTTTAAATAAGTGTAAAAACCCTTCTTTTAATAAGTGCCTCGTATTTTATTTAATAAGATTATTAGAATAGTGCTTTAAGAGTGGTGATTTTGTTTTTATTTTAAAGTTTAATAAAAAGTTCTTGAATTTTTTTTAATTCAAAACACTTTAATATTATAGTTATTATTAATTATTAATAATTTTTAAATGGTTTATATAAATAAGAGTTTGACAGTAATTTAGGATGGTTTTAGTGTTGATTTGGGTGTGTCGTTAATTGGTGGTTTAAGATTAAGAGTGATTTTAGTTGATTTAAGTGTATTATTAATTAGTGATTTAGGATTAAGAGTTATTTTTGTGGAATCTTTTGGTAAATTTTCTTTTTGACGTTTAATGTTTAATATATTTGTTTTAAATAAGTATATAAATGTTGATTAGAATATATAAATCTGATTATTATTTATAGTGATTTTATAAGACTTGTTATTTATTTTTAAGAACTTATATGGCTTTTTTTTTTTTTTTTTTTTTTATATTAGGACTTAATCTTTTAAATGTAAGTTATATATTAAAGTAGTACTAGGGTTATTTTAAGTTGTTAGTGTATTATTGACTTTACGGTTCATATAAATTTGTTTTACTTTTTTTATTATCTTTTTAATAATAATAACGCGTTATTTAATAGACGGATTAAAAGGATTTAATTTTGTTATTTTAAGGTAGGCTTTAAAGACAAGTAGTATAAGAATCAACCCATTAAGTCTAATTGTATTGTTTATTATTTTAATTGTCATTTATAGTTGATTTTTATCACTTAGTTTAAAGTACTCTTTTATAATGATTTCGTAAATATGTCAGAGTAAACGGTGATATTTCTTTACTTTATTAATTGAGTGGTGTGTTTTTATAAGGATAAACTTTAGAGTATTTTTAATAGAGCGATATATATATATAGGGAGTTACGGAATTCTTTACAATTAAAATTAGTCTTATAGTCGTATATGACAAAGTCAGGGGGTTTAATGTATGTATTTATTTATGTTGACTTGAAAGTATTAAATATAGCCTAAATTATAGTTAAACTGGGTCTTTTTTAGAGTAGTTTTATTGCTTTAAAGCCGGTGGCTTTATTAATTATGTGGAGGGTATATTTCTTTTTAAACTGTGTTATATTAACATAAACTGTATGATTGAAATTTATATTATTTTATAGTTTGAATTAAAACTTATATAAAATATTTACGTGTTTTTAATAATGTTTATATATTTTTTTAACTTTGAGTATAATATTAAAGTTAAAAATATGATTAGTTTAGTTTAATAAGTGGTATAAGTGTTATATTAAAGGGTGCTTAAATCGTTTATGTAACTTTTGAATTTTCATTTTAGTTAAGTAATATATATTAATTATATTAATTAATGAATTTAATAATTATTAATATTAATTTAAAAAAAGTTATAGATAGTTTTGTTTTTGTATAATTAAGTGTTTTTTTTTACTTTAAATTAATATATTCCGTAAGTTATTATATTAGGTATTAAGTTTATTTAATTGTTATAGGTATATTAAAAATAAAATGTTTATATTTATAATTATAAACTTTATTTATTTAATAAAAATGTTAACTATTGTTATTCTTATAAATAAGTAAAAACTGGCTCTAAATATAATTTGACTTTATTTTGTTTAGTTTATGTTAAATTTAACGTTTTAAATCTATTATAAAGTTTATAATTAATTAATGCCTTTAGTGTTTTTATTTAAGGCTTTAATATTAATAAAGAGACTTTAAAAGAATTAATCTGTTTACTGTGTCATATAGGCTTTATTATATAAAGGTTTTTTTTATTTTACTTTTTAAAATATGAGCCGTTTTCTGTTTTTTACATTATAATAACACTTTTTATATATTATATTTGGTTTTATTTATTATAAATATAATCGAGAAATTTGTTATATTATTATTATTATTATTATTTAATTCTTTTTAAAGATTATTATTATTTAATGAAATGTTTAATTTATTATTATAAAGGTTATTTTTATATCTTTTAAACTAGGTTTAATTTATGTTTAAATTAAGTCTATATTTTTTAATATGTGTTAAATAAGCCTTAAATGAGTTATCTATAATTCTTATTTTTTCCGTTTTTTATTTAATAAAGTACTTTGTTTTTATAATATTTCGTTTTTCTTTAAAGTGTTAGTTATTATAATAATTCTTCTTTTTATAAATGATATATTTAGTATAATTTAACTTAAGCCAGAATTTGTTCTTACGCTTATTATTTTATGAAAATTTTATTTTTTTATCTAAATAATATGTATTTTTATTAATAATATGAGATTAGTGGCAATTTAGATTTGATTTAAAAGTCTTTTTAACTTGTAATCCTGGTTTATGTGTCGTTTTAATGCTGATAATAGAATAAAGGCCGTTTATTAAGGTAAAGAACGTTAATAGTGCCTTAAATAGGGTTATTTTAAAGAGTGGATTATTTAATATTCTTTATAATAGTTTATTTTAAAGTGTTTTGTTATTCTTTATGTTATTATCTTTAAGACTTAATTAGAGGCTTTATAATTCTTTGACGAAGCTCTGTAATTGACTTAATATTGGTTTACCCTTTTAATATAATTTAGTTTAAAATAATAAAAAGGTTAAGTTAAATTATTAATTAAAGAACTTATTTACATGTTTTTTTGTTTTAAAGTTATCTTAGGTAATTGTAATAAGATTTTTAAAGGAATAACCTTTGTTTTAAAGGTATTAATAATAGTACGTATTAGTTTTGTTTTATAATATAAACGGAAAATCTCGGTTTTAAATGAAATTATTAATAAAAACTCATTAACATAAATTAGTGAAAATGTGTAACTTTTCGTTAAGGTAGTTTTTAACGCCATTATATTAAAGCTTTTTTAAGTATATTTTATTAAGATTTATTAAGGACTTAGTTTAGTTTAAGGATAATGGGTTTATTATGAATTATAAAAGCTGTATTAGTTTAGAATAAGGTTTAATAAGTCTTAGTGTTATTATAAAAGGGGGTAATTGTAACGGTCCGTTATTTACTTGTTGTAAATACAGAAGACTGTGGTTGATCTTTGAAGATTGAGAAGTAGATGTATCATGTATAATGGAAGACAGTTATTAATATAATTAAAAATATTATTTAAAGTTAAACATGAAGCTCTTATTTAATGGTAAATGTGCCAGTCTTATATAAAACCTTTGTTCCCTTAGATTCCCTTAAAGCCCAGAGCCTTAAGGCTCTTAAAGCCTTAGATCTTAAAGCTTTAAAGGATTTAATTATCACGTGACCTTTATCTTTATAATGTTTTCTTAGTTTTGGATTTTTTGTGTAATAAGGGTTGTTGAGCCTTAGGGCTAAGAAATATGTGATACCTTTATTAGGTATATCCGTAATATTATCCTTTTTTTAATTTAATGTAGTCTTTACGTTTAAGTATATTAAAGGAAATATTAACGATAACCCACGGTAATTTTTTATTATTATATTTTCTAAGATTATTAAATATAAATAACGTATAACCTTTGTTAAGACAATTAATTCTTATAGTTCCCCTGTAATGCCTTGTTTTAATTGTGTTTGTTATTATTATAATTATGTGATTTTAAATGAAAAGTCCTAGCGTTATAAAAAGTGTATTTATTGTAATATAAAATGTGATGCCTTTTAGACTTTAATTAATGATTTTTAAAGCCTGCGAATAAAGGAAGATCATTTAAAGTTTAAAAGGGACATGGCTTTTAAAGCGGCTATAACCGGCTTTACTCACGTTCGCGAGTTTAAGTTCCGCTAAGCGGAACTTTGTGAAAGAGGAAAGGAAATGTTTTGTTATGGCTTAAAAATTCTAAATAAGTTAAATATTATTAAAAAGAAAGATAAAAGAGAGGTAAAAGAATAAGGGCGGCGTGTCCTTTTTATTCCTTAGTCTTATGACGTGTCACTTAATTTTTTATGTGCTGGCAAGGCGTTATTAGACTTTAGGGATTTTTTTTTAGAAGACTTAGGTTTTATTAATAAAACTTTTAAAATAACTTAAAATAATAAAGGTTAGACTTAAGTTTTTAAGTGTTTTTCAATTATGAGTACTTTCTTTACTTAATTAAATATTTATCTTTACCATAAAAGTTCTGATAATTAAGAATAGTCTTTACTTTATACTTGACGTTTAAATTAATTAGTTATATTTCTGTGATAAAAGTAAGTGGCGCTCTTAGTAATATTAGTTCAAGGAGAAATATGTAAAATACCGGGTAAATGTTTATTGTCTTTAGAAGTATTAATTAATAATTAATTAGTCCTTTGACTTTTATAATTTTAAATAGTTTTAGCTTTTTATAATTTAACTTATGACTTGGTTATTTAATTATAATATTCTTTTAAAACAAGTAAACTTTATCCCCTTTATTAAGCGTTAGTCTTATATTACGCTTTTTATTATAATAAATCGCTGATTTCTATATTATAAATAGAATATTAATTGATAATTCTTTATATAGTTACTTTAGCTTATCCCTTTATAACATGGCTTTTTACGTAGTCTTTTAACCCGTAATTAATGTGTTATATATTATTAGGTTATACTTATAGTTTATGTAAAACTGCGATATTTTAATAGTCTCTTAATCTGCGTTATTATATATAAATTAAGTAAGTAGGAATAGTTAAACCTAGTTGTCTTATTTATAGTTTATATAACATTAAAGATAAGTCTTTATTATTTAATTGATTTATTTTTTTTATGTATTTATTTAAAGGTAAAAAGCCGTTGATATTTTTTGTTTTATTTTTAAGAGTATAATTAGAGTTTTCTAAAATCTCGAGGTAAAGAGCTTGTTTTTATCTAAAATGACTTTGTTTAATATTCTATGATTTGTGAAAATCATTTAAAGGAATACTTACGTTACAGTGGGCGTGTTTTATGTTTTTGGTATTAATATTATATACGTGTATTTAGTGAACTTATCCATTATGATATAAATTAAGTTATATATAATTCTTATGGTTAAGTCTTTTAAGGGTAGTAGTTTAATCACGAAGTTTAAAGTGATTGATTTTTATAGGTGTAATAGTGTTGTTAATGATTTTATGAGTTTATATGGGGTATAATGAATTATTTTGTTGTAAATGTATATGTTATATAATGACACTATGTTTTTGATTATTTTTTTTTTATTTAAGAAATAATATTCTTTAGAAAGCCTTAATAATGTTTTAATAACTTCTTAGTGCCCATAGGCTAATAGCCTATATTATTTTTTTAATGAAGTCCGTTTTATTTTGTGTTAAGACGTAAACTTTTCTTTAATATAAAAGAGCCTTAGTAATAGTGAAAGAGAATCTTTTATTTAATTGTTTTTTTATTTAATTATTATTAGGTTTTAGTTATAGTTTTTTTAGATTTTTTTAAAGAGGCGGTTTATTGTTATTAGTTGTTTATGATTAATAATTAATGAATTATTATCCCTTTATAATATAGTGTAGGATTTATGTGTCTTATTTACGAGATATTCTGGTTTTTTTATTTAAAACATCGGTTTAAGCGTTTTCTGTTCTTTTGACATAAGAAATCTAAAGTTTTATAGTAAAGAGTGTTTTATATTATTGAACTTAGCGTTAGTTTAATTCTTTAGTAATAGTAAAGTAAATGAGATTCTTATAATCTATTAAGATTTGTACTTTGTGGGTAATGCTTTCAAGATAAACTTTCCATTTGCGTATTATGTTTATAATCACTAATAATTCTTTATTATATATGTCATAGTTAAGTTCTATTAATAATAGTTTCCATGAATAGTAAGTGATTAGTTATTATTTACCGTCCTTATCCAGTTAGTTGAATACGGCACTAATGGCGTAGTCTAAAGAATCCGTTTTTATGTGTATTTTTTTATTAAATGTAAAAGATGTAAGGACAGATTTTTTAGTAAACATTTCTTTAAAAGTCTTAAAAGCCGCGTTGGTTTCTTTTGTTTATATATATTTTTTGTTTTTATGGGTTAATTTTGTGAATACTTTAGCAATTCTTAAGTAGTTTTTAATAAATTGTTTATAAAAGTTAACAAATCTAAGGAAAGATTATAACTTTTTAACATTAGTGGGCCTAGTTTAGTTAATAATCGCTTTGATTTTTTTAGGATTTATAGTTAATTTTATAATAATGATTATATAATTTAAAAAGGTGATTTCTTTTATATAAAAATAATACTTTTTTAGTTTAAAGAGTATAAAAGCGGCTTTTAGTCTTTTAAAGATTGTTGTTATATTTTTCTTATATTATCCCTTGTCCTTGGAGTAAATTAGAATGTCGTTTAAATAATAGATATATATTATATCTAAGTATAGCTATAAAACATTATTAATTAAACGCTAAAATGTAGTTAGTATGTTAGTTAAATTGAACGGTATGACTATGTATTTATAGTAATTAAAACGAGTGTGAAATATTGTTTTTTTTTCCTTTTTAATTATCTTAACAAAGTTATACGCCCTTTTTAAATTAAACTAAGTGAAAATCTTAGCCTCCACAAGCCTATTTCACAGTTCTTTAGCTAATGGTAATATATAACGATCCTTTTTTATAGTATTGTTTAATTGACAATAATTAATATATATTCGTTATTTGCAGTCTTTTTTTTTACGAAAAGAACGTTGTTTTTTTATGGGGATTTAGACTCTTTAATGAACCCTTTCGTTAAGTGTTTATTAATATAGTTCTTAATTATTATTAAGTCTATTATTAAATATTCTTTAAGTGGCTAGAATATTAGCTTAGTACTTTTTTTTAACTTGATTTAGTGATTATAGTTTTAGTGTTTAAGTAAAGCCTTAATGCCTTGTTTTTCTTTAAATAATACCGTAAACTTATGGTATATTAATAGTATATCTTTTATTAGTGGACCTTTATTTTAGTGTCTGATTTGTTTTTTTAAAGGTAGCGTAAATTTCTTGAATGATTAATGTTTTTGTTTTGTTTTAATAATAGTTTTTATAATACTTAAACATTAATTGTCTTTTAATTTATTTGATTTTTAGATTATGTTTTTTTATTTAAGGAAGTTTAAGGATAATGTTATATATCTTGATTTAAGTAATGTTAAATTGGATTTTTTTGGAGTAGCTGGTGATGTTTATGTGTAAAGTCTGAGTTTATACATTTACTGCCTTATTAGTGGCGGCATTTTTGTTGGCGAGTATTAGTTAGTACCCTTTTTATTTTATTTTAATTAGTAGTAAATGTTTAAGTATAATAATAAGAGATATAAAATTCCCTTGTGCCTTAGAGTTTATTATGGCCTTAAAAGTTATTTTTTTTGATTTTTACTTTTATGGTTAAGTAGTGGTCCTTTATTACCGTTAGTTAATATATAAGGAAATCTTTTTGTCTTTTATTAAAAAATTTCTTTAAATTTAATGGTTTAGTTCTGTAATTATGATTATAAACAATTAATTTGTCCTTAGGATTTGGGCTAATAGAGTAAGACGTTCTTGATATATTTGAGTGTCGTCGGTTATATTAAATTAGAGGCGCCATTGGTTGTTTTTTAATATAATTTTTTAAAGTTTTTTTTTTGGTTTGTTTTGGCTTTTAAGAATAAGTGTAGGTTCTTGAGGGATGATCTGTATGTAGGTTTGAGGATAGCCGTTGTCATATTTAACTTGTTTTTATTTGATGTGTTTGTAGTCTTAATAAATTATTTAATATTTTTTACTTTATTATGGTTTTCTCGTAAGGATTAGTCCTAGTTCCTCGTAAGTGACCCTTGTGACTTCGTTGGTTTAATGTTAAATGTTTAAGGCTTAAAGGTATAAGTTCTTTTTTTGTTAAATGACTTTTTAAACTTTATTTTATAGTGGTTTAAAGAGAAGTGGCTGATATGGCCTTGGGTCTAAGACTTAATAAAGTTTTTTATCTTTTTTTTTTGTTTTATGCTGTGTTATTGTTATCTTTTACTTAAGTGTGGATTCTGTTGTTTTTAAGTTTATTAATAGTTATGTGTTAAAAGCTTGAGGCGTTGAATTGTTTAGTGGGGTATAATGGCACGGGGATATTAGTGATATCATAAGTACTTTGTCCTGTTGTATTAATTTGTTTCTTTTTAGACTATGACTTTTTTAGTGGTAAGAGTTGGCTATGTGGCTTAGTAAACTATAATTAAAGTATAATTTATCTTGTTGACGTTTGTTTATGACTTTTTTAAAGAGTCCGCTATTATACGGCTTTCTTTTAGGTTGTTTTTAAAACGTGGTATTTAGTTTTATTTTATGGGGGTAAAAGGGTTTTTTGCCTTTTTTATTTTAATATATGTGTATTTTAAAATAATATTGGCCCTTTTGTTTAAGAGCACACTCAAAGTTATAGTTGTTAATTTTAACAGTTATTTTGATTAGTTCTTATAAGTTAGAGGGTATATTTAACTTAGCGACCTTATCTTTAACTTTATCTTTTAATTTTTTATAGTATTATGCCTTAAGTGCCTTATCATTTTAATTGGTTTAATTAGTAAACTATTAGAAAACGGTTATATATGTAATTATTGACTTAGTTTACTTTAAATTTTAAATATTACGTTTAACCGTTTTATTCTGGTTAATGTTATTAAAGACATGGTTAATGTGTCCCTTAAACCTTTTAAAGTTTAAGAAGATCTTTTAAGACTTTTTAAACATAATAATAAAAACCTTTTTTTCTTTAGTTTTATTTTTAATATAGTTAGATAAGAAGGTCTTAATTTAATTAAAGGTAATTTTATAGAAAAAAGACATAACTTAAAGGACTTTGTCTATGTCCGTGGCGAACTAGTAGTTATTAAACCTAGTGTAACGTTTTATTTAAGTAAAGTAAACCTTAAGTTTAGATTGGTTTTTATAGTAAAGATTTAAGGATGTGATTTTGGGGATGTTTTTTGGATTAAAGGTATTAATAATAGTTAAAGCCTTAATAGAAGAGTTAGGAGTTATGTTATATACGTGAGTTGGTACTTTTGATAAGACAGTGTTTAAAGTGTAACGGTCCGTTATTTATTCATTATAAATATAAAAGACTGTGGTTGATTTTTAATAATTAAAAAATAGGTATATTACATATAATAGAAGATAGTTATTAGTATAGTTGAAAATATTATTTGAAGTTAAGTATAAAGCTCTTATTTAATAATAGATGTGTTAGTTTTATATAAAACTTTCGTTCCTTTAAATCTCTTTAAAGCCCGGAGCCTTAAGGCTCTTAAAGCCTTGGATCTTAAAGCCTTGGATCTTAAAGCCTTGGATCTTAAAGCTTTAAAGGATTTAATTATCACGTGACCCTTGTCTTTGTGATGTTTTGCTAGTCTTGGCTTCTTTATATAACAAGGGTTACCGAACCTCAGGGCCAAGACACGCGTGATACCCTTACTGGGTATGTTTGTAACAGTAATGTCCTGTCCTTTGGGTAAACATTTAATAATAGTATTAAATTAAGTAATATATTATCGTTTAATCTTTATTTTGGTTTATCTTTAAAAGGCCTTTTATTAAAGGTAAATAAGAATTCTTTTTTTAGATTAATAAGTAATGTTATATTATATAAATCCTTTTTTATAATATTAACTTTAATAAGAGCAAAGGTATTTAACGAGTCGTTTTAACGTTTTAGTGTGACGTCTAATGTCTTTTCTTTTAATACTAAAGGTATTTAACTCTTTTTAGTCTTTAATATAAAAGAAAAAAGGGTTTATATAGATATAAGGACCTTTAGTTAACCTTAGATAAGCCGTATAAAGGGTGTGAATATGTCTTAGACGTGATTTAAGACGGATTTAAGGTATATCTGGTTTTATATCTTTAGTTATTTTTTTAAGTCATTTGTTTTTTTTTAGCTTTTATTATGTCCTTTAATATATTTATAACTTTTTTTTTTTTAGCTTTTTATATATAATAATTATAGAATTTAAGATCGTCTTTTAATTAAGTCTTTTTTTATTTATACATCTTTTTAAAGTCAATAGTTGTTTATTTATTAAAGAACTTTTAAAAGTCCTAAAATAAGTATTCTCCTTTTATCTTTTTATTATAATCATGTTTATGGAACTCTCGTGAATATTTTATATAATTAGTTAATATCCTTTTAGTTCTTAATAGTGTATTACTTATTGGTTTTTAAGTTAGTAAAATAACACTTTCTTGTTTTTTTATTGGCTTTATAGTGTGTTCTTTTAACTAAGACATTATATTAGGGTAGGTTTAAAAACGGTTCAAATAAGATTCTTTAAATAATCCGTTAATCTGGTTTTAAAGTGTTAATTTAACAATTGTCGTTAAATAATTATTGTGTTGTTTTTATTATAAGTTATATAATTGTTATATTTTTAATTAATTGAAATGCTTTTATTAATATCTTTAAAAGGAGGAAGTTATTTGTCCTTTAATTTAATCAAATGGCTAGGCCCTAATTAAAGGTATAAATGATTAAGTGCTTTAAGTTGACTTTATAGTTTAAGACCTTATTATTTATAATACAGATTAACCACTAATTAATATTAATATAATACTAATAGATTACGTAAAAATATATTAAACAAAAGGGTCAATATAATCTTTAATAAAGTAAGTAATAAAATCTGTGTATTCTTAAAGGAGTGGGAAAGATCTTTTATTATATACTCAACCAAATGACCCTTATAATAGGTCCGTTATAGCTCTAATTACCCCTTAGAACTATTAGATCTATTACTCTTAATAGTTAAGGTATAACCCTAAAAAACTATTATAATATTATTTAAGTGGCGCTCCTTGTATAGCATGATGAGATTATATAACCCCTGTGGACTAACATTAAGGTAATATAAAAACACAATTACCTTAAAAAATGCTAAAAATAAAAGCTTCTTTATATTTAAACTTAAGGCTATGTTTAATATTAAAAAAATAGTTTATTTTATATATTAAGTTAAAAGTTTTATATCTTTAAAAGTTATTAACTCATTTAATAACTAATCCTCGCCTAAGGTTATAAGTTATATCGTTTTCTAATTGTTATTTAATAACCTGGCCTTTAACCTGGCTGTTACGAACATACCCAGTAGGGGTATCACTTGTGTTTTAGCCCTGAGGCTCGGCAACTCAGGTTGTACAAAAAAGCCAAGACTAAGAAGCATCACGAGGACAAGGGTCATGTGATGGCTGGATCTTTTGGAGTTTTAAGATCCAAGGCTCCAAGAGCCTAAGGGCTTGAGGCTCTAAGGGGATCTAAAGGGACAAAGGTTTTATATAAGACTAATACGTCTACTATTAAATAAGAGCTTTATACTTAACTCAAATAATATTCTTAACCATATTAGTAACTGTCTTTCTATTGGTCCACAGGGGTTATGTAATCTTTTTATGTTATATAAGGAGCGCCACTTGAATAATATTATGGTAATCTTTAAGGGTTATGCCTTGGCTGCTAAAAATAATGAATCTGACAATTCCAAGGGGTAATCGGAGCTATAACGGACCTATTATAGGGGTCATTTGGTTGGGTATATAATAAAAGATCTTTCCCACTCCTTTAAGAATACATAGATTTTATTACTTACTTTATTAAAAATTATATTAACCCTTTTGTTTAATATATTTTTACATAATCTACTAATATTATATTGATACTAATTAGTGGTTAATCTGTATTATAGATAATAAGGTCTTAGATTATAAAGTCAACTTAAAGCACTTAATCATTTATACCTTTAATTAGGGCCTAGTTATCTGATTAGATTAAAGGACAAATAACTTCCTCTTTTTAAGGACATTGGTAAAGACACTTTGACTAATTAAAAATCTAACAGCTGTATAACCTATAACAAACATAACATAATAGTTACTTAACAACAATTATTAAATTAACACCTTAAAACTAAACCAATGGATTATTTAAGGAATTATATCTGAACCAACTCTAAACCCACCCTGATACGATGTCTTAGTTAAGGGAGCGTACTATAAAGCTGGTAAAAGAACATATAAAGAATAATATTATTTCACTAACTTAAAAATCAATAAATAATACACTATTAAAGGCTGATAATATGCTAGCTAATCACATAAAGTATTTACGAGAATTTTATAAGTATTATTATAATAAAAGGTTAAAGGGAAAGTACTTATTTTAAGATTTTTAAAGGTTTTTTAGTAAATGAATAATTATTGATTTTAAAAAGATTTATAAATAAAAAAGGGTTTAATTAAGGAATGATTTTAGGTTTTATAATTGTTATATGTAAAGAATAAAGCAAATAAAAATTATAAACGTATTAGAAGAAATAATAAGGATTAATAAGAATAAATGGCTTAAGAAATAATTGGAAATGTAAAACCAGATATACCCAGGATTTGTCTTAAATTATGTTTAAGATATATTCACACCTTATACACAATTCTTTTAAAATTAATTAAAAGTCTTTATACTTACGCAAACCCCTTTTTCCTTTACACTAAAAACAGAAAAGGGATAAACACTTTTAATGTTAAAAGTAAAAACGCTGGGTGTCATATTAGGACGTTAAAATAACTTGCTTAAGACCTTTATCCTTATCAAAATCAATACCACGGAAGAGGATTTATATAATATAACGCCACTTATTAATTTAAAAAGGGAATTCTTATTTACTTTTAATAAGGGGCCTTTTAAAAATAAATCAAAGTAGAGATTAAATAATAATATATTACTTAATTTAATATCACTGTTAAGTATTTACTTAAAAGATAGGATATTATCCCCTTTTATAGTGGCAATAAGACTTATTAGACCTCATTTTAAACCGATATAGCTTTTATAATTTGTGATGGACCTGTTATTTTTAAATTAAGCTAAGTTTTTAGTAAATCTTAGTAAGATGTATTTGAAGGAGTTTTAATATAGTAGCGTCAAGGATTACTTTAACGAGAAGTTACATATTTTCGCTGATTTATGTTAACGAGTTTCCGTTAATAATTCCATTTAGAACTGAGCTTTTTTGTTCATATTATGAGATAAAGCTAGTACATATTATTATTAATACCTTTAAAACAAGGGTTATTCTTTTAAAGATATTATTACGGTTATTTGAGGTAATTTTAAGACAGAGGAACGTGTAAATAGGTTTTTTAGCCAATGGTTTGGCTTAATTTTCTCGTTATTTTAAGCTGAATTATATTAGAAGGGTAAATTAGTGCTGAGTTAGTTAAAGAGCTTTGTTAGGGAATTGTAGAGCCTCTAATTAAGTCTTAAGGATAATAATATAAGGAATGATAAGACGTTTTAGGATAAATTATTATAAGGAATATTAGGTAATCTACTTTTTAAGATGGCTTTATTTAAGGCATTATTAACGTTTTTTACCTTAATGGATAGCTTCCGCTTTGTTATTAGTATTGAGACGATATATGAGCCGGGATTACGGGTTGGAAGGACTTTTAAATTAGATTTAAATTATTACTAATTTTATGTTATTGATGGAAGTGTATATTATTTGGATAAGAAGATGAAGTTCTTATAAGATAATAAATGTAGGGATAAATTCTGGCTTAGACTAAGTTATATTGGGTGTATTATTTATAAGAAAAAGGATTATTATAGTAGTTAACACTTTGAGGAAGAACGAGATGTTATAAAGACAAAGTACTTTGTTGAACGGAAAGTGAAAGGAATGAGGGTTATAGATAACTCATTTAAAGCTTATTTAGTATATGTTGAAGGATGTGGACTTGATTTGGATTTAGATTGGACTTAGTTTAAAGGACATAAGGATGACTTTTATGATGATAGATCAAATACTTCATTAGATAATAATGATTTTTAGGGGGAATTAAATAATAATAATAGCAATAGTATGGCAAATTTTACAATTGTATTTATAGTAAGTGAAACTAAGTATAATGTATGGGAGGTGTTATTATAGCTTAAAGAGCGGAAAGCGGCTCATATTTTGGAAAGTAGGATTAGGAAATCTTTACGTAATGAGGCCTATATAACGCAATGAATAGACCGATTTTTTTAAAGTCTTTTTATTAATATTGGAGCCTTAAATAAGAATACTAGAGGCATTAACCAGTTATAAACTTTGTAATAGATTTAAGACGTTAAGTTTGATATAAGTCAAGTAGGGTAAAGTTAGATTATATTTAGAGCCGGTTTTTATTCGTTTATAGGAATAATAATGGTTAATATTCCCGCTGGATAAATAGAGTTTATAATTGTGGATACGGATATCTTATTTTTAGTGTGCCTATAACAGTTAGCTGAGCTTAATGCTTAATATAATAACCTATGGAACGTGTTAATTCAAGGTAAGAAGAAACACTTGATTATATAGAAATAAGGTTATTTATGACTTCTTTTAAACTAGTACTAATAATTATTAGATTCATTGATTAGTATAATTAATATGTGTCACTTGATTGAAATGGAGATTCGGAGGTTATATAAGCGATTCGGGTACCCTTTAGTGTAATGCTTATAATACTTATTAGACTAGGCTGGTTATATTTTTAATTTTAATATTATGTTTAGAATTAAGGAGATGTGTGAGTATTATTAGAAATATGTAGATGTTTCATATAGGTTTTGATTTAAATTATAAGATGATATAAACTTTAATTATATAGTTTATATTAATATAACATAGTTTAAAAAGAGATATGCCTTTTATATAATTAATAAAACCACTGGCTTTAGAGTAATGAAGTTATTCTAGAAGAGACCTGGTTTAGCTACAACTTAAGTTATATTTAATGTTTTTAAGTTAATATGGATAAACATATACATTGGACCCTTTAACTTCATAATATATAATTATAAGACTAATTTTAACTTTAAGGAATTTCGCAATTTCTTATACTCTATTAGGAGTACTTCAAAGCTTATTCTTATAAAAACACACTACTTAATTAATAAAATGAAGAGATATCATTGTCTACTTTGACATATTTATAAAATCATTATAAAAAAGCACCTTAAATTAAGTAACAAAAATCAATTATAAATGATAATTAAAATAATAAACAATATAATTAAACTTAATAGATTAATTTTTACATTACTTATTTTTAAAGTTTACCTTAGAATGACAAAATTAAACCCCCTTAATCCATTCATTAAGTAACGCATTATTACTATTAAAAAAGCGATAAAAGAAGTAAGACGGATTTATATAACTTGTAAAATTAATAATACGCTGGTAACTTAAAACGGCCCTGGTATTATTATAATATATGACTTATATTTAAAGAATTAAGTCTTAATGTAAAGGGAAAGGAAAAAATAAAAAATATTATATAAGTTCTTAGGAATAAATGGCAAGTTTTATAAGATTATTATAAATAATAATTAGATTTGTATATTTTAATTGATATTTGTACGCTTATTTAAAACAAATATATTAGACGTTAAGCGTTAAAAAGAAAATTTATTAAAAAATTTCATAAAAATAACTTTTGATTTTGAATTATTAATTAATGATATACTTAAATTGACTAAAATCACTCTTGATTTTGGATCATTAGTTGATAATATACCTGGATCAACTTTAAACCTATCACGGATCATTGTTGAGTTTTTATTTATATAACCTATTTAAGGATTATTAATAATTGATGATAGTTATGATGTTGAGGTGTTTTTGATAAAAAAGGAAATAAGAGATTAAAAGTTTTTATTAAATTTTAGAATAAAGGTAAAATCACTACTTTTGAAGTACTATTTTAATAATCTTGTTGAATAGAGTACGAGGCATTTATTAAAAGAGGGGTTTTTACATTTATTTAGAAGGACGACCCTAGAGTGAAAGGCTAACGCATCTTTAAATTTAAAATAGTAAATGAAGTTAAAAGGAAAGAGATTTTAATGTTATATGAAAAGTTAAAATTTGTGGTTTAATGTTTTAATAATAAGGGTAAAAAGGAGATATTAATTTAATTTTTAATAATTTAATACGTAAGTTAATGTTTGTTTATTCTCTTAATATTTGTGATTAGGCAATTAAAGAAGGTCTAAAATGGATTTAAATTGCGTTTAGTATTTTAGGATATTATTTAAGCTTATGTTTAAGTATAGACAAGGCTTTTGTAAAACATTTTTGTATGATCTTTTTAAAAGATTATAAATGAATTCCCTTTTAGTATAATGTTTATGATAATGCTTTTATTATATGGTATTTTAGAATTAGGAAACCACTGGTTTAATACTTATTATAAGCATTATATTAAGAAGTTATGGATGGAGACTTTTACGTATAATCTTTATTTATTAATTAGTACTAAGAATAGTTAAGAATTTAGAATGGTTAAAATATAAATGGATGATATCTTGATTTTAGGAAATGATGATTTTTTGATTAAAAAATAAATGGAAATTATAAATGTGAACTTTTTAATAAAACCAATTTAGGTCTTAAACGCTTTTAAACCTTTTATATTTAATGGTTATATTATTATTATAAAGGGAGATGATTTTTATATATCTTAAAAGGGATAGGGGGCTAGAATCAAGTTAATTAACACTGAAAAGAGTGATTATAAAAAGGCTTATATGGAGTAACGCGCTTGTGGAGCTTATATTATTATAATTTGTTAGTTAGAAGCCACATTTGATTTTTTAATAGCGGCTTAATATTAAGATTTTATAATAAATAATATTAAAGCCTTGAATTTATGTTTTTAATAGTAAATGAATAATTTGAAAAGAGGTTTACGATATATTCCTATAAACTTATATTTAATAAAAATTTACGTCTTTATTAATGGTTCTTTTATTAATAATAAAAATTTGAGTTCTTAAATTGATTTTGTAATAACAATTAAAATTGAATTGAAAGGGGATGTAGAGTTTACTTTTAATGATAATATTATTTATATTAACTTTATTAAATGTAAAAGAGTTACTTGTGTAATGCTTACTTTGGAATTGTATGCTATGGTTGCCGGCGTTGATATATTAATTGTTATGGCGATTATTATTGATATGGTAATTGATAAGCTTGATTTTCTAAGGCTTCTTATTATCGTTTATATAAACTTTTTTTTGTTGTATGAATATATTGTTAAACTTAGTACTATAAAGGAAAAGCGTTTAATGATTGATATAATAGTAATTCGTTAGTTATATAAGCGCAGGGAATTTACGGAGATGCGATAAATTAATAGTGCTTATAACCTTATTGATGTTATGATAAAAGCCACTTTAAATAAGGCTCTTTAAGATTTTATTGATATTAACATATTCACTATTAAGATGAAGAAATGGGTTTAAAGACTTACCGAAGCTGATTCGGATTAGTAATGAAGGGATTCGTACAGTTATTACCTTTCTTTTTACGTGTACTTTTTTTAAAATGCGTTTTTATTTCATTTACTTATTTTATTTTACTTGTTTATATGTTATGATTATTTAGTTTGCGGAGACGGAAGACAGCTTGGATTTACATTTATTTACCTTTTAATTTAAAGCACTAACGGGCGGTTTTATAATAATACTTCAACAGGGACTTAATTGCCGGTTTTATTATAAAAGGCTATTTTTGTATAAGGGTTTGAGGAAAGCATTATTATAAAGAACTTATTATGAAGCTAATCTGAAATAGGGCCTACTCATTACCTATACCATATAAGCTATCCGTAAATAGTTTTAAACTTTCTTCTTTTTCCTTTATTATTGATATACTACAACAAGGGCACTTATTGTTAGGTCCCGTTTTAATAAGAGTTTTACATTTATTTTAAGCCTTTATAGCTTAAGCGTAAACGCTAGATATTATCTTGTTAATGTGATTTAAAGCCATTGCTATATTTTTAACTTAAACGCTTAGGTCTTATATTTAAACCGGTTATTAATTAGAATTAGACATTACATTAGGTTATATATTAATTGGGTATTAATAAATTAACCTAATTTAATTTAAAGGATTTAAGTCTTTTTTAATAAAGTAAACGTCAATTAGTTTTTTGTTTTTAATGCCTCTACTAAAGTAACTAATAATATAGCGGTAATTGATTTTACGGCGGCAAAGAAGTCCGCGAGGACAAATGGTACAACGTTAACCGCATAAATTAATTTGTTAAATTTAGTGTTAATGAACCAAGGGAGTTATATTTATATTAGTTATAAAATATATTTAAATCCCCTTTGGATTTACGGCTGACTTGTGAATTGGGTTTACGAGTAATTCTTAGGAATTTACTTATAAGGCGGCATTTCTCCTTTTACTTTATATAATAATTGTACTTTTTCAACTTTAAGTTATTAAAAACACAAAAGTATTTTAAATTATACGCTTAGGCGCGAACGCACTAAACATAACATTTACAATAAGTAACCGCAAAAACACTAGATGGTATTAGAATTAGTATTATGTTATTATTAACATTAGAATACGATATTAAAATGGCCCCGGAACAAGTTTGAGTACTAATTTAAGGAATGATTAACTTATTATTAATAGATTAAAGTTATTAATTAAAAAGTTTTTAAGATTACATTAGCTTTTGTATAAGATTAATGAATTTTGATATATTAATGGTAATTTGTTATTATTAAAAAAAAAGAGTAAATTTTTAAGAAATCTTTAAGGTATATATAAAATAAGGGAATAATAAGAAGATCCATAGGCCTTGCTTAAGTTATTAATAGACTTTGCTTAATTTACATATTATTGATTTTTAGCCCCGGATTAACAATTCCCTTGGCACAATTAGTATAAAGCCGTTATAAATGGATTTTGGACCTTTTTCAAGCTTTTATTATAAGTTGTTACGTTTATTCTGTTTTTTGGTATTTTTTAGTTTCTTTTTTTGATAATTTTTGATTTTACATCTTTTATGTTATTATTATTTTAGCTCTTTTTCTTTTATATATTACGTATTATTATACTTTTTAACTCATTATTTTTATAGAACGTTTCTTTTTAGTTTATTAGAGTCTATATTACCCTTTCTTTTTTTTATTACGTTAGAATTCCTATTTATCTTTCTAAAAGAAGTATTACTGGTGTTAGTTCACAAGGGTTATGTAATCTTTTTATGTTATATAAGGAGCGCCACTTGAATAATATTATGGTAATCTTTAGGGGTTATGCCTTAGTTGTTAAGAGTAATGGATTTGATAATTTCAAGGGATAGTCGGAGCTGTAATGGACCTATTACAGGGGTCATTCGGTTAGGTATATAGTAAGGGATCTCTCCCACTCCCTTGAGAATACACAGATTTTATCACCCACTTTACTAAAGACTATATTGACCCTTTTGCTTAATATATCTTTACGTGATCCACCGGTACTGCACCGATACTTTCATTATACGTGATATACTTACTTCTTAATCATTAAGATCAACCAGCCTTTCTGTGTTTATCGAGTAAATACACGACCGTTACATTAGCCTCTAAAGTGGCCTCAGAGCTGATTATAATAATTAAAGCTTTAACTACCTTTTCTTCACTATAGTCGACTTTTTACAGATACTTTAACATCTGACCTCTTTATTAAGCCATTTAAACTACAGGTTATTAAGCCTCTTTTCAACTACATCTTTCACTTCCTCCTTTAATTACCTTTTTTCTAAAAGCCACGTCACTTTATTACGTCACTTGTGACGGTTGGTACGGATCAGAGGGCACTCAGGGGAGCTTTCTTAATTGGGCATTATTAAGCGCCTAAGCGAGATTAACTCAACGACGCTTTTTATATATAATCCCTTTTCTTTCTTTACTTTCTTTCCTTTTTAATTATAGATTTTAAAAAAAAATTGATTATTTTTATTATTTTTTATGTGATATGTGATATGTGAGGCCTTTATTAAACGTTGGCACTAGTCTTTATAAGGCAGGCGTCACATTATTTATAACTTTTTTTAATTCGTTTAAAAAGATAATAAATATCCTCCCCTTTTTTTATTCTTTTATAAACTCTTATTATAAAAAGAGTTTTTATAAAAAAGGCTTATATTAAATATAACTTAATAAATAGCACTTAAATAATTAATAAACCTAAAAAAGTCAACAATATTAGCTTCCGTTTTTTATGTCTTTTTGACTTAATTAAGCCAAAGAAATAATATCCCTTTTTATATAAACGTACTCTTAATATGTCATATAAAGCTTAAACCTTTTACAACAGAATACTCTTTAATAAAAGACGTTAATATGTCTTCTGCCTCTGTTTTATCCGTTCTTTTCACGGGATTTTCCTTTTAACCTTCTTTTTCTTTTAATATAATATAACTTACCCTTTAAGGTAATTAAACTATTATAAATACATAAATAATAAAAAAGATAAAGAAAAGGCTAGATAAAAAGAAAAAGCACTTTAAATAAATGAGTAAAGACTTACTTATTATATAAAAACAACTCTAAAGCCTTAATGAGAATTATGTTCTTTTTAAGTTTATTTTTTTTAAAAGATAATCCCTTTTTATTTAATCTTTTCTCTTTTATTAAAAATAAAAGTAAATAAACCGCCATTGCCTTTAATTTAAATGATAATAATAATAAAAACGATAATAAGTTAAATCATTATTATAATAATACTTTATATTATCCCTTCTTTAAAAACACTTTTTAAGTTTTATTTTTCTTTAAAATCTCCTTTATGTTTTATATTACTTATATTAAAAAGATTTTAAACTTTTTAAATAAACTCTCTAATAGTATTAAATATTTTTTAAAGTTATAAAAAGTTTAAATATATAACGTTTTATGTCATTATATTATTTACTTATTAATAAAAAACACAAGAAAAACTGGTTACTAAATTAAATTCAAGGAATAATATAGATATTCTTAAAACTAGCCTTTTTAAAACCTGAATTTAATAAAAATAATACGTTTATAAACGCCTTAAATTTAGTAAAACAACTTGTCTCGTTTTTATTTAATTTTTATAATAAATAAATAACCCGTTTTAAATATTCCACTTTTTATATAAATTACCGGAGTTCTTTTTAGAGCTTTTACCATGACTTTAAAACTCTTGTTTATATTATTAATATTAATGATAAATCCGTCTTAAAAATAGATTTATAAAATAAGCTTCTCCTTTAGTTATATAAATAACTATTTTAATAATATAAAACTTTTCGATCACTAAAAGAATACGTAAAAGTAATTTAAACTAAAGATTAAGGTTAATTAATTAAGTAGACTTTTTATTTAACTTTTAAATCTTCAGCCTTTATTAAGTTAAACTCTTATTAAACTATAAATATGACTTCTCAATCTTTTGTTCCTTTTTGTAATCATATTAATTATAAAGTAAAAAAGTATTATAAATGAGAGGATTCTTAGTCTTAATAATAATATTAAAGGCTATTAACCTTTCTTATATGTGCTAATACCCTTTATGCCTAATTACTAATAGATGTACTTTGTTATTATATTATATAATTATTTTAATAACTTTTTACTTTTTATAAAATCAATGAGATTAACGTTAACCGTTCTTTTAATAATTAATTTAAAGATAATAATAAAGATATGTATGAAGATGTCGTTAAAGAACCGATGTCACCTTTTTAATAAAAGGTTAAGCCTAAAAAAAGACTTTTTTTTAAGTATATTAAGAGATATATGATATTTTGACTTAATGAAACTTTTTAAAAGATAATCCTTTATTATTTAAATAACCTTTATTAAAAATGGATTATTATATAAATTACTTGTACTTTTTGATTTTAGAGTAAATGGTTATTGTTTTATTAATTATATTCTTTTAAAATCTCTTTTTTTCTTTTTAAACCCTTTAATTTACCCTTTACTAAACGTTATCGTTATTAAAAGATTTAATAATACTAATAATGGAAAAATCAATTATTATATTATATTAAACTTAATAGTGGATAAGCGTTTATAAGCCTTTACCCCCTTTTTTATTATTTAATTAGGACATTAGAGTATTATCTTTAAGAGAGCATAGTTATTAGAACATCAAGTCCTCTTTGATGGTGTTAAATGACGTATCATTTAGCCGAAAGCCTCTCCTCTAATTACCACTTATAATACTTTAGTTAAAATTTAAGATCTCCGTTATTACTGTATTTAATAACGCCATTAAAAGGACGTTAAACGACGAGATTAAAAGTTTAATTAATACTAAAATAAACGTAATTTTTAATTTAATAAAACTAAAGGTGTTTAATTATTTGACCCTCGTTGACTTTTGTTTAACTATAAAGGCAACTTTCCCGGTACTCCTTTCCTTACTTTTTATAAACTAATAATTATTATGGAAAAAATAATAGAAAAAGAGAACTTAATTGAATTAACGTTAAAAGATATTAAAGCATTAAACCACGTTTAGCCTTAAAACTAAACGTCTAAGACTGTTTTAAAAGTGTCTTAAATGAAACTCACGACTTCTTCTTTATTAATTACGTCGGTTCTTGTTGTTATTGGTTCTACTCATGTTATTATTTTATAAAAAAAGCAGGTATAATTTGACCTTTGGTTATTCTGGATTCTGTATAACAAAGTAGCCTTTAAAGTAACTTCTCTTCTAATGTTATATAACGAGATGATAAAGACTCTAAGGAAAGTGTCGTTTTTATCAAGACATATTATTCTTTCTTTTTTTTCTTAATAATGAAGTTAAACGTTGATTTTAATAGTTATTATTGCCACTTACCTTAGTCTTAAGTTCAATTAACTGTGTCAATAATTATTATTATTAGACCTATTTCCGTTGTTATTTTTGCCTTTGTTATATTTTTATATTTTTATATATATTAAAATGTAAAAAGGCCATTGAATTAAGTGTAAAACAGTGATAAAAGTAATATAAACACTGACAAGAACACTACTTTAAAATAAGTTATGTCATAAATAATAAATATAGTTTTTATTTTAGGTTATTTTATAAATAACGACTATATTACCCCTTTTGTCTTAATGAGAACTTCTCTTTTATACTCGTTAAAATTGACATTATTATATAATAAGACCTCTTAATTCACTTTTTCTTCATGTTAAACGTAATTATGTGACTTTATGACTTTACTTTATAAGATGTAAAAGTAACTCTTTAAATTACTTATAAATACCCTTTCTTTTTTATTAATAAGCTCTCGTTAATGATATTTATTAAAGAAATGGACCCGTTTATATAAACTAATTGTTAAGATTTATTTAATTAATGCCGTGGCATTTAATTTATTATTAAGACAGAAATTTAAAAATGAGATATTTATAATAACGCTTTAAAAGATTAAGTCTTTAATTGAATAAAGACATAAAAAAGACGATATTACCGTTATTATTAATGATTTAACTATTAAGTTCGTTATTTGTTATTAATCCTTAACATAGTTTATTATCTCTTTGGTTAAACTGGACATTAAACCTACGATTTTACTTAAATATATTAAATAGACTTATATATTTAAGAAAGTAATAAATAATGTATTCCTTTTATATCGTTTATATGATTATTTTATTAAATTAAAAGGCGAAGGCGAGACAGTTCTTAAGTATTCCCCGTTATATAGGATGTCTACAATAAAACTTAAAGTTATTAAAGACTATATTATTGATAATTTTAAAAAAAGGTTTATTAAACCATTTTAAGTATTATTCGTTACCCTTATTTTTTTCATTAAAAAGCCGAATAGATCTTTATAGTTATATATTAACTTTTAAGTGTTAAATTCCTTTACTCGTAAGGATTAATATCTTTTCCCTTTAATTAATAAAACATTAGTTAAAATAACTAATATTCACATTTTTATTAAACTAGACATTCGTTAAACATTTTATTAAATATAAATAGACTTAATATTAAAAGAGTATATAACCTTTTATACGAAATATAAAGGGTATAAGTATAAGGTTTTTTTATTTAGATTTATTAATGGCTTTGCCATGTATTAACGTTATATAAATGACATTTTCTTTGATTATTTTAATGATTTTTATATAATGTACTTTAATGATATCTTTATTTATTTTAAAGACCCTTTAAAACATTAATTATATATTAAGAAAGTCCTTTAAAGACTCTTTAACATAAGCCTTTAAGTAAATTTAAAGAAAAATAAATTCACTATTATTTATATAAAATATTTAAGATTTATTATTTTAACCTTTAAATTAAAAGTTAACTTTAAGAAAGTCGTTGTTATTAATAACTAAACTTACTTTAGTACTGTTAAAGGTATATAATCTTTTTTCAAGTTTTATAACTTTTATAGACATTTTATTAAAGACTATAATATTATAGTAAAACCTTTTATTTAATTTATTAAGAATAATATTTTTTCCCGCTTTATTATTAAATGTTAAGATGTTTTTAATTACTTTAAATATATTTTCACTTTTGCCCTTCTTTTAAGACATTATTATTAAGATTTAAAGTGCTTCTTAAAGATAAATATAAGTAATAAAATGATTATAAAGGTTTTTTTATAAAAGCACAATGAGGACTAGTTTTTTGTTGTTTTCTTTTTAAAAACTATGTTCCTTGTAAAGTTTAATTATATTGTTTATAATAAAGAGATGTTTATTATTATACGCTCTTTTGCTTATTAAAGAGTAAAGTTCACAAGAACCCCTTATTAAATCCGTGTTATTATGGACTATAAAGCCTTAAAATACTTTATGACTTTTAACCAATTAAATACTTAATAAGTATAATGGGCTGAACTATTGGCTGATTACCATTTTATGATAACTTATTGGTTAAGTGTCTATAACCCGTTAATAGACGTACTTTCCTGTAAACCGGACGAGCTTAATGAATAAAACTCTGTTAAAAGAGCATAACGCTTATAATAGTTCTTATATTAAAATCAAGTAAACCTTATATTCGTGGCTAAGAATTTCCGCTCTTTTAATAATAATAACCTCACCCTTAACGTTAAAATAACAAATCTCTCTTTAATATTCTTAATAATATATTAAGCACTAAAAGCCAACCGTATAACTCCCTCTCTTTAAGTACTATGAAAATAAGCCTTGTTAAATTAATTAAATATACTTAACATAGAAGGCGACTTATTATTCTCTAATAATCGTCTTATAATCTTTAACGTTATTTATTTCTACACTCTTTTTATTTAAGAAATATATAACTGTATTAATATAATTCACTTTAGTATTAAAAAGACTTTATAACTTTTATCTTTTTAATATTAATAGTATAATATTACGTTAATAGTCTAGTAATACTGCCGTAATTGTCATACTTATTAACGTATTTAAGTCTTTTAAGATAAAAACCTAAACTCTTTTAACTTTTTTTTGTTTCGTTTTAACTTTAAGAATATATTATTATAAATTATTATAGTTTTAATAAAGACAAGTATAAGTTTAATAATGTCTTTGTTTTTATTAACCGTTTTAGTAAATAAATTATAAGTATCTTTTATTAAAAGACCTTAGATACCTGTGATTTTATAAAGTTATATGTATATTATGTGTATAAATATTTTAGTCTTTTAATTAATATTACTTTTAATAAAGGACTTTAATTTATTTCCCGCTTTTAGATCGCCTTCTTTTTAATCCTTAGTATTAAAAGACAGTTTTTTATAATTGATTACCTTTAAATTGATGGTTAAACCGAAGTATATAACTAATACTTTTAACGTAAACTCTGCCTTTTTGTCTTTTATTATTAAAACAATTGGTCCGAGTTCTTATTTATTATAAATTACGCTTAAATGTCTCTTTTATATGACTATTTAAGAGGCTTTTTGTTATTTAAGGTAATTTATAAATATATATTATACGTTAATTAAAATTAGAAGATTAACTTATTAGACTTAATATCCCCCGTTGATAAATTAAATATATAGTAAATTATAGAATATGCCATGTGTTATTATATGGTATAAAATATAATTAAGTCTAGCCTTTTAAGGTTTTAAGTAAAAATGGCCTGGTCTTATAATCGTTTTTATTATATAGTCGACTTTAATATAAACGATTTTATTTAGCTTGACATATGTTATTTTTTAATTATTTACCTTTTAAAGAAACTGGACTTTCCCATTAATGGTTTATTTTAAATATTAGAAAAGGTTAAAAGCTCATATCGCCTAAAATTACCAGTGAATATAAAAGTATATAATGTCTTTTTTATAATAAAGCTTAAGAAAGACTTTAATGACCTTTTAGTAAGTTAATAAATTATGTTACTTTTGTTGATTAATATCATTAAAGACGACGAATAAAAAATCGAGGACTTACTTGTTTATTAAAAGTAATGTAATAGCTTTTTTTATAAAGTCTTTTAATTGAACTAAAACGTTGATTTTATTTAGTATAACGCCTTAGACGTTAAGTATGTTTTTATAAAGATTTAAGAGTTTTATTTTAATAATTTTACGTAAATAAGTCCTTTTATAAAGTTATTTTAATGGCTTAAGGCGTTTTATAATAAAGTAAACAATTATGACCATTTTAATAAAGACAAAGAGATGGATAGACACTTAAGGACGAGCTTTTTTTAGAGGGGGGGGTAATGTGACGGTTGGTATAAATCGGAGGGCACTTAAGGGAACTTTTTTAATTGGGTATTATTAAGCGCTTAAGGGAGATTAACTTAATAACGCTTTTTATATATAATCCCTTTTCTTTCTTTATTTTCTTTTCTCTTTAGTTATAGATTTTAAGAGAATTTTAATTATTTTCACTACTTTTTACATAATATGTGAGGCCTTTATTAAACGTTGGCACTGGTCTTTATAAGGCAGGCGTCACATCACTTGTTTTAAAGTTAACTTAATTCTTTAGTATAAACTCAATCGAGTTATTATATATTAACGGTAAATCTCCCTTGGCATAAACCTGCTTCGGCTTTAACTATAGCCCTAGTATTAAAGCTCCCGCGTTAAGGCTTTAATTATGGCTAAGGTTTCTTGATTTTATAAAGGGAGATTTAAACGTTACTTTTAAGCATTGTTTTTGGCTTTAGCCTATGTATTTAGTCACTCGTTTGCTTATTTACTTGTTTGTTTGTTTATTATCGGCTATTAAGCGAGTACTTGGGTTTAAAGGAGACGTCTCTTAAAAAGGAAAAATTGCCAGTGTTAGTTTAATAGTCACGTTTTAGTCATGTGCTCGTTTATCAAGCATTTAAGCGGAGCTCTTATATAGAGTTCCCCTTTCCTTCTTTATATATAAACCACAGCAGGATTTCACCCTTATTATGTGTTTATTTCACCTTGAAATACGTGGTACCACCCGAGTATAACGACAGTATACTTTTGTAAAGCTTTAAAAGTTCCATTTTAATAATCCTACGTAATTAGGCCCCTTTGCACAATTATTTGAATGGCTAAAAGCGTTTTATAATAAAATAAACAATTATAACCACTTAAATAAGGATAAGGAAATAAATAAACGCTTAAGGATAAGCTTTTTCTAAAGGGGGAGGTAATATAACGACTGGCATAGATCAAAAGGCATTTAAATGGAATTTCTTATTTGGGTATTAATAAGCCAATTAAGCGAGATTACCTTAATAATGCTTTTTATATATAACCCCTTTTTTCCTTTACCTTTTTTCTTTTTTAGTTATAAATTTAAAAAGAAATTAATTATTTTTATTACGTTTTACTTAACATGTGAGGCCTTTACTACAACATGGTACTGGTTTTTATAAGGCAAGCGTCACATTACATATTAAAAGAATTTAATGAAAATAGGCCACAGCTTTGAAAAACATACTTTAAAAACAGGCTGACGCGTATCCACAAAAAGAAACACTTCTTATATACATGGTTTTTATTACATGGTCTTATTTAAATGCACATCTTTTTGTTTTACGACATAATGATCTTAATATTTTATAAAATAAGTAATTAGGATATTTTAGGGTAAATTATATGACTAGTCCTAAGATATGATCTCGAGATATAATCCTAAAACAATTATATTTAATGACATTCTATTAGTCACGTAGATATAACTCTTTTTTAAATTTATGATTATGTTAAGTAATAAAGCTTTTAAACGTAATTTAAAAGAACAAAAAAGCAATACTTAAAAAATTAAAAAGAATCAAAAAGACTAGCACATATAATAGTTGCTTTAATAAGCCTCTTATTTAAAAATAACTGATTTCTTTTAAATTAGTCCTTTATAATAAACTTAATTCCAATAATATAATTACTTATAGAAAAGCACAATTAATAAGGGGATTTAAGCAAAAACATGGTTTTAATTACTTTAACACTTTTACTACCCAATGATAAAGTAATGTTGTTCTACTATATTACCAAGTATTTGGATTTGATGGGTTTATGTATAGACTAGAATTGTACATTATTTATCCTTGATGCGAAGTAGATGGATGAATGAGACGGTGATAATGCGGGCCAAGATACTCCTCTAATATTTGATTCATTCAGCCAACTTACATTCATGTACACATAGTAATCTTAGCACATAAGATAAACACAGTGATTACGTCACTTAACTTTTCAAGCGAGAAACGGTCCCATTTGTTGACATCTCTGATGGGTCAAGTAGAGCTCGCATGCACAGAATTATGAAATAATAATTTAGGTAGAAAACGATTTCGAATACCGCCAAGACCTCAAACGACAATGATACTCTACCAATGCTCAAGGACAAATCCCACCCCTCTTTTCAATGACCTATGGTTCATCCTCTTCCTTCAATCTCTAGCCTCCCATGATTCCCGGCTTTTGTAACCACCTAAGCAGGGCTCACAACCACAGGTAAAGCCGAAAACATTCTCCCTACCTGCAATCATTTCAGAGGTTCCAAGCCGCTTGCTTCTCCCTTCTTCCTCGTAGTAGACGTTGATCTCATCGTTCCGCAGGATATCGGCATGGGCATATAGCTCGCCATAACAGACGCCCTGATCGTACCGATATTCCAACCGGGCCTTGGGAAAACAGCAATGATTGACGTAGCAAAAACGCTTAAACAGAGAATAACAATGAGCAGGGGTCAAGTCAACTTCGGACATGACGTTTGAATCCAGGTCCAACAGTTCCGGATTGAGGCTACCGGGTACGGGTATCTCTCGCGAGTAGCGTTGCCAGATTCGAAGGAGCCAGTCACCGCCATACTGGTACTCGGGATCGATCTGCAATCGCTTCAAAGCATCTGCTTCTGCCGGGTTCGACTTGCAGAGATCGCCGAAGTCGGCTATGAGACGTTTGCGGATCAAAGTTCGTGTATCATCATCTGCAAGGTAGGCGGTTTCTGCATTAAGAGCGGTCTGATGCTCAGATTTTGCCGTATCCATGTTGGGAATGGCATCATCCTGGATGGATTCACAGACATCGACAGATGCGTCGTTCTCATAATGATGAGCATAATTGCGATTGGCCTTGCTACTAAAGGCTTGGGCTACTTTCGAGACGAGCTTTCGCGGAATTCGGGTAGCGTTGTTCTTGGTACTTTTGTTGATAGCCTCGGGCTGAGTAGGAAATGATGTTTCAGCAGACAGATTACTCATACGATTGTCGGAAGTCTCGTGTGGACCAGGAACCGAAGGATTGTCTTCGACCTTTGCAATATCATCGGACCATTTGATGACTTTTCTGTAGAAGTAAAGCGTGATCGATGGCTGTTCGGACATGATAAGCTGCCCCTTCTTGATAGTTACCCTGGCAAACATGCCACGACCTTTGCCGCCAATGGAATCTCGGATCTCGTAAAGTTGTTCTGTCCAAAACTCTCATTAGTTCAATGTTGCAATTGGTATTTGGGACATTGAAAATAAAAACCTTGGGAAATATATCCTGGACCTTGATCGGAATCTAAGAACAGTGTTATTATAAATGTCCCAAAAACAGTTGAGAACTTCATACCTGTGTTCTCCTCAAACATTGCGCGACGCGAAGGA
Organism: Helotiales sp. F229; assembly: GCA_002554605.1. NCBI lineage: Eukaryota > Fungi > Ascomycota > Leotiomycetes > Helotiales > Helotiales sp. F229. The sequence goes on from MXAW01000017.1 coordinate 583,601, forward strand.
GGGAGGTCATTAGCCTCGATCTGCCGCCGAACAATACCGGAAACCACGGTGTATGGCAGACCTAGATCGGTGTGAGGTATGCCATTAGGGCCAACATACTTCTGGTGCAAAGCAGATGGCTGCTGGCTGTCGGATAAGTGGTTGACAAGCTCTTTCATGTTGAGGCGCTTTCCATTGTCCAAAATAGACTCAGACCTGTGTCTCGCTCCAGATAATGGCGTTCCTTCATCCGGTCCATGTTTTCCAGGGCCAGAAGTATCAATGGCCGCACTTGTTTTATCATTTGCTGGAGGTCCCTCGGGAGTAGTTGGGTTTTCCTCAGGTTGTCCCTTAACATCTGTGGGTAACGGGTGAGTCGAATTGGCTGCCGGCTGGGATTTTGACTCGCCATTCTCCGAAACTGATTCTGACAATGAACGGCTGCTGTTGTCTCCAGGCATGTTGAGGTGTCCACTAGCTTGGGTGGTTAATGGAATATCATAATCAAGGATTCAGGCGGGCGAAAAATACTTGTCCTTTCAATTTATCATTGAGGAAGGTGTGACCGATACTCTCGATTTTCGTCGAACGTCAAAGTAAGAAGGGAAGGAACGGCCTTGGAAAAGTATTCATATGTACAGTACTGGTATAAACCTCTAATCCTCGCTTGCCAAAGCCTTAGCCTTCTTCTCCTCTACATCCGCGTTCTTCTTCTCATAATGCGCCACCAATGAATCCATATTCCTCGGTCCCTGACCAGCCGATACGTTGTGTGGAGATCCAGTATTGAAGATCCTACTTCGCATTAGAACTGCCCTTCCACGGGCTTCCAGGAGACTTACTCTGGGAATCTCAAATCAACGTGCTTCGTCCCCGGCGTACTCTGGAACAGATTTCTATCGAACGCAGCTCTCTCCAGAGCAGCTGTATGCAAAGTGTTTCGTGCTGCCCACCTCTCCTTGTAGTTGTTATAGTAGCTGCCGATGAAGCTGGAGAGGCCTTTGGATTGCCCGTTCGCGGATGGCCTTGACGCGGCGTAGACTCCTATGGAGAGGGGAACGATGGCGAGAACGACAAAGAATTGGGTCTGCAAATCCATCAGCATGGTATTCTATCCTTCCAGGACGTGTACTCACTCCGAGCGACTCAGCTTTTGGTCCTTCATGGTGGTGTCCGTGATCGCCGTGCTTCTCTGGGTGTGCGGTCGAGTATGGGAATGTTCTCCGACCAGCAGCTGCAGGAAGACGCCCAGCAGATTCAACTGCTTTTCTCCTGAGTGCAAACATGATGTTGGGGTTCAATTGGGCGCAAACAGAGCTCTTGTTTGGAGCTGTGATGTTGAAGTTGGCTCCTCAATTGACGATTGTATTAGTCAGCTACGGGCGGTAAGCTGGTCAAATACGGTTTAGCCCAGGGGCAATATCTCGATCTCGAATTCCGATGGCGATACAAAGAGCTGCCACTTGTCCTCAAAATGGCTTCCACAAATCCACCACCTGCGTATGTCGAGTACCTGGAAGACCAAAGTGACGATCTCGAAGAGGACAACGAATCCCTTGCGTCTCTAGAAACCGACGACGGCCAGGATCATCCTCCCGAGAAGATTCTCGCGCAATTTACGTCTAAGACAGACTTCATCTGGTATCTGGTCAAGTGGCAGGATTGCCCCTTATTGAGATCTAGTTGGGAGGGCAAATAACTATTCGACGATTGCCCCTGGGTTCTGGATTCCTGGCAAATTGAGCTACAAAACCAAGCGGAAGGTAAATCGAAACCACTGGACATACTCGCTTTCAATAAAGCTGTACTTGATGTGGAGCTGGCAGAGAGGCAAAGGCGCACATTACGAAGATTGAAGCGGGAAGTCAATCGTGTCCTCTCTATTGTGACTGATTGATACGTGTCTTCGAGGGCACATTAAAGAGACTCATCGACTCTCCAAGTTTCCAAACTACAATCAAAATGGTTCATCTACCAACACGCAGTATTCTGGGCTTCGTATGCCTCAGCCTACCAGTACTTGCACGAGCTATCTCGTCACCAGAGGCATCTCCAGCAGCAGACGCAGACCTGATATGTTCGACTACGGATCCGACAGATTGTTATCCCAAAATCTTTGAACCTACGGAGAAATTCCAAGTCATAAAAGAAGGACAGAACATACCGCTGGGACTCCATGTACGGATGAATATCTGGTCAGGGGAGAAAGAGGCACGGTTGAACATACCAATGGAAGGCGAAGAGGGAGCAATAGCCGGTGTACTGGAAATACCAACCGACCAACTCCCCACCGAACAATCCGTCATCGTAGTTCCCCAACCCGAAGAAGAGCCCAAACCCATCCTACCCAAAGACGCTCCGGTCTACGAAGCAGCGGGCAAGATCTCCCCACCCACGCCCGAGTCCGGCGATGAAATCACAACCTTCCAAAAAGCCATGATCACAATCCAAATGGAAGCCCGAGCCTTCGACTCAGCACTCGACGATCTCCGTGACCTCTCTCACGACATCTACTACGGCCTAGAAATCGCCAAAGACGGCCCCGTCCTCGAAAAGCTCATCTGCCTCACCCTCGGCTACGGCACCGAAAAGATGCCCGCTCGAGAAAACAGCCGCGACCATAAAGCCGCCAATATCCTCGCCTCCTCCATCCAGAACAACCCCACTGCCCTTAAGGAAGTCGCCGAGTTCAGGAAGATGGTCATGTACCCATCATGCGGCATCGCCGAGCAGATCAATAGCGGAAAAGGAGGCGAGAAGGGTATCCCGAATTTCGTGTCGATGCTCCGCGCTCGACTTGGTAGGGAGAAAGATGCCGGCGCGTTGAAGGCGAAAGTTAGTGCTATCAGTGGCCTGGTCAAGGAACCGCTTATCAGAGATGAATTTCTTGAGAAGGGAGGCATGGAACTCTTGCTCGCTATCTTTCTTAAGAAAGGAGACCAATTCGATGGCGTGAGGATGAAAGTCGCGCAGCTCGTTAACGATAATTTCCTCGATGAGGGGATGGGTGCGCAATTAGGTGTGTGGCCGAAGATGCCAAGGAGTGAGAAGAAGGCGTGTGAGAGTAAGAGCAGGATGTTGGAAGATGGGTGTTGGGAGAGTCATGTTGAGGCGTATATGGAGAAGGTGGATGGAGAGGAGGAGTGGGCGAGGGAGTTTGTGAAGAGTCTTGGGGAGAGGAGGGAGGAGTTTGGGAGTTCGGTAAAGGATAGAGAATTGTGATCTAGCTTACGTCGTTGAGAGATAGACATCAGATAGACATACCATACCATACGAAACATGGTTTTTATCCTCTGCGTCCCGCTCCGTCCAGCGACCTAGCGTTGTAAATACAACGCCAACAAAGGTTGTTCTTTTGGTGGACTTTCCAGCCCTACCTACTGTTTTCTTTTCCGGAAAATGCACAGGCGAGAGGTAGTAAGTGGTCAACATCAACATCAACAAATAAATCAACATGCAATCTTCCCATGCGACCCAACCCAATTCACCAACCCACCAACTCACCTACCAATTTCTCCCATTCCCCTTTCCAGGCTCTCCTCTGAGCCCTCTTCCCATTCCCCCTATCCCCCTCGGAGATCTCACTTTCTATCACAGTCTTCATTCTTTCCTACTTCTCACCCATACACCCAACTATCCCGATCACCCCAATCACCCTAGCTACATCCATCAAATCCAACCACACTGACTTACATCCACCCCCAACTCCCCCCCTCACTCCTTTGAAAACTCTACTTGGCAACAACAATTCCGGACATTTGCGCTGAGCGTATTGTAATCTTGCCTTTCACTTGGCACTTCGAGATGGAATAAGTGCCAGGTACTGTACTGTACTTACAGAGTCAGTCCTGAAGTATTCCCTCGCTGTCGATGCGTCCGTGCTAGACTACTTGACGACTTCATTCATCCTATCTCTGGCTTGACGGGTACGGGTAGAGCCCTGTGGTTTGTAAAGAGACTGCGAAGCGAGATGAAAGCGAGATGTCTAGAAGAAAGAGGAATTTGAAGGGGGGAAGTGGGAATAGAAGGTTGAAGGGGAGAGATAGGTGTATTTGAGGTGTGATACAAGTAGGCAGAGATGAGAAGCTGAAAGAGATTAAGGTACAGGGACCAGAGGGTTCGTGGAGAGTGAGGAGATGGGAGGGAGAGATGGTTGGAAAGCATTAGATAGCTTACTGTTAGTTTTGCTTGTTTTGTGTATTGTTCATAAAAAGGTTCTCGAGATGCGGGAGGGGCGAGAGATAAAAATGGTGAAGATATGGAAAGACGTGAAGGGATTGCGTTTGGAGGTGTTTGGCGGGAGAGAGACTATATCATACCATGCCCGTTGCCTATCTGGAAGAGAAATTGGAGAGAGAAGTAACGCCCTCACCGCTTACTTTTGTGCCTAACTCGATCCAACCTTCGAGCTTCCTTTCAAGAAAGCGTCAAAAAAGTCTGGACACGAACATACGATGGAACAGAAAATGGAGAAAATAGAATTATCCCAATGGTAGACAAGAATCAAGACTTGATGCGATATGCCACAATTCAAGATACAGAAAATCATACATTGATACAAATATAGCAGTGTTGATAGTTTGAATGTAACTCTCTAATCCGGGAAATCAAACGGGCTTGGAGAAAATAGAATTATCCCAATGATAGACAGGTACCGAGACTGTGTTCTCATCGCGAAGGGTGTTTGGAGAGCTGGAGATACCAGGGAAGAAGACCAAATATAAGAAAAGAAAAGAAAAATTCTGCTGAAATGACAGTCAAAACCGTCTGTTCCGAAAGCTCCGACTGGAAGCTCACTGTACATCCTGTGTCGGATTAGGATATACAAGGTGTGCAGTAATGTTTCCGTCTGATTACTGCTCCTTCGAAAGCCGTACTTGAATTCGAACTCGAAAGTGAGGACTGAAATTTTGTACTTGCCACGAAGTCAATTGCGTAATTGCTCAAGTTCTCTGGTGAGGAAGGAAAGGAGGACTCACTCGCCTGGACGGCTAAGAAGCCAGCTTTCCCATTATGTAGACATCACTCACCTCGCCAAGCTCCCATCTTCATTCCACATTCCTATCGTCTTTCCCGTCCCCTTGCCCATCGTCCTCTCTTATTTTCCCATCTCATCACCATACATCTCCCTTCTCGCTCTCACACCTCATCCAATACGCACAGAAGACATGTCGTCCCAATAACCACTCAGCGCCAAGCACGCCTCAACGTGCGTTATCCACGCCCTAAGCCTGGGCAGCAACCCATCCACCCGTCAAGCTTTTCCTGGCGTTCTGCCTGCTTGAACTCCCCTGTCAGAAAGAACGCCATGCAGACTATGCATGGTCGATCTGTCTTTTGCCGTTCGCAAATACATGGGTTGGTCTTGTCCAGAAGGCTTGATATGGCTTGGAAGCGGACGGGCTTGATGGATTTGTCAGGGAGGGATCGGAGTACCAACGGTTCGTTTCTATGTGATGACAAGATGATGATGTTAGAGCCGTTGTTTCCGAGTATTGATTATATGTTGATTATTGAGCGTCGGTGTTTGATGAGGGTGGGAGCTTGGAAGTGATTATGCTGTGAGGATGAATGGACGTATGAACATCGAGAACGATGCACGTGGGCTAGGTTTTGATATTGAGCCTCAGGCATCACCTAGCACCTCCAATATCGACTTGCAAGCATATTTTTGTTTCAATTCGTCCGGACGTTATGGCTCTTTTGGGCAAATATGGTCTATTAATTCGTTAGTGTAACGCCATCCAGAAATGGAAGGATTTAGTACCAGAGTTTTCCTGTGCAAGTGCTGTCGTGCAATTGCCGAGTCAACACTAAATCGATCAAATCAACCGAGGTCTCCGTTCCAGCTTTCCTATTCTCCCTCCTCTCAATCCCGCCCACTTAGGCCACGAGTCGTAACATCTCTTTCCTCGTAACACTCTCCGTAACTTCTCTGTGCAGAAAATTCAACAAACGGAGCACGTATCCAATTGCCTTTTTCGTCCTTTTCTCTCCCCCCATGCAAGAGAGGAGGCAAGCATCCTAAAAGCGACGCGACGTGAGCAGGGCAGGGCAGGGATATGCTAGCTCGAAGATTCGCGTAATCTAGTTCCTAGCGTCTCGGCATTGTATCCGGGGTTGGATCCCAACCATCGTCGCACGTTGCTGCTTTGGACCATGTGATTGGTCGGCTAGACGTCGTGTCTTTGGACATAGGGCGGGTCGAAGTGAAAGTCGAGAGAAAAGTATTTCGATTTGCGGAGTGAGAGAGTGGATGGTTTTTCAGTCGGGGGCTTGAGGGGCGAGATGCATGTCCAGGTCAGTTTGTGGTGAGGATGGGATAAGCGTCTGCCCAGGTGTTAAGTCCTTGGTGGTGCGCCTGGCGTTCTTGGACGAAAGGCTTCGGTGCGGTGAGAGATGCTTGAATTGTATCGCGTGCGTTGGCAAAAGAAACAAGATAAGGCAAAAGGAAGAAATCCAAGTCGTACGAATGAATGTGGTGAGCTTGATTTCCAGGCTGGGACGAAGCTGGGCCAGTGAGTGAGTGGAAGTGTACGATGCGCATAGCCGAGTCTGATATCTGATATTGATTGCGTATTCATACCAACGAGTCAATATCTCAGGAGGCATCGCACCACTTTCGCTGCAGACTTGCCTCTGAAGCTGCATCTCCCTGTCTGATCAGTTGAAGATCCTAGCTGTCATGCCCCCCTGCCTGCAAGCACTCCCATTCGATTCAGGCCTGTCTGGTAACCATCGTCCGCTCTCGATGCCTCCATCTCCTGCACATATCTCATCTATTTGATGGGAGGTTGTCAGATGATGAGAAATGCGGGTGGGGGATGGAACGTCGGAAGAATGATATCGGGTTGAATATTGTTTTTGGCTTTTTGGCTTTGGGAAGAGGGGGAAGAGTAATGGCCGAGAGTCATGGATTTGTTTTGGTGGGGTTGATGGAGTTGTGATGCACCTGGGCGGAAAGATGCGGCTATCGTGGCGAAAGAATACTTCGTACATGCCAGAAATAATGTGCACTCGCAGTCTGAGCGTGATTCTACGAAGTAAACAAAAATCTACTTCTACTTGACAGGGCTTTCTACAAGGGTACTACCCAATGATAAAGTACCAAAGTAATACTAATCCGCCGGATTGCCAACAATCTGGTCTTCATAGGTATACGCACAGACTAAAATAGTACATTATTTATCCTTGATACGAAGTATTACCTGAAGAAGTGGAGTCGGATTAATCCCTGCAGAAAGACCCTGCTTGCTTGGCCAGACCCCGACAAGCGTGGAGCGACTGAGCGACCTTGGCCTCGGTCATGGAACGCCAGGCCAGCCACTCGTGGGGTGTTACTTTACTCTTCAAACCTCTCCCACACACATCTTCTCTTTATCCCTGCCGAAAGCTTCCTCAAAAGGACTAAAGTAAATTTGAAGAATCAATGGCTCTTAATAGTATCCTAGGAGGCTAGCACATATTCGATTATTCAGGTATTCAATCTGTGTATATTGAAGTTATGGCTTTTAAAAGTGAGGGAGTTTTAAAGAACAGTTCAATATATTGATCTCAAGGTTAGATGAGGCTTTAAAGTGCGCAGATATAAACTGAATTGCGTGAATCGTTTGAGTCGTTGTTGCTCGTTGGTGATGGTTGGTAGGTAGGTTGTGACGCGAGTTGAGAAAGCAGATAGATAGTATCTAGGTATGCCGATGTCTTTTTTTAGGTCAATTCTTCTCTCCTCCTTTATTCGCTCTTGCCTGCCTACATACACCCGCACCTGGCCACACGCGGCTCCACAACCTCCAACCCTGCTTCCCGCACTACTCAACTAGACTACCACAACTCTGCCTGCCTGCCGGCCCGCCCTTTTTTATTCACCTACCATTACCTATAATATCACCGTCTCCCATCCGCACTCCTCTTCGCTCAGTAGACTTCTCACCTCACACCTCGAGTCTCAATTGACTCTCGAGAACTCCCCAGCCTCATCTCATCCCACCGAGTCATCTCGACTCACGCAGGTAGTCGAAAATGGCCAATCTACTCCATCACCACAAACACCATGATCCCACCAATATGGGCATGGTAAGTGCACCTCACGGTCCCGAGACAGGCGACGACCATGTCAGTCTCCCCTATGCCCACGACACGAATCGCGAGATGGAGATTTTCGACTACCTCCTCCACCCCGACGACTTGTACACTCCCGAGGGTGTGTACTGGGCCGACCTCCCCATCGGAAAGAGAATCAAGTTCGTGAACAAGGTCGACAATGCCGAGGCCAAGAAGGAGTTTACTTCTTTCTGGAGAATGTTCAAGAAAGATCCTCTCAGCCCCGTTAGCTGGTATTTCAGAAATGCTGTTCTCCCTGGTGCTGGATTGGGTTTGGAAGGGTATGACAATTCAAATTGACTAAGGGAGCTACCACTGACATCACTAGATACGTGCTCTTCTCTATTGGCAATCTTACTCCACTGTTCCAGGCTGTCTGGCCTAGATGCTGGAAGACCTTTGAGGTTTGCAGTAAGGAATGGATTGATGCCGTGACCTATCTCGAGGTCATTGGTATCATTGTCGGTCAAATTCTGGTCGGCATCATTGGCGATGGGTAATATTGACTTTTCATCGTGACGAGAAAATGCTAATTCCTGTCAGAATTGGTCGCCGATGGGGTCTTATTCAAGATGCACTCATCATGTTCGGGGGTTTACTCATGCTTGTTGCATCGTGGGGTGTCGATTTGAACGGATGGGTTATCTGCTACGCCTGGTCGCTGTTTTTCTATGGTATTGGTGTTGGGGGAGAGTACCCAATGACCGCCACCGCAGCCATGGAGAACGCAACTGGTTCTGGACGTGTTTCTACCAAGGAAGATCGTCTTCACCGTGGCCGAAAAGTCACTATGGCTTTCTTGATGCAAGGCTGGGGTCAGTTCTTCAACCAGGCCATTCTTATCATCCTTCTCCTCATTTTCCACCACAGTGGAAACCCACCATATTCCACCGTTTCCGCCCAATGGACGTTCCGTGTCTCCTTCGCTCTCCCAGCAGTTGGAACTCTATGGCTCGTCTACTACCGTTGGTTCAAGATGCCTCTCGCTTCCAAGGCTCTCAATGCTTCGAAAAAGAAGGCGAATGTCACCGGATACGATGTTCAGTCCTTGAAGATGACTTTCAAGTACTTTGGACCCCGAATCATCGCTACAGCCGGTACATGGTTTGCCAACGATGTTTTCTTCTACGGAAACAAGCTCTTCCAATCCCAATTCATCAAGGTCATCTCACCAGATTCTGCAGCGTCGGGTAACGTGATGACTGGCTGGCTCTGGAACTTGGTGAACGTTGGGGTCTCACTTGCCGGATACTACTTGGCCTCGTTCCTGATCGACAACAAACTGTACGGACGAAAGTGGATGCAACAAGTTGGTTTCCTCATGGACTTCATCTTCTTCGTCATTCCCGCTTTCCACTACAAGTACTACACCAGAATCCACCACATCAAGGCATTCCAAGCCATGTACTTCCTCTCCTCATTCTTCAACCAATTCGGTCCCAACAGTGTCACCTTCCTCATCGCCGCGGAAGTATTCCCCACGCCCGTCCGTGCCACCGCCCATGGATTCTCTGCCGCAGTCGGTAAAGCCGGTGCTCTCCTTGCCTCCATCCTCTACAACTACATCGACACGCAAACCAAGTTCTACTTTGTTCCTTGGTTCGGCCTTGCCGGCATGCTCCTCACCTTCCTCTTCCTCCCAGACACTACTGGCCTCGACCTCAAAGAGCAAGAACGTCGCTGGACGTACCTCCGCGCTGGCCGCGGCGACGAATACCACGGCATCGCCGTCCACCCCCAGCATCTGTCCTATTGGGAACGCATGACCGGCGTTGGCAAAGCATATAACCCTGAGCTCGACAAGGCCAGCAAGATCAAGGATATGCGCGAGGACTGGGAACTCCGCGAAGCCGAGAAGCAGAAGCGCGAAGATGGTCTTGTCGGTGACGAGTTTGATGATGATGAGTATAGCGCCGATGTGCATAATTATTTCTATGAGACGAGGGGTCCGAGATCACCGCGTGCGGGTGTTCTGCAGAATTCTAGTAGTGAAGAGGTTGATATTGAGAAGATCACGCCGGCAGCTTCGAACTAAGGGGGTTGTGCGGCAGAATTTGATGCTGGATTTTGAGCTGTCTTTACACAGGGGCGGAGTTTGGAGTTTGGGATGAAAGGGAAGGGAAGGGAATGGAATGGGATGGATTGAAAGACTGCGTGTATAATGCATACCTGCAAGCGAGCAAGCGATGGACTTGAGCTGATCAGATTTTGAAGCATGCCAATGTTGCATTTAGATTGCATGCCAGCACTCTTCACTTACTCACTCATGAAGTGAGCTAAATCTCCTGCGAAATAAAGCGAAGGCCTTGCATATATCTCCAAAAAGAAATAGATTATGATTTACGGACAATTGCAATGAATGTCTGTACTCAGATACATATATACCGATCTCCATCCACATTACTGTCAGCATCTAGCCACTACCTCCCGATCAAAAGTGCTCTTCTCTGACAAGACATTCTTTAGGACCCACTAAACTGCCCTGGTGCTCGGTGACCTTGAAGTATACATATGCCTATAGGCTTCGGGCTAATTGCTCATGGTACAGCTTTTGTTCCGATTAGGGTGATGCGACAATATTCAGCTACTTCGTACATTCCATCCTATAGCCCCAGAAGGTCGAAGCGAGACGTGGCTCAGAGTGAGTGAGTGAGTGAGTATACTGCGTGTTCGTTTTGTTGGACTAAGTAACTTTTCACATGCATATTCTGTAGATATGATAAGATGTTGCTGTTCTATTCCTCGGTTACTAGGTAATGGAAGTTGTAATTAGTCATGCAGCGCTATGCGGGAAGGTAAAGGAAAGCGAGAATAATAGAGACTTCAAACCTTATAACCGATCTAACAGACAGCAAATAAACGAACGTGATAACTAACACGAAACATTGACAATTTGACGATAGTACGAACAATGCTTAAGGGCGGCGTGTTATCTAGACATCGATTTCGGTTGACTTGGATTTGGTGGAACATTGGTTAGAAAGATAGAGAGTTGGATTGCTTCGGTGTGGACTGAGGAGGAGGAGGAGGAGGAGGAGTATGCTTACTACCTTCACTCCAAAGCGCAGAGGATGTGCCGAAGTGGTCCACCTTCACAATCCGATTAGAGATTCGATCACTTTAAACTATGCCGAATGCCGAACTTCAGCTCTTTCATGTAGATCGGTCTCTCAGGGAAATCATCCACAATGAATCAATCTTCGGCATTTCAAAGCTCGGATTTCCAGAGGAAATGAGTATAAAAAGACCGTCGAGCCCCCTCACCTCGAGAATATTCTTGCCATCGCAATGTAGCAGCATTCTTGATTTTTAGTAAACAGACAGTCTATATTTGCCTTCCTTCCAGATTCGTCAAGCGGAACTCGTTCTGCACCTGGATGGTAGATATTAAAAACATCATATCAAACACAGGATCCGTCCTCGCCTGTGCCATCCGTACTTGATCCATTTCCCATCCCACCACTTCCTCTAATTTTATACCAACATCCCACCATCCTCCCTCCCAGCACGTACATGCCATGAAGCCCACCTTCATCATCGTTGCTACCCTCCTCCGCATCACGGTCTTCGCCTCGCCGTCTCCCTATTTCTCCATCGCGATACCCGCGCCCGAAGCCCGGAGGCCGGAGCAGAGAAAGCTTTCTGGCTGGCGAGCTCGAGTCCGGGCTTGTCCGCATCTGTCTCGAGCTCTCCGCTTCTCTGCTCCAGAAACGCCGCGCCAGGGTTGCACGGTTTGTAATGCGTGTGGAAACCAAGGAGGTGTTGCGGTCTGTTGTACGGTTCGTGGGTAGTGCTTTGATTTCCTGTGTGTGGAATGTTAGGTTGGATGTTGGAGGTTTGGTCTTCTTTTGTGTGGGATGGGAGAATGGTTGGGGGTTGATAGGTGGGGTGGTTGAAGGTATAAATGTATATGTCTCGTGGTGGCTAGTATCGCACTGCTTTGTTAATTTCGCTCGTTAATCGGTATGAATTCTTGACTTTGTTTGTGGGAGAAGAGAGAGAGCTCATCACTTGATTGTTGTGGCGAGAAATCTGGTTCCTTGTGCTGATCAATTTGTTAGTCTTTGGTCCTCGCTACCTTTTCGTTTTGTTATAGAGATTGATTTTAATGTCGATATTAATGTTGATGTTAATGTTGATGTTAATGTTGATGTTAATGTTGATGTTAATGTTGATGTTAATGTTGATGTTAATGTTAATATCTGATGTTCTCGCTTAAGCCCCTTTTCGCTTCACATCGCTCGGATTCAGGGTGCGGTACGAAAGTTACATGCCTGTCTTTTCATTTCGCTTGGGGTACATAATTTATTATAGTAGAAGTAGAACTATGTAGAAATGCAATCAATTCATGGATTTTTGAGAGTGCCGCGCCGCTGGTGCGGTTCAGAGACAATCCAACTGCTTGGTGTAGCGCGCCTAGGTAACCCCTTTTAACACTTGAGCTTGAAAAATCGAATAGAAGGAAGAACATTCATTTGAAAGCTTTGATTCAAAGTACCACCATACTTCAAATGCCGTTTATCGCAAAAATGCACGGAAGGTCCAGAATTGAGCATTTAAAACGTGACTGAACCTGATTCACACGGTCGGCGGGAGTCTCCCCGCCATGCCTCCCTACCCCGCTCCCCACTTTTTTCCGCTGTCAGTTTTTCCGAACCCCAGACAGGGCCTGAGGACATGTGAGCCGGAGCCAAGAGATGGGACGACTTTCATTCAACGACAGTCGAGGTACAGTATATGCATCTTCGCTGCCCTTCTCGACATCGTCAATTACCCGATGTCATTTTACGTATCGCACAGAACTACGAGTCGGATCTTGTCATACATATGAACCGCAGTGACGAGCAGTAAAGGAATGTCTTTCCAGCTTCATCCCCGCAGCAATTCGGATAGTTCTGCTACAATGGCGACGCCCTATTCAGCGAGGCCGAGAAAAAGGACTGCTCATGCTGTAAGTCCCCTCCGCAAAGAGACTGGATCCTTTCATTGACATTCTTTCGCAGTGCGATGCCTGCCGAATGCGGAAGTCAAGGTATGTCATACTACTCGTCAACTGCGGAGATGGAAATCGCCTCAAAGTCGAAACTAGCATCTGACTTTGAAATTGCTTTAGATGTGATGGTCGACAGCCCTGTTCATGGTGCACCGAGAACGAAGTCGATTGCCTGTATGGACAGCAGCAGCAACCTTCAAACGCCAATCAGGGCAAGAGCGATAAGATCCTCGAGACTGTTCTACGTATGGACGGTCTTCTTCGCAGTATCCATGAGAATCTTGTGAGTGTGATGAGCTGAATATAATTTGTCAGAATATTGCTAATGTTGAGTATCAAAAGAGTGAACAACAGCAACAAACTTTTCAACAGAGAGCGGTAACTTCGCCAAGGTTCTCGGATCCGTCTTCGCCAGACAATAATGATTTTGCTAAAGTGGCGAATGCTACTGTATGTATGACATGTCTTCTTGTGATCTTGCTCACAAGAGTATGCAATTCTTCTGGTAGCGAGACTTGTTCTGCATCGCTCGAGCCTAAGATGTGCTCACCATACTTTCCCGCCTCCCAGCACTTTCTCCTCCTCATGCCTTCTGACATGATTTCTAGATCCCTTCGACTCATATCAGTGCCACCGAGGATCTTCTCTCATCCGCCATTGCAGCTCCATATCCGTCACTCCGTGCACAATTCCGACCAATCTTCTTACTTGAGAGCCGCTGCCCAGCAATTCCACTGCAGCCGAGATCCATAAGACCAGTCTTTAGTCTTGACGAAGCTGAGCGTCTTCTCAATTCATTTCAGGCCAACGTCAATTTTTGGTATCCGACTGTGAGCAAAGCAACGTTACAAACCCTCTTCGACAGAGTCAGAAATGGCTTCGTGGCGAACACTTGCGAAGATTGTGCTGCGCTGCTGGTCATGGCGCTAGGCGCTGCATCCGAACTCGTACGGCTGGTACATTCGAGTGCTAAAGCTCATGGATTTGAATCTAGACAGCAGCAAAGCGAGCTGATGGCGATGGCTAGTGTCTGTTTCGATGAGGCTATGAAGCTACTGAATGTTGCTTACATGGAGATCAGCACAATCTCAACGCAATGCGTCTTTCTCGCAGCGTCAGTTTTACGACTTCTCCAAAACGGAACTCCGCTGACTGGTGTTCAGCATTTACTGCTCATTCCTACAACGCCCTTTGCAGACTTGGGGTCACCTGAATACAGCAGCCACCAAGTGTCGCTCGCTTCTCGCGTATGGTACTGGTTCGGGAAACATTGAGGATGATGAATGTATTCGTCGGATCTTCTGGTCCTGTTACATCATCGAAAGGTACCGCACCGCCCCAGTACTGTCATTAATAACATGACTGATTGTCCTAGCGATCTGATCTCTGAACTCTCTCATCTTCCTCAAAGTGGAGTCGCCGAAGTCGAGTCACAAGTTCCATTACCAGGACCTCTTCAGACCCATTTCACAGAAGCCGAGACAGAATCCTCTGCTCTATACTTCCTCTCCTGCATCTCAATACGACGTCTACTCAACCGAGTCCATCACCTTCTCTACGCTGAAGACAAATACAAGGACTACACGAATGCGAGAGATGAGTCTTTGCGAGGACTGATATCAGAACTTGATCGGCAGCTGGTACTCTGGCATGAGACTTTGCCTGAGTTCTTAAGGTTCGAAGAAAACACGAGAGACTGCGTCAATGAGCATGCAGCTTTCCTGAGACAGCGGTATTTGGCCTGCAAAAGCGTGATATATCGGCCATATGTTGAGATTGTGCTGAAACATGGGGATATTCCTCACTCCTTGGAGACGATCGACGCAGCAAGCCGATGCTTGAAGGCAAGCTGCGACCACATTGCGAACTTACGGTCTTTTAGCCAGGTTAGTGCATCTTTTCGCTACAAACTTGTACCCGTGGGGATGCAGTGGCTGAGTGCGAATGTTTCCCTCCTGGCGCTAATCATTCCTAGACTGTTATGATCGATACCTGGATCTGCGCTCTATCGTAAGTATTCTTCCTCTTTCACTGGCTAACCAGCTTCCCTCTATGCATTGGCCCATACGTAATATATCATACAAAATCTATCGCAAAACTAACAACACCAGAATGACAAGCACGATGTTCATCATCCTCGTTGCCTTACAAAATCCCTCTCTCCGACCCCGACTCCTTGAGCACAACATCCCAGAATTCGGATCGCATCTCCGGGACCTCCTCAGTGCCTGGATCGGAGCAATGCCTCAGAAGAGTCCGAGTATTCAGCAAAGTATACGACTTATCGCTGAGATTGAGTCTCTAATCCGAGAATCTCGATGATGCTCATATCTCAGATCTCCATGATCGGGGTATTTGGGAGCAAAATCGCAGGAGCAGTTCGAACTGTGCGCATATGCCAGGCATATGCTCGCTTCTGCCAAACTGCAACAAAACTTTGGAGCTGGTGAGGATCCAATCCGATCCCAGCGAATCACGATATGTCAAAGTCATATGACAACCCCCCTCTGTGGGCGGTCTATCTGATTACTGGGGACGAATACTGTGCGTCCGGTTTCGAATCGTCTCCTTGAATTATGCTTCAAGGACCCAGTTTTCTTCTCTCTCCCGATGTTGGCTTCCATAAGAGGAGTTGATGCCAGGTCCCCGCTGCAACAATGCCAGCCATGCCAACCACGTCAGGATTGCCATACGGCCTACATTGCACCCTTTATGACTCTACAAATTGAAATCTTGATTGAAGTTGTGAGACATACCGAGATTGGGTACCTCGGAAGAAAGCTAGTGTCAACAAGTAGAGCGGCTAATTATCTGGTTGTGATTGAACGATGACCTGTCTTTTGAAAGCTCCCTAGCTACTAAGGATTATACACGAGTCATAAACAAGAGAACAGCTCAGAAAGTTCCTTTGCCAATTTCGCTTTCCCATCCTCTCGCACGCTCGAAACCATTCGAGTAGTTTCTGAAATCCGTCATGGCTTGATCGATGTCCTCTTCAGTATTCATAACAAAGGGACCGTACCGAACGACTTCTTGATCTAATGGCAAGCCTGCAACACGAACTGTTTCCATTGAATCAGCAGGGCGTCTTCATCGACCACATTATCACTTGAGTGGGACACGGAAAATGCAATATGACAGCACTCACCAAATCTCCCATTCTCAGCCGCCGAAGCATTCGTTTGCGCCTCCGTCGAATCTCCGTCCTGCTTGATACTGCTTCACCACTCTCTTCCCCTTACCACTACGAAACTCCACCACCCCATCCAGCACATACGCAAAGACATTCCTTCGGGTCCCTTCCGGCTAGTCCTCCCACCCGGTTTGATCTCCGCATCCAGTAACCAGACCGGCGTATACGCCAATTCCTTCACGCTCTCCCTGCCATGGCTCTCCCCTGAGGGTACCTTGACATGTACTTTCCTTTCATCGATATCCACAGTAGGGATTTCGTCGGCCTGCAGATCGCGATATCGAGCTTCGCAATTCTTGAGTTTTTGAGGAAGGTCAACCCACAATTGGAGTCCGATGTTGGGACTTCCGTCGGCGTTCGGACGCGGGATCTCAGAGTGCATGATTCCGCGGCCGGCGGTCATGAATTGTAAGCCGCCAGTACGGATCGTGCCTTTGTTGCCCACGAAGTCTTCGTGATCGATTGATCCGTTGATTGCGTAGGTTATCGTTTCTAGAACATCGAGACATGAGCACGTATTCTTCAATTACCGCCCCTATCCCCTATGCCCTCGACCCTCGACCTCGATCGTCTATCCGTGACATTGACGTCGATGAGATAGATGCATGGCTTACCTTGCCCTCTGTGCGGATGATCCGGAAACCCAGCTAGCGATGTCGATTTGAAGTGATCGAGCATGAGGAACGGCGAGAACTCTGGCATTTGTGCAACGCCGATTGATCGTCTGACTCGTACTCCTGCTCCTTCACTTTACTCGATGGCGAGAAAGACTTTCTGGATTTGGCATATTCGAGGGATACGGCATGGGTGATGAGCTCAATTTGAAAGGCTTGCCTCAGTCGAATAGATCTCCATTCGCTGATCCGAATAGCGAGGAAGAGAGGGTTTTGGACCAGCGGGAGGATGATAGTGATGATGAATTGGGAGACGAGAATCAGGATAGTGATGGGTGAGGATCGACTCTTACTTCAATCCGAGGGTACGGCTCAGAATCCCCCTATTTTGCCTTGCCAGCTTGGCAGAGTTTCTATAGTTCCGTGATTGAAAACCAGATTCAACCACACCTCGCGCGTACCATGAAGCAGATCACCATTAGCGTGTGCCCTGGTTGAACCCAGAATTTGTGACAGGCGAAATTTTCGTCTTCTAATAAGCTTACAGTAAATGAATGGACTCATGGTATGCTTTTGACAAAGAAAGACACACAATGCCACAGCCGGCCAAGCAAAACTGAACGTGAGAAGAGATAAAGACGGGGTGGGGCTATGTTGCTATGTTTTGATCCAGCTCGCTTACGAAGTTACGGACCGAGCCGAGCGAGTCTCTAGACCACCGAGCTCGGTCTCGGCAGTTGCCTTATTGGACTACGTGATCTGTAATTTGTCCTCACTTCATGAAGTTCACCTGTGGGATCTGAACCGAATGGGGCTTAACCACTCCTGCTATCATCATCTTGGCAAGATGTGGCAATCATCCCTAACATGTTCACCAAGTCCTCCACAGCACCAAACCTACCAGCATCAACTATGTCACGAACTGCGCACCGTACAGCCCTTGACCGAAGAACATCCTATAGTCCAAAATGGTCAACCTCCGCAAAGCATGCCGCACACGCACAACCTCCAAAGGGAAATGCATCATCCGCCTCCCTAAATGCACACTCTGCACACAACGGGATCTGGAATACGCATACGATCTCGAGCCGCTAACAGCACCAGAACTGCAAACCGGTCAAGAATGGGCTGAGACTCACCCGGGTACTGCATGCGTGATGCGAACCTTGAAATGCACATGTCCAAACCTGGTCCTTCATCCGTCGCTCTTGCGGACAGGACGTGCGGACATGCTCGAAATGATTCGCAAGGGATATTTCTCCGTACTGAGTCTCATGAATGCAGGAAAACCAGCTATTTTGTGCATCCCAAGTTACAGCTAGATGATACCTACAGCCATGTTGCGACGGTGACAGACATGAGCTGTGATTCGAGTGCTGAGGGATTCGCCCGCCTAATCCAGCTAGACATCAAGCACGTCCTCATCAAAGAAGCCCTCACTTCTCTCCAAATCCTCCTAGTCTACCTATCCCACGACCTCTTTTCTGCCCATCCACCCTTCCAAAGCACAGCAAAAACCTACCTCCCGCTCCTCGCCTACTAGACACAAACTCTGCTTTCACAGCACAAGACTGGCAGCCACACTGACATCGTGCGCTATGCACGATCTATGGCTTATCACAGCTTCAAGTATGGCTACTGTCCTGGCTGCATGTTGGTGGAGAGCTTGCCGTTCGATGGTAGGGCTGGTCTGTGGATGGGGACGAGTCCGCAGGCTTGGATGGCTGCCGCGGGAGTGAGGACTGGAAGCAGAAGTCAGTGAGAGGGTTGTCTCTCTCCATGAGTTTGCGGAGGGAAATGAGGTTGTGCCTACTGGCTTTCGTGGAGATGTCTTCCTTGAGTTGCTCGCTCATGGTCATAATGGAGCAAGCAGCTCTAGAGCTCAGGGGAACTAAACTACTTCGGCTGAGAGCTTATGTGGAAGGTCTTGATGAGATCAGAAGAGTTCTTACTACTCGAGTAGACGGTATGTCTATTCCACCGACTTGTCGAACACCAGGTGGAAACTAAACTACTACATACATCACTCCATGACGGTAGATGTCCTGAATGATATGGAGTGCAAAACACGGAATGCAATATTCATCGGCTGCCAGTGGCGGTTCACTTCATCTATAAATCAAGCCATCAACACCAGACTTTCATGAAAGATTCGAACATACCGTCGCACTCACCACAGTCACAGACATAACCTCCACACCATAGTCACCCGAAACCCGTCCTCGTCGTCCTCGGCGCAACCGGAACCCAAGGCGGCTCCATCATATCGCACATCCTCTCCTTCCGCCCCATCCCCTACCGTCTCCGTGGCCTGACCCGCGGCACCACTTCGCTCGATTCCCAATTCCCTCATCATCCTCCGCGACTCCAGGGTCACCTGCCTCATCGATGACCCATCCTCCCCCTCACTCGCCACCACGCCCCTCCCCTCCTTCACAGCCACCCACTCCACAGGATCTCTGATCTATGCCCTTATTTCCCAGTCTCCTCTTACCTTCTTCCCCCATCCAGCAAACTCCTCAGCTACAACGCCCACCTCACCTTCCTCGACTTCACACACATCCTAGCACAACATCTCAGCAAAGACGTACTCTTCAACCACACCAACCCGATTTCTCAATGGGCGATCCAGAGCTAGACTTCCATTTCAAAGAGATGATAGCGTAGTGTGTGGAGCATTGGTTCGATGGGAAGAAGGTTGAAGCTGCGGGGGTAGAAGATGTCAGGGTGACCGGATGAGTTCGGGGTGGAGTTGATGAGTGTGTTGAGATGGTGTGGGAAAGAGGATGGGGAGAATTGGTTGGATGTTGAATCATCTGGTAGGAAGTCTGTTTGCTGGGCTGGCCTACCTCAGGTAGGTAGGTAGGTAAGTAGGCACAGGCAATGTTGACAAAGTCGTCTGAGGGGCTCGCTAAGCTTCACTTCGTTAGCGAGCTCCCTTGACCTCAAATCAACAGCTATCGAGAACTCGTCTATACACACAGCAACGCAGTCATGACAGACATCCATTGTGTAGACACTATCTATATTCACCTTTCCATACCATCTTGACTCCCTCGCCCCTTTCTCCCCACATCTCCAGACATCACACCTCAAAAGTATATCTCTGGCTTTTGATCCGTATTCCATATTATCTCATCTATGTATCAGAAAAGAACTTTCGCCAACGACCGATTCCATTTCAATCTATCCCCGAATTCACTATTCCATCTATATATATCCATCTATTCATATCTTTGCCTTGAAAAGGAAGAGAGAAGAACACCAGTTCGCCGTGCTAAAATTATATTCACAATTACCAAATCTGTATTCCGTCTTTGTTGATTTCGTTCCTGGAAATGAAAACTTGATCTGAGAACCAAATATACAGTCCGAGAGGAGACTAGCCGAGTGGGAAGGCCGGAGCCGGACTTGCGGGTTTCGTGACGAGTGCACTATATTTTGGTTAGCCTCAACTTCAGCAATCTTAGAAAAGAGCAACTTACCCCCACATAGATGTGTCAGCCACGACGTTTGCACCAGTCAAATCAAGATAGTTCTTCGAGTTACCAGCCGCATTTCCCTTTCTTGGAATACCCTGAGCATCACATGCGGCCCTGTGACTGGCCGGGATATAAAGCTTTGAGGCTTGCAGCTCAGTTGGAGCCTCAACGAAAGTCGCCGTTAAGCCAGCTTCAACGTGCCACTCGATATGGCAATGGAATAGTGCAATTCCGGGATTGTCGGCCACAAAGCGGATAGTGACTGATCCGTCCGACATGACTTGTACGACATCACGACGCATCGGCGCTCCATCTGGAATGTTTATTGGGAAGTTGGGTCCACCAGATGTACGGGAGACAACTTGGAAGTTGTGACCGTGGAGATGGAAAGGATGAGCGAAAGAGTCGTGATTTTGAAGAGTCAACTCAACGACTGCACCAAGTGGAAGAACATAGGTGTTCGAGTTGGCGCCATAGATTGATGGATTGTTGACCTGAGTGGGTGGCGCATTCATCGCGGTATACAAAGTTGCTACTTTCGGGGGAATATAATCAATTCCGTTCAGGTATCCACGGAATTGGCCGTTCTGATTGGTACCAAAGCTGATAGTTATTTGAATTGGCATACTGACAGGACCGTAAGCAGCTTGCTGGTCGTAGGGCGTGAAGATCGAATCATCAAAAGGAAGTGGGCTAATTGTAAGTGGTGCAGGAAGCACAGCAGATGAATTATAGACCAGAAAAGCGGAGACCTCTGAGTTGAAAGTCGCCGGAATGATAGTAGGATTGAACATATCAGTGCCCATGGATGCCTTGATAGCAAAGTTCTGTGTGCTGTCCGCTTTTGCAGTGATGATAACACCGTATCGTTGAGCAACAGTGATAAATAGCTGGCTGACAGCAATCTGCTTGGTATAAACGCCATCAATCTCCACAACGGTCATGTCATGTTGATCGAATTGGAGGTAAAATGGCGCGAAAGCTCCCATATTGATGATCCGGAAAAGATACTTCTTACCAGCGACCATTGGGAATGTCACACCCTGGGCTTCGTTGATCAAGCCAGAATTTGGCACTGGCTCTGCACCATTGTTTTGATTGGCATTTTCGGTGGACTGATAGTAGTTGATCAGAGGCGGTGCTTCCGCATGGTAGAGGTCGGTTAGCGTGAGAGTGTACTCTGTGTCGATTCCTCGGTATGGAGCATTGACATCATTGATAAGAAGAGGACCGCGAAGACCATCGATGTACTGCCCGCCAATGTGAGCATGATACCAAAACGTTCCCGGTTGATTGACCTTGAACTCGTAGACGAAAGTGGCTCCGGGCTGAATTGGGCATTGAGTGACCATCGCAGGTCCATCAGAATAGGCAGTGCCCGTCTGGAAGATGCCATGGAAATGTATAGCTGTGCTTTGATTGACAAGATTGTTTGTCAGGGTGATTTTAATAGTGTCGCCAATGTTTGCCTTGAGTGGAGGACATGGGAATTGCCCGTTGATGCCGATCATTGGACGAGAGAATCCATCGGGAGATGTTTGTACCCATCCAATACTCCAGGTATATGTAACCTGCTTGGGTGCTGGAGGTATGATGTAAGGCAAAGATGAAGAGGAGGGAGAGATTGCCGATTTCGAGGTTGAGGTTGATTTAGTGGATGTTGAAAAGGATGTAGGGGGTGAGGATACTGTGCTGGAGCTCGACCTTGAGGTCGAAATAGACGTACTTGACCTCGAAGAGATGACCGAAGACGAAGGATTCGATGTACTCGAAGACAGAGCTGCTCCAAGAGAATAGAGCTGTAGTCTTTGACCAGCGCCGCAGTACGTGAGCTTGTCACCTGGGCACAGAAACTTGCAATCTGCTTGATTATCGGCCTTGGCACTTCCAGCGCTTAAGACGTCCCCGCAAAAGCCTGCTTCAAGTCAGCCTTAGCTCAAAATAGAGTAAATAAGTTTAACCCACACTCTCGACCATATTCAACACCGAACATTGTGTACGCTGGAGCCGCTGAGCAGAAAGCCGCACACATCTCTAATGTCATGAGATCATTTGCATACATCTTTTTATTCAACGCTCTGCCAGTGGTTGATTCAGTCCAGCATCCTTGGAAATTATAATTGCCGACGGCCTGTTTGATTGCAGGTCCTGTAGCAGTGGGAGCTGCAGTTGATTTCGTCGATGTTGGTGTGGAAGTACTGGTGGTGGGATTTGTACTGACTGAGGATGGCTTCGATGTACTTGTCATTGGCTTTGAGGTGCTTGAGCTGGTGTTGGAAGTGCTCGAACTCGGCATAGGAGTGCTTGTGGAGATCTTCGTGCTCGATGTCGACGACAATGGCTTGGAAGTAGAAGATGATGCCTTGCTTGTGGAAGATGGGACAGCAGCTCCTTGCTCAGCAATACCCTGCAACAACAAAGTGGTATAACCTCCATCACTCCACCATGTAAGGTACGATGCCCAGATTCCAGTAGTGCTTGGCTTGAACACCAATGGGATAGTAAGAGTGGCACCAGCAGCCAAGGTGGTTCCCACAGCAGGGAATGTTGGCGAAGTATAACCATTGCCTACAACTGGCAAGCTGACATCTGTAGGTAATGGGGGATTAACAATTGCCTCATCAAGGATGTTTTAGGAAAAGAATAAGACATGTCTTAAGACAATCCTGAAACATTCAAAACAGGAAAAGACGGGCTTCTCCAGTACCTACTGTGATATGGCATGCCATCGGCATAGTAATCTTGCCATGCGAAACCCTTGAATACCAGAGCTGCGCTTCCCTTGTTGGAAAGAAGGACTGACTTGAAAGCTTGAGATGGTTCTTGACCTCCAATGAACACTCCACTGAAGGATGCTACTGTTTGATTCACAGTTAAATATCCACCAGAAGCAACGACTGTCCCAGACATCGGCACAACGACACCTGGGAGGAAACCAGACGGAGATGAGGTCGTATAAACGTTGAGGTTACTACCTTGTGTTCCAGGTGGTAGCTGGTTGCCTCCATTTGCGTTCTGCCAAGCCAAGATAGCTGCCGAAGTCAAGTCGAATGTCACTCCAAATGTGAATGACGCCCCAGAAGCCACATTTGTTGGAAGAGTGGTGGCGGGACATTTGAAAATTGGCGAGGTGATGTTACACTTCGGAGTCGTAACATCTGTGTTCGCAGTACATTTGATTTGCAGGGTCGAAGTTGATCCAGTCATGACATTTCCGAAAGCCAGTGGGTTGGGAGCACAAGTCAAAGGTTGGTTAGCCTTAACTCCTCCACCAGTAAGCATCATGAGGGAGGTTGCTCTGACGGTGTAGACTCGTCCATCTCCAAAAACAGCACGCTGGAATTTGGTAATGCCTCCAGTAGCAGCCGTGGTTGGAAAGACGATGGGAATCAAGACACCGTTGACAGGGATTGCTTTGTATGCTTGCAGACCCCAGTTGACGTCTGTGAGCCATACAATTCCAGATCCAGGAGCCCCGTTGTTACTGGTGACTGTCGGCACAGACTTGCTTGTGAACACTCGATCCGATACTCCAGCTTGTGTAAACAGTGGCTTTCCATTGCCATCGCGGCTAAACTTGTATGCAAATAAACCCATTCCAGAAGGATTGATACTTGCAGACGATCAGAAAAGTTCCAGCTCATTCCGGAATACTTACTAGACGTATCCTCCTTCGAGCGGGTAGCTTCCAACACCGCTCAGGACTTGCTTTCCAACATTGATCGTTTGGATAACTTGTGGTAATTAGTTTCCGCTCCATTTATATACCCAAGCAACTTACCCTTATCAGCACCAGCCTTTCCTACATATCATTAGTATGAGCTCACCAAGTGAAAACGTGACATACCTCCAGCAAATCCGCCAAGGTCATCTGCGTTCATGATAAACATTTTGGCGTCTTTCCCTGCACCGATTGCAATCCTGCTAATACCAGCTCCGTTGAAAACATTCGGATCAAGCAGAGCTAGACCACCGGATCCAAAGTCTGTATCTCCTCCATTGTTGCTGTCATACGAGTATGTCTCGAAATAATCCTGTTGCTTAAGTTCACCTGTGCTTGGATTCACGCCCATGTTGACAACTGCCTGCTCGAGAGTACTGAGATAAGTCTTGCCACTGGCTGGAGCGCCATTTGCCCCTCCATTCTGTCCGGCTCCACGACCATTTCCAGTAATGAAGAATACTCGGTCAATATCAGCAGCAATTCCCATGCCTCCTTGCCAGATTCCAGCCTTTCCACCACCTTCTTCGTTGATGTCGAGCTCCTGAGGCGATGGAGCCCCAGGACTGGCTTGCATTGCCTGGATATTAGTAACACCGACCCCGGCCGTCTTGCTGACAGCGACCAGCATTCCAGTGTAGTTGAATCTGTCGCAATGGCCACCAAATCCAGCTCTGAATGAAGACGTCGTAAGCGAGTATACAGAGTAAGCATGATCCAAACATCACTTACACAATGGTATTGCCAAGCATGGCAAGGCCAGGTCTCTGTAGGATGGTGCCTCCAACGAAGTAGCTATCAGAATGTCAGCCATGAGCCCTCGAATTTTGATTTCGGTAGTCGCCCACCGAGTACGGTCGTTGTTTGCAGCATGACCATCGATGACAATCGGAAATCCAGCAACGTCCGTCAAGGCCGGAAGCTTGACAGCATACATCTTGTATACGCCTAAAAAATCAAGTCAGAACCCAGGAATCCACATATCAAGAATTGCAAACCATTAATTGGTCCCTGCGGTCCAGCTTGGCCTACAAACTAGTCAGCCCAAACCCTCTTCCACTCTCGAAGACAAACATACCATTCTTATACCCCTTCGAGAAGAAATACATAATATCCGTAGCAGTATCAATAACTGGCGTCCCTGCAATCCCAACCGTATTTGGCATATCCCCACAATTCGCATCACTCGATGCAAACGGCGGGTCCAGCGTCCTCATCTTGACCAGCGTACCCGTCAAACCATCATGAACACGAACATTATTCTGATTTGAGACCGTGATGACATATTCATTCGGTGCTCCTGGAGGCGTGTAGACCAGCGGCTTGGCGTAGAAGACCTCGTTGAGATTGAAGGTCAATTTCCATCCCATAGCGAGTGAGGATGCTACGAGTGCGGGATCCATATTATGATTAGGTAGATAGCCGGATTGAGGAGGATCCTGGAATCGTGTTAACCATCAATGTTCTCAAATGCTCGCAACACTTTTGCTGGAAATGGAGTTACGTACGGCATCCTGTGTTGAATCGGTCGAGGCAAACGAATGGACAAGGGCTGGCAACAACACGGCTGCCAACCCTAACGACTTCTTCCACCAACCCATCTCCATCATTGCGACGCTCGGTCGACTCTCGAAAACGACAGACTGAGTGACTAACAGACGAAGGAACCGTTGAGACGAGAATGAAACTCGCGCGCTCACGATATGTATGTAGGTACCAGCAAGCGAACGTGGAGAGAAAATGTGAGAAAGAAAGTCAGTGTGCGGACACGCCAGCAGACATGGGCAGAGCAGGGCAGGGCAGGACAACCTTCAAAGAAAAGAACGGAAAGGGCAGCAGCAGGACGAGTTGTACCTGCCAAGTCATCATGGGCAACACTGCGCATGCACACGCTGGCTGCAGGTACAGGCCAGTACGACGGACAGGTACCCGGGAAACTCTACGGCATCCAATTGACACCTCACGTTCCAGACAGATCCGGACGCCATCATCGATGCGAATACGCCCCAATCTGTGCCAAAGAAGAGTTCTCGATCATATCATCAACCCTGTCTCTCATCCTTCGAAATATTGAAAAGGGAACGAACCACAGAGACAGGATAACAGTGTTGGCCTTCCTCATTCGGGAGAGCTACTAGTGCCGAATTGGGATGTTGTGGCTGGTTATGGACAGGGTGAAGGAAGGAACTCGGCCTCGCTGTCTTACACGAGTATCTGTGAACAGTTCCCGCAGAGGCCAAGAATACAATGGATAACACCGAGGAATCGACTTTAGTCTTTTCTTTTCTTTGCGTTGTGCTCCGTTACTGAATGTTGATAGATTTGTGAGATGAGATACGGAAGAGAAGGGGAGAGTGGGTGTTTCTGATGTGCTTAAACGACCAAGCAACTCTTACCTTTCTTAGCGACTGCTTTTTTGAAAGCTCAACACAAAATACAGTAAGTAGTCAGTCTGTCTCTCAACCAGTCGATCTTCCGACCCCCTCAACTCGACTCTCGACCAATCTTGACTCTCGACTCTTGACTCTCGACTCTCAAACCCAACGGTCCACAACCTAAGCTCCCGTGTCTCGGGAACCACAACATCCAGACAATTCGACGTGTAACCTCATCGACGATTTTCCCTTTCCCATGATGTCAGACAATTACGGGAATAATCCCAATTCATAAAATAGAACCAAACCAAAGGGCCAAAAAAGCCACACGGCGCACGTTGACAGACTATTGCCAAGGAAACTATGGCCAGGATTCCAATGTCTCTCTGCCCCCCTCGGCCATAAGGATTACTGAATCCTACCCTTTACAACATTGGCATACGGAAGAGAGGCGCGAATATTCGAGGAGACATGGGAATCACAACCGACTAATGGCGAAAGACATGCGCAAGGATTAGCGAGATTGCCTCATCGTGAAACCCTGACTCTTCAACCCTTGCCCTCGTCCCCTGATGAATCTATGGTTCGTGGGGTGCATCTGCTCGCCAATGAAATCTTCAACAAAACACCACCCGCTGCGGCGCTCAATCGCCGAAAGAGCCGCTTGAGTCTTCCGCCCAACTATTGGGAGTGTAAATTTTACCGAAGACTTGTATAACTTTGGGAGATAACACAGCGTCAGCACCTCTCTGCTGTCTTCTGTGTAAGCCAGCACTTTCAGTCGCATCAGTCGACAGGCCTCTCTTATCCTACTCTACAACACTGCATACTGCTCCCAAGCCCCTCGTAACCTGCCAGATAAGTTCCACGAGGCCTTTACAGGTGCCACAGACCCATCGCTCAAACAGGAAGATAAACAACACCTTCGTCCACACTGCCAGCAGATCGTAGTCATCAGTGTTCACACCACCACCCCGATCCAACCCAACCCAGTCCAAGTCAAGTCAATCAAATCGAGTCACAGTAACGCCAAACACATACAGCAGAACAGAACACAAATGTAACATACAAAGGTGGCAGTCGCATGCACATCGCCGACCATATTCCCTTCAGGCCTCGATTACTGAACGTATTGCCGGTATCTTTGATCTCTGAGGGTACTGACGGACAATGACATGGACGCCATTTATACTGTGCAGTGTGCATTCTATCGTTGTAGCTGCTCAATCGATGACGTCTTCCATCCTTCACCCTCATTTACCGGGTGTTGATTTCTATGACAAGGGGAGGCCCGGACTGTTTGGGCGCTGCATATTGATAAGACGTGCATAGAAGACAAGGTATCGATTAGATTACATACGATAGAGAAAATCCAATCTCACTTCAAGCGCCTTGCAAGCATGTTCGCGAAACCATCATTTCTACCTAACAAATACACCTCCAAACAGACTACATTGCTTCCTTCCTATGGTACATTTTGTCGGCGGAAACGTCGGCCGATCGGATTCATCAGCTACTCCGCTGTAACCACCAGTAACTCCAGATCGCCCGTCGAGGTTGTAGTCGTGATCGTGATCAGCAGACAACTCCACTCAGTCGCGAGTCAGAGGAAAGAAGGACAGAGGACATTGGGGGCGTTGGAAAACGCAAGAAAAAGTAAGGATACATGCAAAACCAAAAGCAAACGCAATTTTTGGTGGAGCAAATATGAAAGTGGTCAAAAACGCAATGTGAAGAGCACTGTAGCTCGACGGGAAGACTCCATCCGGTACCGACTTGAGCAACGTGTCCCCTTTTTGACCCATCCTTCATCCAAAGTGCCAGGTCGGAGCAAACACATGCAAATACGCAAAGAAAGAACGTCGCAAGACTAAGCACTGTGCCAACGCCAGAAAATCCGACCCGTCGAGATCTTGGAGCCTAGAATCCCAGGATAGACTTGTCCTCGATCTGCAGAAGAGTATGGTTGACAGAGCGAGAAAAAATCGCGACGTTGATGAAAGTGGTGGCGGCTGATAGATAAGGAAACATGAATGAAGGACGCAAGATCAATTTTCTCCGTAGGTGAGGTTTTCGGTGTAGGTGTTCTCCTCGCTCTTGAATCTTGTAGGCTCCTCATCGTTTCTTGATGCACCAGTGAGTTGCTCCGACATCAATCCCTTCTCCTTGAGATACTTGATAGACTTTAAGATAGTCAGATCATCCTTCGCGGTATCGTTGAGAATGAGTCGTTGTGCAAGAGTCATCTTTCCACCGTTCGCCTCCTTGTCTCTCAAAGCTTGGTTGCGAACCTCTTGGTCGTGAACGAAGCGACACTTGCCCTTCTTGCCGCATGTACCACCAGTCGAAAAGTACTTGCAGTGTCGTTGAAGTTGAGCCTTTGACGGTTGTGAAACACGGTAGGGTGCAAGTTGGCGAGAAGATACTGCTTCTGGTTTGGAGTCGTCGGAGCCAGAGTCTGATGAGCCATCGGAATTATCATCGCTCACTTGACCACGGACTTCGTCGCCCTCATCGCCGTTCTCACGCTTGCGCTTAGAACCACCCATGGACTCCTGGATCTTTCGCTCGGCCTTCTCGAGTTCACGACGGAGCTTTTCGGCTTTTCTCTGCTGTATCTCGAGTTTGGTTTCGCCCCCTTCCTTCTTGATAGACTTTTCTTGCTTGTTGCGCTGTCTGTTTTCACGCTCTTGCTCACGTCGTTGACGGAGCTCTTCGGCGGCAGCTTCTCTACGAGCTTTCGTAGGGAATTTACTTCTTCGCTCAGCAAGCCATTCTTCCAAATCAGTTGGCAACCTAGAACGTATTAGCAAGAAGAACTAATCTCCCATCGCGAACAAATAAACATACTGCGGAGTATCAGGACCAAGCAAAGTAACAAGTCTGGCTTCTTCGTCGGCATCATCAACCTCTTCTTCGCTGTCTTCATGCTCAACACCGTTTGGTGTGAGACCGAGAGTATTTGTGCGACGCTTCTTCTTCTTTTTGCCATTGGCATCTGCACCTGCAGGCCTCTGACGATTCTCTGAAGTAGATCTTTGACTGCCTCCATGATGATGATTGCGATTATCGCCACGATCACGATCGCCACGACCGCCACGAGAATGTTGAAAATCACCACGACCACCACCACCTCTGCCTCTGAAATTGGAGTTGCCCCGACCCCGATTAGGGCCTGAGTTGTATGGGTTGGGATCAAGCGGTGGACGCTGTCCTCCATGAGAGAAATCTTGAGGGGGATATGGCTGATAATGCGGTTGAGAGAATGGGGGAGGTGGACTCTGATGGTTTGCAAACTGCTGAGGAAAGGGAGGGCCCGCTTGAGCCACATGACCTCCTCGCTCATTGTCAAATCCCATTCGAATTGGGGGTCCCATAAGAGGTGCTTCATGACCTCCACGGCTACCTTGAAAGCCACCACGACCGCGATTATTATTATTATTGAAAGGGGGTCTCGCATGTTGAGGAGGACCTTGCCACTGTTGTGGAGGCCCGCCATGCTGATTAGGAGGCCCACTGTGACCATATGAAGGAGTTGGTTGAGGAGTCTGGAACTGCTGAGGTGGTTGTTGCGGACCATACTGTGGCTGCTGCGGCTGATAGGCTTGTGGAGCGTAGTTTGGGTGATAGTTCTGGGGTTGCAAAGGGGCAGGCTGGGGGGCGTGCATGGGTGGCTGCGGGTGTGGGTGCTGTTGATGTTGAGGAGGGCCATGATGCTGCTGGCCATGTTGATCATGCTGATTCTGCCACTGTGGACCGCCATAACCACCTCCAACAGGAGGACTTTGCTGGGGACCAGGGGCCTGCGGACCTATGTATGGAGCAGACTGCTGACCATTAGGACCATTATATCCAGCTGGCGGACCTTGAATTTGAGGAGGGCCTTGTGCTTGTGGGTTGTAGCCTCCATTTGGTTGCTGAGGATTGTAGGGTTGATTGCCATGAAAATCACCTCGACCTCCCTGAATGCCACCTCTGGCACCTCGAGGAAGACCACCACCTCGGGGAGACTGTTGGTATTGAGGATGCTGCTGCTGCTGCGGGTAACCGTACTGCGGTTGCTGCTGCAGGTGATTCGAGGGAGGAGGGCCAGGAGGAGGTGGAGGTGGAGGGTAGTTGTACTGCTGAGCGGCCATGGGAGCGTTGTATAGAGGATTTGGGCGTGTTTCAGGTGCTGCGAAAGCAGGCTGCTGAGAATCGTAGTTGTAGTTGTAGACAACGTGAACAGTCTTGTACTGGACGTGCTCTGATAGCAAAGTCAATTGGAGTCTGAAGGGCGATGAAAGGTGTTGCTGGTGTTTGTGTTGCGAAGCGGTTCAATTGAAAAGGGGAGCAAGTGCGAGAGCTTACCTAGACGTCCTGTCATTTTGGCGGAACGTGGCAGCACTGATAAACTAGCGCGAATCCAAGCAAACCTTAATTCTCAGGACTTCACTGCCATAGCTTTTCTCGATCTTCCAAGTATGCGAACACTGATATCAATCATGAACCGACCTCTTTGATGTTTTGAAGTGGCCAATCCTTAACGCTGTGGACGTGGAGTTGGTGTTGGTAGAATTCTGAAGATTAAAAAGTTTGTGGTCGGCTCGAACTGCTTTTCACGCCAGCAAACTGTGAATCGAGCCTCGTCACGTGGTATCAAAAGCAGATTCAAGACCTGTTCAGCTTCAGTTCTGGATCTGATTCTTCTTGGATTGGTTCGGTTTAGCTGAGAAGAACCCGAGTTGACAGGGTTTCTTTGAAAATCGTGGCCCAAAAACTCACTAGAAATCCATTCTCAAAGTCGGCCAAGTCAAAATCTCTTCCACACACCTCCCTCACGCAAGATGTTTATTCTCGTAAGTCAAACCAGCAAAGTCTCTACTCAGACCGTACCGAAGATCCACCATTGACATCCTCGCAGACAAAAATCGCGGACCTTGTCCAGATCATTCCAGAAGATTTCAACAAGGACGCTGCACAAGCCATTGAAGACAACATCAATGCCAAATATGCCAACAAAGTCATTCAGAAGATCGGCCTCTGCATCTGTCTTTATGATCTGTTGTCTTCTTCTGAAGGTTTGATTGGCCATGGTACTGGTCTTGTCAACGTCAATGGTATGTTATCCAGTATTTACTTTTCTCTTCAACCATTTGATTTCCATATGCGTCATGGCTTTCAAGCTATATATATCCATATGCTCTCTCTATTCAAGGCACTTGCGCACTCTTCTTAATGTTTTGTGTACTTATTTATGTTACTATGTTTTTGATACATATTTGCCCCTTTACTTCTTCTTCCCCTTCGATTGCGCTGATTCCACCAACTACTCCCAAGCACAATAAATATATGCTTAGTTTTCCTTCTCAAACTCACTCCCCTTTCCCATCTATAACAATCCCTCTCCAGCCTGTTCAGATTTCTCAATATACAGCTAACAAATCTAAAGTCGAGTTCCGTCTCATAGTCTTCCGCCCCTTCAAGCACGAAGTAATAATCGGCCGCATCAGCAGCGCAAACACCGACGGCATCCGGGGTACGTACCTATGTCCAAGACACACGAAACCCTCTACAAACCCTCCTCCCTTCCCCAATCGACAAGACTGGCTAACATAATATCAAACAGTACGCCTCCCATTCTTCGACGAGATATTCGTCCCCCGAGAAGCCCTCCCAGAAGGTTCCGAGTTGTACGTCCAGTGCCTTCCTTCCCCTTCCCCTCTCCACTACCCTTGCCTCGCGGCTATTTTCTCTCTTGCCACCCCCAAGTCCGCTTTTACGCCAATCTAACAACCCCTCAGCAGCGGCGAACAAATATACGAATGGCGAACCGAAGACAACACCCTCTTCTTCGACACCCACGAGACAGTCCGGCTCCGCATCGAAGACGAAGTATGGAAAGATCAGAGCCCAGTTGGTCCTAGAGGTACGTATTCCTCACCCCCATCTCCTCGTCACCAACCATCCTGCCCCTCCCCTTCCTCCCCTACCTCCCCCACACCACACCACACCACACCGCAAAAACAAACAATCACTAACCCCCCTCCCCCCTCAGAAAAAGACGAACCAGCCAGCAGTCTCACCATCCCCATCGGCAGCGGCAAGAAGAAGAACAGTCCCTATTCACTCGTCGGCAGCATGGAAGATGCGGGCATGGGACCAGTTCTCTGGTGGGATGGAGAAGAAGAAGCTGAAGTGGAAGGGGAAGAGGACGCTGCTATGGAGTAATTGTTGAAGGTACTTCTATCTTCTCTGTTTCGGAAAGAAGGAATGAAATTAAGAGGGTAAAGCGAGGGCGGATGAGTGGATGGATGGATAGAGGGGTGGCGTTTAACGGTGAAGCAGAGGCCTAAGAAGGTCTTGTTTTATATTGCGGCTCGGCAAAAACAGCTCATCGGGAAGAATTTGTAATCAAAAAGTTTCTCTTTTCCAGGAGGTTGATTTTACATGTTTGTTACTTTGGTATTAAATTACAATTGACTGGCCAATGCAGTTTTGGAGAGACAAGTCATTTCCTCTCGCCTCCGCATGTTACCTTTCCTTCTGTCCTCTCTCTACTGCAACACCACCTGCGCATAACTATTCTTATCCACGCCACTCAGCCCATCGACCTGTTCACTCCCCTTCGTACTCGCCGTCTTCAACCACTGCACAATAAGATCATCAGTAAAACATCCACAAAAAAAACCAAAACCCCTAAATTGGAGCCAAGCCCCAATCCTCAACTCCGAATAAAATAAGAATAGAAGAGAAAAGATCACTTACACAAGTCCCCCTATGCGCCCCCACGTACGCCAAATAGCTATTAAACGTCGCCGCCACACACCCCTTCCCTGCCTCCGAAACCCCATTCTCATTATACGTCACACAAGCTCTCGCGCAATCCAGCAAACTATACGCCACAATCGCAATGATATCCGGACCTGCAGAGTCCTGGCCACATGTAACCTTGAATGTCGAGCCGAAAGCTTGCATGTTAGTGCCGTCGAGCGAGGGGCAATCGAGGACGAGGAAGCCGGAGGTTGGGACCGCAATGTCGCTTGTGGCTGCTCGTGTTGAGTCGGGGGTGGAGGTCTCGGTTTCAGTTGATGTTATGGTCCTCGTTCGTGTGCGGGTTATGTAGATGGCGTTGGGGTTGGAGTTGGATCCTGAAGAATCGGTGTCGCTGCCAGTGTCGAGGTTGAAGTTTGAGGATGAGCTATTGGAGATTAAGCTACTGGATCTTGTTTCTTATTTACCATGTTTCCTTGGGAACTGTCACAGCTCCGAATTCAACTCAACTCAAGCCCTTCCACGAACAAAAATCCGAAATCCCCTCTAGACAAAAACCAAATCAAAACTCTCAAACTCACCATTTCCTCCTAATACTCCTCACCGCCAAACTTCCCCCAAGTCCGCCCCCAACACCACTCCCTACAGCAACAAAAGCCAACAACAGCGCCAGCCAAAACGTCGGTCTCCTCACCCCACAAATCGTCTTCTCCTTTCCACCATAACCCCCTCCCCCTCCTCCTGCTCCTACATCACCATGCGCTTGCGCATAATACGGCTGAACATGACTTGTCGGAGGAGATTGAAGTGAAGGAGATAGCGGAGCAGGAGAATGCGGCGCGAGATATGGCTTCGAATCCGGCGCGACTTCGAGGCCTGAATGCGGAGGGTTGGGAGATGCCATCTGTAGACACTGTATAAAATCGAGAGTGCAAGAGAAGAGAAAATAAGATTTGAAGAAAGCAAATCTTAGATTTGAGTCGGAGGAATCGCCAAATGCTTCCTTCCCTACCAACCTTACCTTCGAATCTGCTCCCCTGCATTCAATCCCCAGTCCGCGATCCCCATGTTTATTTTTACCAATTCCCCTCTTCCTCCCCAGGAGTCTCGACTTCTCCAATTCCGTTAGCGAGACCCAGCTGAAAAGCTGGCACCAATCAAACCCGCCCAACAAGAAAGCCACAACAAGGATTTCGGAATCCTTTAATCAGAAGATCTCGCGTGCTGCCATCTTTCCGTTTCTTGGTATCGGTGGTGCGCCAATGGATGCTTATTTGCTGCAAGCCTCGGGATAGAGTTAGCCTATGAGAGGTTCGGATAGACTGCTTATCTTGATGGGTGCCTCCTTGATCCCTTCTCCTTTTTTCCGAAAGAGAATGGAAAGCATCAAATGAATTAAATGCCTACATAGCACGGTTCACTCAAGCTTGAAGATCTGTTGTGCCTTGGGGACGTGAGCATTCCGTCGCTTCGGACCCAGTCGCGAAGTCTTCAGTGAAGGACAAAATCCACCATGTCCCTCGTCCCCTTCCTGAACTCATCCAGTACATCAGAAATAATCACGCCCTCACAAAAGCAATTCCCCACAAACAAATGATGACCCTTCTTCTTGCGTAAAATGTAGGAATCCATCCCACCCATCAAAACACTTACAGCGTCCCCAACCTTGATATCGGTTCTCCCAAGGCCAAACTTACCGCTCTTCGTAACAAAGTACCTCTTCTCATCATTTGCCTCATAAAGAGTCCTCAGAAACATTCTCAAGCTGCGATCAGAAAGTACTGCATCGGAGTTGGCCTCGCATTCATTTAGACCAGACGCTGGACCAACATCGCGAAAGTTGATTACAAATAGAGGAGCTATAAAAGCGCGAAGTGAAGTCGAAATGTCTTCTATGTCAGCGACGGATTTCCAAGTTGCTGCTATGATACCCATGCTGTGAAGGGCGTCGAGACCCTCGTTTCTTGTGATCGGAAATACAACGATATCCCTTGCATTCCCAGACATACTTTGCTGGACCAAATATGCGTCAAATATTGGTCGGATTAAGCGTCTGGATAAGCCCATGATAGGACCAACTTTGACTATCTGCTCGATCTGAGACCCCCTCACGGTCAGGGTAAAGGGTTTGGTATCAGATTGGATATACCCATTCCATTCGGAGGTGTCCATTGAGGATGGTGCGAGACGAGCGCTTAAGTTTAGGTCAGTTAGGCTGTCCAATTCTTCTTTGGTTGACTTGTAAGTTGAAGATGCTGTCCAGTCCGGTACCCATGAGGGAAGGCCCAAAGGGCCTCTCGGCGGCAAGCAATAATGCAAAAAGCGAAGTGTACCGTGCCAGGTGGGAAACACAAGTCGGGCACTATCCATGCTGATAAGTTTGCTTCCTCTAAGGTTCAGCCTTCCATTCAAAGCAGTGTGTGCGACCTTGATGTAAAGGTCTTCTGTCGTGGAGGAATAGTTCAGTTCGATCGGGCTTCCATCCAAGGAGAGTCCCAATAGCGCATAGATCTTGTCCCGTGCATCTGTGGCTTTCGAGGAGCGAAACATCTCGATAAGATCGAGTATGTGAAATGCTGAAATATAGGTACGAGGTAAATCGACCTCTCGCCACTCACGTCGAATGCTATTGAGGCGTCGTAAAGGGCCAAGCTTTTGCTCGTGAGTTGATGCCCTGACTGCTGTCATATCCCATGGACTTTTCATTGAGGTAGGATAAATCTGGCAGAGCGAGTTCCAGGGTAAGGATTCTCTTCCACATACCACCGATAGGTCTTTTGCAAGTGTAGCTTCCTGGATCACCCAAACCCTATCCCACCAAGGATGTTGAAATATGCTATCGATGGCTGAGATCTCCGCACTGGATGCCTCAAATGATCCTATCCATGGCCTCTGTAAGATAGGAAGTTCTTCCGGATCAGAACCGGAGTCGGCACTGCCACAACTTTGCTTGTAACCTGACTTGTCTTCGTTTGATTGAGCTGAATTCCGTTCTCTCACTGTTTTCCACTCCTCAAGTTCCTGGGCAAGTTTTCTTCTGTAATCATGCTCCCGATTCAACCGCTGGAACGCCGAGAGAACATCCGGGTTTCCAAGTCCTAGCCAGACGAGAACATGTTCAGCATTTTCATAGATTCCGGCCATTCCTTGCACTTGAATCGACCTGTCTTCAATGTCTGACTGATTGATGGAAAGAGCGTCAATCCAGAGTAAGCGTGGCCTGTCTGGGAATGCAAGGCACTGCAAAGCCTCAAGCAAGTTCTTTGTAACTTCAAAATGCCTGTCATTCAGGATGATAGGATACGTGTCTTTCGCATCACCCCAGTGATAGGAAAGGGCCTGGAAGAAGTCCAGACATTAGCGATGTACAATATTACGTGCACGATACGTGAACAAGAAAAATGTCAATTGCAGTGTTTGGATAGCTTGTAAGTTGGAAAAGGAAGATAGGGCCGATCATAGTCACCGACTTACTTCGTACGAATGTGATTCATTATGAGAGACAGCTTGAAGTCGGCACCTGACGACAGCATCATCGTAGCCCTGGGATGGAAGCAGCTCGACGAGACGGGTATATTGCCTAGGTAGATCTAGTGGTATGTATGTGTAGACTTCCAGCTCGGGAATATCTTTCTGTTGTGATGGCTCTGCTAAGGGGGCCGGCGTTGAGTCTACCATCGGGTGAGGCTTCCGTGACTTCAATAAATTGTCTTTATATTTGTCGTGTCAGTCCGATGCAAACGATCACCCGATATGAAGAGATCAAGAACATGGACATAGGGAGCAACGGGTTCTATGAAACTTGTTGCCGCAGGTGAAAGATAGCAAACACTACAAGGCTGTCGATGCTACTAGTCACTTGACAGATGAAATTGATGCAGACATAGATTGGAGATAGAAAAACTTACGAGAAGAGAAAAACTCGGAGAACTTTCGACGAGGCATATTTATCTTCCATTACAAGAGAGAAGGCACGAAAATCAAAAGCAGAAGGTGTGATATGTACAGTTCAGCTGGTCACCTGATACCTCAGCAGGACAGGAGACATTGGCCAACATGTGTGCTGATGGGGCCACCACGAACCTGAAAGCAAGAAGGAAAAGAGACGAAGAAGAGAGAGTAGAGCAATAAAAATTAGGTGATAGAATACATATTGTATGCCCTCGGGAGGCACTTTGCAAGTGTCTGGGACAGAAGTAAGGGGATTAGTTAGAGGGAAATAGGGTCGATGTTTGCCAAATACCTAGTCTTTTACATACCTACGTACTTGCACCTTCTCTGTCTTCATTACTTGACTTGCACTCAGGTAGATATAATTGCATCTATCTTTCATTCCGGTGAACTTCCGTACCTTGCTATGCACGTCGGCACTTTTTCAATCATGCACTCAGCCGTGCTCGGTCTGGCTGCGATGCCCCTCACTGAAAAACGTACGACCCCACAGCATTCGGCAGCATGGGATCCTATTGGCTACTATCTTGTACCAGGGACCAGTTCGGTCCTGATCCGACTCCGACGTCAACTCAAACGGAACAGAGAGCAATCACGACCACCAGGTCAAGACGAGGCATTGAGGCAGTGTTTATTGAGCTGTCGCGGCACCCCCCTGATGCCTATATACCTGCATCTCCACGGCATCACGATGCATAAGGACCCCCCTACAAATACAGAAACACGGCCATACCCCATCCCTTGATCTGATCCCCGAAGCTCCAGCTGCAGCTCCAAGCTCCTGGATGCGAAATGCCTCCTCGACGGTCACACAAGAAGTCCAAGGCAGGCTGCCAAAGGTTAGTCTGACCCTGGTTTACTTGAGACATATCTCTTTGGAGTTTTAGAGGGATCTGTTCTACACATTCGGACTTCTCGGCGGTTGGAAGCGCAAATTATAAATCACTTCCGGTGCTGACTTCGTTTCACAGATGTAAGAACAGGAAAATAAAGGTTAGCAGAACTGTCATTCCCAGAACTGGTCGATCTAATACTATCCCAGTGCGACGAAGTCCATCCGGTTTGCGGCAACTGTCTTAAACATGGCGTTTCCTGCGATTTCGAGTGTCCCGAGACGCCTGCATCTGCAAGCGCGTCCTCCTTTGCTGCCCCGAGCCCTCTCACGGGCTCGGCTTCATCAGCGTCAACCCCGCACTCAAATTCGACCGTGATGCCGATGTATCAGACCCCGACGGCTCTCGTCAGGGCATACTCAAATCCGGCAGTCTCTCGATCATTGGAGTTTAAGCTCTTGCACCACTACACAGCCCTCACGTCGCAGACATTCTCGGACACAAAGGAGCAGAACCATGTATGGCAGGTGGACATACCCACGATAGCATATGATGCTCAGCATCTGATGGATGCTATCCTAGCGGTATCTGCTCTACATCTGCGGTCTATACATCCGGAGGACCACAGCTTAATACGAGCTTCGCATGGATATATGGCTTCTTCAATTGCCCAGTACTCGCATTTATTGAACCAAGGACTTTCAGAGATGAATGCAGAAGCACTATTTTCGACCTCTGCCTTGATAGCTTTCCAGGCATCGGCGTCTAGACGATATGACGACGATTCAAGTGGAACATATACGCTCCCATTAGGTTGGTTCCATTCATTCCAGGGGGTTAAGACCATCGTTCTTTCGAGTTGGCAGTGGTTGAGGTCAAGTAACCGCATATATCCGATCATCAACAGCCAGCCTGCACTTTTCCTCGACCCAGATCCGGAGCGGAAACTCTTCTTTGCGCCACTCTTGCAAGGACTCGAAGAGCGCCTGGAGACCCTCCCACCAATGGCTCGACCAGAAACTAAACAAGCGTACGAGCATGCAGTGTCATTTCTGAACTGGTCCCATCAAAAGCCTGTACGAAATCGCATCCTTGGTTTCGCAGCAACAGTGTCTCGGCATTTCGTAGACTTGATCGGACAACGGGACCCGCGCGCTTTGGTGATAACTGCATGCTTTTTCGCTCTAACCAAGATGGTGGACGATGTATGGTGGTTGGAAGGAATTGCGAAACGAGAGGTCAACGGCCTCTTCAGTATGCTGCCAGAGGCATGGTGGCCAAAGATGGAGTGGGCCTTACGGGTTGCTAATCATGAGGGTCCAATGAATGAGGAGGTTTGGGGAAGCTCACTACGATCCTTAAATGAGAATGATCCGGTGAAGCTGGAGGACGGTGAAGCGGATGTCATGCAGCATATTGAAATGCTGGCCTCGATGGTCAATGGGTGTGTAGTTGAGCCCCTGGATTGAAGGGTAAGATTCGAGAAGGGGCAATTGAAGTTATGTCAATATGATGACAAATTGCCATACTGGCACAAGAAGGTCTTGGGTATCATGCCGAAAAGTCCATCCTGGATCAATATTATTCCCAGCACAGAGATACCAGCGACGAGCCATGGATTACTTTTGAAGGAATGCTTGCCCTTCGGATGGCAGCTTGATAGCTACCGAGTGGAGAAGCATGGTTAAGAAGGGGACTGAGAGTTGATACTTGTCTATTGAACATGATGAACTTAACGAAGATACATTGCTATTTCTCACATTGCATTCACTGAACCGTGACAATAAGCCACTTGATTCCTGTCGCTTCCCTCCCTAAATTGGGCCTTGGCACGCTAGTTCCCGTGACAGCGCGTCAGTGACAAATCTCGCGTCAAAGATATTCGATTGTCCAATCCCCAGCCCTCACACATTTGATGCCAGGATATACATGTTCCCGCCCGCATGAATCTGTAGCAATCGAGGGCTAACCATGTTCCGCAACCCGCGAGAGAACATCGACATCGACCCTACAACCGCAACTCCCCTCAGACCCTCCACAGGTCGACCTCCAACGCCACCTCACACCACCCAAACCCCTCTCGCAACAACAGCAACAACAGCAACGACGACAATGTCCAACCGCAGTTCCACCAAACCCCTCACACCCAGACCTTCCTCCAAATCCAACGCCCCAAACCTAGGCAAGCAAAGCACTAGCACCAAGAAAGCCTTCTCCGCGAAAGCTGCTGGCAAACCTAATGCTAGCATCCTCAATTTCTTCAAGAAGGTTGATGGACCAGTGCAAGATGACTCGATCTTCCTATCGCATGGCTCGAAAATAGCGAATCTTAAGAATCTAGCGAGGGATTCGAGTCCTGGGTTTGTGAAGGAGGATTTGGATTTGTATGGGGATGTGGAGGAAAGGTTCAATGAGTCGGAGGGACCGGTGAAGAAGAGGAAGTTTTCCGGAGTGAGTGCACCAAGCGCTATGGGCAATGACGCAGATTTCTTGGATGCGTCTGGGGAGAAGGGCGTGCCGGTAAAGAATGGGTGTACGCCTCCTCCGCCAGAGATTGCTGGAAGGCCGAAACCTAAACCGAAGAAGCGGAATGGCCCTTTTCTGTCAGACTCGGATACCGATGAGGATGATAGCGAGGCAGTCCAATGGAATGCCGTCAAGGCTGAGGAGAAGGAGCTTGATACCGTGGTACCGAATGAACCTTATAGTATGAATGAGGTTGTGCAAACGAGACCTATCGACCAGGAACGGATCCATGAGAATAAGCCTGTGGTGCCAGCTGTTATATCTTTGGCTCCAGTCAAGAAGTCAGCTTCGAAAGGCCCCCTGAAAATTGATGTGAAAGAGGCCCAAGCCAAATGGGAGGCATTGCAGCCCAACACTCCACCATCCGACTACGATATCCTCGAAGAAAGCGAGGGATCGGCTTATGGTGGCAGCAAAAAGTCAAAGAAGAAGAAGAAAAAGAAATCTTCAAAACCTGATGCCAAGAAAGATAGTACTGACGAGGGCAATAAGAAGGCGAACAAAGCTCCATCTGTGCCTTCATTGAAGAAGGAAAACACTAGTGTGGATGAGTGGGAGAAGTTCGAGGATTTCGAGGAGTTCCCTGGTGAGGATGATGAGTTTGGAAATGGAGAGGAAGCAGTTGAGAGAAGATGGATGGAGGAACAAGCCAGATTGGAGATGGAGGAACAATCTAGACTGGATGCAGAGGAGCAAGGCGGCGATGCTGGGTCTTTCAACGGTTTCGACGATGAGATGCTGCTGGACGAAACGTTAGGCGATGGAATGGCTGCTAGCTGTCCAATCTGTGAGGCAAGTCTAGCTGGTATCTCTTCAGATGAAGCTTCAAAGCATGTCAATGGATGTCTAGACGGCAACCCAATTCCCTTACCAGTGCGATCAGTAGCTCCTTTCGAGAAAGAAGGCCCGACAGAATCCAAATTTTTCACCCCAGGAGCCAGCCGTTTCGCTCGGAAAGCAGCTGTACCAAGGCCAGGCCAAGCGAACCCATTCGAAGTAGGCTCAACCGCCGCAGCACCATCATCCGCATTCTCGAAGCTCATGTCAGGACATGCCGAAGATGCTGCATGGGCAAATGCTGCGGCCTCAGAGCAGAAGTCCAGAGGAAAGCCAGCATATCAGAGAACATGCCCATTCTACAAAATCATGCCAGGTCTCTTCATCTGTGTCGATGCTTTTAGATACGGCGCAGTTCAAGGATGCAATGCCTATTTCCTCAGCCATTTTCACAGCGATCACTACATTGGCCTCACGTCCACATGGAGTCATGGCCCTATCTACTGTAGTAAAGTCACTGCGAACCTGGTAAAGCAGCAACTTCGAGTGGACCCGAAATATGTCATTTCCCTCGATTTCGAAGAACATTTCGAAATCCCGGGAACTCAAGGTGTGGCTATCACCATGATCCCCGCCAATCACTGCCCAGGTAGCTCTCTTTTCCTGTTCGAAAAGGTCATTGGGAAGGGAGCAAACCCAAAAGTTCAGCGAATTTTACATTGTGGAGACTTTCGTGCCTGCCCGGCACACCTGGCTCATCCTTTACTCATGCCAGATGTTGTCGATTCCATCACCGGCAAGACCAAGCAACAGAAAATCGACGTCTGCTACCTCGACACCACCTACCTCAACCCCAAATACTCCTTCCCATCCCAAGAGGAAGTAATCAAAGCCTGCGCCGACATGTGCGTCTCCCTCAAAAAAGAACGCGCCGAAGAAACCGACGCTTGGGAAGTCGTCAAGCGCGAGCGCGCCGGCACAGGAATGACCAAATTCGTCCAAAACGCCACTATCAAATCCGAAGACGACAGCATCGCCATGTCCATCTCGTCCAAAGATGCCAAGCCCCGCGGCAGACTCCTAGTCGTTTGCGGTACTTACAGTATAGGCAAAGAGCGCATCTGCATGGGCATCGCTCGTGCTCTGGACTGCAAGATCTGGGCTCCGCCTGGCAAGATGAAGATTTGTGCGGCGCTGGAAGATAACGAGTTAAGCTCGAGGTTGACAAGTGATCCGAGAGAGGCGCAGATTCATATGCAGATGTTGATGGAAATTCGCCCGGAGACGCTGCAGGATTATCTGAATGGATATAAACCGCATTTCAGTCGTATCGTGGGCTTCAGACCTAGTGGGTGGAATTACCGCCCTCCAAATTCTCGGTTTGTTTACCACCTCTCTTCTCATATATATTTCCCTTTCGTTGCCCAAAACGTAGCATTACATACATTCAAACTAGAACTAACACTCTCCACACAGATTCACAGCCTCCCCCTCCATCCCCACCATCCTGCACTCTCCCTCCTGGCGCTCCTCCTTCTCCATGGCGGAACTCACACCCCAGCGAGGTAACACGCGCGAAGCCTCCTGCTTCGGCGTCCCCTACTCCGAACACAGCAGTTTCCGCGAATTGACTATGTTCGTGTGTGCGCTGCGGATCGAGAAAGTCGTACCAACGGTTAATGTAGGAAGTGCCCCTGGGCGTGCGAAGATGAAGAGCTGGATTGAGAGGTGGATGGCTGAGAGAAGGAAGAATGGGGTGATTAAACTGGGTGAGGGTGGGGAGGAGAAGGGGGAGGTTAGGTGGTGATATTTCGTGGGAATTCAAATGTTGTTGTTTTTGGCTACAGCGGTTGCAGGGATGGATTGTGCACCGATGTTGAGATACTAATGCAATGCATCCCTCATCTTAGCGGCATATGGATGTATGAAACGACATCCATTTCATACTCCTGCCCCTGTGAATAACTGCGCAACACAGCTGCTGTCCAGGCACACCTGCTGTGGCAGACTCAGTCATGTCTGACACTAGCTGCGGCTGACATTCTTCTTCACTACCAAGACCTTGGGTCCCTTGGCTAATGTCCCCCTACTTTATCCCATGAACCGCCATAAACGCATTTTAGGGTCGTTTGTCCTCGCTTAAGATAACATCCCGTTTTCAGGGCAGCATATCTCACGTTGCGGAA
The DNA here is from genome assembly GCA_002554605.1 of Helotiales sp. F229. Taxonomy (NCBI): domain Eukaryota; kingdom Fungi; phylum Ascomycota; class Leotiomycetes; order Helotiales; species Helotiales sp. F229. The sequence continues at coordinate 627,084 of MXAW01000017.1, forward strand.
ATGTAACTAGATCAAGGTCCTAGAGTGACCTAATATTTCGAAGTAGCTGCATCTGCCTGTAAAGTATGGTCATGTTTCTATTAGTGGTGGGTGTGATGTACCCCTTTCACTATTTCGCGTTAAAATGCGCAAGCGATGGCGGTTCATGGGATATGACATTGCTTCTTCACTTGCTGGCAAAGAGCAAAACATAAATGACTGGCAGCGTAGCGCGCGTTTTCAACACATCGTTTTCCTTCCTTCTTTTCATTCGTCTCATCTTCCCGTCCCAGGTGTATTGCTTTAGCCACCCCCTGATTTGTCTCTCAGCTAGCATATGTTAGGTAACAAGCGAGGGGTGTTTCCTGTTCCTGGATTTATTGACTTTGCCAAGTCCACGCATTTTACTCCATGTGGTGAGATTCTAGTATTGTGCAAATTGAGCAGCAATCGCTTTCCTACGAGGTACATATTAGGTAACTTGCTAGGTCAGCTTCCTCGTTGGTATCTGATCTCACAGATGTATCTGCCCTCCTCTACATCTCCTCTCCTTCTCCCCTTTCCTTCACGTCGACTCCTGGGATTTTTATCCTAACCTTCGCCCACAATGCATCTCCACACCCTCCCCCTCTTCTCCACGCTCTTCACACTCTTCACAACCACCCATTCCCACACCACCAACGCTATCGAAGCAAAAACCAGCCCAACATGTCCAGCCCCAACAATCACAGTCCACGTTTCCTACAACGTCGTCCTAACACCCCTCTCGCTCTCCTGCTCCGTTCTCCAAAACACCACATACCTATTCGGCAACGGATATGAGACGGAGATCATTAATGCTCCGACCTTTATCGATACGTTGATTTATGATACGAAGTCGTTTACTGTTGAGCGTACGCAGTATATTGGCAGGTGAGTTAGCGCTGCGAGGGTCTGCTTGCTATGCGCTGGACTGAGGTGGAAGATTGCGGACGCTGATCATAACTTGTGTACTGTAGTTACGCTGAGACTGCAGCCGAGGGGAAGGAAAAGACTGCAAATTCTTACCAGCCTGTGGCATCTACCCTTTCGCCATATCCCACTGATACTTCGGTCTCCTCATATGTGGGCAAATAGCACCACTCCTCTTCAACACCATGTTCCACAGACGCTACAGGATACTCAACTGTCAAATCAGGAGACAATTCGATTCCCCCATACCCCTCATCAACCTCAGATGGAGCCTTCAGCACCTCAAAATCATCGTCACCATCTATCACCACAGGCGAGTCTTCGATATCTGGATCCACAAGCCCTCCAGTATCACCAACCTCCTCCTCCAGCACAAGCTCGCCTACGCCATCTCAACCCCCATCTCAACCCAGTACATACAGAAACTGCTCGGTAGATCCATACAATCCGGATGTCAGACTGTGTGTCCTCTCCCTTCTATTATATATCCTCTACTGGCACCTGACTGTTATCTAGTTACATCATCGATAGCACGAGCGGAAATGTATTCGGCGCTGCTGGCACGAATGGCTCTGTCCTTGGCTACTCAAAGGAGGAGAACGGGCTGACTTTCCGTGCGCAAATTTCTGTCTCTGGGTATGTCACACTTATGTTCCACTTCCTCTAGTACCGTATAATGCTAACTTCTACCAGGTTGTTTGATTTGGTGACTGATGAAGCCTCGCCGAGATATCTGGGCATCTCAAACGCGGAATCTTATATCCTGGTTGAGTCAAGGTAAGTTGATCTGGATAAGATGATTTGCCGTTCGCTAAGTTTGGTAGTTCAAACAGTGCATCGCCAATCCCGTATCCAGGCCACCAAAACTCTATTGCTACTTCGTAAGTTTCTGCACTCCCCATTGGTGTTCAATTTGTTGATGTGAGGTTTCCAAAAGCATTTGGTCTATCGACTGTAACGGCGTGGCTACAGCCAACGTTACCGCAGTCAACTTTCCTCGCAGATCTACCTCCCTTGACAAAGTCCTCAAGATTCGAGACGACTTCCTAGCAATCGAAATTCCCCTCTTACTTATAGACTTAGCCCTCCTCCGTCTCCTCCGACTTGGCTCTGTTATCACCCCACCAAGCCCTCGCTGCTTGTTAGGAGGTCCAGCATACCTTGCACCAGGTACCCCGGATGGCAGTGTCAACGCATGTGGATCGTTTGGCGTGACAGTTCCCTTCGCTATCAACTTCTTCGATTTCTCACCTTGCTGCGATGGCCATGATATTTGCTTCGGTAAATATTTCCCTCTCCCTCTTTCCTCCATTTTGACTTCCGTATCCCTCAACACCATGATTCCAGAACTTTTTCTGACACCATATAACTTAGATGATTGCAGTACCACCTTTGGAAACTGCAACAACCAGTTTCAGAGCTGCATGCTCGCCAAATGCAGCGCCGGCGACGACCCAGAAGTCGAACTACTCTGCACCCGCCTAGGCACAGCATTCTTCCGCGTCGTCGCTGGCCCGGTCGGATTCGCTACCTTTCAAACCGCGAATTACCGCCGCTGTACCTGCGACGCACCACAATCCTCAACCTCAGCCACTTCAACAACGACATCATCCTCTTCTACTTCTAAAACAACCAGCACATCAACCAGCAAATCCCCCACAGCCACCCCAACCCTCTGCGCCTATCTCCGCGGCAACCCAACGCCCTTCACGTACCTCTCCGCACCAGGCTATACAACCTGTCGCGCAGCTGTGCCATCTACACTTGAAGTAGGCTGTACGCGCGATTGCTCGACTTTGGAAATCGATTGCAGCGGGTGTGATGATAGGCTGGATATCGATCCTGACTGTCCGACGCGCTGTCGGGAACTGACGATTCGGCGATGCGAGATATATCAGTCTACATGTCCTGACCTCTATAAGTCGGCTTATAGTCGGTGTGTGAATTTGAATTTGGAAGGTGGGTATTGCTTTGATGGTGGGTTGGAGGAGTGTAAGGATGTGAGGAGTGATTGTGAGATTGTGAATAATGATCCCGGGTTGGCGTATGTGCATCCGTTGTAATATAATGGAGGGGTCCATTTGAATAGTAATAATTGTACATTAAATTGTATATATTTTAGTCACCGAATTGGACCTGGATATCCAGGAAGTCTGACCTCGCTTAATTGGCACAAACATCAACAACAACAATAAATAACAACAACCTTGTTGACACTTATCACGGGTTATAGTGCAATCTACGCAGGAGCGACGCCACTGCAGAGAGAAGACATATGGTTCTCCCTTAGTTTAATTGTCCAACGTCCTTTTAGGACACCGCTATTTGATGTTTCAGGTTATCTCAAATCACACATCTAATTAGAAGATCGGTTTCTTGAAACTGCCTTTTCTGGTTGGCCTAATCTCTTGTATATTTTCGTGAATCCCAAGAGTAACAATTGTGTCATTGACAGAGCTAGACAAATTAAACCGGAGGGCGGGAGGAGGGGTAATACTATATGTTGTTGATCGAGGATTTGCAAACCCTCCGCTTGCTGGAGGAGCCCAACTTTTCTTCTTTCAAATATTCCATGATTTCTTAGGAACATGTCTTGTCTGTCTCCCAAACACCCTTGATCTGGCGATTGTTGATCCCTGTTACCTCCAGACGACGGATCGTGCTTGCTTGCCTTTGATCCCCGCTCTTACATTTGATCAGTTTGAAATCCGATAGGATTGAAGGAAGAAGGGCGAACCTTGTTGAGACCGAAGCAGAATTGTTATTTGAACAGAGGTAACAAGATCCAAAAGTTCGTGCTTATTTATCGTCCATCTGTTATTCATCTATCGTTTATTTATCGTTCATTTATTGTTCTTTTGTGAATGCTCGATTTACGATACTTGGCGCACCTTGGAAACGAGGCAGGACCGGATCTGTGAGAAAGCAACAGGTGCTAACATTTGAGATTGGCCCCGCTACTAGAATCTACATATTTATTCCCGTGAGTTTGACTAAATTTATGCCTGGCCTCTGGCGAAGCCAAGCGTAATTTCAGAAATTCGAAAGACCTGTGCTTGTGTAATGTGCTGAAGAAACTTGAGAACATAGAAGTCTGTCTTTGAAATCTAAGCGCTTAAGAGATAATAAGTTAGCCCTTTCATAGAATCCTCTTTTGTGGCAGGAAAGTTAGTAGGCGTTTTGGTATGTAAGGCTGAACTTGGGCAACTTGTGCGCTGCAATCCCTTTGCCGGACATAAATTAGATCCTCGACGCCAGCAACACCAATATGTTCATCATAATTTGATTTCCGGCTTGTCGGAGCGAAAACGACCCAAACCCCGAGGTTCCCACTACTAAGTGAAGACTGCCCCGTGATACAGGTATGAGATCAACCCCGCCTGTTGATATCACCGAAGAGGGAGGTGCAAGACGCATATTGTGAGCCATAAATGGTTGTAGCTTTTTGTCATCATTCATTAAAGCGTTACGAACAAATTTACGATAGATTGATATCCCCAGCAAACCCTAATTCCAAATTTACATCTGACATCATCGGGCTCACAATGTCCAACGCTCCACTGATGGGCGCGAAACGACTGAGAGAACTTCTGGTAGATCGGAACGAGATTATTGTATGCCCAGGAGTATACGATGGAATAACAGCACGGCTAGCTCGCGCTGCTGGATTCGAAGCTCTTTACATGGTCAGTTGAAGATGATATTGCCGATAATTTAGACTAAGCCATATACCAGACAGGCGCTGGGACTTCAATGTCCAAACTTGGGTGGGCTGACCTGGGAATGGCGACGCTGAATGATATGCAAAGCAATGCCTCGATGATTGCATCGCTAGATCCAAGTTGTCCTGTGATCGCAGATGCGGATACTGGATATGGCGGTCCAGTGATGGTGGCGAGAACAGTGGCTCAGTATTCCCGTGCAGGTGTTGCTGCTCTGCATATCGAAGACCAGGTAAAACAACAGCTTCGTCTGAGAAGGTGATATCTGACCGAATCAGGTTCAAGAGAAGAGATGCGGGCATCTACTCGGAAAACAACTCGTTGATCGAGAAGTCTACTACAGCCGACTTCGAGCGGCCGTGAATGCCCGGAATAACCTACAATCAGACATGTTGATAATCGCTCGAACAGATGCACGACAAGGTCTCGGATTTGACGAAGCTGCAGAGCGTTTGAAAGCGGCCGTCAAGATCGGAGTCGACGCCGTCTTTCTGGAAGCACCTCAGTCCGCAGACCAAGCGAAGAGAATATGCGAGATGATGGGTGACGTTCCGGTCCTTCTCAACATGGTTCCTGGTGGAACAACGCCTGACATTACGGTCAATGAGGCTAAAGAGCTGAGATTTAGAATAGTGATCTTTCCTCTGCTTAGTTTTGGTCCGGTCATGTTAAGTGTTCAGGCGGAATTGGAACATCTGAAGACGAAGGGATTCGTCTCATCAGCAAACGCCGGACAGGGTGTGAAGGGACTGTTTAACTTGTGTGGGTTGCAAGAGTGTATCGATATTGACAAGGCTGCTGGAGGGAAGACCTATGCCGATGTTGGCAGATAGTAATTGAGCACTGTGATATTTAGCTTTCGGAGAACCTAGGAAATTTCCTCAGAAGAGACTACTAGAACGGGAGAAAAGAAATGGACACAGTACAGGCTCTTCACAAAGTAATTCAAGACAACACAAAAGAAAGTTTTTAATTTGAGGATCACGCCTACAGGGCAATCCAACATTTATTAGATTCTCATGACAGCATCCAACGAGACAGGCTCAAACTCACCGTCATCGATCCCTGCCCACGAAGCGTGTTCGCTCGCGGCCGTGCCATCATCACTCGATGCCCTTCCCTTCTGAGCTCTCGCCACCTTCTCATTCATTGCGCTCAACTCAGCCCGGATTTTGGACAATGTGGTTGCCGTTTTCTGTTGCTTCTTGGCGCATTCATGGCAGAGTGTTGCTACGTTGACGGAGTGCATCGGGTGCGCGTTCATGATCTCGCATTCATGAGAGAACTTTCCGTCAAGGAAGGCTTTCTGGAGATTGCAGGTGCGAACCCGGCGAGCCCAGCCGTTGTGTCCGCACGAATACACGGTACGTCTGTGGTAGCACATGGTGACTGGTTTGTTGAGAGAATTTGTATTTGACGAGGTCGATGTGTTCTTGAGATGAGACGAGAGGATGGGAAGATAGGTGAGGATGAAGAAAGTAAATTGTCATGTCGAGGCCGCGAATTTATATGGATCGAATCAAGACTGTTCTTCTCTTTCTTTCGACTGCTGGCATTGTTAACATTGTTCCATTGTGAAATATCTTTGTTCTGAACTTCCAAAAGTCCAGCCGGTTCTTTGTTGGGCATGTTTGAGGTTTTGTGCGGATCTAAATTTTGACTTTTATGGCTTTCAACAGGAGATCGTGTTTGGGTTTACAGAAATTGTCTGCCAACGAAAGCATGTTCTGGCATGGTACCCTTACCGACTCCTCGCTTAATTTGAAAAGGGGGGGGGGGGGGACTCCTCAGGTCCAAACATATCCACAGGTCACTTCTGGAAAAGTGCAATGCTCGAAAAATGCTGTCGGATCATGTGATATGCAATTATTATGGATGTGAATGTCATGTTGTTACTGACGTCAATGCTCCACTCGGATAGGTATTTAACCTGGCTCAGCCTCGCAAGCCTCTCACTACGACGGCATGACTCATTTGGCGCCTACACTGTCCGATTCAATATCATCAATATAAATCCTCATGTTGAGAATTCTCTGAACTTCAACTACAGCATTTACGCAGAACTTACCACAAAGTCTGATCAAATGGCTGGCATATCAAAAACAGGAAAGCCACATAGGCCTTACACAGCACCAGAGCGCGTCTGGCATGAGTACAACTAATGGAAATGCCGGCGTTCAAGGAAAACAGGACTAAAGAAAGTTCACGAGATCATCATAAAGTCCTACGAAGCCATGCCGAGAGGAATGTACACTGGCAACCGCCTTGCAGATCAAGATTTTAGAAATTGAAGTGTGGGATGGAAACCGATATTTCTGAATCCTTACCAGTAAGACTCCAACTAGACTTCATATCAGAAATCTCTGCGACATATATACCAGAGTGGACTCAATATTCACCCCAAAGCAGGAGACCAAGAAAGAGATTCGAGGTTCGAAGCCAGTGAGGAGAAGGAATCCAATTTCAAGGAAGATACAAGAAGTCGCACGAACAATTATTTCTCAAAAGGCAGAAATCAAAACAACTTTCGGAGGAGGAGACATACGTCCACAATGTTTTCAAGGCTAGCGAGACTGAAATAAAGTCGGTGGATATGCGTCATGAGCATTCAGAAGGGCAGAATTTTGGGGCGAGAGTGTCAAGTGTGCGGAAAAATGAACAAGTGAAGGACGACGACTGGGAAGATATGGGTACGGAAGAAGACATGTGGGAGAAACGGGATACTATCGATTGGACAGATGATGACTTTGTCCCCGTTTGACATGTCTTTGATGTGCGAGACAAAAAGCCAGGCAACCAATCGAGATTGATCTATCTTCAATTTGGAGTACATTGTTATTTGTCAAGCAGATTTGAGATTTTGAACGAGACTTTGAACTGAATATCGATGGTCTTCGAGGAAGAAGACAGAGTTAGAGAAAAGCAAGCGCCTCTTGCTTTTACCCCAAGCTTCATGTAGTTCTTACCCTTCAAACCAAGAGTCCTGAATACTTCACAAGCCTTGTGGATCTTGTTTAAATACAATAATGTTCCAATGATCTGCACTACTTCTTCTTAATTAGATTATGGTGACTATTAGCCAGAAACTCTCAAAAGATGATGGCGATTTCTCAGGGCGCATTTATGTTAACCTGCCTTTTGTGTCGCCATCTAAGTCACCTGTTGATCCCGTGGACTTCCCAGCTCAGCCCCTATTTAAGGTTTAGGCGAGGGGCTCGCTAAATCGCGATGACAGCAACGCTAATTTCAAGCACTCAAGAACACCGCTAAGAAGATACGAAAAGTGCAGCCTACCCCGTATTCAAAAGTGCAGAAATCCTTCCATTTGAGTTCCAAGCTTTCAAGAACCGCGCCATTTGAGAGACTTTCGTTGAAGTATTGAAAATCCGCCAAAGCCGAATGTTCTTGAGCGTCGAAATTCGAGAAAGCCTAGCTATCTGCCTGCCACGCATTCGCTTTCTCTGGAGGTCATCTCTGACAGTTGAAATCTTGACCAGCCCCAATCCTTCAAGATCCGAGCCGACCAGGAGTGGGAGATTGAACATGTCACACGGTTTTTTTGGCCTAGGTGTGGTGGCTAAGGGGCATTGGAGGCGTTTTGGTGAAGGCATATTCAGCCTAGCGTGATGCACCTCACGGGGAGAGTGGGCTGTGGGGATATTGGCATCAATGTCTCAACTCTCACCGAGCAATCACAAGCGTGCTCGTCAGCCTCACCTTCCTGTGATTTGCTTGAGCCGAATGCAGGCGCAAGACGATGTTATCCGAGGAGCGGAATCCAATCTGTACCGTCGCGAGAGGGTTAAGACGTGACTGGGAGTCAGGGAGGGCTGTACAAATTCCGAGGTCCCTCGTGAGGCTGAAGCCTTTCCTCTTCTTTTACCCTTCTCTCTCTCTTCTTCTCCTCTTGCTCTATCGCGTATACAATCAAACTATCGAAGTTATTCAGTGACAGGTATAATTTACGATGGTACAGCCAAATAACGGATACGACGACGGGATGGAAATGGCCCACTATCAAGGGATGGAGACAAATCCATACAATGGGATGGAAATCAACACATATGGGGGAAATTTGTCGGACCATGGATCCGGAAAATTGGCTTTCCATCAAACCACGAATGTTTACGATGAGGATCCGAGATCACGACTTCGCAGAGACTTGAAGACCAGGCAGATTGCTATGATAGCACTTGGTGGTGCGCTGGGGACAGGACTGCTTATCAATACGTGAGTCCCCATAGAACCGTTTGTATACTGACTTTCTAATAATAATCAACAGTGGACCTTCTCTCGCAAACTCAGGCCCAGGTTCCATGTTACTTGGATACGCGCTCGTTGGGCTGTTGTGTTTTACGGTTATGAGCGCAATGGTAATGCATCCTGGCGCTTCCATCTGTTCTATACTGACCACCAAATAGGGTGAAATGGCCGCTTGGCTTCCTCTGCCATCAGGATTTACAGGTTTTGCACATAGGTTTGTTGATCCAGCCCTAGGTTTCGCTCTCGGTAAGTCCACCCTTCTGTTCAGTGCTTTGGTACGCAACTAACATGTATTTCAGGCTGGAACTACTGGTTCAAATACATCATCACTACACCAAACAATATAATCGCCTCGGTTCTGGTGATCAGATACTGGTTCAATAAGGCAGGATATGACGGTCCGGGAGCCAACGGAGCGATCTATGTTGCCATCATCCTCGCAGCAATCATCGCCATCAACTATTTTGGAGTTGGGCTTTTTGGAGAGTTCGAGTTCTGGCTGAGCAGTGCCAAAGTACTTGTCATGCTGGGCCTCATCATTTTCACAATAGTTCTCGCCACCGGCGGTACAGGCAGTAATTCTCGTCCGACGGGATTCCATTACTGGAATGATCCTGGAGCTTTCGCTGCGTACAAAGCCTGTATGTCTCTTTAACTTCGTCCTGTCATGAACAAATTGCTGACTCTTCACAGCCGGTGGTGGCGGCAGATTTCTAGGCTTCTGGAATGTGATGACTTCTGCGGTCTTCAGTTACCTCGGCGCAGAACTTGTAGGCGTCACGGTTGGAGAAGCCCAAAATCCACGCCGGGCCATTCCACGAGCCGTCAAGTTGACCTTCTTCCGAATCGTCTTCTTCTACATCGTTCTAATCCTTCTCCTCGGAATGACAGTCCCATACAACAGTCCACAACTTCTGTCAGCCAACACGGCAAGTGACGAAACAGTCTCCGCAGAAGCAAGTCCATTTGTCGTCGCAGCTTTGATAGCAGGTGTCGGAGGCTTGCCAGATGTAATCAACGTCTGCTTGCTCATTTTCACCTTCTCCGCCGCGAACTCTGATCTCTATATCGCCACACGTTCCCTCTACTCCCTCAGCATCGAAGGCAATGCCCCCAGAATCTTCGGCCGCACTAACGACAAAGGCGTGCCCATCTACGCTTTGGCATTGTCAAGCGCATGCTGCACCATAGCATTCATGAGCACCGACGTCGGAACCTTCAAGACATTCTCCTACTTCGTAACACTCGTCACCATTTTCGGCATACTAACCTGGATCTCAATCCTCGTCTCCCACATCGGCTTCGTCCGCGCCCGCAAAGCGCAAAACATCGAAGACACAGCCCTCGCGTACGTCTCGCCTTTCGGCGTCAAAGGCTCATACGCAGCTCTGATCTTCGCTTGCATAATCACGTTCTTCAACGGCTGGCCGACATTCGTGCATAACCCTATCACTGGAGAACGGTTCGACTGGCGGAACTTCATCGTGAGTTATATCCCGATACCGATTTATCTCGGGATGATCTTTGGGTATAAGATTGTGATGAAGACCGAGATGGTTAAGGCTGCGGATGCGGATCTGTTTGGTGGGAAGGCGAGGATCGATGATGAGGAGGCGGAGTTTTTGGCGGAGGAGATGATGAGGAAGGGTGGGGTGAGGGAGACGAAATGGCAGAAATATTATAGAGTTACACTAGGAAATTTCTTTTGAGCGTTTATTTTTTGTTTATGCTTTTGCGCATGCGTCGGGCCAACTTTGGGATAGGGTATATGATTACTTGAGCGAGGAGTTGAAATGCGTGTATTTGGATATGTATTTATGTTACGACATTCATGAGATATAGACAAATCAAATAATATGTACAGCAAGTCCACTCTAGTGATGCCTTGATCGTTGTAAGACCCACAAAAATAAACAAAATAACAGACTCATCAGACAAAACAAAAAAGAGATTTCTCCAAATGGAACTGACTTGAGGTTTTGGTTAGCCTGAGCCACACAGGCAATGTTTTAAAGCCAGATTCTTGGGAAATCAATGTGGCTGAATATACCCGATCAGCGACATTCGATAGCGCCGTCCTTTCCACCATGATACATAATATACATTGCTTGTAGCCAAACAAAAGTCCCGGACGTCCTCGTAGAAATCATCCGTTCTCAATGCCGGCCAAAGACGATGACTTGTCTCGCCCAATCATTGCTCAATTTCCTCAAGAGTCTTAATCTTCAGATCCGAAATTCGTAGAATCGTGAACTTCAATTTGCTTTTGACGGTCTTGATCTTCCTATTCCTCCGCTTCGTCTTCTCCTTGATCCTCATTGGCTCTGCCTCTACTCCCATAACCCTCGCCCTGCACTCAAATAGTCTTTCATCCACATATGGCGTTCCCTTCAGAGTATAATCTCGAGATCCAAGACTCGAGGCTCTGTTCAACCGCAGAACATCTCCTGGTACGACACCCGGCATGTGAAATGGCAGTCGTACCATATCTCCAACTGTGACGAGGTATGGCTTGCCGTGAATGTGTGCGCTCACATAGTGAGATGGTTGTGTTGCTAGAAGGGGGAGAAGCTCCTTGACCGATTCGGAGAGAGCAAGTGGAGTCGCAATTGGCGCTGGAGGTAGGGGAACAGTTCTTTTTGTTAGAACGCGCGGAGGAACTGATGTAGATGTAGGGGATGCTGCCGTCGGTGATTGCGAGGAATCGAACGATGTTGTAGGAGACTCAACATGTTGTGGTGTTGAGTTGAAGTATCGAGCGCGATTCGGAAGCAAGAAGGTTGGTGGGAGCGCGGAAGAAGGTATCCGCGTGTCCAGGAGGGACCGTCTGACTGTTCTGCTGAGCATCTTGAAGTTGGGAATACTCTCTGCCCTCTTAGTGTCCAGCTGGATCTTCAAAACATTCGGAGCTGCTTCGACGAATAATTTGTGATTAGTCAGAAACATGTTTAGTCCCAAAGCGTAGCTAGCTCAAATCCAAAAATTCTTATCGGATATCGCAGCCAGCCTCAAGTTTTTGAAGACTCCCCCACGTCAAACATTCCCCGACTAAATCGCCCATCATGCCTCAAAATGAGTACGTATACTAGTCAAATTCGAATGCGAATCTGTGCTAATTCATTGTCTCTAGGTACATGGACAGGTGGCGCAAGCTGCACGGCAGAAGACTCGATCATGAGGAGAGAACCCGCAAGAAGGCAGCACGAGAGGGCCACAAAGCGTCAGAGGATGCTCAGAAATTGACGGGATTGAGGGCCAAGCTCTACCAGAAGAAGAGACATCATGAGAAGATCCAGATGAAGAAGCAAATCAAGGCGCACGAAGAGCGAAACGTCAAGTCCTCTGCACCAAACGAGCCAAGCAGCACGCCACTTCCTCAGTACCTCCTCGACCGTTCGAATCCAACTTCTGCGAAGGCTTTGTCGAGTGCTATCAAGAATAAGCGGTCCGAGAAGGCGGCACGCTTCAGTGTGCCTTTACCTAAGGTCAAGGGAATTTCGGAGCAGGAGATGTTCAAGGTGGTGAAGGTGTGTAATTGGAATTTCATTATTCACCTAGGGCCATGGATTCTGGAGATATTATTTCGGGAAATGGATTGGGGAATTCTAGGATGTCATGAGGATCAAATTTGGGTCTTATACTATTTGGCCAGGAGGTGGCGGAATTTGAAACGGCATAATTCTTGGTGTCCTGATGCTATCCGTGGAGTATATGGTTGGTGGATTCAACTGACATGAAATATCTAGACCGGAAAGAAGACCGCAAAGAAGGGATGGAAGAGAATGATCACCAAGCCTACTTTTGTTGGACCCGGTAAGTTCACAGATATGCACATGCCTTGACTGGGAGCTAATTATATGCAGACTTTACCAGACGTCCCGTCAAGTACGAGCGATTTATCAGACCCATGGGTCTCCGATACAAGAAGTGCAACGTCACACATCCAGAATTGGGTGTTACTGTTCAACTGCCTATTATCTCCGTACGTCCAGCCCGCTCAACGTACCACCTAGAACCATGCTAATCCCCATCCAGGTCAAGAAGAATCCACAAAACCCTATGTATACTCAACTCGGTGTTTTGACCAAAGGAACGATCATCGAAGTCAATGTTAGCGAGTTGGGTATGGTAACAGCCGGTGGAAAGGTGGTTTGGGGCAAATGGGCACAAATCACGTAAGTTATCGCAGAAGCTATCTTACCCTCCTCGACATCCCACTGCGATTTCACTGGGTGGCAGGCTTCGAATGCCGCCTTCAAATCTACACTCTGAGAGAACAAGAACTGAACCTTATGTACAGAAACAACTGCGAGAACGATGGATGCGTAAATGCGTAAGTTTAGTCCCTCGATATCTATTGTGAATAAGCTAACAATCTCAGTGTCCTCCTTGTTTGATTAGCTACACTTAGTTACTGGAAATTGCATGGCAAGGAGTTGAGGCGTAAGGAGGCACGACGAAAAGTAAGGGGATCGTCAAAACATGATCTGGGAAAGAGGATAGATATTCGACAGATTCGTCTATAGAGAGGTCCTCAATATCGTGAATTCTTTCTTCATTGGCAGCTCATCACTCGGCAAAAATTCGGCTTAGTAAGTTCCAATGGAGGCAGTCGCGATTGGTCCTTTCGTACCTTCTCTCCAATTGGCCCGCTCCATTGCTCGTGTTCCCAATTCCATTCCACTTCTCTCAACTCTTGCCGCGCAACACTTTCAGCTGCACTTTTCATCCGAACAAGGCTGCAGTTGATATTCCTTGCAATACCATTATTTGCATTCAGGTTTCTCTTTTTTTCTGCGGCAAGCGTAAATCATAATTTCTGCTTTCCTCATTTGACGCTGCAAACATGGATGCACCAATCCCAACACCTGTTCCTCGGCCTTCCTCATCAGGCGAGACAAGCCTCAATGCTAAAGAGCAAGCCAATGCATTCATCTCACAAAGAAAGTTCCATCGATTATTCACTCTCCCAGCAACAAGTACTCATGAAGCTTTGAAGGTGAGCTATGGGATTGCTGGGCCAGACATTGGCGAGGATGCTCCTACGATCTTGTATTGCGGTGGGATGTTTGGTACACGATACCTGGCTGTCACTCAGGATTGGGTTGCGACACAGAAGGGTGTAAGGATTTTGATGATTGACAGGTAAGCTGCAAGACATTCATTTCTTCATTTCTGTGAAGGGGAACATGTGACATACCCCAAACAGGTTGTCTGGTTCGGTCTTTGCAGCTTCGCTAACAACCCAACGTTCCACAGGCCAGGCTTCGGAGGATCTACTCCTGTTCCAGTCTCGCAAAGACTTCCAGTCTATCTCGAGACAGTCATAGCTCTCCTCGCACACCTACAAATCCAACACATCGCACTTGCATCACAAAGTGCTGGGACTCTCTACGCCTTGAATCTCATCTCTCACCACCCCGACCTGCTTTACCCAACCAACCCAATCATAACACTCTTCTCTCCATGGGTCCATCAATCCATCTCTGGATCCACGACTCTCAAGTTTGCAGGATCTCTCCCTAATGGTCTCCTCAACAACTGGAACAGCATCATCGGTGGCATCGTCACCACTGGAGTTCCAACCTTTCAAGCCAGTGCAACAGTCTTTGAGAATATCACCAACCTCCTCAGAAACACCCACTTAGACCCAAACTCGCGGGAGCGGGAAGAGAAATCCATCAGGGAATATTACGGTGTCAGCCTTGATGTCCAGAATGAAGTTGCGAAGAATGCGGGCAAGTTTATTTTCGCTGAGAACACTACAGGCGGCAACGATGAAGCAAGACTGTGCTTGAAGAATATGCCGGGTACTAGCTGGGATCGATGTGAAGTCTATCCGACATTCGTTTTGAAGTTGAAGTTTGACTGGGAGGAGCGAGCGAAGGTGAACGGCAAGAAATTGAGGCTTGATGTTGTGTTTGGGGAGGGAAATGACTCCATGATTGGAGCGACGGGTATGAAGTATTTCAAAGATTGCTTCATGCAGGAGAAGTGTGGAGAAGGTATCGAGGTCAATGTCAGCGAGATATTGGGCGCAACCCACGACACGGTTATCGATCCTTGTTTTGCTCCAATGAGAGAACTTCTTGAGAAAGTCAAGGCCAGTCGGCCTACGACGCTAGAATAGCTATACATAAGTAGCTCTTATATGGATAGCAAGAGGCATTGATCGGGATCGCTTTCGACGAGAACTCTCATGGCGTGCAAGGATGGACGAGGTTCAATTGGTAGATACACAGAAATAGAAATTACAGGCCAGGCCAGAAATGACTCCTACCCAATAGACACACTGCCTACTTATAGCTCCAAGTCAATCCCATAGCCTCTCATCAAGAATCACTCCTGCCTCGCAACAAATGGGCAAGCAGCAGCCGTCGCACCACTGAGCTCCTCATGTGCCATTGCTGTGGCCACTGAGCCCGCCGAATTTTGTGCATTAGCTTTATTGATAACCACATCTATTAAGTGAGGCTTTTGTCTATCCTTAATTTTATTTACGAAAAGTGTTACTTGTTTTGTAGAGGCCGAAAAAAGATATTTCATTCTTAAGCCCGTTTGATCTCAAGGCTTATTAGTACTGATGCATTTAAATGATAAAATCATTAACATTGTTATATTTGTATCAATAAATACATGTGCCAAAATGATTTTCTGTATCTTTAATTATGGCATATCACATTAATGGTAAATCTAAAGGCTTTGAGTCGTGAATCTCCAAAGGATTGAACCACTTCTTTATGTTTTACAAGCGGACTTCGTTGTTGACTAGCGACTGTGATACCTTGGATATCGATTGATCCGCCATGGGCTTTAGCTGTGACTTTCTCGCCTTTGCTATAGCGATGTGAATAAATACAACTCATGAATGGATTCTCGAGGGCAGTTTGTTCGGCATTTTACTTATTTACCCTCACATAATAATTCTTCATAATACCCTAATGTCTCCACTTAAACACCACCGGCGGCCATTATAAACTTCGACCGCTTCCCACGCAAATGCTGGCATCATCCTCTTGAATGTCTTATGATTATTGGCAAAGGCCGATTTCTCGGGGTCGAAGAACTCGTTAGATGGGATAGCATTGTAAGTCCCGACTTTTAGTATGTGTTCTGCATTTTGTGGTGGGCCGCCGTTGATCGCGAATGTGTTGTTGGCGTCGTTGATGGTATGCCAGTTTGAGATTTCGGGCTTGAAACTGGCTTTTACTTCCTAATTCTTAATGAAGTTCTTATACTATGGGCCACAATTAGCTAGAAGCCACAACCCTGGTGCCGAATCTGAAATCTTAATTTTGAATTTTAATTGTATATTTAAAAAAAATAAAAATTGGTGAGTTTAATTATATAAGTAAAAAATGAATAAAAACTATTATATTTTTTTTTTTTTTAAAAGGGTTAGTTTTAATAAAATATAAAGCAAAAGAATGCTGTCTTAAATGCGCCAAGAAAATTATTTAATATAATAATTTATAATTAATTTAAATTAATACTTGAAATTAAATTATTTACAAATAATTAAAGAGAATTAATTTATGTTCATTTGTTTTAAAGGTTTTAATCTTAAAGCTTTTATAAAGCTTATAAATGTTAAGTGATTAAATAATGTTATTATATTTATATTGTAAATATTTTGGCAATCTAATAGTTTGCTATAGGGGGTTTAATTATACAAAATTAGGTTTAGTAAGTTTTTGAATTATTGAAAAGTTTGCATATGCCTTAGTATATTATTAATATGTTATTATTATTATTAAAATTTATTCTTAACGCAATTGGATTTATTAATAAAATGCCTTTTGTAATAAAAAACCTTAAGCCTTATAAATACCTTATTATTAAATGAATTTATATAAGCTATTTTATTGATTAAATTGTGCAAAAATTGCGGAATAAGTATGGTATAATTATTTATATTTAAACAATTTGGCGGAAATTATAACTTTGGGATATTCAAATATAAATAATTATGTAAAATATATTATTTTTGCGCTTACAAATTGTTATTTTTTTTTGCTTAGATTATATGGATGAAAAGATTGAAAAAGATTTGCTTAATATTGGCTATACTTGTAATATTACAGCAATAACTTAAATTCGAAAAGACATTAGCTTTATTTATAAGTTTATAATTTTTGATAAAACTAAAATGAATGTATAATTATATGCGGTTTTATGGCAAGAGCTTGAAAATGGATATATTGAAGGCTATGGGAAAGGTTTTTTGTATAATTATATGAAGCGGCAGGGACATTTAGTTGTTTGATATAATTGAACTTTTACCTTTTTTTTTAATATTTTGAGAATCTTATTAATTTTTTTAATTATATAAAAAAATACTTTATTTGGAATATTATATGAATTAAACCTTTATGGCATTGTACGTAGAAAGGCCAAATTTTAATTGCAAAAAGGGGAATATATTATGCTTAATCTAAATTGAATTTGGTTTATTAATGGCTATAATAAATTATTTTTATTTGAAATTAATATTTATGCATATATAGATGTATATTTTTGTAATATTATTTAAATATATATTGGTATTTTTAATTATATGTTTTATTTAATAATATAATAATATCTTATAATGATTGCTTAAACTAAAATTATATTATACTTTTTTTAAGCAAATTAAAGATCAGAACTACCATTTTGCGCAAAGGCACATTTTGCATTATCTTATGTATATAATCTTATAATTATTAAATTAAAGCATTGTTTTATTTTTGGTAAAAGTACTAAAAACGTGCGTATTAAGTCTTGATGGCAAAAGTTAAAAATAAGTCAATTATTTAAATGAAGAGTAAGTCCAAATTTTCATATTTATTATTAAATATTATTAAAAAAAATTCTAATTGCATATAAACTTTTGTTTTGAATTAAGAAAACTTATTTCATATTTATATAATTTAGCTAATTAAAAAAACAAGAATTATTTCATAAAACTAGCATATAATAAGAAATATAATACATAATATTAATAAAACCAAATTACATTTCTTGCCATATATATGCCAAAAATCCGCAACAAAATTTATAGCTATATAAAGCTCTAAAACTGCCATCATATTCGCAAAAATCGCATTTGGCCAAATATTATTATTAAAAAGCTGTTCTGGCTTTATAAATATTTAAAAGGCGATGCCCAATATTGCGGAAAACCGGTGAATTTAAAGCTATGCTAAAATATTTTAAAAGATTATAAAAATTAAGATAAAATCTTGCTTTTTTAATACTTGTACAATCAGCTGATTATTTTACATGCAAATATTAATAAATATTTGCCTTTAATAACCTTAAAATTTTATTAGTAAATTATTAATAAATAAAAAATAAATTTGGCCTACCTCAACCTTGCAATTTTTTTTGATTTAAACAACCAATTTTATATTAAAATTTATTATGCTTTATAAAACGCCTTATGCTTACATATACAATTAGGAATATTGCCAATTTTGATTAAATCCATAAAGCCTACTAAAAATTATAATATTATTATAGTAAAAAATAAAGCTTTTAACCAAATATTAATATTAAATGCAGCATATATTGCAAGCGTATAAAATAGCGATAAAAAGTATTCAGCCCTAATTCCCTATCAAATGCCAGCGGAATTCCCATTTATTAAAAACCAAGGCAAAAATCAAAAATAAATCCATAAACAGCTATAACTAACAAAATCTCTTTAAGTATAAATCCTCAACTTTACCCATTAAGTTTTTCTTGAATCTTTTTTTATATTACTTTTAATTAATAATCGTATAATTAAAATGTTTGTTTTAAATTAATCAAATTTCGCAAATATATTTAAAACTCCTAAAACTAAAGCTTTATTATTTACTTAATTACTTACTCAAACGTTTTAATAAATTGCACCTCTTGTATTGCCAAACTTTATACAACTTTAATTTTAGTAAAATCAAAACAATTAGTATATGGCCTTTTAATTTTAGCTAAATTAAGATTATAATTATAGTTTTTAATTAAAAAATTTGGGAATTTAGTAATAATGTTCAAATAGCATACAACAAGCTGTTTTCCAGCTATTTAGTCAACTATTATTTTAAATAAATATGCACATTTTAGTTTTAAGCTTATATAATCTAGCCCAACTTTAAGTTTCAGCATATAATTCATTTGCACCACCTTAGCAAGCTTAATAAAATCCTAAAATAGTATATGAACAATAGCCTTCCCCAGGCTTTGGAATATAATAATTTTAGCTAATCTAATTTAGCGCATATAGCTAATTATAACAAGGTTAAATTCACAATTTTGCGCTTCTTTAAATTTCATAAAACTTTTCTTTATTTGGGTCTTAATTTTAATAATAATTTCCTAATTAAAATTAGTTTGGATCTTAATAGCCCCTGTTTATTTTTTAGCAAAATTTTGCATATTTTTAATACATAAGCTTTAGTATCCCTTATATAATAATTCCTAAGAATTCCTTAATGTTTATGGCTTAATAGTCCATTAATAATATTAATTAAAAGATTTAAAGTTAAATCATATTTTATGTATTATTTTACGCCGGAGTATAGATTTTTTTATAGTAAAATCAAGCTATATTAAAGGTATTTAATCTCTTCTAATTTAAATCTAATAGCGTTATTAATAATTAATTGTGTAAAGTTCATTTGGTTTTAAGAATAATAAAAGCTTGCAATCAAAAAGTAGCGAAGCAATATAATTTTAAAAAAATACGGGTTTTTAAAATTAATATATTTTATATTAGCTAAATTATACAAATATTAATTATATATAAATTGGTTTTTGGTTTGATTTTGGAATGTTTTTTGGATTTTTTTTGCAAATTTAATTAAAAGGCAAATTGTGCTTTAAATATATCATGCTTAAAGTAATATTATACGCCATAATCTCTTTATTAAAAACAAGCATAAATTAATCTTTTGCATTAGTACCAAATATTTTATGTATTTTTTATTAATTATTATATTAAATAAGGTTTTAAACGTTTTTGTTTTAAAAGATTTTATAATAAAAGTATTAAAGTAATAAATAATATTTTTAATATTAAAAGAAAACAAATTGCCATACGTATAATGGGTAAAGAAAAGCGCCGTAGAATATGCCAAATAGGCAAAAATTGCTGCTGAATTTATATAATCCAATGTAAAAAAAGCACTTAATCAAGCATAACAATATGCAAAAGCTAATTAAGCTCGCTAATATAATAAAATGGCTCTAAGGCCTCTTCTAATTGAACATAATATATATTATTTTTTATTATTAAATTTTTTAACTTTTTGTTATTATAATTTAAAAGCTAATGTATAATATATAAGATTTTAAAAGTAAGAATATTCGGGATAATTATGCAGGTGGCTTTGAAAATGAATTGGATTTTAAATTTATACTTTTAATTAGGATAGCGCTTTAAAAACGAACGTATTGCCTTTTATACGCTTTAGTCGTTGTAAAAAAATTTGAAAATAATTCTCTTATAAAGTATGCTTTAAATAATAAAAAACCTGGTATAAAAAATCCGCATAATAAAGCGCCGTTTATTTTTATTAATTTAAATAGGGATTAAAGCTTTATTGTTGTAATTGGCCAATTAAATATAATACCAAATCTATATTTTTTTTAAAAAAATCAGTTGCAATTGCTTTAGGTTTAATTTTAGGTTTAATATCACCGGAACTTAATAATATTATTATTTATATTAAGCCTAAAAAACAACAAAGGCCGTAGATCTTGGAATCTTTAAATTTACCCTATTATATAAGGTTTAAAAAGAAGTTCATAAGTTGTAGTAAACGTTGAATTCCCTATAAAAGAAGTAGTAAGAAATATTTAATGGATTTTTTGTTTAATTTTGAATATTCAAATTTGAAATCAATTTTATTATTTAATAATTTTAAAAGTTTTAAGTAATTTATAAATTTAATATTTTGGAATTAGGTTTTGTTTTAATATTTATTGTGTATTATAAAATGGCAAATTAATAAATTTATTAATTATTAAAAAATACGGACATATGTAATTTATGATGCATATTTTATTTGCTTGGATTATTTAATAACTTTTTTTATAATTTTTTTTTATATAAATTTAAGAAATTAAAATTAATGCATTCATTTAATAACATATATAAACGCATTACAAAAGCTAGGCGTATTTGCATATTATTATTTATAAAGCTTATCCCAAATTTAGTAAAGCTTATTTTAAAGCTTACTTAATTCCCTTAAGCCAGCCTTGTTTTCTTATGCATATTTTCCTTAAACTATTTATTTTATTTTGCGCTAATCTAAAGCCTTATATAAGGCTGGCTTTATTAATGTATAACTACAAAATAAGGTGGCTTAAATAAAAGAAGCCATTTTTGGAATTCGAACCTAAAATAAATCAAAATCCTTAGTTTTATAATTTACTCCTTTATCCTGCCTTTTGCAATTGGTATAAGCGCCATTAAAGTATTTTTTAAGCTTATATATTACTTATATATTCCATTTCCATTTTTGCATTTTTTGCAATAATTATCGCCAAAATTCCTTATGCCCTTATATAAATTAATATATATTCATAAAAAAATCTCGCAAATTTTATCTTCAATTTCTAAACATACCTTAAATATATGAAAAAGGATTTAATAATATAATAATCGTATAAGAAATAATTAATAAAAAAAGCTTTATAATTATAATTTTAAAATTTAATATTGCGTTTCTACTTTAAATCTAATAAAATCAAATAATTCAGGTGATTTATGTGAATTTATAGCTTTAAGCCAAATTAGCTTAAAAAGGTTAAAAAATAAAGCGTAATATATACAAAAGAATTAAAGCAATCAATTTTTCTTATAGCAAAAATAGCTATAAAAAAGCGCTTATAAGGCCAATAACAAAAACGGCAGGAAAGGCAATTATTTTAATAAAATAAATAATATAATTAATTAAGGTAAATTAAATTAAATTATTATTATTAATAAAAGAAAAATGAAAAAGGTGTCGGTGCAGTACCGGTGGATTATGCAAAGATATATTGAAGCAAAGGGGTTAATATAGTTTTTAGTAAAGTGGGTGGTAAAATTTATGTATTTTTAAAAAAGTAAAAGAGATTCCTTATTATATATTTCTTTAAATGACCTTTATAACATGTTTGTTATAGCTTCGACTACCCCCTGGAACTGTTAAATTTATTATTTTTAGTAGCCAAAGCATAACCCCTAAAGATTATTATGATATTATTTAAGTGGCGCTTCTTATATAGCATGGAGAGATTACATAATCCTTATGAATCAATATTAGTAATACTTTTTTTGGAAAGATAAATTGGAATTCCAATATAATGAAAAAAAAGCAGGGGTAATATAGATTTTAATAAGCTAAAAAAAATGTTTTATAAAGATAATGCGCTAAAAAGCATAATAGTACGCAATGTATAAAATAAAAAAGAGCCAAAAATAGCAATAACATAAGAGATGTAATATTAAAATTATTAAAAAAAAAACCAAAAGATATTAAGAAACAAAATAACGCAACAATTTGTAATACGGGCCCAAAAAAGGTCCAAAATCCATTCATAATAGCTTTGTATTAATTATGTTAAGGGAATTATTGATTTGAGGCCAAAAATTAATAATATGTAGGTTAAGCAAGGTTTATTAATAACCTAAGCAAGGTTTATGAATCTTCCTATTATTCTCTTATTTTATATATATCTTAAAGATTTCTTAAAAATTTGCTTTTCTTTTTTTAGCAATAATAAATTACTATTAATATATTAAATCCATTGATTTTATATTAAAGCTAACATAATTTTAAAAACCTTTTAATTAACAATTTTAATTTATTAATAATAAATTAATCATTCCCCAAATTAGTATTTGAACTTGTTTTGGGGCCGTTTTAATGCTATATCCTAATGCTAATAATAATGTAATGCTAATTTTAATGCCATTTGGCGCTTTTGCGGCTGCCTATCGCAAATATTGCGTTTAATGCGTTTGCGCTTAAGCGCATAATTTAAAGCACTTCTATGTTTTTGATAATATTAAATTAAAAAAATGCAATTATTGTATTAAATAAAAAAAGAAATGCTGCCTTATAAATAAATTCTTAAAAATTACCCATAATCCTAGCTTATAAGTTAATTATAAATTTCAAAAAGAATTTAAATGTATTTTGTATTTAATATAAATATAGCTTTTCTGATTTATTAATACCAAGTTTAATATTTTGGTTTATGCGGCCAATGCCAAATCATTTGTTTTAGCAAACCTCTTTGCCACCGCAAAGTCGATTGCTATTATGTTATTGATTGCTTTAGCAAAGGCATTAAAAACAAAAAATCAATTAGCGTTTGCTTTATTAAAAAAGACTTAGGCCTTTTGGGTTAAATTAGATTAGCTTGCTAATATTTAATTAATATATAACCTAATATAATATTTGTTTTTAATTAATAATTAATTTAAATATAAAATTTAGGCGTTTAAATTAGGAAAATGGCAATGGCTTTAAGCTATATTAATAAAATAATATTTAGCAATTATGCTTAAGCTATAAAAGCTTAAAGCAAGCGCAAAGCTTTTGCTAAAGCAAGATCTAACAGCAAGCGCTTTTGTTGCAATATGCCAGCGGTAAAAAAGAAAAAAAAGAAAAAAGGTTTAAAGCTATTTGCAAATGGCTTATATGGCATAGGCGATGTGTAGGCCTTATTTTGAATTAGCTTTATGATAGGTTTTTTATAATAATACTTTTCTTAAACCTTTATATAAGAATAGCTTTTTATAATAAAATTGGTAATTAGGTTTTTATTAAAGTATTATTGCAAAGCCGCCTATTGATGCTTTAAATCAAAGAGTAAATAAATACAAATTTAAATTGTTTTTTGTTTTTGCAAATTAAATAATCATAATATGCAAAAAGTGAAATAAAATAAGTAAATAAAATAAGAAATGCATCCTAAGGAAAGTACACGCAAAAAAAAGGTAATAATTATATGAACTTCTTTATTATTAATTCAAATCAGCTTCAGTAAATCTTTGAACCTATTTTTTTATTTTGATAGTAAGCGTATTGGTATTAATAAAATCCTAAAAAGCCTTATTTGAAGTAGCTTTTATTGTAGCATTAGCAGGATTATAAGCATCATTAATTTATTGCATTTTCATAAGTTTCCTGCGCTTATATGATTAGCGAATTGCCATTATATTAATCATTAAACGCTTTTCTTTTATAATACCAAGTTTAATAATATATTTATATAGCAAAAGAAAATTTATATAAACGATGGTAGGAAGCCTTGAAAAATTGAGCTTATTAATTATTATATTAATGGTAATTGCCATGGCGATTAATATATTAACGCCGGCTATTATAGTATATAACTTTAAAGCAAGCATTGCGCAAGTAATTCTTTTGCATTTGATAAAGCTGATATAAATAATGTTGCTATTAAGAATAAACTTAATATCCCCCTCCAATTCGGTTTCAATTGCTATTACAAAATTAATTTGGGAACTTAGATTTTTATTATTAGCAAAAAAACCATTAACAAAAACATAAATTTTTGCTAAATATAAGTTTATAAGAATATATTATAAATCTTTTTTTAAATTATTTATTTGCTATTAAAAACGCAAATTCAAGGCCTTAGCATTATTCATTATAAAATCTTAATATTAAGCTGCCATTAAAAGATCAAATATGGCTTTTAGCTAATAAATTATAGCAATATAAGCTTCATAAGCGCATTGCTTTATATAAGCTTTTTTATAATTACTTTTCCTAATATTAATTAGCTTTATTTTGGCCCTTTGTCCCTTTTAAAACATATAAAGATTATTTCCTTTTATAATAATAATGCAATTATTAAACATAAAAGGTTTAAAGGCGTTTAGGACCTAAATCAGCTTTATTAAAAAATTTGCATTTCAATTATTTCAAATTTTTGATTATCCTTAATATTAATTAATAAGCAAAAATTATATGTAAAAGTCTTTATTTATAACTTTTTAATATAATATTTATAATAAGTATTAAATTAATAATTTCTTAATTTTGAAATGCTATATAATAAAAGCATTATTATAAATATTGTGCTAAAAGGGAATTTATTTGCAATCTCCTAAGGAGGCCATGCAAAAATGTTTTAAAAAAGCCTTGTTTATGCTTGTATATAAGCTTAAATAATATCCCAAAGTGCTAAACGTGATTTGGATTCATTTTAAACCTTTTTTAGCTGCCTAATTGCAAATGCTAAAAAAATAAGCAATCATTAGCTTACGCGCTGGATTATTAAAAATTAAATTAATATCTCCCTTTTGCTTTTATTATTAAAGCATTAAATAATAAGTCTTGATTTTTTATATAATATTAAGGTCTCTTTTCCTTTAACTTCGTTTATTATTTTAGATTTAAAAATGCATTAGCCTTTTATTCTAAGGTTGTCCTTTTAAATAAATATAAAAACCCCTCTTTTTACAAGTGCCTTATACTTTATTCAATAAAATTGCTGAAATAATGCTCCAAAAATGATGATCTTGCCTTTATTTCAAAATTTGATAAAAACATTTTGATTTTTTTTTTTTTTTTTTAATTAAAAACACCTTAGCATCATAGCTATTATTGATTATTAATAATCCATAAATAGGTTATACAAATGAGAATTCAATAATGATCCGGGATGATTTCAAAGTCAATTTAGGCATACTATTAATTAATAATCCGGGATCAGCAATAATTTTAATTGATTTAAGTGTGCTATTAACTAATAATTTAGGATCAGAAATTATTCTTATAAAATCCTTTAGCAAATTTTCTTTTTAATGCTTAACGCCTAATATATTTATTTTAAATAAGCATACAAATATTAATCAAAATATGCAAATCCAATTATTATTCATAGCAATTTTGCAAAACTTGCCATTTATCCCTAAAAACCTATATAATCTTTTTTATCCCTTCTTTTTCTTTCACATCAAAACTTGATCTTTTAAATATAAATCATATATTAAAATAATACCAAGGCCATTTCAAATCGCCAGCGCATTATTAACTTTGCAAATCACATGAATTCATTTTATTTTTTTATTGCCTTCTTAATAATAATAGCACGCTGCTTAATAAACGGACTAAAAGGGTTTAACTCCATTATTCTAGAATAAGCTCCAAAAACAAGCAATATAAGAATCAGCTCATTAAATCCAATTATATTATTTATTGCTTTAACTGCCATTTGCAATCAATCTTCATTACTTAGCTTAGGGTGCTTTTCCATAATAATTTTGTAAGCATATTAAAGTAAACAATAATATTTTTTCATTTTGCTAATTAAATGGTGTGCTTCCATAGGGACAAGCTTTAAAATATTCCTAATAAAGCGTAAGAAGCTGCGAAATTCCTTAAAATTAAAATTAATCCCATAATTATATATAACAAAATCAAGGAATCCAATATATATGTCTATTTATGCTAACTTAAAAGCATTAAATATAGCCTAAGCCATAGCCAATCCAGGTCTTTTTCAAAATAGCTTCATTGCTTCAAAGCCAATAGCTTTATTAATCATATAAAAAGCATATCTCTTTTCAAATTATGCTATATTAACATAAACTATATAATTAAAATTTATATCATTTTGCAACTTAAATCAAAATTTATGTAAAACATTTGCATATTTTTGGCAATGCTTACACATCTCCTTAACCCTAAGCATAATATCAAAATCAGAAATATGGCCAGCCTAATCTAATAAGTATTATAGGCATTGCATCAAAAAATGCCCAAATCGCCTATATAACCTCCAAATCTTTATTTCAATTAAATAATATGCATTAATCATACCAATCAATAAATCCAATAATTGCTAGTGTTGGTTTAAAAAAAGCCATAAATGGCCTTGTTTTCATATAATCAAATATTTCTTTTTGCCCTAAATTAACATATTTCATAGGTTATTATATTAGGCATTAAGCTTATTTAGCTGCTATAAGCATATTAGAAATAGGATGTTCGCATTCATAATTATAAATTTTATTAGTTTAGCAGAAGTGTTAACCTTTGCTATTCCCATAAATAAGCAGAAACCGGCTTCAAATATAATCCAACTTTGCTTTGCTTAGCTTATATTAAGCTTAACGTTTTAAATCCATTGCAAAGCTTATAATTGATTAATGCCTTTAATGTTTTTGTTTAAGGCTTTAATATTAATAAAAAGACCTTAAAAAAATCGGTTTATCCATTGCATTATATAAGCCTTATTGCGTAAAAGTTTTTTGATTTTATTTTTTAAAATGTGGGCCGCTTTTTGTTTTTTAAGCTATAATAACACCTCCCATGCATTATACTTGGTTTCATTTGCTATAAATATAATTATAAAGTTCGCCATATCATTGCCATTATTATTATTTATTTTCCCTTAAAGATTATTATTATTTAATAAAGTATTTAATTTATTATTATAGGGGTTATTCTTATGTTCTTTGAATTGGGTTCAATTCATATTCAAATTAAGTTTATATTTTTTAGCATATGCTAAATAGGCCTTAAATAAGCTTTTCATAGCTTTTATCCCTTTTGCTTTTTAATTAGCAAAGTATTTTGTTCTTGCAGCATCTTATTCCTTTTTAAAATGTTTGCTATTATGGCAATCCTTCTTCTTGCAAATAATGCACCCAAAATAATTTGGCCTAAGCCGAAATTTGTTCTTATGCTTATTATTTTATAAAAATTTCATTCTCTTATTCAAATAATATGCACTTCCATTAATAATATAAAATCGGTGGCGATTTGGATTTGATTTAAAGATTTTTTTAACCCATAATCCCGGCTTATATATTATCTTAATGCCAATAGCAAAGCAAAGGCCATTCATTAAAATAGGGAATATTGATAATGCCTTAAATAGGGCCATCTTAAAGAATGGGTTGCTTAATATTTCCTGCAATAGCTTATTTTAAAGCGTTTTATTATTTCTTATATTATTATTCTTAAAACCTAATTGAAGGCTTTGCAATTCCCTAGCAAAGCTCTTTAATTAATTTAGCACTAATTTACCCTTTTGATATGATTTAGCTTAAAATAATAAGAAGATTAAATCAAATCATCGGCTAAGGAACCTATTTATATATTCCTTTGTTTTAAAATTGCCTTGGGTAATTATAATAAGATTCTTAAAAAAATACCTTTTGTTTTAAAGGTACTGGTAATAATACGTATTAGCTTTGTTTCGTAGCATGGACGGAAAAGCTCGGTTCCAAATGAAATTATTAATAAAAGCTTGCTAGCACAAATTAGCAAAAATGTGTAACTTCTTATCAAAATAATTCTTAGCGCCATTATACTAAAGCTTTTTCAAATACATTTTGCTAAAATTTATCAAAAACTTGGCTTAATTTAAAAATAATAGGTTTATTACAAATTATGAAGGCCATATTAGTTTAAAATAAGGTTCAATATGTTTTAATGCTATTATAAAAAGGGGTAATATTTCATTCTTTAAGTAAACATTTGGCAATAATGCTAAATTAGGCAATGCATTATTGTTCGATCTTCATTTTAGCTCATCTCCTAAGAGCCCCCTACCAAAAATAAATAAAAATTCCCTCTTTAAATTAATAAATAGCATTGCATCATACAAATCCTTTTTTATGATATTAACTTTAATAAGGGCAAGGGTGCTAAGCGAATCGTTTTGACGTTTTAATATAATACCTAATGTCTTTTCTTTTAATACTAAAGGTGTTTAACCTTTTTTAATTTTTGATATAAAAGAAAAAGGGATTTGCGCAAATACAAGAACCTTTAATTAATCTTAAATAGGCCGTGTAAGGGGTATAAATATGTTTTAAACATAATTTAAAATAAATCTTAAGTGCATTTAATCTTGCATTTCCAATTATTCCCTAGGCCATTTGTTCTTATTAGCCCTTATTATTTTCTTTAATGCATTTGCAACCTCTATCCGCTTTGCTTTTTGCATATAATAATCATGAAATTTAAGATTATCCTTTAATTGCGCCCTTTCTTGCTTATAAATCTTTTTAAAGTCGGTAATTGTTTATTTGCCAAAGAATTCCCAAAAATCCTAAAACAGGTACTCTCCCTTCGTCCTCCCATTATAATAATACTTGCAAAAAATTTGCAAATACTTTATGTAATTGATTGGCATATCATTAGCCTCTAATAATGTATTATTTATTAATTCTTGAATTGGTAGAATAATATTACTTTTCACATGCTTCTTTGCCGGCTCCGCAATGCGCTCCCTTAATTAAGACATCGTATTAAGGTAGGTTTGGAGTTGGTTCGGATATGATTTCCTAAATAGTTTATTGGTCCGGTTTTAAGGTGCTAATTTAACAATTATTATTGAATAATTGTTGTATTATGTTTGCTATAAGTTGTATAGCTATTGGATTTTTAATTGATTAAAGTGCTTTCATTAATGTTTTTAAAAGGGGGAAATTATCTATTCCTTAATTTAGTTAAATGGTTAGGCCTTAATTAAAGGTACAAATAATTAAGTGCTTCAAGTTGATTTTGCAATTTAAGACCTTGCTATTTGTGATATAAATTGACCATTAATTAGTATTGATGCAATATCAATAAATTACGCAAAAATATATTAAAGCAAAAGGATTAATATAATTTTTAATAAAATGGGTGATAAAATCTATGTATTTTTAAGAAAGTGAAAAAGATCTCCTATTATATACTCCTTCAAATGACCCTTATAACATGTCCGTTATAGCTCCGATTACCCCCTGACATTGTCAAATCCATTACTTCTAATAGCCAAAGCATAACCCCTAAAAACTACCATAGTATTATTCAAGTGGCGCTCCTTGTATAGCATGGAGAGATTATATAACCCCTGTGGACCAACAAAAGGCTTTGTATATAAGGTTATATTTTTAAGATAATGAAAATAATAAAGTTTGCTTTTAGTAAACAAAAGTAAATAAAATCCGGGACAAGGCTGTAGCAAATCTTCCGGTTTTTATAATATATATTATATGGAATAATTAATAAAAATTTATTTTTATGAACTTATATAACGCAAAAACTTATTTGATATTTATATAATTATTTGCGTATTTCAAAATTTGCAAATTTTTTTTTTTAACTGAAAATTTTCTTAAAATAATTTTTTTTAAAAAGCAGTACATTTAAGTGTAATATATAACAAAATATTAAATGTATTACTTAATTTTAGCCTTTAATAAAATTCACAAATTTAAATTAATATTTAAAGATTTTAAGCAGCCATATATAAGTAAATAAATTATATGTTTATTTGGCCTCTTTAAAATTCTAAATATATGTACCAAAAAATTTATTTTAATTTTTTAAAGTTGGGATTTTTGGATTTGGGATTTTAAAATTTGGCACAGGGGTTATGGCCTTTAGCTAGCTATGGCCCACGGTATCTCAACTAGGTTAGGTGGGGAAGCTGTGGCGTTGGGTTTTTGCTGGATAGCGTCGTCAATTGGCAGTTCAAAATTGAAGAAAAAGTTGGGAGCTTGATTGGAAGGAGTACTTACTTTGCTCATAAACTTTCCGTGTATTTGAGTAGTCTGGAGCTTTGCCGTATCTCTAATTTGAGGATTCGTCCTTTAAAGTGGCATTTGGGTTCATAAGGTAGTCTGGTAAGGCAGGCGTTTCTGTTGGAGGTGCTTTAATATCGGCTGTAGCTATATTTGGGTGAGTTGCTGAAAAGAAGTATAAATTTTCCAGAATCCGAACCGAGATTTAAACCGTAGCAGTTTTAGCTTGAAGAATGTATACTGAAAGTTAAAAGCCAGAAACGCAAGTCTGGGTATTTGGAACAGTAGGAGGGGTAGGGAGATAAGATATGTTAGATCTTAGATAGAGTTCAGCCATCTTGCTAGGCATGCTTTTACTAAAATATGAACGAAGTCAATGTAAATGCATTTGAAGGTGACAAGGTAACATAAGAACGATCAAGGGGACGACACTTTGAATATATGCAGTTAGTAGGATTGGAAATTTTCCGCAGATGCGTCTGGGCTTTGGATTCATCCCGTTGAGATTGAGCGTAAATTTACCAATGCCTGCTTTGCGATTGGTTCAAACCCCTGCGCCCGGCCTGCACCAGGTTGCTCACCATTGCTCCAAAGATTTCCTGGTTGTGCAGGTTGTACTTTGAGGCTTGAAGGACTTGGCCCAACCAGCGTAAGCCGTTGAGCTTATCTAGTTATCAAGTCAATCTTCTACATGCGAGGTTTTGTGGGATCTAGTGCTTTGACACAGACTCTTACGCCGAGCAGAGAACCCCCTCCTCATACACAAACCACTTAGAAAGTAGAGATCAAGAATTCACTCCACATAAGGATGTACGGTAGCTGAATGTGGCTTGAGAAGGGGCAGAAGGTTGGAGGAAAACCCCAATTCTTCAGGTACACTAAATTGGTTAAAGTCAGTCACGATTGATCGAGGATTTTTATCGTCATTGGCCCCAAGTAGTTTAGCGTCACGTACCACCCCC
The DNA here is from genome assembly GCA_002554605.1 of Helotiales sp. F229. NCBI lineage: Eukaryota > Fungi > Ascomycota > Leotiomycetes > Helotiales > Helotiales sp. F229. The sequence goes on from MXAW01000017.1 coordinate 658,484, forward strand.
GCCTATCTTGTACAGTAGGCAGTGAGGGTCTCTATTGAGATGCTCCCTCCCTTGTAGAGGCATATGTTATCGATAAGGTTGATGTTAAGCCTAGATCTTGTCCCAAGAACTAATCTGTGGCGATGGCTTACGGAAGGGCACTCGCCGTGCTGTATGTAATAGTAAAATGATGTGTAAGAAACTGGCATGTGGGCTTAATATCTGTATAGTAACGACTGTGACCTGATTTGTCTGCGGCAGATAGAGAAGCCGAATTTGGCCATTGACCAAACTTGTAAGACATGAGCCACAGACCTCAGAATCTGCAGAGCCTAGGTACTGGAGTTTCTTGGCTATGTGTGAATTCTGTACGTCAGCCTGAGGGCAGCGACTGGACAGAGGCCAAATCCAAGTATCTGACAGGATAGTTGCTGGACGATTTAGTTGCAGCGAGCAGCGAAAATTGCGGCACAAACCCCTGCGCGGACAATTGGCAGTGGCCGAAGATGCTCCCTTCGAACACCGCAAGTACAGTGCCACTGATTCAGAGCGTTCTCCGGACGAAATGCTTTCTTACGGATATGCCATCAACAGAGCCCAACATGACTTCACTAACGAGATTGGCAGAAGGGCAAGCAGACCGCACTGGCCGAACACAGCAAAAAATAGCCCGGGGTGGTATTGACCAAACCTACCCGAGTAGCCCATTCCAGAAGTCCGGAAATGTACTTTGTCTGTCTGTGACTATAGAATAATGCTGTCAAGACGTGCGCCGGAGGGAAACATCCGTCATTGGTAGCAACTCGCGCAGCCTCTTTGCAGTCATCCGTAGATCAGCGGAAAAGCTTGTCCAGCCATGAGGAAGTCGACGACTCTTTGCAACTGGATACTCTCATGACAATATATGGAGCTACGATCGGACAGTACGAGTTGATAGATAGAGAAACATTCGATCAGGCAATTTGGCAAGGTGCTTATAAACACCAGAGATTGAATTAAATACAAATGCAGCAATGAAACGATACATCTTCCAATGTCATCTAGAGCTCTGAATAGACCCGGATGCAGGAATTGAATGATCAGAGTGAGTTTTTTTTTTAGAGACTCTTCACTAGCACAATCTGAGACGACAACTTGAGTCTTCCAATAGCACTGGCAGAGGAAGCTTTAGCCACTGATATCATATGTATGACCACTGCGGACTCGGGAAAATAACTCCTCTGTGGATGAGCTGGATCGCGTAACCAGAGGCTGGGTATCGATGTGACAACTGGGCCGGTACACACCAGATTTTCCACCTTGTCAACATCTCGCGGAGTCACCATGGGTGATGGACGCATTTGAAGTGAATTGTTGCTCATTCTGATGTCTCATAGCGTGCGGATAGTTGCATTCAGAGACACGGGACTATGTACATCTGCCGTTGTGGTTGTCGATGTAGTTAAATTGCGTCGTACCAAAACCCGAAGATTGGGATCTTTCTGCCTTATGAAAGTACTTTCTGCCTCACGATCAACCTTCCTTCAAGCCTTCCAAATTCGACCTCACACAACAACATCTTCGATTACTGAGCCTGGACCGCGTGCCAATAGACAAGATGCTATTCTTCAGGTATGTGCGCCCCGAGATGATTTCGAGTAATTCAATTTCGCGCAAATGCTAATCTCTTTGCTGCGAACAGCTTCTTCAAGACTCTGGTCGACCATGAGGTCACCGTCGAGCTCAAGAATGACATACAGATCCGCGGAACCTTGAAATCGGTCGATCAATACCTCAACATCAAGCTCGACGATATTTCGGTGGTAGAGGAGCTGAAGTACCCACATCTGGTCAGTCTTTCCATGTGGCAGACAAGGTGGAATCAAAGCTACGAGATGGACTTCGAGAGGGGCAATTGCTGATGGGCGCTCTAGTCCTCCGTCAAGAATGTCTTTATCAGAGGCAGTGTAGTCAGATACGTACATCTGCCAGGTGGTGCAGTAGATACGGCACTGTTGGAAGATGGTTGGTACCCCGCATTGGTTTTTGCCTTTGGATCAAATGCTGATATGCTTCTATAGCAACTCGAAGAGAGGCTGCGCAGCAGGCGACGAAAGCGAAGTGATACTAGGCTTGTTGGTACATGCTGGGACAGGGCGTGGGTGGGGAGGTTCTTTCGGGACGAATTACGACATACGCGAGCATGCAACCATATTGCCTATGACTCTTCCCTCGCCCGATACACCTTCGAGCTTTTTGAGAAACGAAAGCAAACATGAGCTTGGGAGGAATGACACGAATTTCTCAGGCAGATGGGTTTTATCGCGAATACAGCATATGGTGGGAGTTCAGGGTGGGCGGCATGATGCCTAGGAGTGCAAAAGGCTATGTAGAACAATACCCAATCGATGATTTCGAGTCCAAGCAGCCTATCATTGAATTTCAATCATGATAATATCATTTCCGTTGCTGTTCGGAGAAGATCAAGTATACCTGCTGCTAAGTGTTGTCGATTTGCGGCTTGTGTCCAGCTTCTTCTCATTGCAATACCGGATGGAAATATGAAAGATCATTTCAGAGGTACGTACCAGACGTCCTAGATCTTAAGATCTCACGATCATTGAATCGTAAGCCAAATTTTATGGACAGTTATGGTAGACAGGCGGGTGGTGCCGGCTATTGTAAGAGCTGATGCCTGCTACACCAGGCTTGGACCTTCTTGTCGCTGACCAGAAGCTCTTCAAGTAGGGTTAATTGTTACTGACATGCATCAGGTTCGTTGAACACCTCCCTCTCCAACTTAGACCTGCCCTAAGACAAGCTGGTGTTGGCATATATGGCTATGTTGAACATGATTGGACTAGTCCTTCTGGATGGCCTACAGTATACGGAAGACTGCTAAAACAACCCTATCCACTCGCTTATCACAATTTACCGAGGTTTATGAGGTTTTCACGGGAGCGTCTTCTAGAAGAAGGAATACCTCTTTGCATTGTCATCAACATTTGCAATTGTCCACAGCAGCAGTTTGCCAGTCTCCCAGAAAGACTCAGACGGAAGTCAGAATGGATTCGAGACTCGATAGCAGCCACCACTCGGGGAACCCTCTCGTTCTAATCGGGTCACATTTGCGTCAGAACTACCTCTGGACGGTGAAGCAAATGACAGCTTTGATACTAGCAAGCCCACTTACAGTATGCTGTATACGGCTGCCAGTCTCTTCGAGTTCAACATGTCTCGTACAAAACAGCAATCTAGATTACTTTATCTTGCGTACCAGGTGGAGAAGGTGACTGTGTATGTTGTCCGTAGGTTTGTGTTATGCTCATGGCAATACAGATATTCAAAGTCCTTGAGGAGAAAGGCGCGTCGTGGCTCGTAGAAAATCAAGATGATCTCCTTGATGAGGTAGGCTGGATGTGGAGTAATCACTTTGCTCGTCTCGCTGCTTGGTAGAGATGATGCCGCTCCTAACAACAGCTGCCGCGTAGATTGAAAATGCTTGATCTTGCTGTAGAATTGCTTATGGCCCAATATAAACCCAAAAAAAATTAGCCCCAAAATGAAACTATAGCTTGAGATATCTTGGTTTTGACATTGTAGGTCGTGGAATGTCTTTAAGTCTTCTCCTTTTTGTCTTCACCCTTGACATCATTTTCAATCTACGCGGCAGCTGTTGTTGGGAGCGGCAACTTGCGATGAAGTCGAGCCACAATCTCCGCGTAATGCTTCTCCTCCTCAGACTTGATGATACCATGTCTAATGAAGAAATCAATCATGACCAACGCACTGTTCGTCTTGAACTCTCCGTCCCTTAATCCCTGCTTAACTTCCTCGATGCTCATCAGATTGAACTCCTTGACCTCATCGTCGTTCTGGCGACAGCTAACACCTTCAGGCAGCTCAAGATCGTAGACGTACACTAGGTCGTTGGAGATGAGGCCTTGCTCACCGTTGCCTCTGGGGTCTGTGAGACCGATGTATGTGATACAACCACAAGCTTTCGTCTCTTTGCGCACTAAGTCCTCTGCCAGAGATGCTTCTTCGTCTGCTTCGCGGACGATGCACTCGAATGGTCCTTCGCCCGCGGCGACACCACCAGCAACAGTTGTATCCAAGCAGTTAGGGTATGTGAACAAATGTGCTGAGCGTCTTGGAACCCAGACCTTCATGCCATCCTTCGTGTTTGAGTACACAGTCAAATGCGCGCCACGTGACACAAAGCCAAACAGGTTGCCAGCGTAACGCTCGAAGTTAACGGAGTGTTTGTATCCGACGATAGGATAGGCCTCACTATGTCGCCTATGGATGACGGCGAAATTGTCCTGGTCGATGCTCCGTTGGATCAGCTTGGAGAAGGCATTGGTGCAGGACGTTGTGAGATCGCTGGTGGTGTCTTCAGGCTTGAGGTAGACGGCTCGAGCTGCATGATCAACGTGGAAGTCGGAGTTCCAGGGCATCTTTTTGACTATCTCGGGGAGCATGAGTCCATGAGGGCGGGGGTCTTCGGGTAAAAAGAATTGGTAGAGGGTGGACCAGTGGTCGCGTGGAGCCTTGCATGGTTCATCGTAAGGGAAGCTGGTAAATGTTTAGCTGTTGAGTTTCCTTCTGAAGTAGGAAAAGATACCTATCGCAATCATTCACCAGGTCCAAATAGGTCTTCGAAACAGAGGCCATGGCTGTTGTGCGACCGAGATTTTGAGAGAAGCAAAGCGGTGGGCTGCGCTCGAAGTTGTTGAAGTGATAGAAGGCCGACAATATTTATCCCCTTCGATAAGTGGATCGTATAGAGATTTTGTTTCTACTTAGAGGCGTGGCATTGATAACTGTTCGGGTTGTGTTGTGACGAAAGAAAGTACACGTTCGGCTGGAGGTGAATATCAAACTGATACGGTCTCGCTTGCTACCCTGGCATGTTTTCCTCCGATATTATGCTGATCAATCAGAAGACAGTAGGTTTGCATACACCTTCTGGGCGCGGGGTTGCATGCATATAGCATTTGGCGGCTCACCTCGCTAAATGACAACCGGGGCGGTTCAACGCAATACGCCCCTATTTACTTGTTAAGTGTAACACGACTTTTATATTTGGCCTAAGATACTTAAATCGTTAAAATCATAATCAATTCTCAATATACTTTATAGTCGTTAATGTGACGCCCAGCTCTATGAAGACAGATTTCACGCAGGAAGACTATTTCAGAAAACCATGAGGTCGGGAAGTAAAGACGAAGGGAGACTCTCAGAATCTAAAGCTACGGAAGAAAGAAAGTCTGGAGAAGGAGAGAATATAAGGAGGGTTCCATGGCTTGGGCAAAGGCCCGGAAATTAGATGGCCCTGCTCTGAAGATAAACAAAGAAGTAAACAACACATGACGTTCGTCACATCTTTACAACCAACAAACAACCACCATGGCAATGATCTGGAACATGTTCAGACGGTACTTCTAATTAAGGAGGCGCTAGATCAAAAGATGGCTGAGATTGGGGATGTGCCTGAGCATTGAGCTCGCAATGTTGGAAAATTTGTAACAATAGGAGAAAAGCTAAGAACAATTGCGAAGCGAATCATAAGTGATCTCGAGGATATATCGCGAAGTGCATTGTAAATGATGAATTGATCGCGCTCCATTTCAGAACATTATATTGATGTACCACAAAAGCTCCCACTTCCAGCTCGACAGCGAGTTCTGCGCCGCCTCCTCCAAATCATTGCGCTCAACCGCCATTGTTAACCTTTTCAGAGAATGCTTGCACCACACCATGAGCCCAAATCTCAAGGACCGATACACAGTCCATATGCCAGAACAGCCAAGGCCAAATAACAGAATACCACGGATGATGTTTACACGCGCTGATAGCATAGCCGCATTTTCAGTCGTGCGCCAAACAATCTCGGTCATACTGTTAGTGCGTTGCCTTTGGTGAGATGGCCAAGGTAGCCTCCGGCACTGCATAGTCGATGTCGGGCCTTCCAGTCCCGTGTACGGATTCCCAGTTGACACTGGAACTCCTACTCTTTCATCTGGAGTCCTGGCTAATTCTTGTGCCAATGCACTAACAGCAAGGATTAGCGGCAATTAAATCCCAATAGTACTCAATTCACACGAGATGGACTTACAAGCCGCAAAGGTAAAGCAGACATTGGGGCACGTAAGGAAACGATCCGTACGACGATTCGGCCTCCTGGATACTCTGCAGCAGAGACAGCATCAACCGCAGTTGATGACGCAAGCAATCTCGTGCTACTTCGAACGGAAGATTCTCTGTGTCTGAACTGTCGGCAGTTACTACACATACAGTTAGTCACTACTTCATATTACAAAAGGAGAACTCACTGATTGCTCCACGTTCGTGATTCCTGTCTGGGTATCTACTATGATAAAAATCTCAACAACTGACCGGTGAAGCGAAAGGTAGAAATACGAACTGCTCAGCGCGGCTTGGACCTTGAAATCTAATACAGTCGTTGAGGCTAAAGATTGCCCGGAGACGTTGTCTTTCGAACTGGCGGCGGATCGGGACCTCATTGAAGGGTAAGAAAAACAGGCTCCTGCCGTCGCTCTGTTCTCCGCGATGGGAGACTTGCCCATTTTGACGTCGTCGCGATGGCTGTCGCGCGACGACATACTCTTCACGGCCTTCGGTATCCATTGTGACGATGGTGTTGATTAGAAGGAAACCTGGTGCTTCATCATCTTCTACGGGTGGTTGTTAGTTTTCGTAATCGCAGAGAATAGGATGAAGAAGGATCCAGAAGAGATCAGCCATCCTTTGTCCAAAGTGCTTTGCCTTCGTTAGGAGGTGATATGTGCGCGAGGCGCTAATGCGCATGCGGTATGGCTGCACTCCTCTCGCTTCGACGCCTCAGCCTGTGAACAAAGACTACGCCAGCAATCTCGGCCGCCCAGGCATTCGCACTTTAGAGCACTTCGGTCTCATATCTCTCGCACGAGTGAGTGGGTTAGCTTCACCTCGTTGAACTGGTTGGTATTTTGGTCTGCCTTGGAAAATGGAGGCTGAAACCGCCACTACGTTGTTGCTTCTTCTTTCACCCGGTCAGTATGTGTCTGGCTGGCTCGTGGTGGAACTCCCTGGCCTTGATCGAGTGTGTCTACATTTGCCCATATCTCTCGATCTCCCACTTTTCTCTCTACTCCACTTTCTTTCAGTTGGCAACATTATCTCCTGAGAAACAGCACAAGATGAGCCCTTTGGCAACAGCGCCCCAGGGAGCATCAGCAAACCCGTACGGTTTCTTAACAAGTCGCACTGAACAGGCTCCTCCCGGTACCGACTTCACGGCCCGGTTAACTGTGTGGCGGCAGGGACCAGGAGGACTATGTCGAACGAATGTTCAACTTGCTTACAGAATCAAGCTTTATCTCCATTCAATGCATGTGGCCATGTGTGAAGAAAAGAGATGTGCCGTAAGCCCAACGCCATGGACCGTGAGGTCTATGCCAATCGACAAGAGCCTGTCACCGCAGCCACTTGAGGTGCGTAAATTTTCGAATCATTTTTGCTCTTAAAAGCAATGTTGGGACACTGGTCACTGATAATGATCTCTAGGTTGATATTTCATGCAAGACTGCAGACTTCTGGCAATCTGAACCTTCCGACGAAGAGGACCGACGGGAGCGGGGCCGGATTCTAGTCGACGAGATCCTATGGAAACATTTGCAAGCACTTAGCGACCACCAAGACTTCGAAAGTGCGTTTTCGTGCCTACTCGGGTTCGTCCTCAAGCACCCCGCAATGCCCGCTGCCGGCAACGAAACCTACTATAAACTCCACGTCCAGTGCTTCCATGTGCCGGAACTCGAAAAATGGCAAACATGGGAGAAGGAAATGATCAAGACCAAATTTTATGATGGACCGTAAGAACCCAGCTTTGAATCATAACTGAGAATGCCGTAGTGGACTTATCTAACATCCAATAGACTGCTAGCCTTGGATCAAATCGAAAACATCTTTCTGGCCGTCGACCCATTCTTGCAGATGATTCCAACTGGTCCTTTCGAGTCACTGCCTATCAGCCAAGCAATCAAAGGACTGAAGTCAGCTCGGGGAGTATTGCGTAATGTAAAGGAAGGAGTGGGTCTTCAACCTCAGAAATGGTCGAAATATGAATGTTGCGCTGACTAAAACAGATTCCAAGGTTGAAGGACCTCGACCGAAGCTCAGTGCGCGATTTCATTCACGAGTGCTACCCACCGGTATTAGGATCCATGGAAGACGCCTTGGAGGCCTTGGAGGAGCTAGCCATGGAAACGAGTCAGCACATTTCATCCATCATTTCTTGCCCAGCTGCACAACTGAGTCCACCCTCATGAGCAAACACTAACTCAGCATATTACACAGGATCGAACCAGCCTTGTCCTCGAAAGGTCTGCAATGCCATCTACAGAATCTACAAACTCAAACGAGTGACTCCAAGACTCACTGCCGTCCTCGCCTACCTGTCTGACAAGAAAAAACAAGACATGGTCATATTGGGTTCCATCGCATTAGGCAGTGCTGTCATAGTTGGGGGTGCTTTTGCTACCATCTGTCCTGTGGCAGCTGCGGGCGGAAGCTCGCTGATGGCCGCAGAAGCAGACAGCGCTGCCGCTGCCGCTGCCACGACGTTAGCAGCACCAGCCACAACATTAGCGACAATGGGCATGTCCGCTGCTTCGGGAATTGGCGGGAGCTTGATGACTATACGCTCTTTCGTCAAATACGCCGAAACAACTCGAGGTACGTAAAATAAGCAAGCAGACACACCCAAGACTTTCAAAATATCTAAACGGCAAACTAACTATCATATCTGTCGCTCGTAGTGCAATGTCTTAATGACGACATCAACAACGACGTCGGAGAGATCGTCTACTACCTTGCCCTCTGCTTTATGAAGTCCAACGGCGTGGCTCGTCCACGCGAAGCAGAAGACGACCTCGAGGAGATCTTACAGAAATTTTATGGTCGTCGCCCGAGGAAGTCGCAGGAGAAGTACCTCGCGACCTACTTGCATAAGCGCGTGAGGGAGATAGCGCATAATTTCAAAACCGTGACAAAGACGCTACGGAAATTTGGATACAGCAGCCTGGGGGAATTAGAGTGGCAACCGAAAAAACCAGAGATTACAGAGGCAGAGAGCATTATGGTGATCTGATCTGATCTGAAGGGGGGTTTGGACCAAGGGCTTCTTTCACTACGGGTTTGCAAAAATAGACTTGTGTTTTTGAATTACATGATGGGAAAAGGTTTCTTTAGATAGAAGGGTTCATTTGTTTGTTGTTTAGACTGGGGCTTTATGAGGCTGTTAATAGGAGGATCGAGTTTCATTAATGGTTTTATGGGCAATAGCTTTACTTGACACTTCTTCTCCCTTAGTTTCGGGTGATGACTTGGACGAGAGCAGATTGACCGTTACCACAATACAAGGAAGCACCTGCACATTTCTGAGATACCTGTGCTGCTTCTCCCGGTCCCCCTTGTTCCTCACCCGAGTGTACTCCACCGCGAGCATCCTCCAATTTATTTGATCTTCAGCGATCGGCTCATGACCGATGCCAGGCTGTGTCTCGCTGTGATTGTGATGCTCCGGCTTTCTGCGTAATGGCAAAGTTGGTTGAGGAGACCCATAGATTTGGTGATGGTTGCTTTCAAAGCGTGATTTTGTTCGTGATCATTTCGGGAAATGTTGTGCATTGTTGAGATCACAGAAGGACGGGGCGGTTGTTGGGGAGGGGAGAATGAGGAGGTAACAGGAAGACAGGACCAGATTCCGATAAAGATTGAGGTGGCCTCCCTCACTTGTCGATGTCAAAGGTACAAGGACTCTACACATCATTCAAAAAATTCCCTGTTCATACAGCCGTCTGGTCCTTCGTGGTATTTACCCTATTGTCAACTCAATTCACTGCAATGGTTGCGCATCCCAAACATCCTTCAACACAGTCCCAACTCCCGTCCTGTACGCCACCCCGTCACCCATTTGATAGAAAGAACATTGTAATAATGAAACTCCCTCTCCCTCTCCTCTTCATGATCCTCACCCTTCTCAATATAACAATTGTGCGCCGAGTAATCATCCCAAGCCAAGAATCCAAGCGATTTCGTAACCAAATCGACGAATCCGCGACGAAGAGGGACAGGATCGGATTTTGGAATGTACCATAGATGTCTACGCATTTGTTGCTGGCGTTCAATATTCGATCATGTTTTTGTATAGATTCACGAAACTCGTGCTGGAGGTAACATCGCTGGGTACGGCACCATATCAAAGTTACGGTTCTGGGGATGATCGGGATTGGAGCAGAATCGTGAAAAAGAGAAATGGTAGAGAAACTATATCTTAGGCGCATGGATATTGGCGAAGTACTATCCACTCTGGATGGTTTTGGTGACGGATGCCGAGCTCAAGATTATCTACCGGAGAGGGCAAGGTCTCGATATTTGCCCCACTGGCTTTCGACTCTGTGTCTTCCCGTTGGAAAGATACTGTACCATTGGACAGTAGGAGTAAGTCGAGGGAGTCCTAGGTACTTTGTACGCCAAGATTTGGTCTTGAAGCCATGTCATGATTGAAAATACAGAGAATCGTATATATTGATATAAAAATATAGCTATATTAATCCGGGAGACTAAACAGGCTTAAGAACGAGATGTCTTTTTCCGGCCTCTGTAAAACGAGTAACACTTTTCGTAAATGTCGCTTAGCAGGTGTGATTGTCAATAATGCAGATGCACGAAAGCCTGACTATTCCCTCTATGATCACGCGGAATTTTTCGGGAGTTCTGCTTTGCTTTAGCCTTGACATTTAAGTCTGCGGTGTCTTTGGATGAGGCTGCCATCATGCGGTACGTAACGTAACGTCTGATTATAGCTGTTGTTCCGTGGTCGGAGAAAGACAACTTTACTGACATGCAGACATTTAGCAACAATATAATATTCACCCTAGGTGCCCGGACACTTTCGCCTATCTGTCAACGTGGAAGTCAATGTCTATGAGGGATCTCCCGCAACATAATTATCCTGGAATTAAATTAGAGCTTGGAGTCTATTCTCCCAGCGACTCAAAACATGCATTCAGAGAGTTTCACCTCACGCCCCAGCCTCTCGACTTGGTTCCGGACCTTGAGAATGATCGATTGGAGTACGAGAAACATGCAGTTAACCTGGCCAACCTGAACGATCCGTTTCACGGCTGGGTCAATGGTGAGCGAAATGTTCCCAGCTTGGAAACAAGACAGAGACTAACAGGAACTTTGCCTGTGGCATACGACTTCAATCTCCGTGGTTGCCAAAGGCTCCCAAATGTTGAAATTGTGACAGATCTTGTGATACGTCGGCAGTGTCAGCGACAAATTGCTCCAACATTTTTTCAGCAAGCTGCTCCGCGATACTTTGGGCTCATTAGTATTCTTCTACCACGAAACATGGCAAGATGTTGACCCCGAGAAGTATTTGGACTACCCCAGAGGTGCGTTGCACGTCTAAATACAGCATTTCTAGCAGCTGTTACCTTCCATTTAGACATGCTCATTATTCTTCGCAGCGTACGAACACGTTTTTCTTGTCCATACCGCCGATTTTGAAAGTCTGTACCGTATATGAAGACTGCTGCAGACTTCTCCAGCCACAGGAAAGTCGACTGCTAATGGAACAAATTACACCCTTGGGTAGAGCTTTGTTGAAACACGGCCGTTTTCTCCACCACTTGTCGCTTGCGTTGATCGTGGATGCTTGCAATTTCTTCTGGCACTTCACCGCTCCCTTACCTTGGGACCCCACGCCTCGTTGGGAAAACCTGAAAAGCTTCGCCATTGCAGCAAGATGCTTCAATGAGGAAGTCTCACACAGTCATATCTCCGGTTTGATGATTGCTGCCGGTCGAGCAGCTGCATGCATGCCAAAGCTGCAAATTATGGAAGTCTGGAATGGTGAGCGTGGACACGCAACCATCTTCCGCTATGAATTTGGATACGAAAAGCCCCGGATCACCTTGGAGAGTACATGGAATATCGGACAGCTCAGCCCGGAGGTTTTAGATTGCTGGACGAACCTGCCGCAGCATAAGAGAAGGTCTCGGCATATGTCTCTTTCATGTGAAATCGTTCCGTTACAGAGGATGCCTGAAGACATAATGGGCGCTGCCTATGCAAGGAGTCTCTTGAAGCTCAAGGGACAGTCATCAATCCACTTTCCGATTACCAACTATACTGGGAGGAAAGACTCCACTCAAGGCAGCACGAGTGACATCACGCGAGGCCAGATTCCTCGATCTCTGGAACAATTAGGTGGTCTTGCCGTTTTTAGGTGGCTACTAGCTTTTTGCCTTGCACGCCAAAGAGAAGAGCTGGAGTGCTGACAATCGACTGGAGCGTCGAGAGCGAAGGGGGATGCTAGGACTTGACTTGTACAGATGGAGGTCTGCAGATATAACATTGAGCATGAACATTGATTGAAACACAACCGCATCCTAGTAGTGATGTTAGTGTCTTTGAGCACTGATCCGCGGAGCACGATGTTTACAGGCTCCAAAAGTCTAGCTAGACGAAGGAGAGTGATCACAGTCTGAATCCATAAAACTTTGAGCGGGTTTGGAGAATTGATACTTGAGGGGGTTACTATGGCACAGGAGGTTTATAAACAACATGGGTAACAAAGGAAATCTGTTTCCGCTCCGATCCCAATCTATTGTGCCTTAGACGAAATGATCTCTGTCATGAATGTTAGTTCGGTACCGAATCAAAAATGTAGAATCAACCTACTCTCGACATCTGCTACGCTCTGCTGCAAGATTTGTTGAAGGATCCTGGGATTCTCGAGCTCCTTCTGGATCTTGGCAATGACAGACTCGGAAAGCTCCTTTTGCTGACGGATCTTGACCTGTCCCTCATATCTAACCCACGAGTCGAGGACAGACTTAGCCTCAGCAGCAAGAGCGGTAGTTTGCTCGAGCTCGTATGCCTTAGCCTCGAGTTGGGCGGTTTCCTGCTAGTTGTAAGCTACAATCTCCAACTCATTATTCCACCATCCACAAACCTTGGAAACCTCAAAGAGTGTCTTGGTGACATCAACAACGCTTCCCAATTGTTGAACGCTCTCAATTCTGGTCTTGACGGCCTCGGTGTGATCGGCACGAGCAGCGTTCAAGATGTTCTTGATCTTGTTGACCTGTCCATCCGCCCACTCCTTGTACATTGGTCCACCATACTTGAAGACGGCACCCCAGATGCTCAACAAGCAGAGCGCAACAACGGTCTCCTCGTTGACAACATAGTATTCGTTGCTGATGGCGTAGATCGCGGCACCGGCTGAGGACGAAAGGATCGCGGTTTTGGAGATCAGCGAGTTACCTGGCAGCGAGTCGAGAATTGATTGTGCCTTCTTCTTTGGGTCCTCTGCTGGAACGGTCGAAGACGATCGATAGCTGGTGAGAGATGTGGTCAGGGCCGGGAGGGTACGGGGAGAGAAAGCTGGTCGAAGACGGGCGGCGCCTGGAGAAGTCGTCAGTCAGCCATCCAAGCTCCAATTGCTCCAGAACCATGGTCTAGACATTCAATTACATACCTGCAGCGCTTCTTGCCAAACGTGATGCCATTGTGAGATGAGGGGAGATGCTGTTGAGCTTCGGGATGTGCTTGAAGGGAGCGAAGATTTGGAGCGGTTGTCGGTTGAGCTTCCTTGTCCCCGTGATATGGACCCACTTTAAAATAGCCTCAATCCAGCAACTTATTTTATTCCGTAGGCGAATTTCTGACATTCGAGGAATTCCTCATTCACAATCTGCCAATATGCCAGCACCTATCAGTGGACCCAGCCAGTCTGGGAAAAGGAAGAGAACGTCTTCGGAAAAGAGGCCGTCGAAACGAGCGCGATCAGAGAGTGCTGACAGCACCGACGGGGAAGACAGCCAGGCGCAAATCATACTGCTCGCAGATGAAATCCTCAAATCGAAGAAGAACTACAACAACATTTCGAAATTGATCACGATACTGGTGGGAGATGGCGAAGAGGCCGATGATTCGGTTGTTGCAGCAATTTCACTATGCCGAGTTTTCACTTCATTGATGGTGTCTGGGGATATGGTCAGGAAGCAAGGAACTACTGAGAAGGACGCTGTGGTGATAAAATGGCTGAAAGAACGGTACTCCGAGTACAAAACTGGCCTGCTGCAACTGCTTGGTGAGGAGGGCATTTCGTCGACAGCATTGGATCTTTGCATGCGGTTGCTCAAGACTGAAGGGCAGCACCTCAGAGGTCAGGAATCTAGTTTCCCAACTACATTTCTTACAGATATGGTACGGGTCTTCCTTGATCCCGAAAGTGACGAAAGTGTAAGAGAGGAGTTCAGCGAGACATATGTGGAGGAATACGACGACATTCGATTTTATACATTGGAGGCACTTGAGTTAGTATTGGCCCGACTTGCAAATTACTCTTCTGACAACAGCCATAGGAAGCTCCTCAGTGAAGTCGAGTCGCAGGCATATTTCAATAATGCTGTCCAAATTCTTACTGCGATTGAATCAGTCCCAGAATCGAAGGAAGAATTGGAAGATTTCTGGGTCCCAGCACCGAAGAAAACAACACATGCCTTATACTCTCTCACACAACACAAGAAACGCGCGCAGAATGCCTGGCTAGCTTTGATGAACTTGGAAATGGACAAAGAGCAGAGGAAAGCTATTTTAGGACTCATGGTCAAATCTATTGCACCATGGTTCATGAAGCCAGAGCTTTTGATGGATTTCCTTACAGATTCATACAATGCTGGTGGATCAACATCCCTCCTTGCCCTGTCGGGGGTATTCTATCTGCTTCAAGAGAAGAACCTCGACTACCCTTCGTTTTACCGAAAGCTGTATTCCTTGTTGGATTCGGAGATTCTGCATTCAAAACATCGATCGAGGTTCTTTCGTCTCCTCGAAACCTTCTTGGGCTCCACCCATCTTCCAGCTGTCCTTGTTGCTAGCTTCATCAAAAGACTTTCAAGGCTGACATTGAACGCACCACCAGCTGCCGTAGTGACGGTTGTTCCTTGGATCTACAATATCTTGAAGAAGCACCCGATGTGTACCTTCATGATCCACCGAGAAACCAGGGGTGAAGAGGCAAAAGAACTCTTGGAGAGGGAAGGGGTGGATGACTCTTTCCTGATGGATGAAGAGGATCCAATGGAGACGAAAGCTATTGACAGCAGCTTATGGGAGATTGTTACACTTCAGTCACATTACCACCCTAATGTTGCTACTCTGGCCAAGATCATATCCGAGCAGTTCACAAAGCAGTCTTACAATATGGAGGACTTCTTAGACCACTCGTATGGAAGCGTAAGTTCTAAAGTCCCCTTTCATTTCCAAAGCTAATAACGAATATAGATGCTGGAGGCAGAATATGTGAAGGATGTCAAGAAGACACCTGTTATTGAGTTTGAGATACCCAAGAAGATCTTCATGAAGCAGGATGCTTCGTCTGAACTTCACGACCGTTTGTTGGTAAATCTCTGGGACTTCAGCTAGATAGAATTAAAGACTGTTCCCGGATGATTCCTAAACAAACAGCTGTGGCTATCGCGTATGCAAGATGATGCCCTTACATGAAATCAAACATGTTTACTTTCCTAGCGAACAATTCTCGGGTAGTAAAAGGGGGCGGGGTCAAAGACGTCGTACCTCAAAAGTATTTGTGTACGAAACATGATCACAGAGCCCCTAAGTCGTACTTGTACCCCAATGCAGTACCACTTCCCAAAATAAAATAAGCAACCCATTCGCGCCACGAAGATCCCATTCACATCTCACACGGCGCGTCGCAGTACTACTTATTCGGGGGAAAGCACGACGCTGCACCGCCTTCTACCTAGATCTAAGCCTCCACTCCGCGGCTCCAAGTCCCAGATTAGCAACCGCTACCAACTCAACGTAAAAAAGCCTGAACATCCAGATGCGACTGCTAAATACAAGCTTGCGCCGTTGCAAGGCAACTTTACGGATATCATAAGTCACGGCGAAACTACAAAGTAATATTGATTGCTTTTTCCGTTCTCTGCTTGCTTATTGCAACCTCAAAAAGGCTGTCTAACGAACACTCCACTCAACCCCTCGTTTTCACCAGCTCACATTTCCACGCGATCAAGACTTCTACCACGCGCCAAAATGCCTCTCCGAGATATCCTCAAGAAGAAAGAGAAGGTCGAGCAGCAGCGCGATGCGCCGTCTCCTGCTCCAGCTCCCAATCTCGAGACTCCTATCTTCACATTCATGCGCTCTGACACGCACACCCAAGAAATAATCAGCCCACCAACCTTCTCTTTACAAGACTCCTCCCCTCCACCGTCCTTCATTGATGGGCCATCCGAATCCAAGACCAGCAGACTCTTCAAAGGTCGCTCACGTAGCGCTTCCGTCAATTCGCAAGCTTCAGCCTCGTCCTCGAAATCGAAGAATGCGAATCCCAAACGCCTATCGCAGAGACTGCATCTGAGGAAGAGCGAACCAACTTCCGAGAGTGTGCCGAATGATCTGCCAGAGATCCAACTGCCTGAAGGAGAAGATGGAGAAGCGCGCGAGTCGCAGTGGGAGAAGCGGGCAACGATGTTGGCTAGGCAGAATGAGCAATCGAGGAGTAGACCTACTACGCCAGTAGGAGGCTCTACGACAGATCTAGGTTCTTTTCGGGACTTGAACATAAGTGGAGGGTCTAGGGAAAAGGCTGTGGTGTCGTCAAAACAGGCAGATGACAATATTCAGGAGGCCATCAGACTCCATGAGGCGAGCGAGTTGGAGACTTCTACAAAGATGTTTGGGCGGTTGGCGGATCTGAATGGGGAGAATAATGCTCTGAGTCAGGTCATGTACGGCCTTGCTTTGCGGTATGTTCAACTAGCTCTTTGTGTTCTTGGAGGGCTGTCTATTTGTCTTGCTATCCAGATCCGATCACTGAAGCGATTCTGATTTCCCATTCTTTAGGCACGGTTGGGGTTGTACTCCAGACCCAGCAGAAGCTGTCAAATATCTCTCGGCAGCTGCAGCTAATGCAGCATCCATTGAGGACCAGGCGCTACAGGCGGGCATGAAGAAAGGCGGCGCAGCCAAGGGGGAGCTGGTCCTCGCCATTTTTGAACTTGCAAATTGCTTCCGTCATGGATGGGGAGTTCAAGTTGACAAGTTCGCAGCTAAACAGGTGAGGCCGTCAAAGCATTGGATCGGGGAAGCCTACTCAAAGATTCAAACTGACTTTTTGGGGGCCAGTATTACGAGACTGCGGCAAATCTGGGCGACACTGGTGAGTGCATTCAAGCCTGATCTCAGTGAAACATGATCTAACGATACGGAACAGATGCAATGAACGAGGTCGCATGGTGCTACGTCGAAGGCTTTGGTTGCAAGAAAGACAAGGTACGCTTCAACTTGAATCTTCTCCTTATTTACTACCCGTTACCGAGCCTTCCGAATAGCATCATGGTCTCACAGCCATTAGGAGCATCAGCCTCGCAATTCTCCAGTGTGGCTTGCGTGTGCGTTGCATAAGGGCTTGCCCCTATGCTGACTGCATTTGGGCAGCAATGAGGCTTTCCTCACATGCCTCTCCCCACGCGCACCATGCACCATTCATCGACACGCAAGGCTAACTGGCTCTTTCCATCGTAGTTTGCAGCAGCACGATACTATAGGCTCGCGGAAGCCGGAGGCAGCAAGACTTTAGGCAATACCTGGTACGTCAAAGCGTGACTGTTTTCTCCACGCCCAAGAAATCAAACTCATCACTTTTCCTTTCCAATCTTTGTTCCTGAGTGGAGGGCTTGGGAAAAGAGAGTTCACATTATGGGAGAGCGACACTGTCATGCTGGGTCTGCATGTGCGTTGCCTGCATGTCGTAGCTGCAGCGCGGCGGCCCGGTGGCCATCCCGTGCAGCTCTTCGTTCCAGATGACTTCTGCGAAGCGACGCCGATAGGCTCAGCGGCCACGGCCTCCTCCTCGACCCAATACTCATAGCAACCTAAACTCTCCCAAACCCAAAATCCCCACCCATCTAGATCACACCTCAGCTCACTAAGCGGGCAACAAACAGGATCTGGAAGGAGAAGTACAACCCGGATTATACGGGGAAGAAGTGAGAAGTGAGACTTTTGTTTCCTTGCGAGCTCTGTTTTCCTAAGCGGGCGTGATGCGTTCGTGGGGTTAGGTTTTCACTTCCGGGATTTTACATGAGTCTGGGATGGTGTTCGTCGTTCGGCTGGTCTGAACTGAAATGGACTTGCTTGATGGCTGGATCTGGGAATTTACGATTGATCGATCGATGCTTTGATGGGAGCACAAGGCAAGGCGAAGCGGAGAAGGATTCGAGGGCTTGGACTTGGTAAGGCTGTATTCAGCCGCGTTACCCTCTCTCCTCTTCCTCATCTCTGCTCAGCTCAGCACAGAATAGTCCTGGCTCCGAACATATCCCTTGCGAGCGATGTATAACGAGAGAATGATATCCAATATGGCTGAGACACATTCGTATTCATTCCTTCACACGCACGTATTCATGTCTCGGTAGTTGACTCGATATAACTTGACTTTTCAGAGAGAAGAAGTGATCTCATCTGATCTGATCTTTGGACAAGACCCGATCGAGATCGAAACAGCTGCAGGTCACACACAGTGCAATAGATTAATCTGCCTGTCTATAGCATCAAAATCCAAGGCCTCATGTTCCTCAACGCCGATCCATCTCCCCTCATCTAATCTAGCATCTCTCCTCCCCTCGTTCTCAGCCTGTCAAACACACCTGTGTGTGATATACCACTTCCCCCTTCAGGGGCCACCACTGGTCCGACCTACTCTCTAGCCACCTCCTTAACCTAGATAGCTGAGCCCTGAGCCATGAGCACTGAGCACTGAAGCCTGATGCAAATTGAGCTGAATTGAGCTGACCAGACGAGACCAGACGAGACGAGCAAGATTCCGGCATGGAGAGAAGAGGAGGTGCGTCACGTGAGTGATGTGCTGGCAAGTTTCTCGCTTGTGAGGTAGGTATGTTTCTGTTCCTGGCTGGCTGGTGTGTGGGAGGGTGGTCGGCCCGCTTTTTTTTGGGGAGGGGGGTGATGATTTGTTGGCTTGTGAGGAGTTGGGGTGTTTGCTGGTTGGTGGGAGGAGGGAGACTGGTCTCTGGGGGACTGGGACTGGGACTGGGAGGAGTGGGACTGGGACTGGGAGTGGGGAGGAGCAGTTTCTTGGAAAGAGGGCAGCAGGATGGTAGCAGGGAGAGAGAGGGAAAACTGGGTTGTGCGGCAGCATGCGAGGGAGGTCTGGACTGTATCTAGATTGATTATACATGACTTGTAGGGCTTGAGTAGGTTTGCTCGCGTGTGTGTGTTGGTGTGGTCTGCTGTATAATGTCTTGCGAGTTCGTTCGATTTGGTGTGTGTGGGCCAGGCAGGTACAGTACATAGGTACTGTACATGCGGACATGCCTACGTAGGTAGGTGCTGGGCGCTGAGCTGGGCTGGGCTGGGCTGGCAGGCAGGTTGTTTTTAGCACCTTTGATACCAAGCTACATACGATGTTGGGTATGAGAGTGGAGAGGGAAGGGAGAAGTCAACTCACCGTCAGTCTGGATTGTGGGTCTACAAGTCACTTTAGAGCAATCAAGAATGTCAATGGAGGCGAGTTTTTTCAAATTGCGCTGTAGTAAACATTAAGTATTCTTCACCGTTGAAGTCTTCACATATCAAAGAATCAAAGTGAATCATGAACAGATGTGTGCTGAGGTATCCATCGTCTCAACGACGACAGAAAAATGTTGTAGTATTTTCATGCCCTTGCTGTGAGTGCAATATCTACTTTGCTTCGACCTCAACCCAACCATTACATCCCACCAGTAATCGTCCCCTAAATACAACCTCCGATCCAATCATCCCGTCCCATCGTAAATACACAGTTTCCACCGCTTGCCTGTGAGAGTAAATCGAAAGTCGTTTCATCATCAACAGCGATCCGCGCCGGATGGAATGGACAGAAGGAAAAGTAATGCAATCATTCGTTCGTTCGTGGTCATTACAACGTAGCCCCCTCCCTTCTTAACTTCCATTCGTTTCGTATCAGATGTAGGAAAATGTGCCGGTTGTGTTGCGGCGGTGTGGGTTTGGTTCGTGAGAATCGCGTTTTGATGTTTGTAGTAGTACGAAATGGATGGATGCAAGTGAAGAAAATTTGTTGAGCGTGTGTGCGCTGAGAGGTATCTTATTTGTTTGAGTGGGTCATGACGGTCGTGAGGGTCGTGATATTATGAATGCGGTGGATGAGTGAAGAGGATTGTGTGAGTGAGTGAGTGTGCTTGGTGAAGACGGGACGGTAAGGGCAAGGTGGTTGGTCAGGCAGGCCTTCGATACATCGATCGGTTCCAGGGAGGATTCGAAAATCTTGATGCCATTGCTCGTTCTCGTCCGCCAGTCCTCATATCCAGACTCAAAGAAAAGGAGAAGAGAATAGGAAAAACTAAGACTAAGATCCTAAAACTAAATAATGTTCCTCCAATTTCCAATCGAACGTGTATCTCCCCAAAATGCCTAAACTAGTTTGAAGTGAAGATTTTGTCAAAAAGGAAAAACAACAAAACATGTCCAATTTACATATGTCCAATCTTTCCGTGATTGGGTCCTTTGGGTTTGCTGCGAGCCGCTGATGTGTATATGCGTAAAGTGGGCTCGATCCATTTCTGCTGATCCGCGATCGCGTGAGCGATTAAGCAAATGAGCTTTCGTTTGGGGGATATGCCTATCCAAATTCCGATCCGATCCGGTTTCCCCGTTCCTCCGATCCCATCCCTATCCGAAAATCCAGAAATCCTATCCGTTCCGTCGCTGTGCCATGATGATGCAAATATGAGAGCAAACATAAATACGAGATGGAAAGCAACAAATCAAACGCTAAACGCTTCGCTGGACAAATGAAAATTGAAAAGGGTCGAATAAACTGCTGCGTGAGCAAACAGTGTCTTTACTGCTGTCGTTTGTGTGATATGCCGTGAAATCATAACCGTTGATCGTAGCGTGGGATATGCTCCCGAAGTGGAATGTATGTGTATCATGAAGTCATGAGAGCGATTCAGCCAACTGCAGTGGCACACTCTTCTGGACTCCTGTTCTGCGAATTGCAATCCGAGACCATCTTCGCAAAGTTGCGGACAACCTCACTAGGTACTTGGTCCCAAAGAAGTGACCTCGTGTAGACCTCCGCAGCGGACTTTTTGCTATTCAAACGCATGGCGGCAAGTGTCTCGCCGAGATTGCGTCGACCTTGGGACGTGGACTGTTGAGGGGCATTTTGTAGAAAGTCGTGGTTGGTGAGGTCGCCGTACTGAGCTGCCGAGAGGGAAAATAGCTGTTCGTTGTTTTGCTGTTCCGTTGGCTGAGCGAGACTATCGACGAGATCTCCGAGGGCTGACTGAGTAACGCCGACCATGTCATTGTGACCCATCGATGGGATAGAAGCCCAGGAGTTGCCAGATGGAAGAGGTGCCATGACCTCGGAGATGGAGGTAGCAGCGTTAGAAACACCGGCATCCTTGAAGATATCCTCAAGGAGAGTGGCAGAAGCAGCTTGAACATCGTCCGACATCTTAGGGATAGTCGGTGAAGAACCCTTAGAGGCGACGAAAGCACCAACAAGAAGTAGCATCAACAAGAGACCTTGAGCGGCGGGCTTCTCTGGCTCGCTGAGAAGAGAGTTCTCGGACTTCTTGATAGGGACTAGAGAGGTTTCAACCTTGACTTCTGGCTCAGGAGCAAAGTCGTTGAGGAAGGAGATGTTGTCCCAAGCACCATCCATAGTGAGACTATCGATGTCGGCATAATCGTTGGAGAAACCGTTGGCGGCGGGCATGGGGGCCATGGGAGCACTCTCCAATCGCTGGATATGTTCGGTGAGAACACTGACTTTCTTGCGAAGGTCACCGGTCTCGATGGTGTGATTCCGAACAATTTCTTCCTTCTCGAGCTGCATGCTCTCGATGTACTGTTGATATTGTTGCTCCTTTCGGGCCCAGTCATCCAAAGCAAGCTTCGCTTCGGCCAAATCTTCCTCAAGGTCATTGATGACAGCAGTGAAGTGTTTCTTCTCATCTTCAAGCCTCTCGGTATGTTGCTTCTTGCGTTGCCGAGAGTCGAGACTACAATCAGTTAGTGGGTGGGAATATTGACATGATAGGGCATAGACTTACGCTGCTTGTCGATTCCTCAGCAGTCGCTTTTGCTGCTTCAGCTCCTTGATCTCTTGCTCGTCAGTGGATTGCGAAATGAGGTTATCGATGTTGTTCAGATTTCGCTCGGCGGGGATATCAAATCGCGCATTCTTCTTTCGGATCCCATCACCCCTCCTCGACATGTCAGGATGCGATCGAAGAGTAGGGCTATGCGGCCTCATTCTCTTGGGCATAGATCGATGTTCCATAGCGTCCGACACAGACCATTCCTTTTGCGGCGAGGCTGGGATCGATCCATTGCTGGTGTTTCCTGACGAGAAAATTGGGAGTTGCTGATTTCCGGCATTGGTGAAGGGAGTTTGCATCGGTCTTTGGAATACTGGGACCTCGAACTCCGAAGGGAGTCCATCGTGCCCTTGCATTGGAGTGCTCATGCCCGATCCATTGCCCATCGACCATCCGTGACCTTGGTGCCCGTACGTTGATTGCGATTCGACACCGCGCATGAAGGGGTTATTGTTCTGCTCAACAAAGGGATTGTTCGAGGCCATGGGTTGCTGCTGCATGTC
This sequence comes from Helotiales sp. F229, assembly GCA_002554605.1. NCBI lineage: Eukaryota > Fungi > Ascomycota > Leotiomycetes > Helotiales > Helotiales sp. F229. Next base: position 681,195 of record MXAW01000017.1, read on the forward strand.
GACATGTTGCCATTCATCGGCCTTCGGTGAGAACAATGCTGAGGAGACTGCAAAGGAATCCCGCCGGCTGCCGTTCATGGGTGGGGACATCTCAAGTCCTGAGTCTAATGCGTTCTGGTCGAGAATGTTCTCGTCCAAGATGCTTCCCTCCTCATCCTCAAAGTAATTCTGCGTGTGTGTATCGACCGTCAGCGACGATGGTCTGTAGAAGTTGTGCATCTGAAAGGCTGCCATTGTGAATGTTGTGTGTTGTGTTGTGTTGTGTTGTGGTGTGGTGGGAGAAGCGAGGCTCGGACGGTTGGGGATTTTGGTGTGGCGGTGAAGCGTTGAAAATAGCTGGGCAATCACGGATGATCACGATGGCTGGGAGATAACAATCGTGGAGATGAGCAACGAGTGAGTAATAGTAGGTGATGAAGAATCTCTGATGGCAATCAAGAGATTCGAGTCGTTCGTTCGTTTCGTTCGTTCGTGTAATGGCAAAGAGCTTCAGTCTGCGGATAAAGCAGAAGCTGAAGACAAACTGGGTGAGCTGTATGAAGTACCGTTTGACAGGTAGGGTAGGAATCGAAAGCTTCGATAGCGAACGGGCCCGCTGCCTCTTTATCCCATCTGGGTGATGTGAGCGTGAGCGATGTGAGCCATTTGGTGGGCTGCTATGGATGGCTTTCCGCTGTGGCAGCGGGTGCTTCTACTGCTTCTCCTCGTCCCACCCGAAGGAGTCAAGTGAGTGGAGCATGCTCGTCCCATGCCCCCGTCTGGCTGGGCCTCCCATGCGCCATGCATCGACTCGACCAGGGAGCATGAGAGACAGGACAGGGCAGGACAGACAAGGGAGAGACGGGGAAAAAGCAAGGCGACGGCTGCGGGTGGAAGCGATACCGTAGGTGGGGGGGAAGAGGAGAGGAGGAGACGAGAGGAGTGGAGAGGAGAGGAGAGAAGAGGAGAGGAGATAGTACGATTCTGGGTTGGGCGAAGGGTGACCTTAGAGAAAGAGCCCAAGGGAGGAAGGGTATGTTTAGAGAGTAGCCCAAGAGGGCAATTCTTAGACCATAGAGTGGCTCAACATTGAGCTTCGTGACTCTATGGATGGGAGAAGTGAAGCTTTAGCCCCAGGCAGGTCAGGAGAGGTCGATGATGTGACACTCTCAACCAACTTCTATGTAAGAACCCAAAAGTCTAACTGGACCGATTGAAAGCCCCGCGATCTCATTCATCCGATGTGCTCATGTAATGCGTCCCAAGCAGGTAGGACAATGAGGTTCACTTTCACTACTGGTAGGAAATGACCACAGAAGTACCGATATGTTCGAAGATAGGGCTCGGCGCGGTAAATGATACTGAGTGATAATTCGAGTAGATTACAGGATATTCTACCCGACGATCGCCCGATTCCTGGAATAGAATCGGACAAGTAAGGTAGGAATAGGAATAGGAATCAAGTCTTACGACTTCTTACCCGTCAGAAGCCCAGAAGAAGAATCTAACTCTTCTCATCAGACGTCGGATTACAATTGGGACATTTTCCCTCCACTCCGGCGCTTGAAGCGACTGCGAATAGTCTCACTTCCAGTAGGGAGCGACCCGGCGTCCGCGGACTGAGTGAACACAGGCAGGTCTCATCAGTGGCTTTACCTTCACCTACTTTACTGACCCAGTGAGGCAATCACTCCCCATCCCATCACAGCCATCCACTCGCTGACAGGCGCTCTCCAAAACTGCCTCTCTTCTTGTCTCCTGAGTCCGGAGTCCCTCTTCTCAGATCTTCTCAGATCCCCCCCGTGCCCATTATCAGGTTGGGCAGCGATGGAGTCTGTCCTCGCTCTCTCAGTCGCTGACCTCGCCCATCTGGATCCCCCTCTCTCATGCTAGTCGCAGCCCTCTGCACCGATAGGCCACGGCTATCCTCTTGCATGACAAGGGCCAGAATATTACGAACTATAGCCAAGCCGAAGTTTGTGTTCCGCAACAGAAAACGCTCTCTCTGGCCACGCGCACGCGCTCATTGGCGATGTCGCGACTCTCGTGCTCTCTTACTCCGAATTTACAAGTATCGTCCACTCCCGCCAGAGACAGCGATTGTTTGGGACTGCTGGTTGGCTACAAGCAGCTAGGAACTCGCAACTGGAAGCGAACGCCAATGAGGTGAAACCATTGTTTTGTTCGCCTTGGGGAAGACAAGCCGAGAGTGGTCAGGTCTCCGTCCCTTTGTGCCTATTCTTCCGGCTGGCCATTTGTTGTTGGGCGTGGGAGGCAGGCCAGAGACAAAGAGGCCGCTCAGGGTTGTCCATCACGCGTCAGGTCTGATGTTTTACAATGACTGAGTGGGAGAGGATTCAGCGTTGAGCAGACTGGGTATATGTCTGAGGTTATGATTTCTTTTCCATCTCTTCCGCCTTGGGCAGGAAGGAATCTTACGATCGGGCTTGGGGTAAATGATTCCCTATCAATCCTCATCTCTGCAAATGCCGTCATGTCACGCTGCCGCCGGGGCTCACCAGCCCCCCCAATAAATAGCTTTGAAATCTTCAGAGGCTGCTGCTGCTTCACCCTCTCATCGCACTGCATCCGCACTGTGCTGCAACCTCATGGCCGCAGAAACGGTCGCGCCGGAAGCCTCATATGATAGGTGACCGACCGAGGTCAGGACGGGGGCATCTGGAGGATATGGCTACCCAAACAATAAACAGTCGTGCCCAACGGTCAGGGCAACACAACGATTCGATCACGACGAGCGAGCCTTCTTCAGTCGATACGATACGGATCAGTTCCAGCGGCTCCCCTTTTCTTCGTTAAAGCCCTTACTGTATCACCTGAGTATCAACCTATCGCAGTATCGCGCCCTCTGATAGCGATACCCTCCCCTCTCTGATACCTTTTCGTCTCGTTCGTCTCCCAAGTCCTGGATGCCGGGCTGACGGCGGGAGAATGGCAGCCATGCCAACCCAATCCCAGTCCCAGTCCCAGTCCTCTCCAGACCAGGGCAACCCATGCTGATGACCTTAATCGGACGAGATAACGATAGATGCGACCGGGAGATCCTCACTGCCTGAGATCATACCAGGCATCTTAATTGTCCGCAACTCCCGTTTTCTCCTAAACCCCCTCTGTATCATTTCCGAAGTGGTGTGCGCATGAGGCATCGCAGATCAGGATTGCGGGTATGACGGCATACTTACTCTGATTTACTTCCAGATACATACATTTGCCGAGAACCCATCGATCTGAAGTTTGAACAACAGCAACTGCGATGATCCAGGGATTTCAGAAATCCAGACAGGGGGCCTGCCGAGGCCTTCTCCTTCTAGAACCTCGCGGTAGTAAACAAAGCAGAGCGGTGAACCTTGCCTTCGACTCACAGTGGGTACGCGACAGCAATTTTTCCGCGACGCAGGTCTTGAGTGGCTGGTGACATCAACAACAAGCTCTGGTCTAAACAACAATGCCCTTTCTCTCCATCATCATCTTCCTCAAACGCGCGTAGTGGATTGTAAGCATCCTTTGCGTCGCGGAGTGACAGGAGGAGCATCAATCGGCTGTCTTCCGGAGGATCTGGCGAGCGACAGGAGGAACTACACCGCCAGAGCTATTCTGGGCTTGAAAGACACATTCGATATGTCCAGATCCGCAAACAAACAAGCTGAGGAACAATCCAATTGTTGGTCTGGGTGAGACACGAAAGTCTCGTGTCTCGCTTGATTTTCCTCGTATCACACAAGCCAGGCCAATATCGCGACCAGTCTCGCAAAGCCCATCACAACAATCCAGCGACCATTGTTTTCCGGCCTTTCTCGTGACCTACTTTCTCTCCACACTGTCATATTTCTATCTCCTGTCCTACCGCGCATCGCACAAATCTCGATGCAACTGCAGGCGCGCCGCATTGCACACGCGAGCCTACTGCACCCTACCCGCCCGGAAAGCTGCAGAGTGCAGCAGTCACTCTACCTCACACAATCCACGGCTATTCCTACATTTCAATGCCGATGTGTACAACCAGCCATGCTCTCACCACGGGAAATCAATCTGTCGTGCTTGTATACTGTAACAACGTTAGCAGAGATAACGCCGTTCTTGCGTTCTGCTCTCGTATAAACTTTCCGTTGCGCTTCGATGTTCGTTCGGAGCGGTGAGCGAAGAACAAGGAACCCCCCCTTTCAGCCTTCCATTATGCGACGCCTGATATGCGATGTTTGGCGCTATTCAGGATTGCGACGGTGACGACATAGTTCTCTTGACCTCCAGATTGATTGGTTCTCCACTCGCAGCGCTGAAGTTTTCTTCCAGCCACTTTTTCTTTTCTCGTGGTGTTTTTGCATTTTGGCTGTTGTGGGTTGCGCGGTCTTGTGTGTGTTTTGAGTGAAGCGAGCGAGGGTCGGACATGGGGATGGTTGTTGACAAGGACATCAGCCCTAATCGTCGGCAGGGAAATAAGCCCTTCTTTCATATTGATCTCAGGAGATCACAAATCCACTGGCTTGAGATTCCTATCTTCCGATCATCGTCATTGATACCGAAGATCGAACTTTTTCCATGGCCTTTGCCCGAGGATAGAGAGCAAGCTTGGGCTTCAAAAGTTAATGCCGCATCCGTTTTCCGATGTTCCATCTCCCATCGCGCCCTTCTTTCATGCTTCCATAAGTGCCGGTGCCCTCTTCCATGCCAGATCTAGGAACCTTAGATGCCGTTTCCAAGAGGAAGTCCATGAGGCATGATCTCCTAGATACGCGCAGCCAAGAAATATTCATTGAAAGCAATCTCCCCAAATCTTCTTCAACAAATTCTAGATGTTCGATCACGCTACCAGCGCATGAAGTTTCATAGTTACGTTCTTCCATCAACGTTCGAAGTTCGTTCCAACCCCCACCATTCCAACCATCCCCACCTGATCCCCAAGGAAAACCCAGCTTGACGGACTTGGGCCATCCCTCCATCTCAGACCCTTTTACACCAGTCCCTATACATCCTTTCAAACTCCCAACCATCCAAAGTTGCTGTCATCCGAACTTTTCTTCTTCCCCATGATCGGGGGAACCTAGCCTCACATGGCTTGGGTATCCCTCATTGTTTACTTATCTCTCGACAGCCGAACTTCATCTTGAAGCTCCGAGATCTCACATTCGGTTTTGACTTTCAAACTAGGGATATCCACTTCCCAGTTTCTGGAGTTTTTGGAGTCCTTGTGAGGGGGATTTGGTAGAAAGTTTATCCTGCTGCCTGCCTGTGACGGAGAGAGTACGTCTCCTCTCTTGTCTGATCCTCTCGCGATTTCCAGTTGCCGAACGAACTTCCCCACCATTCGTTCTAGACTTCTAGATCATATATCGTACTTGGAAGGAAACACAGCTGAGATCTGGATCGGGACATTTTATGCCGATCGTGGGATCTGGACGTTGGACGTGTATTTCTCGTGCGGAATGGCATCGAGATCTCGGACCTGAGGACGGAATAAAGCATGAAAAGAAAAGGCGATTGATTAGATAGTACAGAGATTGAGACGATATGAAGAAATCCCCAATGACGAAGTGCAAACCGCAATCGCATCACCTCCCCATGCTCAATCGCGGATTTACGCAGCAAGACAACGCGACAACTCTGTTATCGGCCCCGTTTTCATACCAACAGACATAATACGTCAGATGGAAATACTTACTGAATCACCAAAAAAAAAAAAAAAAAAAATTTCCGACTTTCAGTTCAGAGGTGAGCCTCCCCTTTGACCCTCCTCGAAAAGCCCCAAGAAGATACCGCTCATCCGCACGTCAGAAATCCGCAAATCCGGATCTGTTCAGTGTCCACCCACGTACCATACAACGCCTCATATACCTCTCTGTCCCGATTATCCTCGCTCCCCCATCCACAAACCCATCATAAAATCCCAGAGCTGACCTGAGACGGCGCCACAAACCCGTATGAAATAGTATAAGCCGCATGCAGGATCGCTGCACGTCGTGACAGAAATAGAAAATGTAGGTATTGACCCCAAGTAAGGAAATGTACTGTAGGGCAACTGAAACATGTTACTCTACACTTGTAGATGAGGAAGGGTGATGTGAGATCCTACGAGGGTGGAGAAGAGAATGGTGGATTGAGCGACAGAATTGATTTGATGCAAGGGGAACGAACCATGGGCGATTGTGGCTGTCGGAAAGTCCTTACGGTACTGATGATCATGATCATGATAGCTGAAAGACTGCTGCGAGATGCGACAGAATCCGAGCGCTGCGCATAGGACCGGACTGTCCAGGTAGTTCTGGAGACATGGATAGCGAAGAAGAAACCTCAAGAGACATACAAGATAATCAATCACGTGGATTCGCACGACGTCGCTCGCGTGTTTAAGTCGCGTCCCTCGTCCAATACCCTCCAAATTCAATATCCTTCCTCCAGAATCAACATTGAATTCCTTCAAACCAGTTTCTTTCTCATTCGCAAAGATGCCAACTTGTTACCTCGTCCAACGTACCAACTACGAACACCACACCGACGATACCGGTCGATAAGAAACAGTTGGCTGCTTAACGACCGTCAAAGAAGCCGCGAAATGCGCAGAGATGAAAGCATAGCGACTCTATAACCATGGCGAGCCAGAAATTACATTTGAGCTAGAGGAATCTGGTGAATGTGCTATTTATGCGGCATGGGTAGTGCTTAATGAGAACTCTCCCGGAGATTAGAGAGTTGAGCTGGTGGTTGTGGAGATGGTGGTGCGGAGAGGTATTTGAAGGAAGTGGATGATGAGGCTTGGTCGGACGAGGAAGAAAGTGGTGAGGATGAGGGTGAGGAGCAGGACGAGGATGAAGATGATGACGATGAGATTGAAACAGTTGAAGTGAAATCTGTTGGTTCCAATCAGAGAAGAGGTTGGGATGGATCGAGTCTCCCGGCGGCGAAGAAGCAGAAGTGAGCTATGAAAACCTGGGAAGAGGTTGATTGCTAGTCGGAAGTTTCTTAAACGAGTGTTGTTTTTGGTGTAAAGCCTTATCATGTATGAAAGTTGGTGTGTGTTGTTTCCTTGAACAATTAAAAGTACCCTCGAATCCTTGACTCCTCAACTCGACATCTCGGAATGCTGAGAATTGGCTCCAAGAAGATTGTTCCAGTCTGGTAGAGAGCAGAGGTTGAAGTGTGATGTAGCGTTGTGATTCTGAAATTGACAGACGCGGACGGCAGGACTCCAAGTCCAAGTGCAAAGTATCGTGGAGAACCAAGAATTTTGAAAAGGACTGCGTGAGCGACATCCGAATTTTCCGACTTCTATGGGGTTGTCTTTGGCACCCAGAAAGGGACTACTTCCACGAAAGTGATTTTCGGAACCAACCGGTTCAATACATCGACCAGAGACCAGTCATTACCCGAAAGTATCCTCACTGTTCTTTGTGAGCTATGGATGTCATATTAGCATAAAAGCCTTCACACAACACCTCGTGAGTGACCTACGTTCAAGTAAGTTTCTACTCGTCCCTCCCGCCAGTCGACTCCGCTTTTCCTTTCAGCTTTTGAATTTGTTTTCTACCACCAAAGCTATACCCACACAAGGATCCATCCTTGCGAGCTTTCTCTTATTCCCTTCACTTTGACGGTATTTGAATTTCCAAAAATTGTCAGCTACTTTTACTCCTTGACATTTGACGAAGGTGACCTTCTTGCATCAACTGGTACGTCTACTATGAGAAATTCCGATACACCGTTGAATTGCCTGTTGATCCTAGGACTATCAGTATCGTGTAATTTAATCAGTTCCCAGGTTCAAGTCACAGCACCAGGTCTGCTTTGACTACGGATTAGGTACAGATCATTTTTCGGCAGTTTGGGGAAGAGTAGGAATTACGAGTCGATGGCCTGCTGTGTTTCCTCTATTGCTGAGCACATTGGAGTCTGGTCAATGCCTGCCTGGAGACGAGCATTCTTCATCCTGGCGAACTGTGACGATGGTGGACTGGAGGGTGGCAATCAGATCGGGAGATTCTTGGTCTCTGGACTGTCCATTATGTTTGATAATGTGCACAAAATATCGAGGGGAGTGCAAAAAGGTTGAAGTGAAGAGAAAGTCAAGAGGAAGTGAAGAGAAAGGTGGAAGTAACCCTTTCGCTTCGTCGAGCTGGACGAGCAGAGAATATCATGCCAGCGAGGTACAACTTCAGGAATGACAGAACAGTAGACCCCACTTAGGGAGAATTTAGACCATTAGAACACGATCACAAAGGCCATGGGAATTTCTGAGATATTTTTTCATTTTTCATGCTGCGTGCTCGCTTTTTCTTTCTATTTTATACATTAATAATAGCAATTAGAGCCTTCGCTCCTAGCAATGGACTCTTGTCCGGGTATATCGCATCCTCCACGCCAAACCAATTTCTTCAGTCCAACAAAAGCACCTCTACAGAGAGGGCTGGAAACCAAGGAAGGGAAGGGGAGGCAGTACCTGCTAGCATGAACTAGAAGGTACATAGCTGCCTGGTAGGTAGCCCATCAGGCGATGGAGACAAAATCCTGTTGCTTGGGAATGTCTTCGTCGATCTCTCCATCCTCATCACCGAGGAACTCGAGTCCGTCAGAGTCGATGTCGCTTCCTATTCCCTCTTCATCACTAGAGACATCTTGGATCATGTAGTCTAACGGTTGTTTGGTCGGATTGGTGTTGCTACGCATAACACTAGCCTTGTGTTTGTGAAGCAGTTTACATCCCTCGGTGGTGCATGTACCTGTATTGCTGAAGTCAGGGCACTCGTTGACATGTCTGTCTGTGCAGCTTGCACCTTTCTCGCAGTAGCCATAGATGCCGAAAGATCGACAGACGAGCGCAGATGGTGACACTTTGACATGGGTGTAGCGACAGTCGTCTTTGGAACAGTTTCCTTTGGCGAAGTGCAGGCAGATGGGAGTTCTCTCGGGGGTTAGTTCATGTGAAAGATCACAGAAATCGCCACTTGGACACGACCCCTTGTGAAGGAAATCTCTGCATACTGCGACCTTTGAAGGATCATGAACGAATGGGCAATCTGCTGTGGAGCACGAACCTAAATGAGAAGTGTTAGCTGAGACTCAGGTCGCTCCTCCTTATTGGGAGCGTTGTGAAGACTCTGAAGAATAAGAGAATAAGGGAATACCCGTAATCGTAAACGCCTTGCATGGCTTGGAAGTTTTCTTCGCTTTCCTGGTGTTGTCAGTGTTAGCGCTGCCAAAAAGTTTAGTTGGTGGTCCTGGACTGGAAGCTTCCATACCCGTTGATTTTGATTGAAGTATCGCGGTACATATTGCCATTTTTGCTCCGGAAAAACTTGATTCCTGAGACCACTCCCATCTTGGGGGTGGTACCTATAGATTGTAAGCAAGACTCACTCGCCGTGATCATGTTGTGTATCCGCTATTGGGCGAACGTTTTCTTACCAGCGAGTCTCTGGAGCTTCTTGCCATCATTGCAAACACGAAACAAGCCTCCACCTACGGTTACCTGGGTGATCTTCGCAAGTCTGGCCCGTTCTTGTTGGTCCCTTCTTTTCAACTTTTGTAGTCTTTGTAGTCTCAGCCCCTCCATTTGCTTGACTCTCTGAGCAGTCTCCTTCTCGAATACGGTGGAATTGACAATTTGGCGATGGCCACGTTCAGTCTTGGATACCCAAGCTGCAGTGTCGCCGGTCGCAGAGGAACGAGTGTTCTCGTTGGTCGACACAGTAGCGGGAGTGCTTGCATTCAATACGAGGCTTTTATTTCGATGTAGATGGGTTTGTCTTCCGCCTCTGAAGTAGCCTCTGGGTCCTCGTGAACCTCTGTAGCTGGCGCGACCGCCTCTCCATCCTGTGCTTGATTGTGGATATCCTTCAAGTCGATCAGTATTGTGTTTGGTCGATAGCGTATGCAGTTGTGTACCTCCATATCCTTGCTGGGTCTGATCCTGCTGTCCTGATATCTGGCCATTCCTGTGTCTATTGATCTGGCCTTGGGCAAAGGTCAGTTGTATGCATGGCAAACGGCGCTCGTGGGAACTTACCAGCAACCTGGCTGATCTGGTTGAGGAGGGCTTCTTCATTCTCTGAGGCCATGATGATCTTTCTCTGTGTTAGCTAAATTATGTAGTTGTCCTGTGTGTCAAAAGCAGTGATGTTCAGAACTTTTGGTGAGTTCAACGTTGGGTCGCAGTTGTGAATGGGAGGAATCATTTGATCGCGCGCGCACATCTCCAAATTGTGGCAAGCCATGTGCCTTCCCTTTATAGGCTAACGATGTTTAGACTAGCGCCTGTACTGCCCGCCCGCAATGACATCCTTGTCCCATGAGGCTAAATCGCATGCATTCCAAAGCCTTGGAAGCTTGCTCACCTTGCCGTACCTCCCTCTATCCAATTGCTTCAACCAACAAATAACAAAGAACTGTCTCCATACTACAACCAGCTTTCACGCAGCTTCTGTATGGAGGAGGTTCGATAGTACAACAACTTTTGCGACCATGGAGGACATAAAGGTTAAGCCCGATCCAGAGGGGCCTGGCTCTCCATCAGGCTTCAGCGAGGAGGATATCTACGAAGATGCCGGCGACCTCGAGTTCAACCCATCCAACGAGTTCCAGAAGCTCTACCTTACACGCGTACCAAAATATATCTGGGAAGCATGGTCCAAACTCGACGACGACGCTGAGATCTCTCTTGGGACTATCAGGCAATCGGTGGACGCTGATGGAAAGGTACGTCTCTCATTGTAGGAGGCCGACTTGATGCTAATTCGACGCAGACGCGCCTCCAGATGCTTCTTACTAAAGATCTTGCTGAGCACCAAACCATCCCCAAAGAATACGATCTAGACATCACCGATGAGAGGGTTAAGAATACCTTTGTCTTCACAGAGAAAGACCTGCCAGGATTCAAATCGAGATCCAGAGCGAAGTTCAACCTTGCCAGCGCCAATATGCCCTCCAGACTTACACGACCAAAGAACGACAAGCCATTCTCTAAGCAACCATACGATCCCAATAAGCGATTCCAACCATACTTCAGAAAGGCGATTCCAAGTTAGTAAGATTGGCACCTTTGGGGGACTAAGGGCTAATACACTTATAGAACGGACAACCCTTGCTGGTAGAGTCATACATGAGATGAACTGCATTGCCGTCGATAATGAAGAGTCGCAACATCTTCTGGCTGTCCGAACCCTCGAAGCTATGCGCCCCAAACTCCACACCAAGTTCGTGACCGATGATTTGGCTACTCTAGGTCCTGGTTTCATCCAGCCTGGTACAATCCATGCCCAGAATTCGTTCAACGACTTCATCGTATGTTTCTCCACCTCTTTCATTTTCTTGCTAACATTTCGCAGAAAACCAAGAACCCAGCTACCAAGGATCGTCCACAGCTTACAAAGACTGCTCGTATGCCACAGAACGAGCTTCTGGACCGCATTTTCGATTGTTTCCGAAAGTACAATTACTGGTCCATGAAGGCTCTCCGTGCCGAGCTTCAGCAACCCGAGGCTTACCTTCGAGAAACATTGGAGAAGATTGCCGTACTCGCAAAGAGTGGAAGATTTGCTACTCAGTGGTCATTGAAGCCTGAAAACCAAATCGCCAATTATGAACGTCTTGGGGATGGAGTGGCGCCGACGGCAGAAGGTCCAGGTGGCGACGACAGTGATATGGCAGACGAGGAAGATGGTGAAGATGATGAAGACGTTAAATTCGAGGATGTTTGATACTAGGAATGCAATTGCATGGACGGCGTTGGGGAGGACTTACGGACGGGCACGGTTGACTAATGCATTTGGCGGTGTTTTGCTACACCTGGAGGAAATACATTGGTCCTTTGAATGGGAATTTGGACCAATCGACCTGTTACTGGCTTTGCGATAGAACGCATACATAGTCTTCAAATTAAAAGCCTTGAAACTTCCTAATCCACATGGCTGATGACCTCGAAATCCGAGTGGGTTCTTAACTCTGCCAGAAATTTTCTAAGTATGGAGTGGTGAGCTCTACTTTCACCATGACTTGCTACCCTAGCTTTAAAAGTACCGAAACATATCTAGAAATCAATTCTATGGAAAGTAAACAAACCGCTTGCTGCATGGACCCCTGTAGTTAGCGAACACACTAGCGCTTCAGCCTAACCGGAGCTCAAGCTCTCCCCGCCATCCAAATATCTTCAGCCTCATCAACACCTGGAAACTCACAAATCTCTCTACCACATTTGAAATCGCCTATTTTCGACCGACGTGGATACGACCTCACCATGGTATCTGCCAAACTCACCAGTGCTCTAAGCACTATTCCCGACACCGAAGATCAACAACAAGGCTACGAGGCTCTCCTAAAAGATGTTCTATTCACATCCTCACCCACCGATCTCCCCAAAGACCTCATGGCAATCCTCGACGCCATCTTCGAAAGCTCTCTCGGCATAGTAGCCACCCGATCCCTCACCCTCTATTTCGTGAACACCCTCAAAGATGTCAAGAGCAACGAAGCCAAGATCGAAGTTGGTGAACACGCTCTCTCCGTCTTCTCATCCCAAGCCTCCTCTTTCGAAGAACAAAATGCCCAGGTCCGCGAGACCATGGCATCCGCCTACGAAGCGGATGAGGATTTCCTCGCAGCTGCTAAGATCCTCGCTGGTATCCCGCTCGAGAGCTCCCAGCGAAAGGTCACAAACGAAGACAAAGTCAGGTTCTGGATTCGCATTACGAGAAACTACTTGGAAGTCGATGATACTACATTGGCGGAGCAGTACTTGAATAAGGCGAAGAATTTGATCTATACGGTCTCTGATCGTGATATGAACTTGCATTTCAGTCTCTGCCAGGCGCGAATCCAGGATGCGAGACGGAATTTCCTGGCTGCTGCACAGGGTTATCAGGATATCAGTTTCATGACGGTTATTGCCGAGGAGGAGAGACTGCATACGTTGAGCATGGCTATCAAATGTGCTGTTCTTGCGCCTGCTGGTCCAGCCAGAAGTCGTGCTCTGGGACGGCTGTATAAGGATGAGCGAACAAGCACGTTGGAGGAGTACAGTATTCTGGAGAAGATGTTCCTGGATCGCCTGTTATCACCGGGTGAGGTAGCCAAGTTTGCGGAGGGTCTTGCTCCACATCAACTGGCGAAGACTTCTGATGGCAGTACGGTTCTGGCAAAGGCCGTGGTTGAACATAATTTGAGAGGTGCTTCGAGGCTGTATAGCAATATTGGCTTTGATGCATTGGGACTACTGCTTGGTTTGGATGGAGACAAGGCGGAGGAGACAACTGCCAGGATGATTGAGCAAGGCCGTTTAGTCGGTCGGATTGATCAGATTGAGCGGTTCATCTGGTTTGAGGGTGGTGAGGCGACTGGTGAAAAGGGCAGCGGTCGATCAGAAGGTATCGTCGGACGGGAACTGAAGCGATGGGATTCGAATGTTCAGGGGCTAGCTGAGGAGGTTGAGAAGGTCACTTCGGAGCTTCAGTTGGTGTATCCCGTTAGTACCTCACCCCTCTGAACCGAGCAATGCTGACATTATCCAGGACTTCGTTGCGAAGAACTTGAAGGTATGAGGAAATTTGGGAATATGAGACACGACTGGCGTTTAGAGGACTTGCATGGAAATGGGAGCGTTTACTGGCATAAATGATGGCGTTATGAAGAAAATGAGACCAGGAGAATGAGAACAAATAGAGCACACACTTCACATAAACCTCTTCTGGCTCCTACCGAGTGCTCAGCTCTCAGGCAACCTTGGGAGTGGGAGTCACGAAGTTGATTATTGGCATTCAAGCTTTAAACTGAGAAAAGAAAGTCTGCATAAATCGCTGCTTGCCCACCCTTCATCAAAGCTCAACCTGCCCCTCCACCCCACCCCCTCTCCCCATCTCCATCTCCCTCCCTGGTGCCACAATCCTCTCCTTTCCCCCATATCTCCTCTTCCTCAACTCCTCCCTTACCAACCCCACCTTCGGACTCTCACTCTCCTGCTTCTCCAACTCCACAATCCGATCCGCCAGCAATTTCCCGATAAGATCATACCCTTTGACTGTAAAATGCAGAGTATCGTCCCAGATCTCCTTGCGCTGTTCCTCGGACATGCCCCAGTATGGGACGGCTTTGTGGAGATCGAATGTATAGCTGTGGGATATCAGCATCAGTATTTACTCGTTCAATCATATTTCCCATTTCCTATCTCTCATCTCACACTTCAAACTTCAAACCTCACGTCTCCAAGCAAAACTCAACGACAACAGAAAACACTTACTAATTCTCAGCCCTATGGTCCAAAATCCTCTGATTCAAATCAGCTCTTCGTTCAGGAACGACGGGCATACATGCTCCGCATCCAGTGACGGTCAAGGCGAGCACTTTCGTGTTGTTGGAGAGCGGCATGGCCCAGACTCTTTCGAGGGCGGGGAAGATGTCTGAGGGGAGGCGGTTCTGGTTGAGGTCGTTTGTTCCGCCGAGAATGATGGCCCAGTCGTAGGGGTTCTTGGGGTGAACTTCTGAATCTGTGGTCGGTTAATAAGAGGGTGGTGTGGCGAGGGTGGTGAAGAAGGTCATGAAGTTGTAGGAACGGACATTAGGATTGGAAGAGAAATATAGTTTAAGTATGAAATGACGAGGAAATTCATATGTAGGAAGTAATATGAAATCAGTTAAGAACTTACATAGCGTATCCATCCTGGGGAAGAATACCCCAGGGGGACTAACAGCTTGATCACCACCCAAGCCCTGAATATCGGTGGTTATATCCAATGAGGGCAAGGACTTCTCCAGAGAAGCCTTTAATGAGATCCCATACGGATGGAATAAATTTCCACCTTGAGTATGTCCAGCTGTGAGACTGTCTCCGAAGCAGAGGACTCGGAGGGAGTTGGTGAGGAGCATCTTTGATGTGATGTCGATTAGTCGATTGCTCCGGATTCAGCCTTTTGGATGTGAGGAGACAGACAGAGGACTGTGGCCAACAGAACAAATTGTATTATTTTGATGAAGAATGTAACACGTTGTTAAGTCTCATTTTCTTTTGAACAATACAAGGCATTTGTTCCATAGTGGATGGAATCCATCCCAACTGATCATGAGACATGCTCGATGTATCAGCCTCATTCGTGGCGGAGAAGTGCAGGGGTGTGGTTCTCCCGTTGCCATCGTAGCAACGGGGTCAAAATAGCCTCCATCCCGGGAAAACCACCTCTCACCCACGCGATATTTCCCACTCACGACGTGCAAAATAACTAATTGCTTCTCAACCCTCTTGCTCAAGCATGGACTTACTAGACTCGACGCGGTAAACAGCAACATTCGCCATCATCGCCAACTAATCTTAATTAACAAACAATCAACAAGCAGCAAACCCCGATTGACCGAACACGAATAATATTATGGCCATGGCTTCACCAACGCCCATGGGATCCTCCCATTTTGCATCGCTCAGACGCCCAGCCTCGAGACAGAACTTCAAACAGCCGATCTCCAGACCGCAGTTGACTCGTAGTGATCCCCTGCCGGCAGAGAGAGAGACGCATGCGCGCACGTATTCACTGGACAGCTCCGACGAGGATATCCCGTTGCCAGTGATGAGGATGTCGGCACTGACAAACGCCTTGCTCAATGATCCTGCGCCTTTGTTCGAGACATCCCTTCCGCAGACGGCGAAAACGACTCCAGAGTCGACGGATATCGATAATGGAGGGTTTCAATTCAAGGCTGGAGGTACGGGCGTGAGTGCTGAGAAGAAGCTGTCGCCGCCAGGAAGTAGAATTCACAGTCCATATCCACGGAGGATTGTTCGATTGAGTGGCACGCCATCGACTTTACGGAGGACTTCATCGCTATCTACGGTACAGAAGCGGGCCGAGCAGCCTGTCGAGAAAATTGAGAGTCCTCTGGACTTGAGCACCCCAGCGCAAGCTCCTCGAACGGTTCGGCTACCTATCTCATCTTCTGGCAATCACGGACTGTCGCTCGGTTCCTCGGGGAGACATTCACATAGGACGGACTCCGCATCGAGGGATGATGCGGGTCCAGAGTCGCAGGAATACCCAACAACTGTTGCGCGGTCACATCTTGCGACAAGCCAGGGCAGCGTATCGAGATATCAACCTTCAACGATTGGGAGGGCAAAGTACGGAGAAGAGAGCTCTATGCGAGTTAAAAGAGTTGGAAAGGTCGCCGGGACATTCTTGAGTGGACCAGCTCGAAGAGGGAGAAGACGTATGGACGACGAGGAACGAAGTCCAGTTGATGAGCGTGACAATGCATTGGATTCTGCACCATCGAGTCAAGAGCCCCAAAGCCAGGAATCTCAAGAACCGGAATCACAAAATCAGGATGCGGCATCACGTCAGGAAAAAGAACCGATTATGGGATCTTATAATGCTCCGACTTACAGAGACTTTGCTTCTGGAAGTCCCATCAGCACGAAAGAAGCACCGAATGGAGTGTTCAGGTCGAAATCGCCTCCACCTCCTACATTGGCTAGTTCGTCAAGACCTAGCTCCATGCAGTCGAATGCTGTTGCACAGCCAGCTCAACCTATTTTCAAGGTGCCAGCACCTCGGCCAGATTTGCCATCAGCGCATGACCAGGAGAATGAAGCTCCACCCACCTTCAAGCGAAATACCAAAGCCCCATTGGTTCATCTGGATAAATTGGAGAAAATTCCAGTTCGACCAGAGAGTGTGGACCTGGATATCTTGCGTGCTGCTACGCCTTCAGAGCGACGGCCCCTGGCTCTAAGGAGCCAGAATACGCCTCGGAGACCTGCTCCCCCACCCCCCAAAATGTCAATCCTGGATGCTGCGACCAGTACTGCGGGCGCTGCTACAGCTTCTCACGCCAGCGGGAAGAGGAATCGATTAAAGGTCAATGGGAAGCAATTTACTAGATTAGATTGTATTGGGCGTGGTGGAAGTTGTCGGGTTTACAAGGTGATGGCAGAGAACTCTAAGTTCTTTGCCCTCAAACGAGTTTCTTTTGAAGATGCAGATGAGGCTGCTGTGAGGGGGTTCAAGGGCGAGATTGACTTGCTGAAGAAGCTCGCAGGAGTGGAAAGAGTGATTCGTCTTTTTGACTACGAACTGAATGAGGAGAAGTCAACGTTGACTGTGGTATGTTGATTCACTACAGGAATTCCATATCAAATGCTAATGTGTTCTAGTTGATGGAAATCGGAGAGCTGGATATGAACAAGATGTTGGAGCTCAAATTAAAGTCGGAGAATTCCAAATTCGATGCAAGCTTTGTCCGACACTACTGGAAGGAGATGCTGGAATGTTTGCAAGCTATTCACGAGCACGACATCGTCCATTCGGATTTGAAGCCTCATAACTTTGTACTCGTCCAAGGGCGACTGAAGTTGATCGATTTCGGCATCGCCGATGCAATTCAAACAGACGAAACTGTCAATATTCACAGGGAGGCCCAAGTCGGGACGACTAACTACATGTCCCCAGAATCACTTATGGACTCCAACGCAAAGTCGGATGCCAGAGGTCGTATTCCAAACGAGCCAAAGCTCATGAGACTCGGCAAGCCGAGCGACATCTGGTCTCTAGGATGCATCCTCTACCAAATGACCTACGGCCGCCCCCCATTCGCCCACATCCTGAACCAAATGCATCGCTGCCAAGTCATCATCAACTTCAAGTACGAGATCGAATACCCTACCGTCGGCATCGGATCCGTCCCTGTACCTTCTGCACTTATCAAAACTGTCAAGCGATGCTTGAACAGAAACCAATTCGAACGTCCTTCTGCGACCGAGCTTCTGGATGAGAAAGATCCGTTCCTCAACCCGGTCGATTACGACGATGCGTTGCCTATCAGCGAGGAACTCCTTGGTCGTATCCTCCTCAATGTAGCTGCGAAATGCAAAAATCAAAATCCAAGTGAGACGGAACTTTTGAGTCTCTGGCCTAAAGCCTATTTTGATAGGTTGCGGAAGAACATGGCTGAGGGTAAAGCGTTATAGTATTTGCTTGTGTCTGAATCATTGGGTAAATAAGAATGTGTGTATCTCAATTGGGGGATGGCCTAGGTGTTTGGATAGGGATTGAAGGTCTTGGACTCGGCTTGAAGGTTTGAATGTTAGTGATAGGAAATGGAGAGGGAGGGGTGTGTTTCTACAATCTGCGTTTAGCGTACAGGCGTTTTTCGATGGGCGCTCTGGGCTTACGGGCAGGATATACCATTTTTACATTATTGGAGCCTATATTTTTGGGCGCCTTTCGTACATATCTTTTCTTTAAAATTCATGGGAGCTTTGAATGGAAGCTCGTTCCACTGTTTAGATGTTCTTGACTTTGGTGGTTACGTTGACAACGGTGTGGAGTGTGAAAATGTCTTGTTTCGACGTCTTCCAGCGAGGAAGCTCAAGTTTTGCCGGGTGGCAGAATCAACAATGACATGGGTATGGTGTTATTAGATTGAGTTCCAACAATCAATCCTTCCTGTTGAACCAGAATCATAATCCTCCTCAAATCTCCTGACCAATCTCTCTGCTGCGATTACAATATCATTTTTACTGCCGAGGGGGAACGCCGTGTTGGAAATCCCCCATGGAAATGACAACATAGCAGAAAAGAAGCGAACACAAACGAACATGCCAAGACCTCCATTTCGAGAACTTGCGAGAAGAGACAATCGTAAACATTCTTTTCAATTCCGCGATTGTGTGGTTCCGGGAATCCTCCCTCTCATGGCCCTTCACTAGACCTCAGCCTTAATGCAGGAAAAGCCAACCGGTCGAAATGGCTGTTTGTGGCGGAGAGGAGGAAAGCCGATTCAAGACCCTTGTTTTTCGATTTGAAAATTGCTTGTCAAGCTAACGGGTGGGGGAAGTGGATGCACCTCCGTTGAAGCAGCAGAGAGTTTACTTCGAAGTATTTGAGTTTCAGGCTTGGAGGGGGAAATCCGACCCAGACCCACTTTGGACTTGTTAAATGTGAACTTTTGTGGGCCAGACCCTAGTTGTTAAGCTCTGAATGGTCAGAATCCCTTGACAGAGGCTGATGGACCAGCCAACAGTTGATCTGTAGCTGAAGCCGGGGGTACCTTTAAAACTTCTAGAGATTCTGAACGCCTTATCTAAGGCAGATTTATTAGTTAAACGCCCTTGTAAGCTATCCACACGACCTCTAGCTTTTGCTGATTAACATTAAAGCTTGGGGGGGGAGGTTGTACTACTTACCCCACAACCCAAGGGGAGTAAAACCGGGGAGGAGAGGGGCATGCCCGGAAGCCACAGTCCAGTATCTATGTACACAGGCATAGAATCGCACGACTCGGGAATAAAACGCGGCAGGCATTTGAAATAATATTGTCCCAGGTCCATGGCAGAAAGGAATAATTAATGGCCCAGGGAGGCGACGCGAAGAGATTACTCACGTTCATATCGAGTTGGTAGTTCCAAGTTTAACTAGAGTACTGTCACTAGCTTCTTAATTGCCTGTAACTACAAAGAGACTCCACTCCCCCTCTACTTCCGTCGTTTTATCTGCTCCCCGAGCATTGCAATTCCTCTTTCTCTCTATCAACATCAGCAAGCAGGCTTCAGAGAACTATCTCTGGACAGACTACAGACTACAGACGGCCAGAGAGACGCATCAACGGACAGACGGAAGGACTGTACTACATCAAGACAGAAGACATGGGATCCATCAACATGTTCTCCCTCAAAGACGAGCCAGTCGAGAACCTGCGCCCTCTGAAAGTCAGAGTCATCGGCGCGGGCTACTCAGGAATCTATCTCGGAATCCGTATCCCGCAGCGATTGCGAAATGTCGATTTGCAGATCTATGAGAAGAATGAGAATGTGGGCGGGACCTGGTGGGAGAATAGATATCCAGGTTCGTACTTGACTTACACAATTACCGCCTCGCTTCGGACTTCGATACAGCGGGTTGGAGATTTTGGTATTTCCAGTTGTACTAGTTTTTGACTGACGATATTGATGTTGAAAGGCTGTGCATGTGACATCCCCTCACACAGCTACCAATACTCATTCGATCCAAACCCAAACTGGTCAGCTTTTTACGCTCCTGCGAAAGAGATCTGGACGTATCTCAGTGGTATTGCAGAGAAATACGGAGTTTTGAGACATGTGAAACTATCTCACAGAGTCTCGAGCTGTATATGGGACGAGAAGGCGAAGAAATGGTAAACAACTCTCCCCGGCTCCTTGTATCTCAAATAGCTCAGTGGTGTCTAATGCAAATATCAGGAATATTGTGGTAGAGAACCTCACTACCGGGGAAACGTTCAATGATGACGCCGATGTTGTCCTCTCGGCTAGAGGAAATCTGAATGATATCGCTTGGCCGAAAATTCCTGGCTTTAAGTCGTTCGAGGGTGAAGTCATGCATTCGGCGGCTTGGAACCAAGAGTAAGTCCCTGCTCCTCACACCACTTGTATCAGGAAAATACAGAATACTTACACCAACCCAGGTATGACTTCAAGAACAAGAGAGTCGGTGTCATTGGAGGCGGATCAAGTTCTATCCAAATCGTACCTAATCTGCAGAAAGTCGAAGGCGTGAACTTGACTTGCTTCGTGAGAAGTAGAACGTGGATCTCAAATCCATTTGGTGATCGTATGTATCTTCTTTCCTAGAAAACTAGTACCCATTAATGTCTGACAGATGTATAGATGCAATGGAGAAACTTGGACTCGACCCTTGTGATCTCAACTGTAAGTTCAAAGTATATCAAAATATAAGCCTCCTTCTAACCCTCCGCAGTCTCCGAAGAGCGCAAAAAAGAATTCTCCACCTCCCCCGAGAAACTCCTCGCCTTCCGCAAGGTTATCGAAACAGACGGCAACACCATCCACGACGTCTCCTTCCGCAACTCGGAAATGCAAACCGGCGCCGTGCAAGCCTTCCGCGCCATGATGTCCGAACGGCTCTCCAAAAAACCCGAGATCCTCGAAGCGCTCATCCCATCTTTCTCAGTCGGCTGTCGACGTCTCACCCCCGGTCCAGGATACCTTGAAGCGCTCGTTGAAGATAATGTGGAATTCGTGTCTGAAAAAATCACTTCCATCACATCATCTAGCGTTGTTCTTGAAACTGGCCGTGAAGTCCCCCTCGATATTCTTGTCTGCGCAACGGGGTTCAATACTTCTTCTCTGCCGCTGTTCTACGTTGAAGGCAAGAATGGGATGAGTCTCCAGAAGAAATTCACGCCGTGGCCCGAGACGTACCTCACTATGTCAACAGACGGTTTCCCGAATTTCTTCATGATGCTCGGTCCTAACTCGGCTATTGGGACTGGTAGTCTGACCATGATGATCGAGACGGAAGGCGATTATATCATTAAATGCCTCAGGAAGTTACAGCGGGAAGACTACGTTTCCATGATGCCGAAACGTGAACGAGTGGCCGATTTCTCTGAATACACGCAAGAGTACTTCAAAGGCACGGTCTACATGGATGAGTGCAACTCCTGGTATCAAAGCCAAGGCGGTAAGGGCACTAGAGTCACGGGCTTATGGCCGGGCAGTACGTTGCATTGTCTGGAGACGCTGAGGAGTCCGAGATGGGAAGACTTTGAGTTTGAGAGTCGGGATGAGAATAGGTTGAGGTGGTTGGGCAATGGGTGGAGTGTTACCCATATGCCTGGTGGTGGTGATCCCGCCTGGTATTTGGAACCGAGGTTTATGAGTGTGCCGGTACCTGGCAAGCCTGAGGAGGATGAGGAATTTAAGAGGAGGCCGTACATGTATTGAGACTGTAAATGCATGATGTTTAAGGCGTTTGAGGGAATTAGACTTTAAGATACTGTAATTTCTTTTTGCAGGGAATCGGAGCATATCAATTCATCAATACTTGTTGTCAGCTCGAGAAGCACGCTTGGTACAGGACAAAGAAACCAGGATCAAATCTTAGTTGCCTGTCAATGTTGCTTTCTATGTTCAAGTATAGTGACAAAACTTCAGGCACCTTTCGTTGAAAGGTGCCCAGGATTTGGGGGTGGCGGAGCAAGAAGCGAGGTGTCTCATTAAATCCCATTCCCATGCCCATATATCGCAGCATCAGGCAGCAGAAATCCTCACATCTTTGACTTCATAGTATTTCGGATGTATGATCCAGATGTCTCAAGAATCCAACACAAAATGTGAGATCTGCGCTAAGATCCTCTCACTCTTCAAATTCAGGTTACTCCCTGTCCAAAACGACATCAGACTAGGAAGCGTTGCGGAGGTCCTGATCTCCTCAAAATGCATCACACACCCAGCGATGATCCGCGCCTTCGCACGCAAAGATTCCCATCTCGAAAACACAGATATCCTGAACGTCTCCTTGTCCATGTCAAAAGTATGGATCATCAGGATCAAATCAGACGAGTTCAAAGTACCGAACTATTACGCCGGACCGCTGCGATATATCCCTCTGTACGAGAGCGATTGCCCAGATACGCATATGCGGATGCGGATTCACCAGCAGGGAAAACTCGTTGATCCGTCTTGGATTGACAGCCATCTTCTTCCCTTCTGGCAGGCAGCTTGTGATATCAGAGACCACAGAAACTGCGGCCTGGCTCCAGCAGCTAGAAACCTTTATCTAGTCCATCCATCCTGGCTGATCGATACATGGAACTTATGCCTCGTGCCAGGAGACGTAGATCACGAGTACGTAGCACTGAGCTATGTCTGGGGAGCTCAAGCGTTCTTCCAAACCAGGAAGGCTAACGTAGCCGAGCTGCAAGTACGCCACGCCTTTGAGAACTGCCATGAGAGACTCGGAGTCCCAAAGACTATCGAAGATGCCATCCAGCTTGTCCGTCTCACAGCAGAGCGCTACCTCTGGGTCGACGCCCTGTGCATAGTACAAGACGACCATGCCACGAAAGTCGACCAGATCAACAACATGGCATCCATCTTCGGCAACGCCTACCTAACCATCATCGCACGTCAAGGCAAAGACGCCAACCACGGCCTGCGCGGTCTGAAAGGAATTTCTCAACCTCGAAACATCACCCAAGAATCCTTCACCCTGAACAACGAACTCACAATCATCAAGTCCCGCAACCGGGACATGACATCTGACACCTGGTCTCGACGCGGCTGGACGTATCAAGAGGAGCTGTTTTCCAGCCGTATGCTGATTTTCGCCGACGACCGCGTTTGGTGGGAATGCAGCTGTGCCTCCTTCGCCGAAGACCTGTTCCCGCACCCGATGCCTTCGTCCTGGATGGGCAGAATCAAAGATCGGAATTCCTGCTTTGGAGAACCTCTCCCGTTCCTGAGGCACTTCGTGGATCTCGTGTTGGCGTTCTGTACGCGCGAGTTCACTCATCCGCAGGATGCGATGGATGCGTTTGTTGGAGTTATGATGGCGCTCAGTCGGACTTTCTATGGAGGGTTCGTGGGTGGGATACCGATGATGTGGCTGGACACAGGGTTGTGCTGGCTGCCGGATGCGCATTCTACCTGTGAGAGGAGAGTCCCGACGAATGGCATGAGTCCGACTGAGGCTGGTCTTCCGAGTTGGTCGTGGATCGGCTGGAAGGGGAAGATGGAGAAGGATAGTTGGCAGACTGGATACGATTATCTGAATACAAGCGTCCGCGCCGAGAGTTTCAACACTTCTAGGATGACAATCCCGCTTGTTAAATGGTCGAGTCGGAAAATCGGGTCGGATATCTTGACACCCATTCGAGCTCCTTGGGAAATGCACGAGATGCGAACAGCTGTGCTGGAAGACGGCCATGAACCACCTGCTGGTTGGACCAAGTACGACAATGATAAACATCTATCGCAACCACGACAAGAAGAGTCTAAACACCACCGCTACTACTACATGCATTCCTCAAGCCGCGTAGTCAGATTTAGATATCCCATTCCTCTCTGCAACGGCACGGAGGATTTAGATCCAGCGCACCGCGATACCCTTCTCTGTTGCCGCACACAGCAAGCGACCTTTGTATTGGATTGGACAGACCAATTTGGCTTAGGTGTCCATTCCAGCGCTGTGCCGTTAAGAAGCATAGATGGTGTTTGGGCCGGAGTACTTACCTGTCATGAGAACCCAAGGAAGTACTACTTCTCGAGCGAGCCGGACGCTGAGCCGGTTAAACTACCCACGAGTTGTCAATGCAAGCTAGTAGCTATTTCCAAGGGCCATGCGATTGAAGGAGAGGGTGCTGTTGATATGATCGAATGGGAGCATGTGGATCGTCCAAGACGGGCGGAGGGGGAGAAATATGAGTTCTATAATGTGCTGTGGGTTGAGTGGATGGAGGGGATTGCGTATCGGAAGGGGTGTGGGAGGGTGGTGAAGGGGGTTTGGGAGGTAAAAGAGAGGGAATGGATTGATTTGGTTTTGGGATGAATTGTTAGGGTCTGCTAGAAGGATCTCTCATGCGGACGGACGTTCTACCGAGAGAAATGAGAACAGATGTGTTTCCTCATTGATATATCTACTTGCAGAAGAGGTTTCTCCTAATCTTCTGTTAGCTTAACTCAGTTAAGATTTCTTTTTCTAAACCCCTGCTACCCAGTTGGGGGGCAGTCTGCGAAGTGACCTATTTAAGCGAGTCGAGGTAAACATGCCCTAGACTCTCCACAAGAGTGTCCAGCTAGAACAGCGCAATGAAGGAACAGTTCTAATAAACCTAACCGTAATACATCGCAGTTCTTCAATAAATATATCATGTCATTTGTCATTCTAATGGTATTGATGTTCACCGAGATTGCCAAGTCACTGGCTGGCCCCATCCTCTCCCCTGTACCTCCCTCCCAAAATTGAGTCGAACCCTTTAGACTCGCCATCAAGGTACACTGCAAACGAAATACAAGACGTGTGTAAGTATGCTTTGACATCAAGCGAATCATTTCTTTGTCTAGACATAATTCTCAGTTTGTGAGACTCAAAATCACCATGAATATGCTCGATTGACAAATACATGGCTTATATCAAATAAATATCGTAGCCTTCCTTCTACCAGCTCCAGGCCCTAGTTGACGGAAGGGAGTTCGGCCTTGGATGGTGCTAGAGGAGCAGCATTGTGTGATTTCTTAGGGATTTGGGTCACTACAACACGGGTCCTGGAACCTTCAGGGAAGTGGAAGAGTTGGACCATGATCTTTGGTCTAACTGGAGGTATCAAATTCCGGGGGGGGGGGGGGTCGTCGATAGTGATATTCATCTGAAGCGACGGCTTCCTCTGAAGGTATGCGATCTGTGCAGATACAATCTACCAAGTCGTTTCGGCATTGTTCACTCTAACAGATGACTTGACTGCCGATAAAGGGATTTTAATAACCTCATTTCATCACGAGTCCGTCATGCATTAAGATAGTCATTGATACGGAAGAGAAAGATGTTGAGAAGAGAGGATCGATAGAGGTTTCTTCAGTCTACCTCGCATGAAAAGTGCGTTGGTCGACAAAACGGTGCAGGAAACAGCGAATAAGAAAGGCAGGTAGGTAGCTTGTACAACAAGTCAAGTCATTGAGAGGCCTGTCCGGTTTGGTTGTAATCTGTTCAATATTTCCGAAGAAGAATATTACATGTGGTCTTAAACTACATACTCTAAACACCCAAGTTATGTGGCAATCATCCACGCCATCAAAACGCAAAACGAAACAGTCTTCGAGGAAGGCTTTAGACTGAAAGCGGACGACACGTGAGGCTCATGTGATAAGGAGAAAACGTGACCTTTAAATGAAATGGAAGTCTTTGTCCGAACTCGACGTGGAGAGATTATTTCACCATTCCATGAGAAGCAGTTCCAGGATCTCGATTCTTTTGCGTACAGATACAAATGCATCATAGAATACGTGCAAGTCAATAAGAGAAGCGCTGGATCATGTCTATTGAGAATTGTGTCCTGCTCACGTCCATCCTAAAGAGGAAACCGGTAACCGCCACCTATCCATCACGTCCTTCCAGGCTCTTCATCGAAGATCAGTCAAGAATCGACCGCTAGACACAGCCAGAAGATCAGACACTCTGTGCATCGCTACCAAAAAAATATCAGTCTTTGAGTAGCATGATGGTGGTTTGGTTGGCTGGCTGGCTGGTTGGCTAGTTGGTTGGTTGGTTGAAAACGATTGGTTGAAGATACGAAGCTGCAAGATCACACTGCACAGCCTCCACTCTCCACTCATGCGTACAGTACTGTAAGGGAAGATCCACAGAGATTATTATGGATCGGATCTGTAACCAAATGGGCAGCATAATCAGTATAGCATGATGCAGAGGACGAGAGTAACATGGCCTCATCCAACTCGGCGTGGAATTAGAGTACTTGTAGTTTGAGGTACAGACAGACACCTGCATCTCGAGGGAACGGCGATATCAAACGGTGCAGGAGCAGTGGGGACAGGTGAGCCACTCGTTGACCAGAGATGTCGTAGGGCTGGCGAGTAATGAGGGATTTCTCGTTTGGATTCCTGGGCTCCTTGGTGACAGGCTGGGGATACGGACATGCATGCGTTCGTTCAGCGGGTCAAGGGTCTCGGTTGGATGTGATGTGATGTGATGTGATGTGAGGTCTGCGCCATGCAGGATGTTTGTGGATTGTATCGTTGTTACATGCGAAACAGGACAGGCCAGATGTCAAGATGAACGATGGCAGGACCAGGGAGTGGCAGGCACAGGCGAAGGGCAAAAGGCAAAAGGCAAAAGGCAAAGGCGAAAGGCAAAGGCGAAAGGCAAAGGGCATGATAGGATCATCACTTAATGACGACGAGAGAAACAGTCCTTCCTGCAGCCCTGCGGCGTGGGGTAGGGAGTAGTTTAAAGTCTATTCGATTCTTTCCGGTAAAACAACCCGTAGTTGGATGATCCGTTCTGGACTGGAGGCTTGGGAGTTTACAGTTTGAGAGGTCGGAGGTCGGTTGGGGAGTGAGTGCAAGCGTCGAGTCATCTTGCTGCAAGAAAGCGACGAGTAAGGTGCTGATTGGAGGGGATAGACGGGAGGAGTCACGAGAGAGGAGGGAGAGACGCGGAGGTTTATCGTTTGCACCGGGACTCTGAGACTGAGACCTTGTTGTTACAGGGCTGGATGAGGGATCTTTGACGCAATGCAATGGTGAAGTATGATGGGAGGGGATTGTTGGTGCCCAGGATAGCTGACGAGAAGTGTGTGTGCAAAGAAGCTTCAAGCTTAAATGCATCGCCAAGACTTTGTAATCGCGAAGTCCAATCAATTCATGAGCGCGATACGGGGCATGCAAACCACTTTGCACCTTGCAAGGACATGTTGCAAAGATAAACAACACAGAAACCCATCGGTACCGGAAATGGAAGAGGTGCAATTCGAAGCAGTTGCGTTTATCCTGATTGGAAAGACAGCGGGAAGCGTGACGAGAAATGTTGCAGCAGGACTCGTCAGTCGCCAAGCAAGAGGGTTGGTTGTGCTGACGAAGGCGTTTCCTAAAATGATACTCGGTGTGGAGGGGTCGTCGGACTGAGAATGTGATTTGTGATCTGGCTGGTCGGGAAAAAGAGGGTGGAAGTGATGGATGTACTTCCGGTACCGTACGAGGACTAAGAAGGTTTGTTGTCAAGGAAGGGCAAATTGTGGAGTTTCGCGTGCAAGAGTGCAATTGTTTGCGTTTCACTCATCTCCCGGACAGGTCTCTTGTGCAGTACACGGTGAAGTCTTCACCGATGCTTGAAATGGATTGAGGGGATTGATAGGCCAACCTACGTCAACTTCGAGGTCCTGTGCGATATCTTTGATTAACTGAGCGAGCGATTTCACTCAAAATCTAGCAACAGAGCAGGGCGCGGTGGTGGCTGAGCCGCGGCCGCAAATGCTCCATTCTACCACAGTCAGGATGAGGCTCATGATGCTCTTCTCCTCCCAAAATCTCACGCCGCTTGAAGATCTCTTCTCTGCTCGGTGTTCAGAATGGAGTCGGCACAACGGCACGCCGTCTTACCCAAGCTATCGGTGTCGGTTGCTTATCGAATGATCTGCCTCTGCTGACAAGGGGCCTCTCCACATTGGGCTGGGGACTGGGGTTTGACGTACGGGCACCAAACTATTTTGGTTGATTAAGTAAGCCATGTGAACTGCAGGGAATTGGCGGGAGGGAGAGTCGTGGATTGAGCGATGTTGTCAATTGAGAAGCTGTGGGTTGTCCCTTGTGCAATTGATAACTTTTCAATACTCAATCGATGTCACCAATCAGACGCTCTTCTAGGATCGTTTCAATTTGAAGGATTGCATCACATCATATCATATCACGAAGACCAGAGCAAACAAACAATCTATCTAACTGTGAAGTACAAGTACTTCGCCCCTCTACTAGCGTCTATCCATCTCGCTTGGTCATTTCGGGTTTAGCTGTGTTGTTGTTCCCTGCTCAATGCAGCAATCCCATTCGTCTCCTGTCCAAACGAGGATCCATATATTCTCGGTGTTCAGGGCGGCGAGATCCACCTCTCGTCAATTTTGGCGCGTCTCTCCAAATGTCTCCACTCTCGCTGACTCCCCTGGTCATGAACTCCAGGCAGCAGTCATGCACGGACTCGCGAGGCTTTCTGCTTAGGCACCCCAGTCCAGTCGTCTATGCCAGGAGTCCAGGACCTCAGGACAACCTCACCTCGTCCGACGTTCCTCTCTTCTCTCTCCAGACCTCGACTTCCTCCACCTTCCATTCCATCACCAACAACTCCCGGTTTCTGTGGCCACGCATCCTCTACGCGTAGTCACTCTCCGTCTCTCTTTCCGCCCTTTTGCTCTCCAGGACTGCCCGCCGCCAGTGTCAGAGACCGCCCGGATCCCTCGTGTTCTATATACTCCTGGCCTCGTCTCGCCCTCCAGGCAGCAGCAAGCCTTACCTACCGCCCTCCCCCGCTGTTTTGCTCTGTTGTCCTCGTCGTCTCTTCTCCTCAGCCTCCATTCCTGACTGTGCTCGACGACGACTGCAAACCCACTGCAAAGTAAACTTCTTCTTCAGCAAACATTCGCCCCTCGGAGCCGGACGATTGATTCGAGACTCGCCGTGAGCGAGTGAGTTGAGTGAGCGAGGACGTGGTTCCAGTCCTGAACTGTATGCTCCCCTTTTATTCCTGTACCCTCTCCTCTCCCCGCACTCGTCGCTCATCGGTCAATCAACTTGAGAACGGGGAGGCCCATTGGCAAATCAGCCCGATATATATACACACGTCGATGTGAATTGCTTCATCGGCCCATTCCCGTCCATACAAGGCGGCCAGTCCGCATCGGGACGAATTGGACTTTCCGGTCCTTGACTCGATTGGGCTGTGACTCACATAGTTTGCTCGCTCGCTCGCTCGCTCGATGGCTGCATGAATTCAGGATCACAACCAAGGCTAATCATATCCCAGTCGGTCCAACTCCCCACGCTCTGCAACCCAACAACAAGCCCAGACTTGATCTGCTCCTGCTCCCCCTGGCCACCCATCATGTCGTTCAACCATCCCCGCCGAACTACAAAGACCACATCGTCTGCTGCTCTGACTCCCACCTCGTCGAATGTGTCAGGCCGTCCCAGCGTTAATACCAACATGTCCCTTCGCAAAGGAGCTACCTTTCACTCACCCAACAGCCCTGAGCGTGAACTCCCTCATCACTTCAAGGTCCCCTCCCTCCCTCGTCGCTCTCAAACAACACTCGAGGATGTTGTCGACGCCCACAAACGTCGTGTCGCCTTAACTCTCGGAGACATTGATCGTGGTCTATCAGCACTCGAAGATCGTTCTCCCACTGCCAAACAGTCCTTCCCAGACGAAGCCAACCCCGTCCCCCAAGGGTTCCTCGATCACACCGTCGGTTCACCGACAACCAAATCATACGGCCCAACCATGGCAGGTGTCATGGATCAGGAGCCTGCTGCAAGCAGACGCTCCTTACGTCCCCGCCACAACCGCCGTCCTTCCAGATACTCCGACAGCGGACTTGGATCCTCAATCGGTTCCATGTCTGGAAAGAAGGCTGCAGATACCCAACCAACGACCGTCTCTGATGACCACTGCGCCAAGTCAATCGTCGCAGCTTCCGCTATAACTAGATCGGCTGCTGCTCATTCTTCAACAATCGAGAGTCTTCCCAGACTCAGCGCCCGTGCAAGCAACCGCATCCACGAGCATATTCTGAAGCCGCTTCTCGCCAAATCGTCTTTGAAAGATTTCCACCCGATCGTCAAGGACTGTCCTAGAAGGATCCACGGCAAGGAGATAGTATGTCTTCGTGATCTCGAGAAGACTTTGATATTTATGGCACCCGTAAGTGAAACCCAAGATGATGTTGTAGGGGGAGTTGCTCACTGGTTTTCGCGTTTGAAGGAGAGAACCAAGTCTCCCGCCTTGTATCTCGATTTCTGCCTCACGTCTATCCGGTGCATCCAAGCGACTGTCGAATTTCTCAGCGACCGCGAACAGACCCGTCCACACGACCGCCCATATACTAACGGATACTTCGTCGATCTCGTCGATCAGATCAAGCAATACGCTCAGCAGGTCCAGGCCGCCAAAGAGAAGGAAGAGAAAGGAGAGAAGATTGGCGAGATGGATCCAGAATCGTATGTTCACCTTTTTATCCCAGCCTTGCGTCGCTTCGATGGTGAATCACGCGAGATTGTTTCACCAACCTTTCACTCTCGATACCATTTAAGAACAATCTTTGCTGACCTTCCTCGACACAGAACCGATGAAGTCAGACTTCATGGAGGTCTTTCCAAGAACGGTCGACCCGCAGAACTCGTACGAGTCAAGAAGAACGGTAAAGCCATCTCCGTCGCTACTGGACTGCCAGTCGACATGGAAGAAGATAGCAAGGACGCCATGCGTTTCAAGCGATCTTTGAGTGAGGAGGCCGAGGAAGACGAATCGATCTTGCGCTCGATGGCGCGCCGCAAGAGATCTGCCTCAGCAGCAGAGCTTGCACCAAAGCGCTGCCGTGAGCCTGGATGTGACAAGGAATTCAAGCGCCCTTGTGATTTGACCAAGCATGAGAAGACCCACTCTCGACCTTGGAAGTGCCCAGTTGAGTCCTGCAAATATCACGAGTATGGCTGGCCCACCGAGAAGGAGATGGACAGACATCACAACGATAAGCACTCTTCCGCTCCTCCTCTTTACGAGTGCCACTATAAGCCTTGCCCATACCGATCCAAGCGTGAATCCAACTGCAAACAGCACATGGAGAAGGCTCACGGCTGGACCTATGTTCGATCCAAGAACAACGGTAAGAACCGTGACAAGGCATCCACCACCACAAACACAAACCCAATCACGGGCCTACCCACTCCCACCATCACCAACATGCACACCCCAAGCAGTGATGGGCACACCGTTGCCACGCCCGAGGAGGATGATATCATGACCGGTTATGATGGCTCTGTTTGGGAACCTCAAACCCACCTCGACTTCCCAGTCTACCCATCTGACGAGGAGATGTTTGCTCCAGGCCATCAGCTGACTTTGGACTACTCTCCCGTTTCCGAGCCCATCAACTCGAACTCTTCCAACGGTCAATCTCCATTCATGGGGGCAAATGGTCTTGAGGATCAATTCAGCACCAACTTTGATGCTTTCCAGAACAACGGAAACGCAGACTTCAGCCTCTTCGAGAACGAGGATCTGTACTCCGCCAGAGTTCAACTCCCTCCCACTCCCTCTCATGAAATTTACTCCATGGGATTCGAGACCTCGGGAATGACCTTCAACAACCCAATGCCACACATCTCCCCCATTGGCCATGGAAATACCATGCTCTATACTCCTGCGTCTTTACTTGAAGTTGACGAAGGCTTCGAGGATTTTGCTCCCAGCAACTGCAATCTCGCAAATGACTTCCAACTTTTTCCCAGCTCCACTGGTGGCACCATCGCCAGTTCGGCACCCAGCGCCCTCTTTGGTGAAATCCCGAATCCAATGAACAATTTCGCTGGTGCTTCTGCTCAGCAGCTACTAGATTTCTACGCTGCGAGCACTGCTGCTGTCACCGGCAACGCTCAGCAAGGAATGGACTGGACAATGGACGACCAGTTCAGCAATGGATATCGATCACAGTGATAGACCGAAAATGGACCGAGGCGAATGAAAACTGAGGGCACAGACGAGTGCTGGCTGGACTGGTGGAAGCTGTTGGCCGTCAGGCATGAAACGACCTCATACATATATAAAACGACGAGAAGAACGAAACTACAGAATTTGTGAGGTTAGCACGGCGTTTACTCCTTTCACTGTCTTTCCATTTTCTTCTTGAGCATGAGTGCAGAAGCAGATGCATAATTGGCGGACCTGAGCGAGCGAGAGGAGCACAGAACACGAGTTTATGATAGATAGGATTGGATGGAATGGAATGGGATAGGGGGAATCTCGACGGGGTTAGTTAGCTGGCTTGTTGTCATCATCAGCTTCGCTTTTCTTGACTCCGGGGATGGGATGGAAAGGGATCGGACGAGAACCTTTTATGTATGCTTTTTTGGAACTGGGACTGGGATCGTCTTTATTTGACTGGCATATGGAAGTGCGATGCGATATGATTTGAGAGGAGATAGATCTCGCACACTTCGGTGATTGGATGGCCCTGGTTGCCATGGCTGGGTTATGATAGAAATGCAAAGCACATCACAACTCACAACTCTTCTCACCTTCTCCCCACCGTACTCGTAATGACTTGTGATTACTTGATCAACACGCAACTACCAATTGTATTGTATTGTATTGTATTGTATTGTATTGTATTGTATTGTATTGTATTGTATTGTATTGTATTGTATTGTATTGTATTGTATTGTATTGTATTGTATTGTATTGTATTGTATTGTATTGTATTGTATTGTATTGTATTGTATTGTATTGTATTGTATTGTATTGTATTGTATTGTATTGTATTGTATTGTATTGTATGTACTATCAATGTTGTATTGTATTGTATGTACTATCAATGTAACTGGTTCCGCGATTTCGACTTCTCTTAACTCCTACGATGTGATGCGAGGCTTGGAGTCTTAAGTCCTACGACGCTACAGTATACATAGCTTGGAAGTTTGGAAACTTGGAAGAAAAGGTGTCTGTGTCCTTAAAAAAACACTCGTATAGTAGCTAGTGGTAGGTTGTAGAAAACAGCTTGGGAGCGTGGAAGGGAAGTTGGCTGGGAAAATAGGTGTATACCGTACTTGGCAAATCGCATGTCGGCGATTGTATTGGGGCGACAATACAAATTTAGGGGTTGATCTCACCTAAATGACGATATCGCCGATGGTAAAGTCTTGTCCGAGTGAGTGAGTGAGTGAGCGAGTGGGAAAGTCGCTCTTCGGTAAAGTGTGATTGTCCGATGAAGAAACATCTGATACGCTTTTTGCCCCTCCACAGACATGGATAGAGACAGACATGCACGCAGGTGCCGTTCAATTACACTAAACAGGCGAGAACAGCCAAGTCTTGAGAACACTATTATTTCACGCCAATTAGATAGCCTCGTAGAGTTATCTTACTTTTACTAAAAATTAGTATAAAAAGAAAGTAGATAATTACCTCGCGTGTTATATTGTTTAATTTTGAGTTGTTTTTAATCTAATCTATGGTTGTTTTGTAAGGAAGTGTTTAGTAGAGACCGCGCCTTTGGTGTGTCATGACATGGTGAGTGAGCAAGGGTAAGGAATATAAGGAAGGTAAGAATGTAGGGCTGAGTGATACCAAACCTTGGCGTAAGCAAATACATTCTCTTAAGCATATCTAAGTATCCCATTGGATTATTTCCCTAGGGACTAGGTGGTTCTGGAAAAGCGAGCGAGATGATAAGGTGGGGCTACGGGCTACCTGGCTTGTTTGGGGAAAAGAGAGCGCTGTTGGCTCGGGCTTGGTTGGCGCGGGGTTAGTGGGGGGAGGTGAGGGGTGGGAGGACAGGAAAGGAATACCCTTCACTTTTTTCGAGAAAATGCTTTTGTTTACGGACGTACCTCGATAGTGCTTATTGTCAAGAAGTCGATATCTTTTTTCTTTATATCTTCTTCTTTTGTTCAAGTCTTCTTTCTTTCTCGGTTCTTCCTCTTTCCCTCTTTCTTTTTGGCGAGCTACTGTTTTTCGCTTGTGGTGTTTTGAAGCTCAGATCTCTGGATTTTTTGTGAAAGGGAAATCGAAATCAACTTTGCTCTTGGGAACTGCTTTCATCTTTCAGCTGTTCGATTTTATGGCTAGAAGAAATCACACATAGCGAAAGACATTACACATCACACCATGCTTCCAGAAATGGGCAACTCACACCTCCCTCCACTCCTCCTCAGTATCCAAGTCCTCACCATCCTCACCCTAACCTACACATTGGTCTTAGTCCTCAACAGACTATATCTGTCACCCATTTCGCACATCCCGGGTCCGAAACTAGCGGCTGCTACGAAGTGGTATGAGTTCTATTACAATATTGTGAAGGGCGGGAAGTTCTTTGTGAGGATTGGGGAGTTACATGAGGAATATGGTAAGAAAATCTAATTTCTTCCCTTATCACATACATCAGCCGTCACTCCAGGATCGCTTTACTTCAATACAACACCTCAATCTACAACAAGGAGAACTTAGCTGATATTTAACGCACAGGCCCGATCGTCAGACTCGGTCCAAACGAAATCCACATCTCCGACCCCTCCTTCTACACCACCATCTACTCTCTTACCGAGAAGAGGAACAAAGTCAGCTTCTACCAAAACGCCTTCTGGGCACGCACATCCTCGCTCTCAACCCTTGACCACGACCATCATCGACTCCGGCGCAGCATGGTCAACCAATTCTTCTCTACCTCCAAAATCCGGGCATTCGCGCCTTGGATCCAAGAGCGCGCTGACTTGCTGGTCTCGCGCTTCAACTCGGAATTCCGCACCATTCAAGACGACAACAACAACAGCAACAGTAATGCCAAGAATCACAAGATCCTCAACCTGAATGACGCTTTCTCTTGCCTCACGGCCGATACGATCATGGAGTACTCGTTTGCCAAACACTACGATCTGTGCGCGAAGAAAGATTTCAAGAGCGATTTGATTAAGATACTGGTCGTATTCTTTGGACAGATTCACTTCCTGATTCATTTCCCGGGCTTGCTGTATCTGCAGATGGCGGTTCTGCCGCAGTGGTTTGTGCTTTGGTTGGATCCGATTAATAAGGTTATTTTCGATTATATGGATGTATGTATTGCTTCTCTTCTCCTCTCCCCTCTTTGCCTTGATTCTCAAACCCGCTTTTTTGGACTCTCATATACTTAATATCATCATTGACATATGACTCCACAGAATATACTCTCACAAATAACCACCACCCTATCCGGGACCTCGCAATCACACCAGGACGCCTCCCACAGCACCATCTTCGCCGACATACTCTCCACAAAGAAAACGCCCCCGGCGGAGAAATCCAAAGAGCGACTCTTCGACGAAGCGCAAGTCGTTGTGGGTGCAGGGCTCGAAACTACCGGAAATGCCCTCGCGGTAGCTATGTTCTATATCCTGGAAGATAGGGAGGTGTTGAGGAGGTTGAAAGAGGAGGTTGATGCGGTTTGGAGGGAGGTGGAGGAGGGTGCTGAGCCTACTTTGGTGAAAATCGAGGCATGCAAGTATTTGACGGCTGTTATTCATGAATGTGAGTGGCTCCTATTTTTTCTCGTTTGTTTACTTTGCGTGGGGAATCTCGCTTCGCTCATCTCCCCTCTCCCAAACATCCCCATCACAAACTCTCAACACCCAACCCAGCCCCCTAGATTAAACCTAAAGCTAACTCGCTCCAGCACTCCGCCTCTCCTACGGTCCTATCGCCCGCCTCCCACGCATCTCCCCCGACAAAACACTCACATACACCAATCCCCTCACAAATATTTCATACCCCATCCCACCAGGCACGATAATGTCAACATCTACCTACACCATGCATCAAAACCCCCTCATTTTCCCCAATCCACAAGCCTTCAACCCCTCACGCTGGCTCCCCGATCCTATAACCGGCGAGCCAGCACGTGCGCCGTTCCTCAAATCATACATCCCATCTCCATCGTTTCAATCTCCCTCTACGGCACAAAATCAAGATTCCAAATCCCACAACGAAACGCAAAATGGAAATGCCACAGGATTTGCAAAGGGGGAGAGCCAAGTAGGTGACAAACTTACAAACTACCTCGTAAGCTTCGGCAAAGGCAGCAGGAGTTGTCCTGGCATGAATCTAGCTTGGGCGGAGATGTACATCACGATTGCGAATGTGGTGCGAAAGTGTGATATGCAGTTGTGGGAGACGGGACGTGAGAACGTGGTACCGGAATCGGAGTACTTTTTGAGTAGGCCGAGGCTGGAGGGTGGGGTCAGGGTGAGGGTTTTGTGATATGGAGGAGGAAGAGGGGGATAGGGAATGGGGGGAGGAGGGAGGAGTCAAGCGAATGTCAATATGTGCTGAATCTGGGAGGGTTTAGCAGATGTAGTTGATTTCAAAGGAGAATAGTTATGGTGAATTGAATTAGATCACTCAATCCCTTGTGTAGCACAGAACTTGCTGACATGAGTTAGGGTCTTCAAATTCACGTATAAGCATCCCTCACCACACAGTGAGATCTCAATTCCCAGTCCCCCCTCTTTCTTCGTACCCTAACTCCTCTCCTCCAGCACATCCAACATCCTCACCATCACCGGCGCGAAAACTAATCTCTCCGCCCGAAACCCCTGCTGATTCCTGGGCACCATCACCCTCAATCCCCAACCTTCTCTCCTGCTCTTCTGTCGTCCCTGCAAAAGACCCCTCCTTACTCCTATCCCCTGATTATCTCCACACCACACCCGCCCCTCGTTAGCGTTATTTCGGAAGCAAGTTTGGGAGTAAGTTACTTTTGAGATAGACGGAAAGTAGTAGGTGGCCAATACCTGAACAATGTAAGATTACAATACTATTTGAGGTCACAATCTTCGTTGATGATGGTTCCGTGAGCCCCTTCGGAGACCGTTTTTAAGTTAGGGATACTGCCGAATTATGCGCCTAGAGTTGGAAGGGTCAGAGAATGATTTTCAATTGACCTACAATTTACTGGGGAAGAGTGTACTGTACTTCTTGTGATTTTTTTTCCTAGTATGAGTTCTCTGCGGGATGGGTGCTCTGTCCCTCTTTTTGTGGATCCTTGTACCTCGCGTAGTGGGTAAATGTAAATAGAACCACTTGTGATTCATAAGCTGAAAATTGTCCCCTATGGAGATAGTTTGCTATAAAGATAGCCCGATATGACCGGCGAGGAGTCACGGAACTCTCTGTAGTCGAGTTACCTTGATAGAGTTACAGCGGAGATTGTGGGGGTAGAATCGGGGCCATAGTTGGGAAAATGATCTGGTTGTTAGTTTATTGCACCTTTACACATCTTTCGATTGTGCTTCGTTCTTACGAACTAGCCCTCATCCTGCCGTCTATTTATGGGTGGGCAGATTCAATCAAGGCCCATGGACAAAATTACAAAAATTGAATGGTATTAGAAGCTTTTCGTAAGCTTCGGTCTGCATTCTTTTCTCCCCGTAATTAATGTACAGTATCTCATTAACCCAACTCGTACCTCTGTGTCTCAGGCCTTGCCACTCCTTTTACCATGCCCCCAGGGTTATTAGCCAGTCTCGAACCTTCAAGTTCACTACCCATAGTGGCCTCTTGACCAGGAAGTTCCATTTTCCGACTTGCGCCATCCATCTCCTGGTCTGCAATCAAGCCAGTCACCTCACGAGGACTGCTGCTTCCATCTTTCTTGTCGTTCTCTCCCAACCCCATGCCGATCACAGCAGCTCTCTGACTCCTCCTCCTTCTCCAGAAAAAAAATGCAGCCACCGCGGCAAGCAACACAACTCCCACTCCAACTCCCACCCCGACGCCAACCCCTACGTTACTTGAGCTTCCAGATTTACCTTTATCGTCTGGATTATCTGGCGAACCCGCAGTACCACTGCCTGTAGAACCAGGAGCTGTGCCTAATACACTCGCCGAAATAGCTTTCACGCCTGCAGAAGGAATTTCCACAATACCATCGTCGGTAGCACTGAAGTTTGTAAGAGCCAAAGAGTACACTTTGTTCCCATTGTCAACGACAGTGTACAGATTCTTCATCATTCCAATGGAGAACTGCCCCACAGAGCCTTGAGGTGCGGCTCTGATAGTCAGACGACATGTCGCACCATTTGGGCCCTCAGTAAGCGTAGGTCCATCGCCATTCCGGTACGTGATATCTTTCATGGGCACGCGAAGGAGAAATGTCGATGGTGCGCCGTCGAACTGAATGTCGAGCGTCGAAGTGTTCGTTAGGAAGGTACAGGGAACTGTTGGGAATATGACCTGGAGGTCGCCTGTTAAGTTGTATGATGCACCTACTGCGTCCCAGATTGCTCGGGCTACTGCCACGGGGAAACTAGCGTATGTGGCTGCTGTGAGAGCCATATTCTCGACTGGGCCGGCTAGAGTGATTGGTACCGGAGGCTGCGATGGTGAAGTTGTGATGTTGAGAGATGTGAGGCTTACTACCACCTGGTTCTGCGCTCCAAAGGCCAAAGCGCTCGGGTTTGAGAAAAGGGATGTTTTGGGCGATATGAGAGGTGGCGTATAGCGTTTCGTATTAATCCCTCCAAGCAGAAGATTTCCTGACTCTTTTTCTTCAGGATCAAAATACTGTAATAATCCAGTCAGTTCAACGGTCATCGTGTTGGTAGTGGCTTCCATACCAAGCTGTATGAATTGCT
Source organism: Helotiales sp. F229 (assembly GCA_002554605.1). Taxonomy (NCBI): domain Eukaryota; kingdom Fungi; phylum Ascomycota; class Leotiomycetes; order Helotiales; species Helotiales sp. F229. The sequence continues at coordinate 719,812 of MXAW01000017.1, forward strand.
CTGGACCCTCCCGAGAGACTGAACCTCTTCAATAAAGGTCCGGTACGCTTTGCCTGTTCCTGAATCTTGTTTCGCAGCTATATTCTCGGGCAAACCCAGACCCAGAGTGTAATTCCAAAACTCGGTTTGTAAATAAGAAATAGTCCCACTCCCATCGCCTGTTCCGCCGAACTGCTGGGCAATATAATGCATCTGATGGACCGAAACCCCCCCAATACTGAAGTCGTCATATCCATATGTCACATTCTTGGCCACTGTCCGACTGCCGTATATATTCGTGGTGGGGTTCGTGAAATTGGTGAAATTAATGGTGAGGACCTCGAGTTTGACAGCTGTGGATTTGGCAGGGTCATCTGTGGAAATCAGTAAGCTACGAAGATATAACCTGAAGAAGAAATGGAAAACTTACAGCTGGGTGGATTGGGGTCAACTCCAAAGCCATTACCTACCCACACCGAAGACACGTTACTGATAATGGTGTCTCCGCTTGCAAGGTCGAGAGTGATGATGACTTTTTGCGCTGGGACTCCAATCGTGGCCTCCACTGCTAATACGTCGTTGAAATAGAACTGATGAAGCTTTAGCGCGAATCTCTACTTTGTGATTTACGGCTTCGGGTCCGTGTGGCGTGCAAATACCTTCTTTTTAAATGGGATGTTGATCGTGAGTCCAACATCTCGCGATGGGATCCTCAACCCCGAATGTAACGCAAATGACTGGACACATTGAACCCAGAGAGCTAGGGTCGTGAGAACCAACAGGCTCACTGTTCCCAGAGCCATTTGAGCTTGACAAAAGAACGAAAGGTAGGAACAGAAAATGAGAGTATTGATGTAGCAAGAAAACGAAAATGAAAAGGAAAAGGAAAGGCGATGAACAAGAGATCTAAGGACCCAAGTGAAGAAATACTGCAGATCACACCATGCTATCTGCCTTACCCCCAACCTCAAATGCTGAGCCTCTTTGGGAGCGAGATTTTCGTTCCGCGTTAGGACAATTGAGGTGTCCAAGCGCGATGGTTGACCAATGGCTTAGCGAGGGGAGGGTAAATCCCTCTGATCGAATCACGAAGCCTCGCTGTGTTTGGCGTATTTGAGGAATCTCACTGCCAAGCTCGGGCTGAATTGCCTGGAAGATGGGATGCCAAGGGTTTGTGGAGAGTTTGGGGATGCTTATTGGCCGCGTCGGCTGCACAGGCGGCTGCAGCATGAGATGATTCTATTCCGAGTTAGGATGCGAATCCTATGTACGTATTCCATTTAGGATGCGGAACTCAACCCAGCGATGGTGCTTTTCTGAATAGTGTAACTTACTCAGTCTCTGGTTTTGTTTATTACGGGGAGCATCCTTCGCTAAAGAGTCAAGCTACATAAACAAAGGCTTACGAGCAGTCGAAAGGAGGTGGGGTATCTCCTTCCTTTTGTCAATTAAGAGAGCAGTTTCTTCAAGAAAGCAGTTTGATCGATGGCAAAGCTTAGGTGTTTATTGGGATTTCAAGGCTCTCATGAAGAGGCAGCACTTCTCATCTAGCTCCCAGCAAGCAATGGCAATCAATGTTGAAGGGCTCACTCGACGAAGTGTTGAGTTTCGCCTAATCACCATCCGAAACAAAACAATCCTAAATACATCTCATACGCTTTGATGCAGCAATTCCTTCGAGCTCAATGAAAGCACCAAGATTTGCCCCAGTGGCTGCCCAGAAAACAAAATCTGAAGTCACACTATCTTCTTCCGAAGAGAGTGTGCCGGATTCATTCTCATATGCAGGAACTCTCACCACATGCGATTTCCACTGCAGCTGCGTAATGATGATCTGCAACATCACAAACAGAACCACATACCCCGACCCCAAGAACCTCCTGCCCACCTCCAAACGGGATGGATGGGTTGGTGGTTTTGGATTTGCGACTATCGCTGGTCCCAGGAGGGGGAATAATGTGTCGCCAGGCTGTTTTTGGACTTTGATGAGGCGTGGTCCGATTTGTAGGAGCTCTTCGACCATATCGACAATTGAATTGTCGTCGTGTCGAAGACGGAATATTTTATTCCTCCTCATCCATACTTTCCTCCATCCGTATCGAGACCATTCAGCTTCTCTCTTCTTACCAGCTGCTTGGTCGACAAGATCCCAATCCATCGATGCGATTCGTACGATCTCGACTATGTAAAGTTAGGTCTGTATTGAGAGAAGACCTAGAGGTGTTTGAATATACTGCAGCACGAGCCAACGATCTGATTAAAGAACCGAGCATCTCTGGTCGTCTTTCCATCATCTAACCCCTTGCTGATTGAGACGAAATATATGGCGGCGGTGACCCTCAATCTCTTGCCCAAGTGCTTTGTTATCCACGAGCTGATTTCGGCCATGGTTTCCAATTCTGTCCTTTCTCCACTATCAAACGGCGGAGTCACGACGAATGCAACGTTTGCTCCATGATCAACGTCGCCGATAAAAGCTGCAGTTGTGCCGAATTCCTGCATACGTCGCGGCGACTTACACCCCGTCGCCCTGTTGATGAAATCCGCTCTTCCTGTCCCTTTCAGGCCGAAGAGGAGGATCACTGGTCCTTTGAAATTGTCGATACCGTAGGATTTAATACCCATTTTTCGGAAGTGTGGTTGTTGAATGTTTGGCTATTTGAATCCGTATTAAAATGTGGAGACGACAAGTCAGTTTTCTAATAATGATCATGAGAAATAAACTTTAATCATTCGGCTTGGTGGTATTGTAGAGGCTGCAAGCTCAATCCTAAAGCGAAATTTTCTCTTGGTAATTCGACTCCTTTATTGACGGAAGCGCTCCCCACCCGCTGTTTTCGATTGTCGAATGACGCTTTCAGGACAACAACAAAGAAAGCCTGTCCTAAGAAGTTACAACTGTAGGTTAGAAGAAACACAGCTAATTCTCTAGGACTTCTTGGTAAAGAAGAATTGAGCTGATAGGTTTTCAAGTCACTGCATCTGTGAGACGCGATGCCAACAAGCCGTGAGGCTAGAAAAAGACATTTGAATCATTTGTGACATTTATTTAAGTGCCTTCACCTCTTTTCTTCTCAATGCTATCGAACTGCCAAACTCTCAAACTACCAGAATGCATTGTACTGGTTATATTTTCCTTTCCCAGCTTCCTTCATGAAGTCGAACTCAAAATATATTGCCTCAATAATCCACATCAAACCCCTCCTCCGCCGCTTTCACTTTCGATATGGCAAGCGATATGATAACTGCAATGAGTGTGATAACAAACCCAACCATGACTCCCCAGAAATACGATGATTGTCTGCTTCGGTTGAGCATATTGATTACGCGATCATTTTTCTCGATTCTGGCCACCAGCTCCTTCGTTGTCGGCTCCCGGGTAGTCCACACTCCCGTGTTGGGATCTTGTTCAGGCACCGGATTTCCTCCCCATGTGTCTGTGGTAGCGTTTTGTGTAGACATTGCCTTGGCTTTTGGAGTTGGGATATATTTGAGTGATGGTCGATTTTGATGAGATGTAGGAGGTTGCGTCGCGCGTGGACGGTTCACATTGCTAGGTGAGGTCTTTGATTAGTGTTATATTTAACTAACAAAGAAGTAAAACTCGATGCTTCCATGTCAGTATTTACCGAATTCATGTACGCGTTTGTCAAAATGGAATTTGACTTGGAGTTTTCTTTATTTGGTAAATCGAGGACACATGTGACGTGGGCACTGAATTCCGAAAGCATGACAGACTAAAAAATACTTGGATATCACTTGTACAGGCAAAATTCACTGATTTTTTGTAAGCCATGGTGCTTCTGTATAGACACGAAGTGGGTATATAATAATTTTGAAGCAACGCTTGAGTGTCTCAACCCTCCCCTTCGTCGCTTGATGCCCTACCAAACTGGGCATATCTTACCACAGCATATGCAAATTGCATGTTTTATCAAAGTACATCTCGAGAGCTTTAACAACCTCTAATTCTCCCTAAAATACCATTGCCACCCCAGTCTAATCACCGGCTTCAACGCAATTCTCAGGAGATATCCGCCCCCGTCGACCCCAACCACTTGGGCAGCATTTTTCACCGACGTCACAAACCCACTCGAATCTTCAGCTCCCGGAGCCAGAGCATCCAACAGAATCTTCTGGACCTTTATCATCTCCAAAATAATCCTTGTGCTATCGCTAGGCCCGCTCAGCAAATACGAGAAAATCATACCCGCGACGAAAGCGGCGATGATGGCTTTGTGATTCAGCGCGAATCTGCAACCAGTCTCAGCTAACAATTGCGCTTTGGATTGAATTTTGCTTTGGGTGATTCGGCGACACTTGGTTGAGGAGGATGATGGTTTGGTGTTTGATTTGGTCTTGTCTGTGAGGCCAATGACGGTGATTGGTTTGGGTTGTTGCTGTTGTTTGCGCCCAGCTGCATTTCGACGACGCGTTTCGGCACCTCTTTTGGCTGCTTCGCAGCGTGCGGCGCGACGAGTGTCTATATTCTGGTTGAGAGGCATTGTGTTGTTTTGAGGAGGAACAGGTCTTGTTATCCAATTTTGATATTCCTAGAGAAGTTGTGGCAGTCTGATAGATAGGTTGTTCGAGATAGTGACACTGAAGGCGGGCATTGAAGTAGATCTTAAGTGATCCTAAATTCATCATTCGTGTATCAAAAGAAGCTACTGGGAAGTTGCATTCACTGATTATCTCGAAGTTGGAATCGTGCGACCGAAAGTGAATTTTCTGTTGGCCCTTTCACATATGGACTCTTGCTTAACACTACTCTCCCACATCCCCATTGTGACAGATTCATTTCGGAGCATAGAATTTGAAGCCTGAGCCGTGGTTTTAGCAGTTCTTATAGCAATTGTTCGAAGAAAAATGCATGCACTATATATCAGTGTGAACACAAGGCTTTTCGTCCAGAAAACTGCCAAATGTCATTCCAGCCATTCTCATTCAACCATTAGCAGCACTCAATACATAAGTCATCACCAAGACCAACACAACCACTCCAGCCAGAACCTCCCACCAGGCCAAAGAATCATCAAGATCAACCGTATTCAGACTCCGCATATCATCCAGATGGAACTTAGCGTATTTATTGTACACCTTCGTAAGCCACTGCGACTCCACCGCTGCATCTTTGATTCTGCGTTCTGCTTCAGCTGAACTGATTATGTTCTGTTCAGAATCCCGTATGGCGCCAGCTGCTGTTTCCGCGTATTCCTGGGCTACTCTTTGGATTTCGCTTCTGAGGAATGGCTCGTCTTCGAATATACGAGTCTCTATCTCGGCGGTCATGTTAGAAGTCGGCATTGTGAGGTTATGGTGGGCCGAGATTGTATATATGGAAATGGTTTAGTGAGTTGACATTGATAGGATAGGAAAAGGTGTCCAGTGGTTTGGAGATTATCGATTCTGAAAGCAATTGTTTGACTGCAACAAAGGGAATCCACCTCAATTCTTGTGGGTACGTACCGGGCCAGGTCTTTATCTTGGTGAGCTCTTCAGTGAGTGCCGAGGCAGCTAAGCGAGAACTCGAGAAATCTAGTCAACAAAGAATCGACTTCAACGTGGAATGCAACCACAAGCCAAGATCGAGGAATACTGTAAAGTGTGCCGTGGGGTCTTGTGGTTGGTGTGACGATTCTTCGGAATTCTGCGTCTCAACATCTATAAGAGGGATAGGCTTCTCATAGAAGATCGTCGCAGTTGAGTGGGCTCGAAGCTAGCTCGATTGGTGGTTTAATTTGACGGCGTGGTTCATGAAAGCTTGTTTCCGAATTTCTGTCTCCGAATATCAGGATTACATGTTCTGACACTTCAGAAGCTGGCCTGATCGCTTCAGAGTGAGGCTCTTCGCTTGGTTTCATGGCCTGAACACATCCTCCGTCATCTGTCACTCGGTCATGGTTGGTGCTGATATAATTTCCTCCATCTCCGCCATTAAGAATTTGCTATAGCCAGGCTGGCATGATGGGTCGAGTATGCACTTTTTGGAAGATAGAATGAGGTGCATACTTGACGTATATTCATATAGCAAAATGTTACTGTGCGGCTTTGGAGCATGTTGAAACGGTTCAACTCGATGCAGAGAAGGCGATGAGTGCATCATCTCCATTCTGAAACTTTCCCTTAACCAGTGAATGAATGTCTCGGGATTACGACGAGAAAATGACGCAGTGTTGCTCGTTACTTTGAAAATCAAAGGGCGGTTTAGAGAATGGGTATTGTCAAGAAACATAACACCTAGCTGGCATTGTAGCATCCAATATCAATCACTTGACGCTTAGGATGCGAAAACGCATTTCTGTGCGAAGGTAAAAATAATCTGAATAGCTCATCCGTATAGCTGCTAACCGACGAATCTGTATTATTACCACGTCCATATCGTACCATTTCCGTTGAAGTTCATGAATTGGCAGCTGGTTACATCCGAGGAACGGATGACTAAGCCACCTGAAAGATCACTAGCCGAATCAACAAGGCGGGGTAGATCGACAGATCGACTTCCCCATTATCTCGACAATCAATCCCAAAACTGACAACCAAGCCTCCCCCAAGCCTCCAAGAACCTTCTCCGAGTATTCTTGCACAACTCTAAACCTCATTTATCCAGGGATCACTCTTGGAAAGGATCTAATAGTGGAGCCTTGCCATCCTCAGCCCTGCTACCCTGCTGCCTGGGACGGACCTGATGGTCAACTGACATCATTTGACGTATTTTCGAGTATCACGACGGGATTTGAGGCTGTGTCAGGGCCCAACGATCGTTCCAAAACCACAACGGTTCATAACTCTATTGGCCCATCTGCAGGAAATCTGGGTGCCTAATTGGCAAGCTGCGCAGTGACGATTTTCAACTCTAAAGTCTTCCTCCCCGCCTCGCGATCTCCACATAGTCCGAATACCGTCCTTCAAACCATATAAGACAAGCAAATCACCAACCTCAGGATGCCCTTCACAATCAAAACCTTCAGCTCCTCCAAAAGCAATCCTGCCGAAAAAGCCCGTCGAAACTCCACCAAAATGTCTTCACAAAATCAACCAACCATGCTCGCCTACCGCGACGAAAACAACACCTCGATCAAATACTCACCTGCTGCGACCAACAATGATGCACAACCTCCCAACGATGACTCCGACGCCGAAGCTCTAATCCCACCTCCCACGCAACCCTCCGAACTCTCAGACTACGACCGCCAGCATTTCACCGCGACAGGACGACCCCAACCGGCGTTCAAACCAAGCGGTCTCGCCAGCCTCGCTGGAGACGTGTATTCAGTACCGCAACTCCTCCCAAAACGATATACAGACGATAGTATCATTCCAGCGATCATCACGGACGTGATACCCACCACAAAAGCACCCGAGATCAAGAGCGAGAAGAAAGGGCTACTGAGTAAACTTAAAGGGAGCAGCAAGAAAGAGGACAAGGATAAGATCATGAAAGTCGTATACATGCCGCGCCGGGATTACCAGAAGTGGTTTGCGCGGGATGAGAAGGGGAATTATGTGGGTAGTGAGGAGCATAGACGCTGGACGGAGGACGAGCTCGAGCGGGAGTTTATGAAGTATAAACCTGAACCGACGCAGGAGAAGAAGACGGGACTGTTGAGTGGGACGAAGGGGTTTAGAGGCGGTGGGTTGATTCCTTTGCTTGGCTTTGAGGGATGTAACTGATGATTGATTTGTAGGGACTGCAACTTCGGGTGCGCTGAATGCTATTACGCAAGGGCTCAATTGAGGTGAGGATGGTGGAATGCAATGAATTGATGAAACGGACTCGTGCGTTGCGTCGTTGGTAGGAGGAGGAGTCGGAGGTGGCCTTGAAAATACCCTTGCTTTTAGGCGCTGCAATTACTGATTAAATGAATTTTTCTATACTCTAATCCCAATGTTCCATATCTTGAGTGGAGTGGAAATCTCCTCTCTTCAAGCGCCCGTGTGCTTTCCTTGAAGTTCTCAACGCCAACGAGATATACAAAATCACTTTACAATGCTGCTTACGAGCTAGCTCTGTGCATCTTAACTTTAACTCCGTCGCCAGGTTGTAATGTGAGGATGATACCCTTCTTCAGAGGTCCCGTCATGTCCAAGGCTTCGATTTGGTCGAATCTTTGCAAGACTCGAACGATGACGAAACTAGCTTCGTTTAAGGCGTATTGTTCTGTTTTCGTTAAAAATATTACTAGAAGAATCTCTCAATTGGGGGAGTGTTGGAGCGAGTCTAAGGAGAAGGAAGAGAAGAGAGGAATGAGAAAAGGTAAGGCGGGAGAGGGAGGGCAAGGAGAGGAATGACAACAAGAAAAAGAAGCGAGGGGAAGGTAAATAAAGAGAGAAAACTCACGACCCAGACAAATCCTCGGCCCGCCAGAAAACGCAATCATCTCCCACCCCAACTTCCTTCCCTCCCACCTCTCGGGTTTAAACTCATCGGCATCCTCACCCCAGATATCCTTCCTTCTATGCATAATATACGAATGATAGCCCACCTGCTCACCCTTCATAATAGCAAACGGCTGCTTCCCATCCTTCCCTCCACCAGTGGGCAACACCGTATTCTTAACCGCAGTCCTCCCATTGATTGGAACAAGAGGATACAAACGCAGCACTTCGTACAGCACGTGCGTGAGTTCCTTGCAGCCTTTCAGCGAGGCGAAAGATGGTTCTGTGAGGGGTTGGGTTTCGCTACCGAAGGTAGCGAGCACGGTTTGTCGGAGCGAGGCGTAGATGGATGGGTGTCGGGCGAGGAGGAGGATCGTCCAGCCGAGAAGCGCGGACGTGGTGTCTCGGCCTGCGAGGAGGACGTGGAGGGTTTGGTCACGGAGTTCGATGGGGTCGCGTGTCTCTGCTACCAGGGCATCGAGCAGAACGAATTTCTCCTTGTCGCCGTTCTCGGCTTCCTGCGATTGTCTCTTGTGATCTGGATCTAATGCGATTTTGACAAAGCGATCAGCCATGGCTCTGACTGTCGCACAAGCCTTTTTGTGTTCTTTCGGAAGAGGCCACCAAGAAGGTCGTCGGAATCTCAGTCGTGAAACGACGTATTCCTGTGCGGTGTTCATGGCTTCGGCAAATGCCATGTTTTCTTCTTGTTCTTTCGAGTACCCGGAATCCGCTGCGTGTAAAGCGGTAGCCTGACTATCGACCGATTGTCCAAACAAGAACTCCGTGCTGGCATCGAGAGTAAAGCGGTAGAGGAGCGGCATCCAATCCGCACTCTCGACCCATCCGTCTGCATTCTCCTCTGGGAGGGCTCTGAACAGGACGTTCAGATGACGACCTGCAGCTTCAAGGTCACTGACTTGATCGCGGGTGAATTGCGGTCTGAGTTGGTGCCGGTAGTGAGTCCATGCCTCGCGCTCCGCTGTGAAGATGCCGTTTCCGAGGAGAGAGTGGAAGGCATCGTTACGAGCGGGCCCGAGTTCGTAGTCGTGGAACTTGGTGGCTAGGACGGCTTGGATGTTTTCTGGTTCATCGGTGAAGACTACAGTGCTGAAGAATATACCGTGCATGCGGTAGGTGTAGCGTCCCATGTCTGTGGTTCGCTTCAATTCAAAGTCGTCGAGGAAGTCCAGATCTGAGGCTAGTTAGCATTTTGTTCTCTCGCGGACATTAGATCTTCTCAGATTGGAAGAGCGAAATGTGGTTTAAACATAGCAACAGTAACATACCTTTCAATTTCACAAATAGAAAGTATATTCGCTCCAATCCCCATGGCCATTCATTAGGCACCACCGGCGCATCTCCACATCCATACTGCTCTCCCCATTTCCTCAGTCGTCTGAAACTCCACCAGCTCTGGAAACGAGCATAGGCTAGCCATGACACAAGGAAGAGAAGTACAGCCTTGAGGTAAAAGAATGCCATCATGAAACAAAACAGCCAATACAGCCAAAACTGGAAGAAATTTTACCACGTAGTAAGAGAGAAAGGAAGAATACTTCAAGATACTGGAGAGCAACGACAATATATATCCCAATACCAAGTCTCGATATCTCATCCTTCAACGAAGCGGATCCGAAACCCTACCAACTTACAGTAACAGCCTTGCACACTACTTTTCGATAATAAGAACCAACCAATGAACAATGGATGTCAGCTATTCAATTGGTTTTACATGTCGTTCCGATTGGTCTGTTCGCTGCCTCTCGCACTCGCTTCTCGGACTGCCACGGCGGGTTTCTACGCCGCCTCGCATCGCGATGGTCTGCTTCTGATGCTGGGAGGCTGACTTGTAGTGCCTGGGATGGATTGGAGTTAGGAATCCGAAATCCCGTTTTGTTTCCTTGATTCGGTGGTTGAGCTGCTTCTTGTGTATATTGGATGTGTTGCGATGGAGCATCAGATTGTCTGGGCATTAGATGTTACCACGTGGATGCATTACAGCTGGAGGCCATACAATTTATAAGAATCGTCTTATACTTCCTCGTATACATCTCCAAATCCCAAAACCAGATCTCAAAGAAACCTATCCTAATATAAAGTACAAAATCACGAGCGTCAACGCACGTGAGCCCCACAGAGTCACACACACTCATGTGGGGCTCATGGGCTCACTCCACCTGCGAATTATCGTGGGGCTTTCCTCTCCACCTCGCAAGCCACCACAACGACATCTGTTTCAGCCGTGCTGTCAGTGTCAGATCGTCTCTTTGACAGGTAGATCGCCGACGTGCAACAAAAGATTTGAGCATAGCTAAGGACGGGCTCTACCGCCTTGGCCGTCTTTTGTGGGGAGTGGGTGAGTGAGCGTTGATATTAGAAGCGAGCTATGGGCCAGGGTGGGCTGTCGGGATTGTGGAGGAGGAGTATCCTATGTCGCGAGGATGGAAGAGGTAAGTGATATGTAAGTTATTGGTTTAATGGAATTTGTTTTGAATGTGAGAAATGGTATTGTATGCTGGTACAGTGAATAGGTGCTTTGACCTTTCTCTATTGTCATGTGTATCATCAAAGACGTAGCAGGATATCCAGTATGACACTCGACATATTCCTAGGTATCAACTAATATGAACCACGGATCATCAATTCTCTCAATCCGAATCACTATCCTCCGAATCCGGAAATCCATTAAACACCTCTTCATCCTCACTCTCCTCCAGCGGAATCATCTCCTCCTCTCCTTCAATCTCCTCGATCTTCACTCCAAACGAAGCATTGACATCCCATCGATCACCCTTCGCATTCCTACTAACGTATTTGACGAACTTCAACACACCGCTGTCGCGTAAGACGATACTTAGTTTGTTCCAGGATGCCGGCATCGTGAAAAGAACATTGTCGTCTTCGGATTCGTCGGATGTTTTGTAGACGGCGGCATCTTCGTCTTCGTCCTCGTCGCCTGCCATGTAGACTTCGTGCCCGCCGACATCATCGTCTTCTTGTTCTTCCTCTTCAGGCTCCTCGGTCTCGGCTAGTTTTGGCTTGCCGTCGGATTTTGATTCTCCATTCTGCTTCGGCTTTGATCTGTTAGTCTTGCTTTTAGGCCCCTCTTCTTCTTCCTCGTCATCTTCTCCATCTTCAGTGTCCTCTTCTACCTCATCAGCGCCCCAGCCAGGAGTAGGAGTCAATCCGAGACTGATTTCCAGTCGTGGCTCTCCATCATGACTAGTCGCAAGTGCATAATCGAGACCACGACGAAATCTTCTAGCCAAGATATCGTAATTCTCAATGTTACACTTAGTAGCAAGCTCCAACCACAATCTGAACTGACGACTGGGAAGAAAAAGCTCAGTCAGTTCCTTAAGTGGATCTTCCAGTGAAGCTTTGTCAACGTTCGAGCTGTTGAAAGGTTGCAGGTACAAGAGCCGGTGTTTGTGTGGTGGCCGAGCAACTTTCCATGGTCCCTTTTCGATCTCGTCACTGCTTTCCGGGAGAGGCGATGCTTCTTGAGCTTCGACGTATTCTCGAACCCTAATAGAGAACTTGTTTGAAAGTAGACCGTCGAGTGTGACTGTTGACGCATCCATGAAGCTTTCTGCAATATCGTCCAAGGTATCAGGAGTGAGGTAAGTTGGAGCCATGTACTTGAGCAGGAAATCGAGATCAGCTTCATCCAACTCCTTCTCTGCAGTTGGTTCCGCGGCAGGCTCGACGTCGATCGGTTGTGGCTTGGGGAAATCATATCGATCTGGATTGCCTTGAAGTTGCTTCAAGCTGCTATTCTTGCCCCATTTCTCCTCTTCTCCTTCAATGTAACCCTCCTCTCCAATCTGGGGAATATGAAACCATCCGCTAATTGCCATCCGAATCCTACCACCATCCTTTTTTAATTGTTCCTCACTCTCGGCATGGTAGACTTCTTCCACATCGTGAAAGCTTAGGCCAGGTTGGACCGCGAAGAAACTCAGCTGGTTCCAGGCAGGAGGTATGATTTTGGTGGTATCGGGCGTGGGTGTGATGGTCTTGACTCCATCGTCTTTGTGTATTGTTGTAGGAAACAATCTTAATGCTCCGCCCCATTCCTCCTTCCATGGTATGTCTGGATCCGTCAGGTACAGGATATAACTGATTCTCCGGCTTCCAATCACGTCATCGTGACATAGCAGATGGCATCCGGGTGTGTAGACATTGATAGCCATATCCGTCTTCCTGCCGCTCAATTCTCCTGATCCCGTAATCGTAGAAACGTATTTCCTGAACTTGGAAGAGTACATTGCATCTCTCAGTTTCAGCAGAGAGGGCAATTTCTCGAGAGCACCATCGTCCAATCCATCCAAGTTGGCCAAATCCCCAGACTGGTGGATCTTGTAGATATCGGTTTCCTTGGGGGTGAACTGGACATTTTCTCGAATTTCGTCTCGGACGGAACGTAGAAGCTCATCGTTAATCAGGGAGCTGATCACACTGTGCTTATACGGTTCGGACTCGGTATAGCCTTTGGTATATTTTCCTAGGACTTCTTTGGCAAAGAGACCTTTGCGGAAACTCTTGTGGACGTCTTCCTCTGCCAGAGCTGATTCGAGGCTGTCAGTATGGGCGGGGTATTGTTGGTATCAACTGAAGCCGTACCTGTCTTTGCACGTTTCTTGAGAATACTTTTGCCATTCTGGCCATTCGATTGAGTATCTGCCTTACGCTTCATGATGTTTGTAGAAGAATTGAAATGCTGTGGAAAGAGAATTGAAGCAGATGGGAATATCAGTCCATTTCAACAAATTTTGGTGGAGCGGCATTATCTGCCCATTCTCACCGACATTTTTAGCGGCCTTTGTTTCGAGTGGTTGCATGATCGCTGAAGCGCTGGCCGACTCAGCCGAAAAGGGGTAATGCAAAGAGACTGCTTCTGATTGAACCTCGAAAGGCAACCTTTTATGAATTCTTTGGCGCGATATGCGTGTAAGCGCTCAATGCTGCAGATTGATTGTCTATGGACGCCCATGATGATCTGAGAGGCTTCATGCAGGTCATTCTGCAGCAATTGGATCCAACGCGTGGTTGGCCGTCAAAGACCTCTTCACGCGCCAAGGAAACGCGGTATCAAACGCGTGCGACTTACTCTCTGGGATCTTGTCTATGCCATTGTAGGGTTGATGGAGGGTCGAGTCTTTAATCAGAAGTCTGATAAGACCCGAAGTACCTATGCTTATGGCTTTTCTTGCATCGTTTTGTTGCTATTAGCTCAAAGTGGAAAGGTCAAAGTTGGCCGAGAACATGTAGTCTTCCATCAAGAATGGGGTGAGTGAGTTTACACACATCAACCCCAATTGCATAAATCTATATCTCTTTCCTCTACTTCAAGCTCTAGTCTCATCTCATTTGTTCAAAGCGAGTAGATCACCATGGGTTCGTTTGATATTACTATTGCCAGGGACAAGTTCCCCGCATTGAACCAACCACAAGTCTTCTTTGATAATGCAGGAGGAAGTCAAACTCTTGGAGCAGTTATAGACTCGTGCTCTATTCCCCAGTCATATACAGTCATAGTCTAACATATCTCAGAATCTCTAACTACTTGTCAAAGACAAACGTGCAACTGGGAGCATCATATGCCGTTGGCAAGAAATCAACTGCGCTTTACGAAAGTGGGTATGTAGCAGGAGCAAAGTACATTAACGCATCAGCAGACAACATTGGTTGGCCAAACTCTCCAAGCGGTGAAGTACATGAAGGTCTAACAGTACGCAGTCCTGGGAGCATCAACCACATCCCTTTTCCGAACCCTATCCTTCGCCCTCTCCTTCCCAACCGGCTCAGAGATCATCATCTCCAAAATCGACCACGAAGCCAACATCGCTTCCTGGGTAGACATTGCTACCCATCAAAACCTAACCATCAAGTGGTGGGCTCCCAAAGCCGGCACGAACCCCAAGGTCGAGGCATCTGATCTCAAGGATCTCCTCTCTGAGAAGACCGTCTTGGTTACGTGTACTCATGCTTCCAACATCTTGGGCACGATCCACGATATCGCGGCGATCGCAGAGGCTGTTCATACCATTCCTGGGGCGATGTTGTGTGTTGATGCTGTAGCTTATGCCCCGCACAGACAGATTGATGTGAAGGCTTTGGGTGCTGATTTCTATTCCTTCAGTTGGTACAAAGTACGGTGCACGATCCCACTTCTGCAATAACACATCATTAACAAATATAGGTATATGGCCCTCATATTTCCATACTCTACGCATCACCAGCTGCGCTGAAAGCCGTCAAGTCTCTCGGCCATTATTTCAATCCCTCATCCACTCTCCAGGACAAGCTCGGCCTCGCAGGATCTTGCTACGAACTCACCGCAGCCATCCCAGCAGTGCTAGCCTACTTCGGAGATAACCCAACACAGTCCTGGGCAGCGATCGAGAAGCACGAGGAGAAGCTCCAGGGTACCCTTCTGGAGTACTTGAATGCAAGATCCGACATCACGATCCAGGGTGAGCTGAGTTCGGATACCAAGAAGCGTGTCAGCACAATTGGCTTTGTGGTCAAGGGGAGGAAGAGCAAGGATGTGGTGGAGGCTGTCGATGAGCTTTCGAATGGAGAGATGGGTATTAGATGGGGGACTTTCTATAGTGTGAGATTGGCGAGTGAGATTTTGGGGCTGGATTCTGATGGAGTTGTGAGAGTTTCGATGGTGCATTACAACACTGGTAAGTTTGCATTCTTGAAAGGTGGCATTGATGCTAATAATTGATAGTGGATGAGGTGAAGCAACTGATTGGAATGTTCGATCAGGTTCTGGGCAAGGCCTAAGAAGCTTTCTACCTCAATTCTGGAATTGATCAATGAACAAAATCCGACTACCTCAAGGAGCAACGTTCAAAAATCACTTGCCATATTGAGTTCCTAGCCATAGTAAGCCAATCTAAGTTCTAACACTCAGTCTTCAAAAAAGCACATCCAGTCCTCATCCATCAAATCTTAAGCCTTCTTCTTCAATCCCTCCCAATATCCCCTCCAATGCCTCATCTCAGCCTGCGAACTCTTTGCCAGCCCCCACTCAAACAACCACTTCGGCAACAAATCCGGCAGTCCCCAAATCAAGGCATGCGGCAAATAAGCAGCAACAACATCCCTCCCACAACCCACCTTCTCCAACGCCGCCTTCGCCAATGTCTCCGCTCCAGGCCTCAACAAGTTCCCCTTCGTCTGATCCCACGCCACCTCCGTAACACCACCCGTCATAATCCCCAATACTTCAATCTGATTTCCAACTACACTCTTCCTTCCATCAGGCCCAGTGACGATCTTCCACTCAGCACGGAACTCCCTCCTCAAGGCCGTTGAGAACGTCAAATCAAACCCCTTAGCTGCAGAATAAACACTCATATACGGCATCCCAAACTCAGACATCGAACCCATCGTCATGATCAACGCCGGTCCACCATGCGCTTTCAGAAGCGGCAACACCGCTTTCGTGATCTGAGCCGGGAACCGCGCGTTGACGTTCAGCAAGCGGTCGACGTCGCGAGACGTGTATTGGCCATACGGTTCCATGAATGGACCATCGCTCTTCTCGCCACCGCCGACGTTGTTGATTAATATCGTGATGTGGAGTTCTTTAAAGGTGTTGACTGCGTCCTGCATCTCGCGGTTGGCTTCCGCTCCTTCTGTTGAGGCATCGAGGACTAGGACTCGGAAATTGAGAGCAGGGTGGGCAGCTTGCATGATTTGCCGGAGGGCCTCGAGTTTAGTTGGATTTCTGCCATGGAGAATGATGTTGAAGCCTTTTAAAGCCAGGGCTTGTGCGTAGGCCTTGCCTATGCCGTCGCTGGAGCCGGTGATGAGTGCCCATGGTGGTTGGTTGGTGAGGGGCTGGAGGTGGTGGTAGCGCATGATTGAAGATGGGCGGACGTAGGTGTAGATGAAGCGGAGGGTCTTGAAGGTTAGGAGGGAAGCGGTTACGATGCCGATGGTGGCGAGGAGTTTGATGGGGAATTCCATTCTGCGATTGTGTACACTCGAGACTCAAGTGAGAAGGATATAGAGTTTTCTTTCAGGCTATGACCTTTCGCGTGGGTTTACTCGTGCGTTGGCTCAGTCGCAAATGTTTTCTGAAGATTGTTTCAACTTGGCTACTTTCTTTCTTCGGGCTTGTTTTGTATCACTCTATGGAGTGGTGTCACTCATATATGGAGTTTTGGTGGCGTGACTGGTGTGTCACGGAACAGATTCGAGCGGCATCTGGAGGCGTCGAATGAGGATCATGATTTCCTTCACTTCACCCGAATTTCCCCGCTGGTGTCGTGATGACTCAACCAAGTCCACTTCGCTTGCACTTTATTATATTCCGTGACTATTGTAACGAAAATAAGGACACTTTTTCATACTTCTGAACTGCTGAATCTGGCACGCGTCTCATGTCTTTACAAACGTATGAGACTATTTCAGCTTGCAATTGAGGTACTGAGGAAAGGATCAAGTCAAGACGATCACCTGTCTTGCCATCAAACCAAAGCACATTGGCTATCTTCTTGAAAAGTGTCGTGAGGGATGTTACTTGAAATAACAAGCTCTTGGTAATCATCCTCAGTTCTAAAGTGAATGATATGAGTGTAATGAACATGATTCCAAAATACGCATCCAAAACTCTGCAAACTCCCACCTCCGATATCTCTAACTTTCAAAAGGTAAACACCATGACAAAGCTCACCCCAGCCAACCACACTGCCCAAAAAGAACCACGCTTCATGTCTCAACCCTTCATCTCAACAATCGACGATCATCTGAAATCTGGAAGAAAAGCACTCGCTAGAGCAAGTGCAAGATACCGCACCCTGCCCAACTGTTAGAGGATCGTGTAAGTGTGAAGAAGCTTACATTAGAATGACTGTCTGAAGTAAGGACTATATACAAGTACACTAAGCCAAGAGCGCCTTCCGTAATATACCTACCACTAAAAGATCATTATCTATAACGAAGGAAAAAAGAAGCTTAGTGTATTATAATCCCCAAGTAAAGCCGTCTTTAGCCTGGGACACGTTACACTTTAACCAACGGTACAACTTCTTAAAGGTATTCGAAGTCATAAAAAGAGAAGAAAAAGAAGATCGCTTTAAACCGACTATTATCTAATAGAGTTTAGTACAAGCGTATTACGTCTTTAAAAAAATAAAAAAAAGATCACTTCAAGCCGACTATTAGTTAGTGGAGTTTAGTATAGGCGTATTACGTCTTTGAGAGGTATTTAACGTCTAAGGGACGAAAGCTTTAAACCTGAGGTCCTGTTAAATAGAATTATTATTATATTGAAGGATTGTGTAAATGTAAAACAGCTTATATTAAAATGATTATCTAAAGTAAGGACTATATATAGGTACGCTAAGCCAAGAGCGCTTTCTGTAATACTAACCCACTAAGTCTCAATCCTTTTCTCCACCCTATCTCTACCTCCTTACTTTCGAAGCCCAAGCCGACACTTTTCAGTATGCAAACACACATAGCAATATCGGGATCATGAAGCACATTTCTACAACAGCAATGAGAAAAGTCATGATGCGATCAAGTATAGCCAACGGCGGAAGTGCGAAAAACGATCCTACGGCACCGAAGATACTGATTAGACGAAATGATGGATGGATTGGCTGCGGTATGTTGATGATGGGATTTTGATAGACTACGTGATCGGAGACTGAAGAGCATTGCGAGGAATGTGGGTGAGATGGTGGATGTGAGAATGCGGAGAGCGAGTCTGAGGATGATGAGGCTGAGGAGTTGCGTCGTTCCATTTCGTCTTTCGAGCTTGTTTTCGACGCACAGTATATGATTTAGACTTCTGTGAAGTCCAGTCACGAAGTTTCGAGTTGCAAACCTTCCAAGCCAACTTTTCGTGGTTTTCACCCTTGCTTCGTCTCCCTGCCACACAATCTTCTTGCACCCCCCTCTCTTATCTCACTCTATATTTTATTCAACACAGCTATCAACAGTACCATCGACAAAAGCAGCGCATATAAAATGCCTCCAAACAGGGCGTCTATTTTCCACTTGTCAAAGTTTCTTGATAGACTTTGCTCCCATTTAACATGCGGAAGGGACTGAAGCCAATAATCCCCCATGATGACTGATATTAGAGAGAAAGGAAGAGATGTAAATGAGGCAGCAGACAAGTGCGTTTCGTAGTGAAAATGGGGAGAGTGAGGTGGCAATATATCCTTTCTTGTCGCGAGATTCTGACATCTTTGGAATGAAAAGTGAGCGAGCAGTGAGAAAATGGGAAATTTATAGAACTGAAGGTATGTGTTGACTCATGAACGGATGAAGCGTTGAGGGAAGAGGGGGCTGAAGGTCTTCCATTATCTCAGGCTTTTGACGATGCTTTCTCCTTGCTTCTTACCGCAGCCTCAAGGCGCACACGCCGCTTCACTCTCTGTCATCTACTCAAATATTCTCTCTCCGAATTCATAAGAGTCTTGGTGCCGGGTGCTTAGTATGAAAAAGGAAGCAAAGAAACCCGAATCGAACGACGCGAACGCACCCGAAGTCCCAGGCGGCATAGTCGCTTCATTGTTGATTTATGTCTTGTCATTTGAGTGGCGCCAAAAGATACCTTTGTGCCAGTGATGTCTCACGGCTCATAGTATATGGGGCTAAATGGTAGGCTTGAGAACTCAGAGTCACTCCCACGTGGTTGTCACCGAAAGCTACTCATAACACGGCATGCTTGAAGCAGTAGCAAACTTTTCAGGGTCAAGTATTCAATCGAAGCATGAGATACTTCTTGCTCATGGTAACATGCCATTGCATAAAGAAGTGAAATTCATTGACCATAGAATCAGCTGGTTTTGTCCTCGACCTAGTACCTTCACGAGCTCTTGACCAAAGTTCTATGCTCACTTGTGGTCCTAGATATCGATTTACGTTTCCCCCTCGAAGTTTGCAAGCTTGACTCAGTTAAAGAGGATCAAGAGGCATGAAATACTATTGTAACTTCGCGCACTGAATTCTTTCCGGTTGTCCCTCACTTCGGCATTTCGCATACACAGTAAGAGCCTTTCCCGTTCCCAGAACTTATGATGCCCAACCCACCCCTTCGTGGCAGCCATCAATGGCATTCTGCTAGGACCTGGGATATGCGGTTGGGAGAAAATGCTCAAACGTATGCGCCAAGTAACACCATACCATTTGTCAACCATCTCCTCCATGAAGACCCGAGCAGAAGTGTCTAATTCAAAGTTCACCCCTTGTCACCTAATAGACCTGTTGTATTCTGTTCAAAGACAATAACGTCGCACCTGGTCTTCACCAGCAACGTAAGATTACATGTCCTAAAGGATTGTGGAGATGGGCAGATCCATGGCAGCCAAGAAATGTGTGATGCTTCATGATCCGGAGAGCACGCCCGTCCCGACGGTTGGACTGTCAGATGGTATGTTGGAGGTCATTCCTGAAGCGTCAAGTAAGGACAATCAACTTTATATTCCTGAAACTGAAAGCGGCCTTCAACATGAGCACGTCATCAACCAAAAAAAGCCAGCTCGCGGACAACGTGGTATCAGGATCAGGCCTGTGGAACTTGCATCTCCTGAAGTCCTAACCTTGGGGACCTTTCGGTGCTGGCATGTACTATGCTTTTTCAGGACAAATTCCCTTGAGTCATGAAGTCTCAATCAGTCTTGGTCGATTTTGTGGGGATCTGGCGGACCGCTGCTCCTGTCATCAGGACTGCAGATGCTGACTATGCACCTTGAGGGAATGGCCAAGTCCCATATCATGCCTTGGAGCTCAGTTGGAAGTCGAAGTGGCCAGGAGGGTTGGTCTGTCTGGTCGTTACAATCGCCCGTCGTTGGAGATAGCGTGTCCTCGCTGCTGGGAGAGTTTGTCTAGTCCATGATGCGCAGCAAATACGTTACGAACAAGCCTGAAAGGTAGGTCACCATTTACATAAGAAAATTCTCAGTCGTGAAGAATGAATGACGTGTTCAGGAGGGCGTGCTAGGACCTATAGGCATGTTTCCTTGAAACAAAACAAAGGTTCGCTTAGCAAACCTGGGAAGGATCATGAACACCATCTCCAAAGAAATGATTTGCAAGCCCTAAACTTGGGACGAAGCTTTCAAGGTAAAAAAGACCTCTCTATGTGATTTAGATTGGCTCTAGCCCCCCTGGCGACTTCACGCTGTTGTGACTGAGTGACAGTCACACCACTGGCTCGCCATTTTTTCCTAATTCTATGATTAGCCCAATTAAGTTTAACTCGTCACTATATCAATGACTTACGAAAAAAATTCTCTTTGTATATCTGAGGGTGCCTTGTGCCGCGTACAAGGCTAGCAGCTCATTCAAGCTAAAATTACATATGTGGCAAATTCATTATCCTGAGCACCCACTTGAGCACAAACTTGCATCTGACTCCCATATTACACCCAAGAAAGTTTTCCGTCTTTCAACAACTTCTCCCCAACAGCAAACTCAAAAGATTTGTGACTCGACTTTCGCCGCAGAAATGCCACTTCCGCAACCTAGTCTTATAGTGTCGAGTGATCCAAGGAGTCAGAACATAAGTAGTATTTCCGAGAAAAAGGCCTGGCAAAAAAATTGTGAAGCACCACGATGAGTTCAAATCAAAAATAAGAATGCAAATCAAACATCCTGCCCATCACGCTGCTGATTTTCAAGGCCAGCAAATGTCTTGTTGACATCTTTGCCTAGGTATCGGCCATAACCCATGGATTCAGAGGCGTCACAAAGACGAACAGAGGGGGAAAGATTACGCGAGTATAATTGAATGAATCTGACGCTTGCTGTCCTAGCCGAAAAAATTGGCAATACATCCGGCACATTCACTCTTGTCCTTTACCCCGATGAGGCTCCGGTGCTCTCCCTTTCAGGTTATAAGATGACATTTTGGCAATTCACGTGGAGCATTGATTTTTGTCCCTCACGCCGATGAGGCTTCAAGGCTTCCCGTTTAGGTTGTAAAAAGCCGTTCTGGGGATTCAAGTATGCGCGATGGAGATTACACGCCGATGAGTCTTCGAGGATTTACCTCTCAGCTATAAGAACCCCCTCTTCTACTAGACTGAGTCGATTCTATTTCAACTCGACACCTTTACTCAGTTCAGCAACTGCCTTCAACACACCTTTCATTGAACTCTACACTACCTTCAAACCTTTCATCGAATTCTGTCAAGATGAACCTCTCCTACTTCTTGAGCACTCTGCTCATGCACAACATCACTATCCTCTTCAATTGCCAGGCCGTCCTCTCTCTCCCCTCCGGTGATGGTCACCTTACGCTCGCCGCCGACGATAAACCCAACGCAAGTCCGTTGCATCTTGAGGGATCAAACAACGGCCTCAGCCCTGTTCAGGACCACTCCATTCCTGGTCAAGACACCCGTGATCTTGAGCTACTCGGCGACACCACCACTAGCGCAATGCCCACTGCCTTTGACAAGGTGAGTTTAAAGTCTACCCCATGCTTTCCCCAAACATATTAATCACAAAATAGCGTTTCATCACTGATGTCAACTGCCTCGAACAAACCGGCCAAGTCACATGGACTCGTGCTAGAGTTGATTCAATCTCTGACGGCATCCGATATCTCAGATACAATAAAGGAGGACAAATGAGATGCGATGTTCCACCCCATACTTGTGGTCGCATCAGCTGCTCTTGGCGTGGTGGAATATACATCTGCAACAACGCAAGTTATCTCTCAAATCCCACTGGTGCTCACATTAACAGTTTGGCAGAACGATTGGCACCTTCGAAAGCTTTGTTCGGAGGTTGCTGATTATGCGCAAGCAGTTGTCAACAAATGTAAGCGTAATGACCCTCTCGGTGTTAACACCGTCGGAGGTCAGGCTTGGGACAACCAGAATTGGAATGTTTTCATAAAACAGGACAACTGCTAGACGAGCTGATGTTGGCCCTTGACTGTTCAGATCCTGGAGATCGCGTGTGGTGTGGCGTTGTCGAATCATGGGTTTGCAAATGCTCAGTTCTGTGGCATCGTTTGTCATAGAAACCTTCCAATTGCACGAAATCCTAGCTAGATAGCTAAATCTACTAGCTATAGTATTACATTTCAAAATGACAATCAAGCGTTTTGAATCAAAACTCCATTTCAGGTTTTGGAAGTGACTGAAATGATGTTCAAACAGAAGTAGGGAAACGGATTTACCCTCGTTTGATTCAAAGATTAATTCGGAATTGGTATGTCCCAGGTGAAAATCAAGCTAGAATTACCATGAGCTACACTTGTAAATCATTATGCTATCATAGCACCACAATTGGGTTTCTACAATATTTGTTGACTTTTGTGCCAAGACATCGATCGTAAGCGAAGTGATCAGATCTTTCCAGCTCGCCTCCAATTGCTCATCAAAACAGGTATTATCTAGTGGAACACTCAGGGGATACCATGCCCCTAAGTATCAATCTAGAGCACTAGTCTTGTAATAATACCCAGTCAGTTCAGCTTGGCAATTCAAAAAGCTGCATGAAGCATAACAAAGTCGAAGAATGGCTTTTTATGATTTCATCTAGCATGTTCATTCTCGGTGGTCCCTCATTTCACGCTGCAAACAGTGCCAAACACCGGATGGACTTAACCGAAAACAACCCCACTTTCAAATTTTTGAATATCATGATGGATAATGCCAGTACAACCTCAGACCACCGTTCAACCAATTCGCAGTAATTGGCTTCAGCAAGCTTAATATGAATAGTTTTGTTTCTAGTGATTGAATGGCTATCCCATGCTGCTTGGTCAGTTTGTACATCCGGGAAGAGAAACGACCTGTGAAGTAGAGGGACCCACCCCACGACTGGCTTCGCGGAATTGCAAAAGTCCTTGAACAACCTGCACGGCCACAGAATTAACATCTTGCTTTCCTACCAACGTACTTGTGGACTTTGACTCGTGTTCATAAATATCAGGTGGTGGTCGGAAAAATGTCGGTGACTGATGAAGTGACAGATGATACATTTGATAGTTTGTCCCTTGAGGTGGTAAACTCGTTGTTTGTCATTTTGATATCACGACGCCGGATGCTTATTTGGTTACACATCCTTCGACTGACACTGACAAGGCCGAGGAAGCCTTTCGACTAGTCGTATGTACATCTTAAACCCACTGAAGCTTCAAAGCTTTTTCCTTACAAGAAAGCCTTTTTGTTTGGTAATTAATTCATTTGCTTCTTCACCCCCCCGGAGTCCGTACTCACCATAAAACTCATGAACGCCTGAGATTCATCTCCATGTGCGATAGATCTCTCACCCATGCCCTGCGAATGGTCTTTAGTTTTGGGATCACGCCGAGAAGATTCAGTGCTGGGAAGCCGAGTTTAGTGGCATGCTTGTTCCTAGAAATATCTGGCGTAAGATAGGAGAAATGGCGCACCGATGGAGTTAAGTTGGCGGTGTGTACTTGACCAAGGAGCAGAGCAGATTTTATTTGCCCGAGGACTTTTCTTCTTCTTCTTTATTTGGGTACTATAGCCACCAGTAAACGTAATTTGTCTCTACAAAGACACACATTGCCTAGAATATAGAATATCCAGTTTGGAGCTAGAGCGCTCCCCATGAAGCATGTACATTTTCAAGAAGGATATAATGTAATGGACTATGAGATCGGCCACAACAACCGATTCTTGTCTAACGTTAGCCAGACAGAGAGATGAATTGAGCGTAATTCCGAGCCTTATCTCAATTATCATTTTTAAGTTGACCTTGTAAAACACTTTGCAAGTATTGTTGAAGGAAACAATGACTGTCACGTGCCTCGAAATTGCCCCGCTTCGACCGCCCATCTCCAAAAACATCCCACCAAGATAGCGCATCTCCGGCAACGAACCCAGAAAATTCCTCCATTGAACATCGAACCACCATCTAAAGCTATTAAAACTCTTCCTACAAGTACTTTTTCTATCAAGGAGATCTGCGAAGCTTCCAAGATGTCTCCAGCTGCTATCATTGCGCCGTCTATCCTCTCGGCGGACTTCGCGGAGCTGGGTAAAGAATGCTCGAGTACGATTGCTAGAGGTGCAGATTGGCTGCACGTAGGTACGTATTTGAGGCCTATTGAGAACATAGAACCAATCCGCTCCTCTGACTCAGTTCTGACGCGATTGTAGATATCATGGACGGTCACTTCGTACCAAACATCACATTCGGAGCACCCGTTGTCACCAAGATTCGAAGCCATGTCGATCGACCAACAGCAAAGCACGGCAAGGGAACTTTTGACTGCCATATGATGATCGCAGAGGTATACCTGCCATCCAGAGATCCTTGGAGACTCGCATGCTGACCCAGTTGTCTACAGCCAAAGAAATGGGTCAAGGAATTCCAGAACGCTGGGTGCGATCTCTACTGTTTCCACTACGAAGCCGCAATCAATAGCACCGCAGCCGAAAGTCCTGAATCAACAAGCGACCTGAAGACGAGTCCAAAGGAGCTAATTAGATATATACACGATTTGGGAATGCTGGCAGGTATTGCGATCAAGCCGGATACTCCAGTTGATGTGCTTTGGGACATCTTGGAATCAAAGGACTTGAAGGAAGTACCGGATGTAAGTAGTTCTACGATGGAGTCCAAAAGTAAATATTGACCCATTACAGATGGTTTTGGTCATGACAGTGCATCCAGGATTTGGTGGACAGAAGTTCATGGCGTCCGAATTACCGAAAGTTGCGGAGCTGCGAAAAAGATACCCTGAGTTGAATATTGAAGTTGATGGTGGATTGGGTCCTGGAACGATTGACCAGGCTGCTGAAGCTGGTGCCAATGTTATCGTTGCTGGAAGTGCGGTATTTGGAGCAAAGGACCCGGCCGAGGTTATTGCGAAGTTGAGAGAGGCTGTTGACAAGAGAAGAAGCAAGGAGTCTTTGTGAGACAAGGCTATGATTTACGAGCTACGCAAGGCTACGAAGGATGATTTACGAGATACGAGGTCGCTGTCAGATAGCGGGAGATCAGCGGGGTCAGCCTTACTTCGTCATGAGTACCTGCCGGCCTCTCATGCCGAAGCAAGAGTTGATGGAACAATTCCACGCAAAGTTACCGACTTGCCTCTTCAAAGCAAGAGGAAAATTCATTATGTGAGATATCAGCATCCTGGTTTCACTGTTACGCCGACTACGCCGACTTACACCGACCACATTATTTCGTTGCGCTGACCCCACGGTGAGCACCCCGCATCTTGAGTACGGCTTCTAGAAAAGGGACTTGATGTGAGCGCAACTGACGCCGTGTGACTGCCAATCCAGACGCTATGCAGTTCCTCAAGTAATACCCGACCTTTCATTGGTCACTTTGTTTACCCCCAATACCCCTTAGTGGAGTCTTCGGATCTGGGGAGAAGCTTGGCTGGCTTTCTCGGTTGGTCGTCATGCTGCGGGGTGGACGGACAGCTCTAAAATCGCAGCCGGCCCAAGAATACGGCAATGTCCAGATCAACTATAATTGAACCTGGTGCCTTCCATTTCTTGCTAGTGACATGTCCATTTGATTCAATTTCCTGGCTGTACAATTTTTCTATCTCTTTTGATTTCTTTCTTCTCTTTTGCCTAGGTATAAATATCCCAGAGCTTCATCCCTGCTGCAAATCCTCGAGTCTACATCTGCAAGCTAAACCTTCGGTTGCAAAATGTCCATCGCCGACCTCGTCCTCACTCCCTACGCCATTCCTGTTGCGCTCGTGCTCTTCTGGCTCATCCCATACCTTACATCCAATACATCACTTCGAGATGTACCAGGACCATTGGCAGCAAAGTTCTCGAATCTGTGGCTGTTGCTGCAAGCTCGGCAAGGAAAGCGATATTTGAGCGTCAATGATGCACATGCGAAATATGGAAAGCTGGTCAGGATCCAGCCAGATCATGTCAGTATCGCAGACGATTCTGCTATTCAGGAGATCTATGGGCATGGAAATGGGTTCTTGAAGTCGTAAGTTGGGAATTGCCCTGGCGAGTGTGTTACTCTCTACGTATTCGAGGCTGATGTTTGCTACAGAGAATTTTACGACGCCTTCGTGTCCATCCAACGAGGACTCTTCAATACAAGAGACCGAGCAGAACATACTCGCAAGCGCAAGACCATCTCGCACACTTTCTCCACCAAGAGCATTGGCCAATTCGAGAAATACATGCATCAGAACCTGGAGCTCTTCGTTCAGCAATGGGATAAGTTAGCGACTAATGCTCATGGGGGCTTTGCCAAAATTGATGCTCTACACTGGTACAATTACCTTGCTTTTGATATGATTGGAGATTTGGCATTTGGGCAACCATTCGGCATGTTGGAGAAGGGAAAGGATATCACGGAAATCAGGAAGACGCCCGATGCGCCAATTTCCTATGCCCCCGCAGTCGAAGTGCTGAACCGCCGTGGTGAAGTCTCCGGAACACTAGGATGTCTCCCTCAACTCAAACCATACGCAAAATACCTCCCGGATCCATTCTTCAGCCAAGGTCTAGCCGCAGTAGAGAACCTGGCTGGTATTGCAGTTGCTCGAGTTAGCCAGCGTCTCGAAGGTAAGCAAGATGCTGATCGAGTTGACCTCCTCGCGCGCCTCATGGAAGGCAAAGACGAGAACGGGAACAAACTCGGCCGCGCAGAACTCACCGCCGAAGCACTCACCCAACTCATCGCCGGCTCAGACACCACCTCTAACACCTCCTGCGCCATCCTCTACTGGGTAACATCCACGCCCGGCGTCCTCGAGAAATTGCGCAAGGAGCTCGATGAAGCCATTCCAGAGACCATGGACGTACCTACATTTGAGCTGGTTAAAGATCTCAAATATATGCAGAATGTCATCAACGAGACTCTCCGCATCCACTCTACATCTTCGCTCGGCCTCCCACGCGTCGTTCCCCCAGGAGCGGGCATCGAGATCGTCGGGCGGCATTTCCCGCCTTACACAGTCCTCTCTGTCCCAGCCTACACGATTCACCACTCAAAAGAGATCTGGGGATCAAACGCCGATGAGTTCGTGCCTGATCGTTGGAACAACCTGACTGAGCGCCAGAAGAATGGGTTTATTCCTTTTAGCTATGGACCAAGATCGTGTGTGGGGAGGAATGTGGCGGAGATGGAACTGGCGCTTATTGTGGCGACGACGTTTAGGAGGTATGATTTTGATTTGTATCAGAAGACTCTTGAGACGAGGGAGGGGTTTTTGAGGAAGCCGTTGGAGTGTATGGTGGGGATTAAGAAGAGGAAGAATATTTAATTTGGGCAGTGGGGTATTTAGGGGGCTGGGAGGCGGCGCGGATCTTGATGGCGTTCATTTTGGACTTGTGATCTGATGGAGGGGAATGCACAGCTGTGCCTTATATGAGGTGTGAGATTAACGCGAAACGACGCACTTTATTTCCTGATCTTAATCGTCTGTTCTCAAGGCAAAATCACTAAATGTCACCGACTTACATGTGAGATGTTTCCCTTCTGCTTCCCTAGGTTGTTGTTTTCGCTAAGCGAGGAGATGTGAGTCTGGACAAGATGAACTGTGCTCGCGCGAGGGTGCCAAACCTTGGTCTTCTCAAAACTGCAGCTGTCTTTACCATCAAATTGTAAACAAGGTGCACATGGCTCTATCTTGGGTTGGTAGCACCCAGCACATGATAGCCATCTCCGTGCTTTACGTCATTTCAATAATTTCACCAGAAAAGAACTTAAGAAGACAAGGTTCCGATTGATATCCCCTTCTACGACGGCGTAAGCTGAACCTTCCCCTCCTTATCGTAGAAAATCTCCTTAACCTTCACACATCTCAAATGATTCTTCCCCTCGGAAAGACTTGCATCATGATGAAACAAATACCACTTCCCTTTATGCTCCACAATCGAATGATGCGTCGTCCAGCCCAGCACCGGCTCCAGAATTCGACCAGCATACGTGAACGGCCCGAACGGATTATCGCCAATCGCGTAGCAGAGAAAATGCGTATCGCCAGTCGAGTACGAGAAGTAGTATTTGCCTTGGTATTTGTGCATCCATGCTGCTTCGAAGAAGCGCCGGTCGTGGTCGTGACATGGGATGGGGTTGCCGTCGGAGCCGAGGATTACGAGTTCTTGGACCCCGGAGGAGAATTGGAGCATGTCTTTGCTGAGACGGGCGACGCGCGGGTGGTAGGCGTGCCCGCTGGTGGCTTCCATGTTGGTGTAGGCTTCTTTGTCGAACTCGCCTTTGGCCCAGCACTGAACTGCCGGGGTTGTCAGAAATATGAGTTCAGGATGGAGCATTTGTCACTCACGCTGCCCACCCCAAATCCCGCCGAAATACAAATACGCCTCTCCATCATCATCCACAAAACTCGCTGGATCAATACTATAACTCCCCTCAATCGGCTTTGGTTCCGACTTAAACGGTCCCTCTGGAACATCACTAACAGCCACGCCAATACGGAAAACACCTTCCTTATCCCTCGCGGGAAAGTACAAGTAGTATTTCCCATTCTTCGTCGCCGCATCAGGTGCCCAGAGCTGTTTTCCAGCCCAGGGAATATCTTCCAGTGCTAACGCCACGCCGTGGTCTGTGACTGGACTACCGACCTCGTCCATGGACAACACGTGATAGTCCGTCATGGCGTATTGGTCGCCATTGTCGTTGTCCTGGATGTCGGTCTTGATGTCGTGGGAGGGGTAGACGTACAGCTTGCCGTTGAAACTGTGGGCTGAAGGATCGGCAGTGAAGATATGCGTTACTAATGGTTGGTCGGTCATGATGCTTGATACCTCTTCTCAAAGATGTCGGTTCAACTTGAATGAAGATTGTGACGTTCTGGTATGTTGGAAATGGGTTGTTCAAGAATTAGAGCAGAATGATGTTTAAGTAGGCTCATAGCAATGGTATTTATCCTCTTTATCCTTCTCGACGGCTAGCTGGAGGGAATCTCCCATTCTGCCTCTACGGTCAGATGTTGGTGGTTGAGGCTTGGTGAGGCGAGTTGTTGTGGAGTTGATGGTTTATCCGGGATGGGTATAGGCTAAATAGGATGTTCCGGGCCTCCGGACTTGGGGTTGACGGCCGACCGGCAACAATGCTGTATGGACATTGATGATAGAGGCGGTGACTGCTTCAGACGAAAATGATGTCAACTCGGGCTGTTCAGTGTCAAGGTGTTTGGGTTGGGAAATGTTTTGAATGCGGACGAGATTGATTGTGTCCGAATGTCACATGATCCTTGCTTAGATCCCTTTTTCGCCACACGGTGAGCCAAAACATGGAGGAGAGTTAACGGAGCCATGATCCAGTGACTAGATAGAGGAGCCTTGTTGCTTGAACGGAGTAGTACTAGAAGATCCCAATTTGAATTCTTTTTGAGTCGAACCAGTCGAGAAGAGGATATTTACATTTGTGTGTATTTGAGAATGGGGACAAAAAAAAACGACATTACCCCTAGGTTCGCTCAAATTATACCCAGAACTATGCAATGATCATCCAGTACATACAGATATCATATCGCCCCTTGAGCCATCCGACCTTAGCATCCTGTCGAGATCTCTGTCTAGCACACTTCCGCCGTACCACTAACGGTGGTGTCGAAGTAGCAGAGACTTTATGCGGTTGAGCCAGTTGTTGGCGGGAACTCGACGGCTAGTGGTTGTAATCCACTCATCATCATAGCGGCATTCGAGAGCTCAGTGATGGAAGGAAGAATGTTTGGGTTTCTGCAACCAATATTAGAATTTCCTCATCTTAAAGATTGCAGATGACATACCTCGCAGTCTCGATGCTCTGAAGGTTAGTCTTAGCAGTAGCTGGTGTAGGATCATTCATGATGTTCTGAAGACCATCAAGAACAGCTGGAGTATTCTTGACAATCAAGGCATTGGCATTCTTGGCAGCACTTCCTCCGGCGGTGTTGAGAACGTTCCGTCGTTGATCTTCGTCGGATTCAGCGGTGAATGCAACGGCTGCGAGGGCTCTGATCATCTCAGGGTCCTGTTCGGTACCCAAAGCGTTCAGCGAGGCAGAAACAGTGGTAGCATCATTTGCGAAAGCGCCGGCTGCGTATTGGACTCCTGGAGCTCCTGGGTTACCGCCGGTTTGGAGACTGGGGGCGATTGGAGCGGCGCTAGTGGTCCCTCCAGTGGCGCTACCACCTCCTGTTGCTGGAGTTGGTGAGGCTTTTGCAGGTGGATTTGCTGCTCCACCTCCTGCGCCTGTGCTTGGTGTTGCCTTCGATGCGGGAGGTGCCTTTGCTGCTCCACCACTGTTCAAGTTAGCTTTGATCTGTTTGATGTGTGAAGATATGACAACTACTCTGGAGATATCACTCGGGACTTCTTCCAAGGCAGGAACATGAGACGCAAAACGGGAGTTATAAGAGGATGTACATACCCAGCTGTGCTTGGTGTTGCCTTTGCTGCAGGTGCTTTTGCTGCAGGTGCCTTTGCTCCAGCACCACTTTGTTCAAGTTAGCTTTTATCTATTTGATGTCTGAAGTGTTGACGAGAACCACTCCGGAGAGGTCGCTCGGGGCTTCTTCAAAGGCAGGAATATGGGACTGAAAAGGGAGTTCGTGGCTCTAAGAGGATGTACATACCCAGCTGTGCTTGGGGTAGCTTTCGTTGCAAGACCTTTTGAAGTAGGTGTTGCCCTCCTATCTAGAGGAGCGGCGACCGAAGTTCCGATCAAGGAAAGAGTCAACAAAGCAAAGAACTTCATGGTGACTGGGAATAATTGAAGAGCAAAACCGGCTGCTCGGGTTTTGGTATTAAAACGTTGTAGAGTGCGAAAAAGACCGTGAAGTCGGAGAGATATATCAGAAAGGAGTGATGCGAACAAGATATGCAGAGTTCGAGCTGGGACCTTCAGACTTATTAAACAAAATGTACACAACGAGCGCAAAGTGTAAAGGCGGACACTGCCCTTCTATACTAGATAATTCAGACGGTAAGCACCCCCCCGTTGGCTGCCATCCATCCTTTTTTAGATCTTGCGAGCGGAGGCAATGCACTTCTGAACCGTTTCGATGCTGAGATAGGGCCAAGCACAAATACCAAGATCTGGTAGTCTCCTTGATTGGCCGAGAAACACACCGCACGACTGATACGACGTTCGTAAAACTATACCAAGAAATCGGTGCGATCTTCCTCGTTTCGTCACGCCCAGAGCATAAGTTGCATGGCAATGAATCGCCACGTTAGCTAGTCAGAATGGTCAGACTGTTCAGGCTTGGGAACGTAAACAAGGGTTCTGGTGACGAGGGAGCCGAGCGGTACCCCCGCCCAAACTTCTTGGCATTTGAGCTTAAACTCCAGCACCGCTCTGCAACACTCTTGTTTCGTAGATCAGGCTGCTGTTCGGAGCTTTGCTTTTTTCGGTATCGGAGTTGGCCAATCAAATCTGGTCTCAAGTGTTTTACTAATCCCTGATTGTTTGTCTGAGCACACTAAGCGAGAGAACATCCCTGTGAGCCAGGGGTGAAAAGTCCCCGATGATTTCAAAACAGTGTGAGAACCCCTCAAAGCTTGCGAGCACTGCCATGAACGATTCAAAAGCAGGGTGCCCAAAGTTTTCAGTTTTGATTCAGAGCTACGAGATCTGCCCAATTCGCCAATCCCCCCACTTTCTCCAGTTTTCAGACGCTGATCATGGATAGCTTCGCGAACGTGTCTTGAAAGTTTCCTGCGATGTTCTCTCAAGCTTCACAATGCACATCATATGAGAAACTGCGAAGAAATATCTGTTTCTCCCCGTTGGAGCACTCTGAACACTGGAGGTTGTTGCACTCGGGAACTCAATCATCGACGACACGTCACAAGTGCAGCTGGTTCGATACTGCTTTCTTTGGAATCGGTCTCCAGGTATCAGACCTACGACAGCTGTCGTACTTGTCCTCAGCTTCCGCACCTCCAAAGAAGTCAAGTCCATCAAAGTCAGATGTGTTGTTGGGAATCGCTGCTCCAACTTTGTAAACGCATCATATGAAGGATCGTCGTGAGTCAATGCCTCGTGCTGAAATCCAAAGCTGCATTCTATCCACGATTGGGATGATCACCCGAAAGATCCCGCTCGTTACCGCATCCTAAACACGAAATCAGGACCTCTTCTGGCCACTTGGGTGTTCGTCGCTCACAGATTTGCACTGCCCAGCGAGTCGTAGAGACCGGTTCCCTGTTGAGCGGTGTGTGCTTGGAAAATGTATGTGGTGTTACACATGGCATTATGCCAGTACTAGTTAGGTGTGCATCGTGATAGAGAGTGAACAACACAATATTAGTTCAGCGACAGAGTTGCTTGGCCTCAAAAAAGTAAAAGTGACTACGCACAGCCGCCAAAGAAATTTGGGGACTCCCAAACCTTATAACTCTAAAGATTGAAGTTCAAATCTTTCTCGCAAGATCGGTATCGTGGTTCGTCTCTTTGCAGCGTTCCAAAAGTGCATGTCATAGAAGCCTCAGAGGTAGACAGAGGCGATATCGCATCAAGTCATGGTTGCGACGGATCGCCTCAGTACTTCAAAGAAACGGAACTGCTTGCGAGCCGTTTCAAGCATTTCTGACACCGTATGAAAATTTGCCAAGAGAGCAAGTTGGAGAACCAGAAGCTGCAACCACGCTTATCAACTTAGGATGTTTCTAGATCGGAACTGAGACCGATAACAGCTCTGGTCCAGTCCGTGCAACAATTGGGAAGAGGCTGAGCTCACCTATCAAGATCGCCCTCAAAGAATAAGGTTAATCCTTCCCGAGATGCCTGGAGACTTGGCGTTGGTTAAGCTGGTGCGAAATGCAGCTGGGCGTGTGCCATTGGCCAGTCTTGGTGTTTGGACGCAAGAGGCGATGTAGCTCCCTTCTCAGACGGTTTGAGCAGAAATCGGATCAAGCTTGGCCCGATCGACAGCTCGATTTAGTCCATCGTGAAGAAAATACAGTACTTGCTTGGAAGTACTACCGTGGAATGGTGCCGTGCCATGGAAACGTCAGTTGTGTGCTGAGTTCATGCGTTCAAGACTATCAGACCATCGGCCATGATAACAGCGCACATGCATGTACATATACCCTTTACATGGCCCTTCTCCCTTCCTCACGAAACCATAATTTCTAAGAACATCTTCATTTGTGCTTTTTAGCGTTCGCCGTCGCTCCGCTCTCCTTTCACTTCCCGTCGACGCGCAATAGCCCTGGCGGCTCTTCTTCCATAATGACTTTTACGCAGCTTTCTTTCTCTTTCCTTGTTCTGTGCTTTCATCTCAGCCATCTGGTCATTGGTCAAGATATAACGGCACAATGGAATCAAGTAATCAACCTGAATGGTGATGTAAGACTTTCCGGAACGGCACTCATCCTAGCTTCGACGATACTTTTCTTGCGGACAGCTGATATTGGTTTTCGTAGATGGCAATCAACAGGATCACATTTCCTGATAATTCGAAAATCGA
The DNA here is from genome assembly GCA_002554605.1 of Helotiales sp. F229. Classification (NCBI taxonomy): domain Eukaryota; kingdom Fungi; phylum Ascomycota; class Leotiomycetes; order Helotiales; species Helotiales sp. F229. The sequence goes on from MXAW01000017.1 coordinate 753,560, forward strand.
GACTTTCTCGCAATCACAACAACAACTTATCGTAAACCAAAATCCAAGTCCTCTGACAGCCAATCATGTGGTCGGATCAACAGGGCAACCTTTCGTGCAATTGTCGCAGAATTCGATGACGATCGCGACGAACAATGCCTCGGCTCTCGTCGGCGGCCAGATAGAGTTGCCAATCGATCCAACGATACTTCAACAGAATAACATTAGTCCCGATAATGCCTTCGTTGCCATGCTTTCCCCAGGACGCCAGGCGTGGATTGTGATGGAGGGGATCAAGAGTGTCAACACGTGAGTACCACGATTCAAACATAAACTGTTCTTGATAGTTGGGAGTGTTACTGATCCAAAGTGAAGTACTGATAACACGGTTCGTTTGGTCAAAATGACCAATATTGATGGAGAATACATGGCCATTGGAAGACAGACCACCGAGACCGCCAACGTTCTGACACCATTCGATGGAACCGCTGTGAATATCTCCGGCTCTGGCATTCAAGAAGTCGAGTACGCAGATGGTTTCCGCATGTCGATGAAGGCCAGTCAGCCAATGACGATCAGTACGAAGTTGGTGAATGGCATCAGTACATCCATGATTACTGACCCAAATATGATGTCTGTCAGTACGTATTTCACCATCTTCCCAATCGAACAATGAAGGTACTAAGAATACATAGACAACTACAGATATCTGGTCACTACCAACTTGGCGGCTGTTGCACCTAATCTCAACCAGATGACATCAATTGTCCAGCTTCCGCGTGAGTTTCAAACACTTGTCAGATTCTGGCACAGTATTAACAAGTTCTAGTTAACATGCAACGCGTGATGAGCATGGCTGCACAGCTAGGTGTTGGTGCAAACGAAGCCATTGTACTTGGCATCGCGCAACGAACAGTCCAACAGAATCCCGGAGGTGCCACTGGGAACCTCTCACCGAACCGTAGAGTTCGCAGACAGGCAGCATCTATGAGAGCCTCGCGCCCAGCTCGGACATCGACTCCAGCCTCTGCAGAGACTGGTGCCACTGATACTGCAACTGATCCTGCAGCCGCCCCAGCTCCTGCTGATCCAGCGCCTACCGGTGACCCAACAACTGAACCAACCCCAGCGTCTAACGACACTGCAACTGATACTGGGGCATCCACAAGTATGCAGATCTCCCTGTAGACATAAAATAAGAAGTCACTAACAAGACATGATAGCTTCCGCTGATAATGGAACTCCTACCGACCCTGCTGCAACACCAGGTACAGATGGAAGCTCCACAACAAACGACCAAAACAACAACCCTGCGGCCACTCAACTACTCCTTAACCCGAGCTTCCAGGCCGTGAATGCCCCTACTGCTTTTGATCCTGTCACAGGTCGTATGATGGTTGCAGTAAACCAGATCAACGGAGAGTTCATCATCACCATGCAGAGATCCGCTGGCGGCGCTGTGGCTCAGCCTGCACAAGGTCAGCCTACCCAAGGAGGAAATGGGACGACTGAAGTTGCTCGTGAGCCTGAAGGTGCAACGAGTGCATCAGGTGTCTCAAGTGCCGCATCCGGTCAAGGAGGAATAACCTTCACCATGGCCGAGTTGACATCACTCATGGAGCAGCAGAGACTGGAATTTATGGGCGGTCTGGCCGCAACGATGATGCAGGCAGCCACGGGAGGCGCTCCAATTTGAGACTAGAAACTACGACTAGGAAAGCAGTCTCGGGGAGCTCGGGGTAGTGCAAATTACTGTGTATATATACCATTCAGCGGCCAGCGGCCTAGCGAGATACACTTGGGGATAAATAGAGGTTTAATACAAAACCAAATTAATCAATCTCAAAGTTCTTTCAGGCCCGGATTTCAACTCTCGGGGGCAAGCCAACGACAATGGTCCAATGACTTGGCAGCAATATCCCTTCATAGATCCGTAGATCTCTAGAATCTTGGTCCTCCCTCGAAACAGATCTTCACCATGGAATGCTTAGCTTCAAACAATCCTGAGATCGCCGAAACAATGTTCTCTCGCAACATCGAAACGCCTGATCAAAGCGCAAACCGCAAACAGTATGCGATGCCCTGTGGGAAAATGGTCAAGGGACATGGTTCCAAAATAGTTGCTCTTGGGAATAAAACAACACCTTGGCGTATGCGGGACCAGAATCATGAGGCGAAGCCAAATGCGATGCTATTGAATGCGTGCATATGGGACGTCACAACCCACTGTCCCACGACCAAGTATCTCATCAGCCAAAAACTCCAAAGACCAAGAGATTAGAGAAAGCTCAGCTTAAACAAAGCCGCTAGACAAAAGGTAGGCACCAAACATGACAACAGCAAAAAGGGGGGGTCCGGTCTCCCAATGATTGGTTGGTGAACGGCACCTCTCAAATGGTATGTGCCAGGCTATCATGCAATGGCACTGACTATTTGCAGATGTGACAATCATGGGTTCTGAGGTTATCATAAGATGCGTGAAAGTCAAGACTCGAGAGATTGACGACAACGTAGAGACCGGAGATGTCAACAGCCACTTCCCTTTAAAGCAGCCCGGATCATTGATCTTCCGGCGGTGGAGGCCGGCCCGAGTCAATCTTGCCCCGGCCCGCTGGCCAAGGCGATCTCGATCATCATCTCCATTCAAATGGGCGTGGCGTCCCATTCCCTCTTGACAAACCATGCCATCACTCACTGTCAATACGTCGCCTACCAAGATCGCACGTCCAGATGGACACTCCCCGACATCAACCTCGAGATCGCGATCCGCATCTCCTGTGCGACCACCCGTTTCCCCCATTACACCAACGTTGAGAGCGGCGCGACCAGTCCAGAATGGCAGGCAAACATACACCCACTCGCAACCGCCGCAGATATCGGTCTCAGCACCTGCGCCAGAGCCTATAAAGTTCGACGAGAATCCAGATGTGCTGGCGACCAAATCTGCGATCTCGATTCTCATGATGCAGGCGCGCATTGCGGCAGAGGATATCAAGTCGTTGCAGCGGACAAAGGAACGCGGACTGCAGGATCCTGACGAGTTTATGAGGGCTTTGCAGGCTGGGGATATCAAGCAGAAAGGAGATACGTTTATGGGTCTTGCGCAAGATGACGACGAAGATGAGGAGGACGAGGAGGAATCGACGAAACCAGTCGATGGCAAATGGGAGAAGCTGCCAAAGCCACAGGATGTTGTGCGCATGCCACATATCAACTGGGACCAATATGCTGTTGTTGGAGAGTCTCTTGACAAGCTGCATTCGGAGCAGCTTCGGAATCCACCAGAAGGATCTCCTCAGCGCCTAGGACCAGGAGGTAAACTTCTTCCTCCGACTCTAGGATCTTTACCGGCCACTCCAGCCAAGGACAAGAATGAGAAGATGGGCACCAGGAAAGGAGGCAAAAGATGAACGGAAGTTGCTGGCAAAAAAGTCAGGTCTGATTTTGAGAGGGGCGTTCTAGCAGGGGATATGATATCACGACTAGCCGGGCATTCACGGTGTTTGGGCCATTGGAGGATCACGGAGTCTAGGGGTATGGGGACAAGAAGTATGGTTATCTTACCAGACGCATTTAGAGGATGGCTATCTACTTAACAGTGATGTAAATATGCGCTTTACTTCCAAAAGCTACAATTAGGTCATGGCCTGATCAAGGATAACTCCTCAATATACTTTTTGCTCAAAGCTTAAGTCCCCCTCAAGTCCATGTCTTATGACATGATTGTCACGAGCTTGGAGGGGTAGGCAGTGACACGAAGTGCCTACCAAGCAGATGGTACAAATTGTGGGGGCCAGTGTTGTATCCGCAATATATCTAAGATCTCTTTCACTAACATACTTTTGTTCTTCTCAAGCAGAAAACCTAATAAGTGTGTGTGTACGACCCGATTCAACGTGATTTGTACAAGTACCTACCCAGATCTCAGATGTAGGAGCCCTTGCTTTCCCCCTTGTTAGTTAATGCGGGGGTGGTCCCTAGCGTCATCGGAACGGAACAATATACTCGGACTCGATCTAAGACAACCCAATCGATCCTCACTTGTGATCTTTGAATTGTTTACTGTTTCTTACAAGTGACCTGGTCAGTCACGACCGCAGTCTATACATCGTGCCAGAATCACCAGCTGTGGTGGGCCCGTCCAGGGCAAAGTTGTGCGCCGTACGAGGCAATGTAAACTTTCCCCATGTTCTTTTGGTTGCTGGGAGACCATTTACTGATGTTCAAGTTCACAGCGACGACAGTCAACCCTCAAACCTATGTGCCACGACGTGACGAATATATGCGAAGACTTCCTGTCTTCTTACGCTCTTTGAACTACGTCTACCACCTCTAAACCATTTCGAACTTCACATCTTTGTCGAGAGCTATTCAACAGTCAATTTCCATCTCCTAGGCAGCTTACCTACCTCAGCCCGCTCATTTATATGCCCTACAATTTCTCCATGTTATATCCTGAGCAGAGGTGAGTTCCTCTTTCAGTCTACAGTTCGAACACTTCACTGCTGCCTGGGCCACCTCGGCTGACGATGTCATCGTGGGGCCAGAGAAAATAGTGAAGTGCGTTGAAGCTATTCCGATCTACAACTCTGTACTTTTCCTCAACAACACCACACTCCCAGCACCACAACTTCAACATGGAGATGGAGGCTGCAGAACCGTTTACTCAGCCTACCCAGCCAGGTATTGCTCCATCTTCTTCTCTATTTGCTTTCACCTCTCCTTTGCTCTCGCAACTCAATTCTCCTCCCTCCGCTCAAAACCCATATGCTTACGACCCTTATTGGGTAGCCACACAATTGGTGACCGATCCTCGAAGACTCGGCCAACCAGGATCAGGACTCAGCAACGATCAGCTCGCAGATGTCTTTTGCATCCTCCATCCTGCGACCCTCCCTGCCTGCCGCGCTGCTGCCCTCATCCACGAAGAGGCTCCCGAAAATACGATCCGTACCGACCACAATGTGAAGATCCGGGAAAAGAACTCGAGCGAGGATGTGATCAACTCTAGTCAATTGGCTGAGGATGGGCTCGTCTCGTGCGATATTGCTCTGCGACTGTCTGCCAACCTCAAGGACCCTATGGGAGGCTTTCAATTCGGACGCAATGCCACTCGCTGCGACTTTGTCCTTGGTAGAAACGAAGTCTCCAGACGAATCAGCAATATACACTTTAGAATCTATATCAATGAATATGGCTCCATCATGTTAGAAGACCAGTCCACGAATGGCACTGCCATTGACGGTACTCTACTGCGTGGAAAGGAAAAGGAGAATGGCCATAAATTCCAACACACCCTGCTTCAAGGTGCAGTCATCACACTCACCATGACACCTCCGGAGGAAGATTATCGATTCGTTGTTCGTATCCCGTCTCGGGAGGGTGACATTGAAGACAAATACGAGCAAAATCTGACAGTTTTCTTTCTAAAAATGAACAACTTACGTGCAAGACACGCTGCTCGCGTAGCTGCAAAGGGTGGTCCTCGAAGAGATCCGGTACGTTGATTATCATCCAGATTGCATTTAAAGGCCATGACTAATTGCCTGAAAGCTCAATTTATTCCCAACCCAAGGAACAGAGACACCACCAGCCCATTCAATCACTTCTGTTGGCAGAACAGTAAGAGAATGGCGAGGCGGCAGGGATTACAACAAGATCGGTACTATTGGAAAGGGCGCATTTGCAGTTGTCTACAAGCTCACGGCTAAGTTCGACGGCGTCCCATACGCTGCGAAGGAACTCGAAAAGAGACGATTCATGAAGAACGGCGTCCTTGACCAGAAGGTAGAAAATGAGATGAACATCATGCGAACAATCAAGCACGTAAGTACAGGTCTATTCGATATATTCTCACTTCACTGACCATTATCAGCCAAATGTTGTTCAGTATGTTGAACATGTTGACTGGGAAGATTACCTCTACATCATCATGGAGTTTGTTCCATGTGGTGATCTCGGTAGCCTGGTAAACAAAGACGGACCGCTGCCAGAATTCGATGTCAAGACCATGGCAAGCCAGCTGCTCAGCGCACTGAAGTATCTGCACATTGGTGGCATTACGCATCGCGATGTCAAGCCTGACAACATCCTCATCCAAAGCCGGCATCCGTTTCACGTCAAACTTACAGATTTCGGTTTGTCCAAGATGATTGATAGTGAAGAGACATTTCTGCGAACCTTTTGTGGAACACTGTTGTACTGTGCCCCTGAAGTCTACTCGGAATATCGAGAGTACGATGAAAATGGTAAGCGGAATCTGCGCGGCAAAGACAAGAGATCTCTACCGCCACAACGCTATGGTCATGCTGTTGACATATGGTCTACTGCCGGAGTGCTCTTTTACTCTCTCTGCGGTTCCGCGCCATATCCCGTCAAGAACGGCACTAGTTACCTAGAGTTGCTCAACCACATCATGCAAATTGCTCTTGACATTCGACCTCTCCAGAAGCTCAAGGTTTCCGATAATGGAATCCGATTTGTCCGCTGTATGCTTCATGTTCGCCCGGAGAATCGTGCTACCATCGAAGATCTCGAAAAACACCCTTGGTTCACTGGCCAGAAAGACTACTTCGAGGAATCAATGGAAGAAGACGAGGTCGACTTGATTGGCGATGGAACTATTGACCCTGAGCTCGAAGAGGGAACGTCCCAGTTGAGCATCAATCAAAATTCGTACGAGGATGACAAGCATGACGAGGATATGGCTGACGAGAATTTGAGCGATGTGACCGAGATTCAGCAGCGCGAAATTCCTAGCAGCTTCACTACCAGCGAGGGTAATTCGAATGGAAATGAGAGCTTCGGGTTCTTGGAGGGAAGCAACAACCCTGCCACCGGCCGTTTATTCGGAGAGGTCAATATCTCTGCGGTAGGAAGCTCCGGCGTGATACCTATGGATCATTTGAACTTTCCTCTTCCGGCCACCAATCATCAAAGCATGTTATCCGATTCCTCTCGAGAGTCTCGTTATACGCAAAGCCCTCACCCAAACGATGCTCCAACTCAACTCAACCCAACCCCTACGAAAACCGTTCCTACCATCATGCACCCTCCTGCCTTGACCAGCAATGGTATTAAACATGCGGAGAATGATGGTAGAGCTGTCAGATCGTCGAGTTTGATGGGTGCGGAATCGATGGTGGGCCACCTCAACATGCACTCACCCGCATCGGCTGCATCTCCAGGAGCAGAAAGTCCACCTCCGGCTACTGAGCAAATCCGAGACGCGACAGTCAGCCTTCGCAGACCCCGTGAAGAAGATTTTGACGATGATGGAGCCTGGAGACCCGCAGACCTACCTTCAAAGCGACGTCGCAAATCCCAGCGCGAAATCGATATTCCCGTTCCTCCAAGCACGTTCTGGGACCCAAAGGATAAAGCTACGCATCACAATAATTACCCTCGGATGCTGACTTCGGACTTCCGGGCGTACCAGGATTATGCAGAGAGCAAGGGCGAGAAGTTCACTCATGGACAGAAGACCTTCGAGGTCACCATGGAGAGTTTCCGAAGCTCCAGAAGCCCTTCTTTGGAACCCGAGCGAGCACATTCGGAGCCTACAAAGGAGGAAGGGCGACGAATGCTTATGAAGCGTGATGATAGGCAACTTGCAGAAGCTGGCAACAGCCGGGACATGGACGCATCATCAAACGGGCAGCCTGAACAAGACCCTCGAGATGAGTTTCTTCCTTCGACTGCTCATCCATCCAGAGCTCCAACTATGGTCGAATTCAAACCTACACCTCCTCCAAGCTACCCGCAACCTGTGGTTGGAAATGACTTTCAGCCACCCAAGCGTATCCTTGCCAAGCTTATCTCAACTCCGGATAGCTGCTTGCCCACGATTTCCCTCAACATCACTGATTCTGTTACAAGCTGGGGCCGTGGATATGAGGCAACAGTCCGGTACGCCAATGGTCAAGAACTCCGTATTCCAAAGTATGCCTTCAAGGTCTTCCTCTTCAAGCCTGGATTCTACACCAATGGACGACCGACTGTCAATAGCAATCATGTTTGGCATGAGAAGGACCATGATATGAAGTTCTTCATCTCAACTAAAGCCTCGAGTGGAATCTGGGTCAACGGTGTCAATCTCCCTTGCTATGAACGCCAGAACCCAAGCACCAAGTCAAAGTTCTGGGGGGAACTTAAATACGGCGACTTGATTACGGTTTGGAAAGCACCCAAGGAACAGACTTGTCTGAAGTTCGAATGCTACTGGGGCAAGTCGAAGGATATCAGAAAGCCAGATGACCCTTTCCACGTACTCCAAGATGGTGAATACTTGGATCAGTTGGATGAAGCCTGTCTGGTCGAAGAGAAGGCCATTATTGCCTATATTCATCGTCGCGAGAATACAGAGAAGAAGGCATCAGAGCGGGAGAAATTGATTCGTCTGAATAACAAGACCATCAAGTTCGAGAACGGACCCGCAACCATCTGAACGATTGTAGAAAGCCACTCTTGATCCTTTCAACATTTTGTACCATTAGCTTTCCTTTCATCACTATCACCAAAACTACATGCACACAGGGGCCAGCGCGCGGGAGAGCGGACATTTGCACACTTTCCTTTTCTTCTGCTGGATACACAAGTAGCTTGGCTGGTTGGGTTGCTTCGACTTGGCTTGCAAATTGCTACACTGGGGGAGGGCAATACATGATACAAAAAGCTGATGGCTGGCATCTGGAGTTTATCAGATAAGGATGGGAGCGCGAGCTGATGACAGCGCTTGCTAAGATTGTCAATACAGATGAATAAGATACAATCAAATAGAGCCATGGGAGATGCTTCGACAGTGGTAAGTAGTGTGAAGTAATTTGACAAGCTCCCCGATCTCCCCTACATGGTCTGGTCTGCGGCAGTAGTGCTGTTGCTGCTGGTAAGTAGTGAGGAGTACCCTCCCGTACTCGAACAAGTTTCCAATTCTCCCCTGCCTGTTTTGCTGTTCCACGGAACTGTTGCATGCCTTTGTTTGCTATCGATTGGCTGGCCAGTGCCGAATTTTTTCCATATTTTCTTTTGCACCTCGTAGCATATGCACTACCTATTTTCTCTAGTTTTTTGTTGTTGTTGTTTTGGCTCTCGAGTACCTGTTTGTTTTCGTCTGGTCTGGCTCGTTTTCTTAATCTTTTTTCCTCCAGCACTCCTGCATTTCGGATCCCGCTTTCTGTTGTGGTCTTGCTTTCGAAGAAGCCGGCTTCATTCATTACACCATGCACAATGGTTGCTCTCCATAAATACAATCAGTACACTGAAACTTTTGTCGCAAATAATCGATTGTAGTTGATGTTGATGAAGTACTGGTCGCTGTTGCAACTGACAAATCGTTTGTTTGACTTAGCTTTTCCGCTGCCTCCACCTTTCCAAGGAGCTTGAGAAACTCCAACAAAGACAAGGAGAAATATTTCGTAACGGTGGGGAAATACATAACATTTGGTTTGATCGTCCATCTCAGTTATCTTAAAGCCATCATATTTCTCTTTCGCTTTGTTCTTGTTTAACTTGTAGCGTCGGCTGAATGGAAGTTATTCCCACCATGATGTTTTGAGCTTACGCCAAGCGTCAAGAAACGAAGCTATCGCCATTGCTTCGCCAGTTATCGTGTCACTAACGAAGGAACGCCCCACTACAACTATTTTGCTTAGAATGGAAGGCCTCGTGAATCTGGGGAATTACGCGAGGTATAATGTAACCTCTGTATCCTCTCCGTATTTGCAACCTTGTGGACCGCATTGCAAGTATCCATCTCATTTCAATAAGCATACGATTTCTTAGGCGAAAGTCAATATGTCTCAAGATAACATTACCATTCCATGTAAAGGTATTATCGCCTACTTAGAGCACGACTGGAGATTCGAGGATCTCCTTACCCGTGAAACGGAAAAAGATGAATTTCTGATTGAGGTTATTGCCACTGGTATTTGTCACACGGATATCACTGGATACGGAGGGATATATCTTCGAGCCTTAGGGCACGAAGGTAAGTCCAATCTCCCCATCCAATCAACCCCAGGTATTTACTTGCTTGCTCACAACAATCAAACAGGAGCCGGTCGAGTCCTCGCGTAGGCAGCAACGAAGTCGGGAAACTCTACCAATCCGGCGATTTCGTAATCCTCTCCGCAGCATCCTGTCAAGCATGCCACTACTGCCGAACCGGCCACCCAGCCTACTGCTCCAACCACGCAGCCGTGACCCTGAAAGCCAACGACCCAAATTTCGTCCTCGCGTCCAACAAGAGCACAGTCATTGGCGGCGGCTACTTCGGGCAATCGACCTTCACGTCGCCCACACCTCTCAAGGCTTCATGTGCATCCAATGTCAGTAAACTCATCAAAGACGCCGAAGAGCTGAAAATGGACGCTCCCCTAGGATGCGGGATCATGACCAGCGCTGGAGCTATCACGCATGTTGGTAATTGCGGCTCTGACAATGTCCTTGCTGTAGTTGGACTCGGCGGCGTTGGAGTCGCTGGGATCGCTGCTGCGAAGTACCGTGGTGTCAAAACCGTTGCTTCGATCGACTTGCTACCCTCACGAATCGACCTCGCGAAAAGTGTGGGCGCCTACCCAAGGTCTGGAATCCTCATCCAAAGCACTCAAAAAAAAGCAAGATTCGAAGACATGCAAACAGCCATCAAATCACCCACGCCCGAAAAACTCGGCTGTGGCCATATCCTCGACACGAGTCCCTCCGTCGACGTGTTGAGCGCTTGCTTGAAAGCGTTGCAGAAAAACGGCACGCTTCTGCATGTTGGCGTTAAGACCGTTGGAGCGAAACTCGAGCTGGATTTGTTGATGCATATGGTTAATGGGAGGAGACTTTGTGGTGTTATTGAGGGCGATAGGGATCCGGCTGAGGCGTTGCCTGAGCTGGTGACGTGGTGTAAGGAGGGGGTTTTGTCGGCGGGCAAGATGGTGAGGCATTTTCCTGTGGGGAGTTGAGGGGACGATGGAGAGGGGTGAGGTCATTAAGGGGGTTTTGGTGTGGTAGGTTGGGAACGGAGGGCTGGGTTGGGGTAGGGGGTTTCTTCTGCTGGTTCGTGGCTGAGGGTTGAAGTTTGGGAGGGAGGTTATGTGTATGTATGTATTCCTCGAGTGGGTTTAGACAAGCTCAAATTGATGGGATGTGAATGTAACAACGATTGCATACAGCAATTTACTTTTCTTGAGGGTGGGAGAGTTTGCGAAGCGTGGAAGCAGCGCGAGATATTGCTCCTGCTGAAGTGTAAGCTGAGTCTGCGGGGTTCAGTACTCTTTGAATGAAAGAGTGCGATGGAGAGCAGAATAAGCAAGTGATGGGTGGGCTCCATGCTGGTTGTATTTGCTGGGTGATGTGTTTTCTGTCCCGTGATGTAGAAGTGGGTTCTTGTAATGAATATAATGCGGCAATGGTGTACAGTACTTGGGAGTTTATGGACAGATATTTAATGGGGGTTCACGAACAGAAATCAAGCCGTTGTCATGAGAGTAGCAGTGAAATGAGAGTGGCTTGAATCAATAATGACGGTAAATATATTTCTCATCCCTGTTCTAAGCGAGCTAAAAACAACAAGAACACCCGGACGAAAGAAATTCGTGTTACGGAAAGCTAGACAACCCTGAGAATCCCCAACCGCAGTACATAAATACGACGATTAGATAAGCGGAAATAAATAGCCAAACTCAAAAAAGGAAGACACTTGCTTAAGCAAAGAAGAGGTACAGCGATTGAGAGTTGATGGGGATCCGCACGCGCCGAGCCACCACGCCATTCCTCCTGGTCCAAGTCGCAATCCAGTCTTTGCATGTTCTGACATTGTAAAAGAAAATAGCCAACTTGAAACAGAAAGATCCGTGCTTTGCACAGCATAGAAAAGTTCATAAATTCGTGACAAAGAAACATGTTGACAGACATCTAGACTAACGGCAAAGGGTATCCAGAAGATTGAGATGGTCGATGAAAAAAATGCTGTGGGTGCAGATGTGCGACAGTGTTTGGTTGAGAAGAAATCTGACGTTCTATCCCATGTGAGGGATGTTTGATGCCCCTAAGTGGAGTCAGTGTCTGTTGAATCGAGGATGGGTAGTGAAGAGGGGGTTCAGGTATGTCCCTCAAAATATCCCGAATTACTCAGAGCGGACTGTGGAGCAGGAGCGGACTGTGGAGCAGGACTTACAGGTTGTGATGTAAGCGCCTGGGGGTAGGTGGAAGAGCGAGTATATTGATTCGAAGAGGAGGTATAGACGACATCCGACGTAGAAGACGACAATTGCGAAATGTAGATAGAAGTACAACCAGTCGTGGTCATCAAAAAACCGGTCCAAAGTCTTGATGAGGCCGAACAGAAGACAAATCAAAATAGGCAATGCTACACTAGATGCGATGCTTATATACCGCCATAATAGTAGCTCTGTCCGGGTGGGGAAGTGGAGATTCCAGGCTCCGCAATGCACGGCTCTGAGGAGGATACTTCCCACAGCAAGGCCGTTCAAAATCGATGTATCGCCACAATCAGCCATGTCATTTCGAATGGGGACGTCGGATCTGCGAGAACCGGCTTCGCTGCGATCTTTGACCCATGGCCAGCAAAACATCACCAGACTCTCCGTACCCGACCAACTATCAACAAGCGCTCCTGTCGCTTCCGCAAACGAACATTCCAGATGTATAATGGTGCAGGAAGTTACAGCTTGGGGCTTGAACATCCAGATGCCGTAGGTCAGAAATGTGCAGGCGGCAAGGGCACATGCTGTTATTTCGAGCTGTGAGATTGGCAAGCTGCGTGTTGCTCGTACGATGACTTGCACGACTAGCCAGGAAGCCTGTAACACGGCAGTTGCTTTGACGATGAAATCTCCTTTACTCTTGTCTTTGATTTCGTGCTCAGTGATTCCGGGGAGTGTCGCAATATGCCCTTTGCTCCGGAGTATCAACAGATCGCTTGCTCGGAGGTACTAAAGACCACAGCGTTCACCACCGGGTCGAAGGCGTTCCGACGATGGAGTTCGGAGGACAAACCCTCCCATGTCAGCATAATACGCATGCACCAAAGTCCAGTTGGATATTTCCGCGGCAGTAAATGGGGCACCCCCGTCCATCTTCAAAGTTTTCCAGCGTAAGAATTGATTTGATTTGATTTGATTATACCTATATAATCAAATCAAATCAAGAGAATTATAATTATAATTAAATCAAATCAATGATTTTTGATTATAATTAAATTATAATTGATTATAATTATTATAAGTGGATTTGATTGGCCCGCTTAGCTTAAGGTTCGGGCCGAGTTGTTACCTTACTTAGCTAGGCTTATCAAGCGAAAGTACGATAAGGAACTTTTGAGAATTGACTTGAATCTTCTTGATTATAAATAATAGAAACAATTAGAAATATATATTTATAAATTGAGGCTAGATTATTAATAATATTTTGAAATATGTAGAATTTTATTAATTACATAAAATTATTAAGAAGTTTTTAGAAGTATTTTATTTTTTATAAAAACAATGAAATTTTTGTTGAAACTTGATTTTATTTTTTTTCATAGATATTTATTATTCTTAATATTATAATTACACTTATACTTATACTTATTATTTATTTATATTAATTTCAAAATGTCGACTTCTTAATAAAATAATGCTATTAAGCTAAATATAACTCAAAATTGTTCTGATTTTGAATTAGAGCCTTTAGAAGAATAACTTTTAATATTTAAAAGGAAGTTATTTTTTAAGACTTTAGACTCGCCTAAGGACGAACCAGAAAAGCCGGAGAATTACCGAACTGTTATAGTTAAATGTTTATATCCTAGTTGTTGGTAAGTAATTATCTTTATTTTTAAATAATTAAATAAATACTAATTTATTTTAGAAAAACCTTTTTAAATTAAAAAGTAAATTATTTGACTTTTAATTATATTACGCATTATAAAGTTATATATAAAGCGTTTAATATAATATGAGTTTTATATAACTTAAATGATGGTATGTTTTCTAAATTATAATTAATATATATAATTACTAATTTTATATTAAATGATTCTTTAGCTATTGAATCTTTTTAAGGTAGTATTATTAATACTATTCCTGATATATTTGCAAAACAAAGAGCTTCTAAATGCCTTAAAAGCCCCGAAGAAGGTTTTAATATAAATAAGTTTAAAAGATTATTTTTAAATTTTATTATATTTAATAACTTATTTTTTTGATTAATTATTTTGCAATTTTTTAAAGAACTTTTTTTATATTTATTAAAAGATATTTTTTTGATATATTATAAGGTTCTTAAAGAAGAATTAATTTTTATTTATAAAGATAAATAATTTTTTATTAAAGAGGAATTAAGTGAGAATATAAAGTCTAATAATGGCTTTTCGTTAATTTTAGACGCATGGATAGCTATTAATTAAGACGCTTATTTTGGAATTATTATGTAAGTTATAATATTTTATAAGCTTATTTTAATAATATTTATTAACTTATTTTATAGTCATTTTATAAATAAAAACTTTGAATTAAAGTCTTATTTATTAGCTATGAAAGATTTAAAAAATAAATATTTGGGTTTATATTTAAATCAAGTTTTATTAGAGATTTTAAAAGAATATAATATTGAATATAATATTATTAGGTACGTAATAAATATGAAAATTTGTATTATATTAATAATTAATAAATCATAGTATTATTAGGGATAATGCTAGCTTAAACGATACTTTTATTAAAGCTTTTAAAGAATATTATTTGGCAGAAGCTATTAATTTTACCGGAGATATCCCGTGTTTAGCTTATGTACTAAACCTAGTTGTTTAAGATATATTAAAGATTATTATTAAAGACGCTTATAGTGATTTTGATAATCAAAATATTTTTAATATAAAGAATAATGAAGAAGATAATAATGAATTTGATAGTAAGTTTATATTTATTATATATTATATTTTATAATAATTAATTTAATAGATAATTCCTCAGGCCTTTGGAAGAAAATTTGAAAAATAATAATTGCTATTAAATATTTTTAAGAAAACATGCGATTATTAAAAAGACAAATCAATGCTTTGGAAATAAATCAGCCAAAAATCCCTTAATTAGGTAAGTTATTAATTCTTATTATTGATATTTATAATAATAAACTAACTATTTATAGATCAAAAGACTAGATGGTCTTTGATTTATAATATGCTTAAAGAATTCCTTAATCTTTGGCCAGCTATTAAATTAGCTATAAATTTATTTGATTTTAAAGTTTTTAAGAATAAGGGTTTTTTATTATTAAAAGATAATGATATAATTTATTTAGAAAAATGTTTTAAGATATTTTCTATATTTGTTAAAGCAATTACAAAACTATAAGCCGAAAAATACCCGACTATATATTATATAATCCCCGAGATTTATAATATATATAATAAGCTGGACATTATAAGAGAGGAATTAAATGTAAGTTATTTGTTAAATTATTCTTATAAATAATTACTAATATTATTATAGGATAACACTTTTACCAAAGCTATTAATAAAGGAGTAGCTAAATTTCGAAAATATTATCTTAAATAAGGGATTTCTAATAATAATAAAGCTTTATATCTTGCTTTAATATTAGACCCTAGAATTAAAAGAGATGGTTTAGAAGCTATTGGCTTAACTAAAGGCCAAGCGACTGATATATATAATCGATTATATTTGGAGTTTTAAATGTAAGTTATTACTTAATTAATTATTTCTATATTTTACTAATTTTTTAATAGTTATAAGCAAGATTATATAGCTACGCAATTACCTATTAATCAAGCTTAAGAGTTGAATTTATATAATGAAGACGATGATTTGAATATATATATTGAAGAAGAAGACGAAGATTTAGATGAATTAAGTCTTTATTTACAAGAAAGAAGAGTTAATTGACAAGTAAGTTAATAATCTTAGATTATAATTTTGATAATTATTAATATTTATATTAATAGGTTAAACCTTTAACTTTTTGGTTTAATAATAAAGATAAATATTTAGTTTTATTTTTATTAGCGCGAAATTATTTGCAAATACTAGCTACATCAGCTTCTTTAGAAAGGTTTTTTAGTTAAGGGGCTAAAATTATTAATAAAGACCGTAATAGGCTTAATAAAGATATTTTTGAGTATATTATAGCCTTAAAAAGTTGGGGATTTTTCAATAAAAAAGAGGAGGAAATCGAAGAAGTTAATAGAGAGGATAATATTTTTGAGATTAATTAGTTACTTATTATAGAAAATACAATATATAGTTAGTTGATTATTTTTGATTATAATTAATTTATAATTTAATCAAATCAAAATCAAAGGTAAAAAATTATAATCAAATCAAATTAATGATTTTTGATTATAATCAAATTATAATTGATTTTTTTGATTATTTTTGCTCACGCTGAAGTTTTCAAATTTCTCACTGCTTGTCTTGCAGCACTGAGATCATCCAGTGCCTTTGCGGTCAGGATCTCAGGCAATATAAGCGTGAAAAGCATCCACTTGAATTTTGTCCAGAATTCCTTGCAGGTCCATTTGACGGTGCCGTGCCAGCCCGGATCTGTTGTGAAATGTTAGCTTCTAATTTAATTCAAAGTCGTAAGGCTGGGAAGGGATGTCAAGGAAATGAAAGGGAATATGCCAACCTCGTCCATCCCGTTGCTCAGGAATGTTCAGGTGTTGCACTGTCCATATACATATAAAAATGGTGAATAATCCACTCCAGAAGATATCCAGTGTCCCACGGGTATTGGGAGAGCCCACAAATGAGGCTTCTTCGAGAGGGAGGGTGCAATTTGGGTAGAAGGGTGCCGTGGCCGAGACGAGGCTGTGGGTGAGGAGAACAGCAACGGGCAAAGTGAGGCCGATCATGGTCAAAATGTCGTGGGAGAAATGGAATGATTAGAATAATAATGTCATGGAGGAAAAGGTGAACGTTGGATTCTAGGAGAGGATGGAATGAATATGAAGGAAGAAAGAAGACCGAAGGAAGGAAAACGTGGAAATGGTCGGTGACGATGGTGAGGCTGAGCTGCGCCTCGGCGCCTCGTTGTGTTAACCTACCTTATATGGCGCCCCAGTTGAGGCCTGGAGCTGCCTCTATACTGGATGATTTGAATTGATGAACTGGCATTCCTATCATCTATCATCTATCATCTATCCAAAGGAGCCCGGGATTAAATATTTGCAACTGAGCATGACCCCATACTAGGCTTTCAGGTCATGCTCAAAAGGTGGGCAAGACTCCCTCCCATTCATTCTAAGAGCTGCTTAACATCGAAGTAGAAAGTTCTGATGGGGAAAACGTCGTCGATCTTAAGCAGAGTTCCCATTCTGAAAAGTTCATGGTCCCAGCCGCGGGGGGAGGAGGTTGCTCCTGGTCAGCCTGATCGTTTCCCAATCGATTACAGCGTAAATATGAACCAGTTGCTCCCCAGATGCAGGGAGCGCTGCTGCGACGTGCAACAAAAACAAAGAGAAGAACAAGGCTGGCCAATGGGGAATGGCAGGAAATTCGTCAGGTGATCTGCATGTGATGACCCGGTGAGAGCCTCTGGGCCGGCAGAGGGAACCTTTGCTTAACCTGATAGTCTCCTGAACGGGAAGGCTGTTAGAGACGGTCAGCTAGCGATTCGCTGATGTCTTATGAGAATCCAGGATGTGAAGTGGCCCTCCAACGATTCATAGAAACGAACTTTCTGCCATGAGAATTTTGTCTTCCCAGCAGAAGACCATCTGTTGGGAAGCCGTGGTTTCGTAACAGATAACAGTACGTGCCAGTCCGAATCTTATCTGTTGATCGGCTTGGGCTATGTCATGGAGAATCAGTGAGCAAAATGTTTACATCAAAGTTAAGATGCGCGGCATAGTGGACTTCCTTGCAGGACAGTATTCGGCTTCAGAAGTGACATGCCACAAATCTACACTGCATCGCCAGCCATAACAGATATCAGGCTTTCTTGAGTTTCAGATAGAGATTCTATATTTTGACCTTTTGAACCCTCGATGTTGACTCGGTTTACGTTAGTTTTTGAACCGGCAAGGAGTGGCCAGCAATAGAGATCTCAATCAATTCTCCATCGATTACATAAACTTCCGAAACTGGGTATGCGGTGGGCTAAATCAACACATCTTTGCGACATGCAACAAAACTACGGAAGCAGACAAGGCTGGCCAATGAGTGTCCAACACGTGAAAGCTCATGTGACTGAGGCATTCGGAGGATTCAGCTGCACTGCAGGAGAAAATGAGTAGGTGTGGTTCACCACAGTATAAGCTTCAATTATTGAAAAATACAGTGCTGACATGACACGAAGCAAACGCGAATAACAGAGGTCGGTGAAGTCAAGAATACTATCACGTGTGCATCCAGCTCACCACTTGGGCTTTGAAGCTGACCACCAAGCTCCTCCAGGATGGATATCCGCGAATCAAACTCTTTCACATCCGCACGACTTTCGAAAACTCGATGGAGAACTTTCTTCCTAGCCCCCGCCTTGGAAGACGACCAGAATAGAAGCACCTGGTGGCACTGCTTCTGCAGACGCTCCAGACTGCACTCCAGACTCGAGGCTGTGCGAAGCCGACGCGTAAGGTAACACAACGCCTCGTACTCGACAGCTGAAGTCAACATGCCGCAGATAAGTCTGCATGTCGATAAAGCGAATTGGATTGAGAGTGTCACCGAGTATAGAAATGATGCAGCTTTCCCAGGCCATGATGACATCGCGAACCAGGGCATCTCATCATGATTGGGAAGCTGCTCTCCTTTTTCATGCTGCACCCCTGAATACCCCGTATTCAAGATTTTAGATGGACTTGCTGACCGTGCGACTAATTAGCAGTCTAACCTTAAACTGATAGTGGATAGCGACTTATCCAATCACAAACTGCTATGATCCCATCGACCCATAAAATGATAAAATGCAGTCCTTTCTCGACGACCGTTGCACAGACGACCCCTGCTTACCCCTGCCAAAACACTGCCCGGCGCAGACTGTAATTTCTACATCAACCAGGCGCCCTCCCACTCAAATCCGCTTCCTCTCCCTCTTCTTCCACACACTCTTTGCGCACATCGTCAGCACTTTGAAGAAACATCCCAATTCTACAACAGTCTCTCTGTCAATCCAGTCCCTCTTTCAAACAAACAACTTCATGTAAGTACTTACCCTCTGGAATGCGCTGGCGCGTCGAGTCGCGTCTCCTGATTCCCCTTGACTGCCCAAATTGTGAGCTTTCCGTGCGAGCCGGCGACTAATTCGAGGGTTTTCGACCTACAGAACAATCGTTCGACCTTTCAACTTCAGTACCTACCTACTCGATTCTAATACCTTCACAACCTTCAAAATGCAATTCTCATTCGCTCTTATTGCCGCTGCGGCCTGCGCTGTCGCCAACGCTGTGATCATCACAAACGGCCCAGCTTCTTTCGTCGGTATCCAAGCTGGTCGTGCCTTGAACATCTCTTGGGCCGACGCTGAGGGACCAGTCACTCTCTTTTTGAAGACCGGAGAGGCCAATGTCTTGACTACTGTCAGCACCATTGCCTGTGAGTGTCATTCTGTCTAGTTTTGCGACGTTTACTGATATTATTCAGCCGGTCTCTCTGGAACCAGCTACGCCTGGGCTATCCCATCCACTCTTCCTGTCAGCTTCTACGCTCTTGAGATCCAGGATTCCAACAAGGTCCCCAACTACAGCGTTCGTTTCGAGATTACAGGAGGCCCAGCTTCCTCCAGCTCTGCTTCCGGTTCAGCCACCTCCACTGGATCATCCGCTTCTGCCTCTGCCACCCCCTTCGGAAACTCTACAGTCACTTCCTCGCGCCCTTCCGCCACCGGAACTGGAAGCACCAGTGGTAAGCATACTCACAAACCGCACAATCATAAAATCTAACAAGAAATAGGATCTGCCTCAAGAACCGCCACAACCACCAGCGCAAGCGGATCCAGCTCCGCCAGCGCACCACCCAACACCAACTCTGGCGCCAGCTTCGCCTCCCCACTGGCATTCGTCCTCCTGGCCTTCGCAGCCTTGATGACCCTCAACTAAACGCCTGCCATGCCTCACTACCTACACCATTCACCAATGTCTAATTACACGAGAAGCTTTGTTCTGTTTCATGGTCATAATAACGGCACAGCGCACATTAATTTAATCGAGTCCTCGATCATCATGTACCAGATGCTTCTGATCTGGTCTCCTCTGTCCGAGTACAAAAGGGAAGGAAAGCGTTTGCTCTTTTTCAGCTGCGGGATCATCTGGGAGGCTAGGCGCAATTGTAAGAGATACATAGCACAAATACATAAATACATGCAACTATCAACCGGCGTGTGGTTTGACGGATTGTTTAATGGAGCAGATGCTTTTCTTGCGCTTTCTATGAGAATAGTTCTGCTTTTCTTGTAGATGGGTTAGCTAGGTGTTTTGCTGTAGATAGTCGGATCATTCAATCATACCAGCGTTCAAAATACTCCTTCGTCCCTACCCCTACTGCAAATTTCTAATTTCGATTCTCTAACTTTTCATTCATTCGGACATCTCGGCCACTTGGCTACCTAACTATCTGGAGATTCTCCGGACGCTGGAGGCATGTCATGTCATGTTTCGAATTTAGCATCACAGGGCATGGGATGGCATTGAATCCCACCCCCACCTGTTTGTTCTGTCGTCGACGCACGATTCCAGGCTTCCATGCTTTCATCATGCGAGAATATCGATCGCATGATGATGATGACGCACCGAGCACCACCTTCGAGCTTTCACCGTGCGATTACCTCCAAGCTCTTCCCCAAGATGCACACAGCGAGCGCAGTCTCACACAGGCCAGGCCTGCAAGCAAGCAAGCAAGCAAAGCCGAGGTGCCATTCATTGCCTGGCTAACTTCCACATGCACGACCAACCATGGCTAAGCAATAACTGGGTACGAGATGCGTCAAGACCCGTGAGCCTAACATTTATTCTTCGTGGTAATCGGAAGAATCGGAACGGAACCAAACATCACTATTCTTTGGGACGTTCTTGTCTTCGCTCTGCTCTTGGTGTGTGTGGGGTTGGACTGGAACTGGAACCGGAACTGGATTAGACTTTATTTGGTTCGTAAACTTTCTCCAGCCAATCTTACTGTAGGTAAGTTTATGTTCCCTCGTTGGCGTGACTTTAAATCGAAGTCTAGAAATGGCTGCGTCCATGTTTCGCCTGAACTGTTTTAGTGTTAGTTCAGGCTACAAGCCGATGAAGCTCATTTCTGCAGATAATTTTGCCTGATAAACATAATTGCCTCTGTACCGACGTATATAATTCGCTCAGCAAGGCCAATGTGACCAAAACCAGGGGGGAGTGATCATGTGACAAATAAGCCGAGTCGAATCTAGGCTTAGAGCCGGTCGTGGACTTCATCATCTTGATTTTCAAAGTTTCACTCCCAACTCTGCAGAAGATGGACCACGACGAGATCTTGTTTATTAATAATGCTGTGCAGTCCGCGGCCTGGCTAGCAAAATTAAGAGAATGTCGCCCACAACTTCCAGCTTGGGTGTCTGATTTCCACCCCCAAAAGCTGCCATGTACACTCCTCCACGAGAGTGATGAGCACGACCACAGCGGCTCATATAACTGGATAGTACAGTTTATATTCGACGGCGGGGAAGAGTGGATAGTTCGATTTCCCAAAGGCTCCAAAGTCAAGCATCCCGATGAGAAGGTTGAAGCTGAAGTCTTGACACTGAAGCTTCTTCGAAACAAAACGAATATTCCCGTCCCTGATGTTAAAGCCTGGGGTTTGGCGGCTGAAAATAGATTTGGATTGGGCCCGTTTATCATGATGTCGGTCATCAAAGGTGTCAACTTGGAGAGCATTCTTCGAACACCAGACTCCAAGGACTGCCTTATGCGCGAGGATATTAGTGATGGAGTTGCCGCAACAATCTACCGTCAAGTTGCTGGGTATATGCTCCAGCTCTTTAAGCTTGATTTTCCTCGGATTGGTAGCTTGTCGAAATCAACTGCGTCGCTGATTGTTGATGGAGTTGAGCATGGAGTTGAGCATGGAGTTGAGGATGGAGCTGAAATTGGAGTTGAGTACGCCGCGGCAATAGGCTCTCGGCCATTCACGTGGAGAGCACACGAGTCCCTTGTTCTCGGCGGAGTCGATACTTACTGTATGTTTCATAATCTTGACGCTATTTTCCTCTCAAGTATATTAACCTCCGCCCTTTATATAGGCGCCAAAGCCACGACGTTCACATCAACAGCCGACTACTTTACCTATGTAGCCGAAGGGGACCTACAACAGCTCCATCAGCAACCATGCGCAGTCGACGATGAGACAGATGCACGACAAAAGCTCATCTACTGGAAAATTCTCAAGTCTCTTATCCCACGTCACGTTTTAGCCAAGTATAATAAGGGGCCGTTCAAGCTTATCTGCGATGATTTTGGTCCAGCAAATATGATTGTCAATAATGAGCAGGAATTACAAATCATTGGTGTTATTGATTGGGAATGGTCATACGCCGGGCCCTGCCAGCTTTTTGCTTCTCCGCCACACTGGCTCTTACTCGATTCACCGAACCATTGGTTCAAAGACGACGATGAAGTTGCTGCTAGGTATGCCAAGTCTTTGGAAATGTTCCTGGAAATTTTGGAAGAAGAGGAAGGAGTTTCGCTAAGCAACGTTCCTTTGGATGAAAGGCTATCGGGTCTCATGAGGCAATGCAAAGAAAATGGGAGAATGTGGTTTCACTACATTATTCGCCAGGGATTCAATGGGCCCGATATGTTGGTCTGGGAACGGCTCCAAGCAGCAACGCCAGACCTTGAACAACTTATTGAATCAGTCTCAGAGGAGGAAATCACTGCATTCGTCAATGAGAAGATGGTTGCTTTAGCTAAGTATAGGCTAGCAAGGGATAAGAAGCGAGAATGGCTTGATCAGATTAAATCAGCAGCGAGTCAAGGTTAGAATAATATGGCAAGTGCCCCTGAAGCTCTCTGTGCACTGTTTGAGCGCGTTTGCGAATTGCTTGTTATATGGGAATGCCATCTCGTGATGTGCGGACCTAACCGTCTACTACAACGTTGGTACTATGCCAAAGCTGGTCGGCCCGCTCCCTTCCAGTCATGCTATACGTAATTAATCATACATGAAACAAGTGGAACTCTTATTATATTGCCAAAAAAAAAGGGGGCTGTTAATTGACCAAGCATGTTGGGCTCTTTCGTACAGCATAGGGCGATCTACCTTCTGCCCAGTCCCAACCAAACCCCTCGTAGTCTTCTCTCGTATCAATTATTTACATACAACTTGACGTATACCGAGAATACTCAGCCTTGTCGATATCCTCTTTCATTAAGCATTACCTTTGGAGGCAGTATTTGCAGACTAAAGTTCTTCGTCGGTTGTGGTGAGCACCAGACTCTGTAAGATTTTAAATTTCATTGAACACTAGTCATCTATCATCTGTGAGTCCACAGAGGACCAGTACACTCAAGAGCACGCACCAGCATACTGCATTCGGTCTGACGATATATCCAACAGATCATTTATCCCTTCGCGCCCTTTAGTATAATTCCTTTGCACCCAGCGTCCTCAGCATACTCTATCAAAAGCAGAAGAGAACACGTCACTTTTAAACACTCAACTTCACCTTCGGCGAGTATATTGACAGACATCATTCCCCAATGCCTCATTCAGAGAACCAATTGTCTTTGAGAAGAGCATCTGCCGTAGGTCGTTCAGCAGGGTCGATTTTCAAGATGCGTTCGATGAAAGCCCCGTCTTCCTCCGGGAGTTGGAGTTCTTGTACGACTAATCTCCACGTCAAACGCTCCGTCTGAGATTCATCCATATCTGCAAAAACCTGGAATAAAGCTGGCCAATCTCCACCAGCACGCTCAAGGAGAGCTTGGGGATAAGGGCCAGTCATAGAATTTTGTTTCTGGAGAATCTCGATGTCGGCATCTTCTTCATTTTCTGCTGAAGAGCCGAAGAGCTCCCCATAGGGACCCATCATTAACGAGCCAATCTGGAAGGGTATTAGACTACGAGAGTGGTAATAGAGGGTTGTTTGATAGGATCGTACAATTGCGCCAAAGGACCATATATCAGTAGACGGTCCCCAAGGCAGCCCCAGCCAAGATTCTGGACTTCGAAAGGACTTCGGGGAGATCTTATAATCTGACGGAGGTGAGGCTTTAGGAATGTCAGCGCCAGCCAGTTGAACGTCAATATGTAAGATCAGACATACCATTAGCAAAATCAGCTAGTTTGACGGATGCTTTAGAGCACTTGAAGTCGGGTGTAAATCCAGAGAGCAGAATATTCTGTGGCTTAATATCTGGCCATGATTGGTAAGCTATGGAATGTGTTAAAATGGTTTGATGCATTCCGACCTGTATGAACTATATTTTTTGCATGTGCGAAAACCAGTGCCTCCAAAAGCTGCCGAGCGATCGTCTTTATCTCGACTCTTTGGAGTTTCCTTCGTATGGACAAGCTTCGGAGGTCTTCCTCAGCGTACTCGAGTACAATAGAAGGTGGAGATTCGATGGTATCAATCATCTGCCGAATGCGATGATTCCCTCGCAGGGTATGGAGATGTTTCATTTCATTCTGCAGTAGCACTTGGCTGGCAGTCTTTATCACCACCTTTTCCCGATGGCTGTGGCAGGTCAGTACGCCATTACAAGTCCAGTAGAGTAGGCAAGGTTACTGACATGCCGGACTGCCCGTTCTCGAGGCTGGCGATCCACACGTGGTTAGTCCTCCGATGTGCTGGTTCGAGGAGATGGTAGGAATGCCGAAGCCCAACCAAGAGCCGTCCTTTCTGAAAAGTAGCCATAGACGTATGCTTATCAGCAGGAACGTACCTGTGCTTGCTGCCAATGGCTCCGAAACGCCTTGCGATGTTTGTTGCTCAGAAGGAGGGCAGAAGATAGTTCGGACGTCGGCCTTTGATCGTTGGCGCTAAAATGGCGCCAAGGTATTTCGGCTAGAGTGAGAGCGCTGGCTCTCCAGGCCGATTTGGGGGCACCCGCTAAACTCGATTTTCTACAACAAAAATTAATTCAAACTTACTCAAAAAATCGGGAACTTTATTAGATAGCGTAAATATGTTAATGCCTTTAGTTTAAAGAAAAAGGTATCTGCTGTTGTGAAGTTAATATCATTTGATTCCCTAAAATAGAATTGTTTTACTACTAGTGGCCTCAAATCGGCCATTTCCCACGGGTGCCAACAGGCTGGCCTGATCAAGCGGTACCAACATGGTGACAACTGGGCGGCTGGTTATATGAAACCAACAAGGACCCAATACATTACTCCATACGTTCCAGTAGTTGAGACTCCACGCGCCCATAATACCCTGCAGGGCATATCGCACAGTCTCCGTCTCAATGGCAGTTATTCTTGATGCACAGCAGCGACCGGATTAAGGCTTCAGGAAGACGCAGCGGAAACCTATATAAAGTGTCGTTGCCGGTTGAGGTGGGATAGAGTACCACTTACCTCAAAATTTCTATCACATATTATCGACACCAAGTTACTCTACCTTTGAACCTTTACAATTTTTCTTCCGTGCGTCAAACGCTATCATGGCCTCTCAACTCTTGAAAAGATGTCTGAATCGCCGAACCCAGAGATATGTTGAGATCCATATCGTCTCTCATACCGATGCGTACAGGAGAATTCTGCTTCCAGGCTGGGAGAGTGTCAAGGAGGAGCACATCAGAAGAGTTGAAGAGGAAGTACAGAAGTTGCCGGAAAATGCAAGAACGGTTAAGATACGGTACTTCTCTACGTCCCATAGCTTAACATGTAGAATCTTTACTGATAGAATTGAATTCAAGAAACCTGTATCATCCTAGTGCTGAGGATCCGAGGGTGCATCTCACACTTGACGTTGAGGACGAGAATGGAACCCACATGACAACGAAGCACGTGACCAAGAATCCAGCGGAGCAAGAGTCCTCTTCGTCGTATCAGACAGTTCCTGCTCAGACGCAAGCAACATCATCTACGTCAGGTTGGGTGTGGGATGATAATTACCAGAAGCACAAGTATTGGGATGGAGGAAAATGGGTTTGGCAATGATGTTTTCTTCACACATCTCTGTACTTTTCCGATTTTGTGTTTGTCTCTTCTCTGTCGCGGCCTTTGGATTGATCTATTTCTCATTTGGAAGGTTTGCAACGACCCCTTCACTGGTGATGCTATTGTATCTTACTTCGTTTGCGTGTCGATAGCTGTTGTGGTTTGCGTCTATGATACATCTGCCTCCCTCTAGAGGAAACTTGAAGACCCATTCCGCTGAGACAAGGAGTTCCCCGATGAGAGCTTCAACTTGTGGCGGTTCACGCAAATTCTTGACCAGTTCTGAAGATGTTATTCGATGGCCTGGGTTTATGGCAAGCATTTTAAGGAGTAGAAAGTACTTGTCTGGTATTATCTCCCTGCTTCTTTCAACGTCGCCAACCACTCAAGCATCCTTTTCACTGCATCCCCTTCAAAAGAAGTTGAGACAGTTGACCTGGCGGAACCCGCATATATTTAGAACATAAACTTTCCGGTTGCCTGTTTGCACTTGCGTCTGCGTTAGGTCCGGTTGGCCGTTGCAGGCAGCTCGGGAGGAGGAGATTTCATGCAAGGTACGTACCTGACGAGTACCTACCGAGGTAGGTAATATGCCGTTCAAGACATACGCTGTGAAGAGAAATAGCCGATATACAATTAATTCATTGTCTTCAAATCATCTCATTACTTTCTTGGCAGCTTTTAGGTACTTTTGAGCATTTGCGCAGAATAGGTACCTACCTAGTAACTTGCCTGATTGGCCACATGAAATCTCTGCCTCACAGCCTGGACTGGACTGGACTTGACTGGACTCAGGGGCGAACCGCGCGAGATTAGTCTAGTCGGCTCTCGGCTGTTGTGTCCGCGGCCGAATCTTTGAGGTTTACGGAGGTAGAGTAGGTATGCGGGCGGCTGCTCGGTTGGTTGTGGAGGTGGAGATGGATGGCTCGAACAGCTAAAATCTCAAGGATGTGAACTGGCAAATATGGAAATAACCGGTCCAGAGCTTGGAGAGTGTTGAGATATTTGTTTGTCTTTGGGTAATTTCATATCAAGACATGCGCTTGTAGGGAATAAGCTGGCAAGGAAACGGCTGGGACCTGCATATTTAGAGTTTATGTCCGGCCGGTTATCTACCTGCACTTGCACTGCATTGGTGGATACTTACAAGTCAAGGCTAGCGGAATGTAAAGCTGCATGTCGGTTCGGTTGGTTTCCCGTTTCCCGTTTCCAAGGTTTTGTTGCTGCAGCTGGCGGTTGGAGTTGTGCTGCAGGAGATTTTCATGCAAGGTACGTGTATGTATGTGTATGACAGAATGCACTGCGGCTCGTGACATTCTTTAACGACCAACATCATGTGCATATCTTCAAGGTTGTTGAAGAATGAAGATGTCAAATACAATTGAGAAGTATCACCTCTGAACAGAGAGAGCTCAGGGGCTCAACTGACCAAATGGCCAAGAAAGCCACAGCTCTAGCCCACGCCCGGATCTTCCACTAGCGTTTGCGGAGATGATGGATAGCTTGGAGATGGGGCCTGAGGGTTTCGATATAAGCTGCTGATGACCCCCTCCTCCTTTCTCCTCTTTTCTTTTGAGAGTTCTTGTTCGTCGTTGTCGTTTCCATCACACTCGTTGAAGATTTAATCCTTTGCTATATTAATTATTCCGGAAGTCAACCTTTCTCTCTCAACCCCAATCTATCACTTAATATATCCATTCTTAGAACGAGAAGGAAGACAAAATGCAATTCTCCACGGCCCTCCTCTTCGCGGCCGTCGCTGCTCTCGCTAGCGCTCAGAACCCATTTACCTTTACGAGTCTGACGAGCATCACCGCTGGTACTCCATTCAATATTACTTGGGCTCCATCCACCGGTACCCAGGATACCGTTACGCTGGTGTTGAGACAAGGAGAGAGTGATGATTTGGATACCGTTGCGACGATTGCTTGTGAGTTACCTATTCCCGTTACTTTCCTCGAACCCCAGTTCTGGCATACAGACCAGACCAGTATCTAGTTCTTGCACACAAAAGCCTTCAAAGCAACAGCCAGCTTTCCACGCAAAGAAAATACAATACCAGAAGACTCACTCAGCTCCAACTAAACTAAACAAAACGTTCCCAACTCTCCGAATAAACACAAACTAACATCCCTCCCCACAGCCAAAATCGAAAACACAGGCTCCTACCTCTGGACACCCCCCACCACCCTCGTCAACGGCGCCGGCTACGCCTTCCAAATAATCAACAACGGCAACACCGACATCGTGAACTACTCCGGCCAATTCTCCATCTCGTCCACTAACACCGTGACATCCGCTCGCTCATCCACCGCTTCCTCAGCCTCCGGCTCAGCATCAGCATCTGCTTCATCTGGAGCAACCACTTCGGGGTCTGCTTCTGCGACTGGTTCTTCGTCGAGCGGAAGTGCAAGTGCGACGGGGAGTGGACCGACCAGCAGTGGAGCGACGAGAACACCCTCTTCGACTTCTGCGAGTGGAACGGAAAGTGCCACTAGTGCGCCGACGAATAGCTTGAATGGTGCCGGGAGCTTGAAGGTTGGTGGGGGGATGTTGGCTGTGCTTGGTGCTGTAATGGCGCTTTTGTAGATAGGATGAGGGTTTGGGAATGTGGGTTGGGTCGTGGTTTGACGAGGGGAGGGGGATTTTGTATATATGAGGGGAATGGTGTGAGGCTTGGTGGGAGGTGGGATACGCAAGCAAGTTAGCAAGCATAATGTTTAAGCATATAAATTCTATCGGGGATATGTGAATATATTTGGGACTTACCTCAGGTGTGTCTTGAGGTGTGCAAGTGCATGATTCATCAATCTGAGATGTCCACACCACCTACCTTTTTGGCTGGCGAGATGAGAATATGATATCTTTCTTTCTCTTTTACATCTCATCCTTCACGCTAACGCGTTATTTGGTATTCGGTATTTACAAAGAGGTTTCCCTTCGATTCCACCCAGCTCCGCTTGCTTGCCTGTCTATCTACTCATTCATTTGGTTCCTCTCTGACTTCATTTTCCTTGCCCCAAAAAGATACGGTGTGCGTGTGATTGGAAGTCCGCATGTGTTTATCGATATCTCTCTCCATTTGGTGTCCATGTGTTCTTATCTATTTACAATACAATATACGCATCTTTTTGAAGAAGCACGGGCGAGTGGTTTTGAGAAAGTGGATGCGATGCTTCACGGATGGCATTCTGTCTCTCTGCTTTGCCTTGAAGCATGTCCGTTCGTTAGTCATCTGTGACTGATTGTCATGGAAGGAACACAGCTACTTACTTTCTGTAAGTAGGTCCTTCGACTTGACAGTTCATCTCTCGGTTCAGCCCCCTGGTACTTACTCTTACTAGTCTAAATCCGTTTCATTTTGTTTGGTAAGTAGTCTCAAGTGAGACAGACTGTCTGTCCTCTTGATCCTACCAAGGTAGGTACTTCTCTTCCCGTAAAAACATTTCGCTCACGATCAATATGGAAAGAGGGTATGGTATATCCGCGCTTTTCGCACCTATACATACTTTGATTCTGGAATGCAATGCAGCAAGCTTGAAATACCTCTATGATCCCGTCTGCCGCCTCCGTCGTGAATGGCAGCCTCGAATGGAAGTCAGCCTGTGTATAAGCACGTGATACGGCGCTCGTTGAAAACAGCCCCAGCGTCCGCTCCGAAACTCTGCTCAGCGCTCGTGCTGCCCTTCACTTTACTTTGAACCTTGCAGCTATGACCATAGGTATCCCCAAAATGTCATTCGGAAGACCCGTCCGTGGTTTTTGCGTCCTGCTTTGCTCCTTACTCCTGTCCATCCTCGTCTTCAGTAGCGAGGCTGGCGCAGATTCAGCTGTCAGCCTCGTAGGATACAACACTTCCTACAATGTTGCATCCCCAGTGCTTCAACATGGCGACATTGAATCTATACCTGTGTATGGTATTAACGCAGATATATTGCCAGCTGAGGACGCGGCTTTCAAATGGAACGATCCAGCGAGCATCGCGTACAACCGCCGAAAGCGAGAAGATGGCTTATCCCACATGCCTCTTTTCCTCCGCATGAAACAAACAGTCGAGCTAGTGCCAAGACAAGAGTTCTCGTTCGAGTTCTCGCAGGTGTACTCAGGGTATCAAAAGCGGTATGCTTTACACCCGCTTGCGCTTTCCAACTTGTATCATCGTCTGCTAACAACCACATCCCCACAGGACCCCACAGCAATCAAACCTATCCTATCCTTCAGGAACTGCCGTGTACATCGGATACTGGCTTGATTCAACTCACTGGACACGCTACACTTCTTGGGCTATCTGCACCCACTGCTTAACCATTTTCGCCGTCTTCCCTTGCTTCTCCGCGCTGAGCGCTTTCGTAGGCGTGTATTTCACTACAGTGCTTCGCTATCCGTTGGGTGATTCGTTTACGCTCGCTGCTTATGTTCTTGCTGTTGGGGCGTTTGCTTGGTCGGCGTTGCTGGCGTGGCATAATCCGAGGTGTGAGTTGAAGAAACAGACGGAGGATGTTCAGCTGTCAAGGGTCGCAGAACCGACTCGTGCAAGTGCTGTATGAGAGGTTAGCGTGTTTCGTTCGTTCTTTTTAAGTATTTCAGATGATGGAGAGGGTTGGTCGTTACTATTTAGAGCTAATTTTTCATCCCTTCATTAATTCTAGGAAAGCCATGCGTATTTTGTTGCGCTTAGACGAATTGCTCTCGCCTTGTGTCCACACTATTGCACTGCCTACCCTCTGCAGTATAAACACAAGCCTCTCAAGCACACAAGCTCTCGTGAATATCTTCCCACCAACTCCTACCTTCTATGATCAACTGGAAGGCTCTTCAGGATCGCGTTTCCTTCAAGATTAGGGTAATATGATATATAATTCTAAGTTTAAACTATCATTGACCTCAGAACACTTTCATTTACCGATCAATTCCACAGCATTAGACATCAATCATGACGTTGCTACATATTTCAAGATACATCAAACATCATTAAAGCCAAAAAGAGCAAGGTTCCATGGCCGGAGTAAAGGTACCATCAGGGTGCGTTGTTCAACAACATTCGGGTCCGATCGTTCTTGAGTTGGAGGAGGGGCTAATTGCTTTATTGACATTGGGGCTCCCGTTTGAGCACAAGCAAGCAGAGCCGATGGTCAGACAGAGACGAGCAGCGCTTGCTGGCATGGAAAGAAAGAGGACAAGTCTTGGGAGTGGATCTTCGGCAAATAGCCTCACAACCACAGATGGCCAGGAAGCAGCTCGACACCTTCACGAGCCGAGCAACTAACTGAGCTTCTTCAACTGGTGGTATGAGGGAATTGGATAATTTCTGAAACTTGAATACCTGTGCTTGCGGGGGGTATCGTGGATGTCGAAGCTGTGGACATCGGACGGGAGAAAGGGGCTGGGGAAGGGAGAAAGGGGAAAGGAGGAGAAGAAACAAATATATTAGAGCCTTCCAAGCCACAAACACCTAACCTTCCATTCCGTATTTACTTGTCTCGTCATGCATGTCAGACTCAGGAAGCAGTCCCGGGCTGCTGCAAGCTCTCCTCCCGAGTAGAGTTATTTACCCATTGCCATTCCTTGCCATCGAAGTCCTTTTCAACCCGACACTCCTCGTCCCAGTACACCCACCTTCCAAGACTCTTGCCCCAAGGCTTGTTCACTTTCATTTCGTCATCCCATTCCCAAGGGTTGCCATCGCCTGCACTAGATGAGGATCCTTTGGCTTCCCTTCCCCTTGCCCGACGAGGCTCTGCGTTTCCGACTGCTTGCGGAATCATCCGAAGGTGGCCGGACGAGGTGCCGGGCGGCACGGCCGGTGCCTCGCGTGAGCGTGATGGAGTGCGTGCATGGTAGGTTTGCCTGCTTCGGCGGTAAGCACAGGATATCGCAGTTAAAGAGTGTGGAAGTTTTATGAAAAGCCGGTTGAAAGCCGAATCCGGCGATGCTATAAGAATGTATTTATGCATTTTCTCTATTCCTCAGAAGTAGAGGACTCGTTATCAGAAATATCCGTCTCTTGGTCTGAACCTCCAGTTTCTTCGGTTCTCCCGTCATCATCCCAGGCTGCGTCATCTGTAAGGATCATTCGCCTCCCCGTCAAGGCATCCCAAGACTGCATTCGTAGATCCGGGAAAGAATGCGACAAGATTCTTGCAACCTTTGGGTAGCTCATGCGGGCAACTAGCAGCCTCATCTGTTCCTCCATATCCCTCCTCAGCTGGATCAAACCTCCACCTGTGGTACCGCATTGCCTCGAGAACGCGATCGACGTGTCGGTCGGTGAATCCCCGTAGAGGCTAAGGTTGACTATGAGCTCAGCGAGGCATATACCACTGTCACCCGGAGGAGCGCGCAAGGCAATGGGGCACACTGCGCATCCGTAACCGTAGACGACGTAAATTGACCAAGAGAGCACATATGGATAAGCAGATATGAATGCTTTCTCCACCACCCTTTCTCGTAATGAGGTGAGTGCCCCATGTGTCCAGATCCAGAGTGGCGAGGTTATTCACCGCTAGGAGGTTGGCCAATGTTCTGGCGTGCAGGTAATCCCGTCGGGGGTGATTCACAAAGTGAGGACGATATTCTCGCAAAGCTTTAAGCTGGATAGCTTGTAACTTCTTGCAGTTTCGGAGAATATCAACAAAGTCGGTGAGCTTATCATCCAAGTTGGTCGTCCATGTGTCTAGGGTCTCTGGATCGATCGGATCGCCCGTCATCCAAGCCTCCCAGTCCGTGAATCCCTGGAGAAGCAGGCTAACATATCCGAGATCATGTTTGAGCTGGGATAGTCCCGTTCCTGTCTGTGTATTCAGAAGCCGTTCCAGAGCGTTCGATGAGAGATGGACATCCGCTAGAAACACGACGTGCGCCGATTCGAACCACTGCTTGCAGACTGCCAGACGACGGGTTTCTTCGCGGAAAAAAGACGACCCAAGATATCCCAAGATGTGGAGCAGAAGCTCCTGTGGCAAGCGCAACAGTGACATGAAGATGAAGCAGCAGCTCGATGATTTTCGCGTTGCGTTTTTTTTGGTCTCCTGGGTGACGTTTGACGTTAGGAACGACGCTGATGCCTTTTATCCGGATGCGCCGCACAAGTTGTTGCCTAAGACATATTCGAAACTGCCTCTTTGTCGATAAGGTAGGTAGGTACCTGCATAGCTCCCGTCAGCTGGACCTCGAGGCCATTATTCTCATGCCTAAGGCATTAAATCACGCTATACCTAATCTAAAATTCACGTGCAGTCCTCGAGCAAATGGCCCAAGTGGACAAGCGTGAGAGTGGAGCCACAATGAGCGGGGAGTATGCGTAATATCAACTATGATGCCCGCGTTGCGGACATGAAACCGAGAGCTACTATACTACCTGAGCACACTGCGTGGCGTTGTACTAAGAGATATATTTGGCTTTAAATTTAAGATATTATTAATTATACACTTATTTTATACTACACAGTGATGCAGGGAGTCATGCCAAGAGCTGGGAATGCCCTTATTTAGAAGATTTTCTTCAAAATCACGAGATTAGTATAAATTTCAAGTCCCTTTGAAACCTTAATTTTAAGCTCTTCTTTTAATTATATCACTTAAAATTAAGCTAATATTAGTAAGCGTTATATTATTTTATCTTTATTCCCTTTTAATTTAGTGATTTTAATTAAAATCTTATGTAATTTCACGTGCGCTAAAAAACGAGCTCCCCAATAGTAAAATCTAGTAGTAAAGCCGAAATTGTGGGGTCACACCTCAGGTTGGAATTAGACCTCAGGCCGTCGTACCTCCTTGCTCTCGGCATGTCAACTAGGATTCATGGTAGTAGTAAGCATGTGACAGTTAATACAGATCAGAGGGCATTCAAGGGAGCTTTTTTAATTGGGTATTATTAAGCGCTTAAACAAGATTAATTTAATGACGTTTTTTATATATAACCTTTTTCTTTTTTTACTTTTTTTCTTTTTTAATTATAAATTTTAAAAGAATTTTAATTATTTTTACTATTTTTTATATAATATGTAAAGTCTTTATTACACATTGGCACTAGTTTTTATAAAGTAAACGTTATATTATTTATAATTCTTTTTAATTCGTTTAAAAAAACAATAAATTTTTTATTTTTATTTTTTATTTTTTTTATAAACTTTTATTATAAAGAGAGTTTTTTATAAAAAAGGCTTATATTAAGTATAACTTAATAAATGGCATTTAAATAACTAATAAACTTAAAAAAGTTAATAACATTGGCTTTTCTTTTTTACGCATTTTTAATTTAATTAAGTTAAAGAAATAATATCCCTTTTTATATAAACGTACTTTTGATATATTATATAAAACCTAAACCTTTTATAATAAAGTACTTTTTAATAAAAGATATTAACATGTCCTTTCTTTTTATTTCTTCTGTTTTTCTTATGGGATCTTTTTTTTAACCTTTTTTTCCTTTAATATAATATAACTTATTCTTTAAAGTAATTAAACTATTATAAATATATAAATAATAGAAAAAATAAAAAAAAGACTAAATAAAAAAAGAAAGCGTTTTAAATAAATGAGTAAAGACTTATTTATTATATAAAAACAACTTTAATACTTTAATAAAAATCGTGCTCTTTTTAAGTTTTTTTATTAAAAAAGATATTGACGTTTTTATTAAGAAAAAGGGTAAATAACCCGTTATTACCTTCAATCTTAGTAATAATAATAATAGAAATAATAATGAGTTAAGTCGTTATTATAATGACACTCTGCGTTTTCCTTTCCTTAAAGACACTTTTTAAGTCTTGTTTTTCTTTAAAATCTCTTTTATGTTATATTGTCGTTATACTCGGGTGGTACCACGTATTCTAGAGCTTGAATCTCTCGAATAGACACATAATAGGGGTAAAATCCTTCAGTGGTTTATGTGTGTGGAAGAAAGAGAAGCTCTGTACGAAGCCCCCCCTTAAATGCTCGATAAGCGAGCACATGACTAAAAAACGTGACTATTAAACCAACACTGGCAATTTTTCCTTATTAAGAGACGTCTCTGTGACGCCTGCCCTATAAAGACTAGTGCCGACGCTTAACAAAGGCCTCACATATCACGTAAGAAATAGTAAAAATAATCAAGATTCTTTTAAAATTTATAACTAAGGAAGAAAAAAGGTAAAGAAGGAAAAGGATTATATATAAGAAGCGTTGTTGAGTTAATCTTGCTTAGGCGTTTAATAATACTTAATTAAAAAAAACTCCCCTAAATACCCTTTAATCTATATTAACCATTATATTACCCCCCCTTCTAAAAAAAGCTCGTCCTCAAACGTCCATCCATCTCCTTATCTCCATTAAAGTAGTTGTAATCGTCTATTCCATTATAGAACATATTAAGCCATTAAAGTAACTTTATAAAAGGACTTATTTACATAAAATTATTAAAATAAAACTCCTAAATCTTTATAAAAGCATATTTGACGTCTGAGGCGTTATATCAAATGAAATTAACGTCTTAATTTAATTAAAAGACTTTATAAAAAAGGCTACTATGCTATTTTCAATAAACGAATAAGTCCTCGATTTCCCATTCATTATTTCTGGTAATATTAATCAACGAAAATAACGCCGTTTATTAATTTATTAAAGGATTATTAAGGTCTTTCTTAAATTTCACCATAAAAAAGACATTATATACTTTTATATTTATTAACAGTTCTAGGCGATATAAACTTCCAACCTTCTCTAACACTTAAAATAAACTATTAATAAGAAAATCTAGTTTCTTTAAAAGGCGAATAATTAAGAAATAACACATATTAAACTAAACAAAATCATTTATGTCAAAGTTAACTACACAATGAAAACAGTTATAAGACCGGGCTATCTTTACTTAAAACCTTAAAAGGCTAGACCTAATTATATTCCATGCCATACAATAACGCGTGACATATTCCACAGCTTATTATATATTTAACTTATTAACAAAGGATACTAAGTTTAATAAGTTAATTTTCTAATCTTAATTAACGTATAATACATATCCATAGACTACCTTAAATAATGAGAGGCCTTTTAAAGAATCATATAAAAGAAATATTTAAGCATAATCCATAATAAATAAAAACTCGGACTAATCGTTTTAATAATAAAAGACAAAAAGGCAGATTTTATGTTAAAAGTATTAATTATATACTTCAGTCTAACCATTAGTTTAAAGGTGGTTAATTGTAGAAAACTGTCTTTTAATGTTAAAAATTGAAAAAAAGGCGGTTTAAAAGCGGGAGATAAATTAAAGTCTTTTATCAAAAATGATACTAATTAAGGGACCAAAGTATCTATATATATAGTATATGTATAATTTTATAAAATCGCGGGCATTTGAGGTTTTTTAATAAAAGATATTCACAGCTTATTTACTAAAGTAGTGTTGCGCAGCAACGACACCCCAAAAGTGAATCCACTCCTGGAAATGCGTAACTGCTTATATAACCACCTTACTAAAGAAGGGCTCCACCTGACCAGATTCCTGTGCGACAAGTAGACAATAAAAACGAAAACATTATTAAACCTATATTTATTTTTATTAAAATTATAATAATCCATAATAATATATTTTTAAAATTAAAACAAAATAAGGAGAAATTGAAGGAATCCGGGTTTTTTATTTCAAGGGACTTGAATACATCGACAAATATAACAATTACGGCAATATTATTAAACTATTAACGTAATACCATACCACTAATACTAAAAAGATAAAAGTTGCAGGGTCTTTTTAACACTAAGGTAAACTATGTTAATGCGGTTATATATTTCTTAAATAAAAAAAGTACAAAGATAAGCGACGTCAAAGACCATAAGACGGCCATTAAAAAACAATAAGTCGCCTTTCATATTAAGCTTACCTAATTAATTTAATAAGGCTTGTTTTTATAATGCTTAAAGAGAAAAGGCTATATAATTGGCTTCTAGTGCTTAATATACCACTAAAAATGTTAAGGAGAAATCCGCTATTTTAATGTCAAAGGTAAAATTATTGTTTTAATTAAAAAAGCGGAGATTCTTAACCACAAATATAAAGTTTATTTAATCTTCCCATAAGAATTATTATAAGTGTTGTGCTTTTTTAATAGAGTTTTATTTATTGAACTCGTTCGGTTTACAAGAAAGCGCGTTTACCAATGGGTTATAAACACTTAACCAATAAATTATCATAAAATGGTAGTTAGCTAATAATTTAATTTATTATATTTATCGGGTATTTAATTACTTAAAAGTCATAAAATATTTTAAGGCTTTATAGTCCATAATAACACAGATTTAATAAAAAGTCCCTGCAAATTTTACTCTTTAATGGGTAAAAAAGCATATAATAATAAATATCTCTTTATTATAAATAATATAATTAAACTTTACAAAAAACATAGTTTTAAAAAAACAATAAGGAATTAATCTTCACCATATTATTAAAAAAGGATCCTTATAATAATTCCATTATTTACATCTATCTTTAAAAGGCAAAGCAAATGCTATTAATAATATCGAAAAAGCGAAACTAATATGAGAATGTGTTTTAAAAGGTTAAAACTATTTTTACACTTATAAATAAAACAAAACAAAATGTTATTCTTTATCAAATAAATAAGAGGTTTTATTATAATACCGTAGTCTTTAATAAAACGTCTATAAAAGTTATAAAACCTAAAAAAGGATTATATACTTTTAATAATGCTAAAGTAAGTTTAATTAATAATAATAATGACTTTTTCAAGATTAACCTTTAATTTAAAAATTAAAATAATAAATCTTAAATACTTTATATAAATAATAGTAAACTTACTCTTCTTTAAATTTACTTAAAAACCTATGTTAAAGAGTCTTTAAAAGACTTTTTTAACATATAATTAATGTTTTAAAAGGTCTTTAAAATAAATGAAGATATTATTAAAGTACACTATATAAAAATCATTAAAATAATCAAAAAAGATGTCATTTATATAATGCTAATATATGATAAAGCCATTAATGAGTTTAAATAAAAGAACCTTATACTTATATGCTTCATATTTTGTATAAAAAGTTGTGTATTCCTTTAATGTTAAATTTATTTATATTTAATAGAATATTTAATGAATATTTAACTTAATGAAGATATAAACATTGGCTATTTTAACTAATATTTTATTAATTAAAAGAAAAGGATATTAATCCTTATAAATAAAGGAATTCAATACTCGGAAGTCAATATACAACCATAAAAATCTATTTGGCTTTTTAATAAAGAGAATAAGGGCAGCAAATAATATTTAAAATAATTTAATAAACCATTTTTTTAAATTATTAATAATATAATCTTTAATAATTTCAAGCTTTACCATAAATATCTTATATAATGGGGAATATTTGAGAGCTATCTTACTTTCGTTTTCCAATTTAATAAAATAATTATATAAATAATATGGAAGGAGTATATTATTTATTACTTTACTAAATACATAAGTTCATTTAGTATATTTAAGTAAAATCGCAGGTTCAATGTCTAATTCAACTAGGGAGATAGTAAACTATGCTAAAGATTAGCGACAAATAATGAACTTAATAGTTAAATTATTAATAATAGTAATAATATCATTTTCTTCATGTTTTTATTTAATTAAAGACTCAATCTTTTAAAATGTTATTATAAATATC
Source organism: Helotiales sp. F229 (assembly GCA_002554605.1). Taxonomy (NCBI): domain Eukaryota; kingdom Fungi; phylum Ascomycota; class Leotiomycetes; order Helotiales; species Helotiales sp. F229. Next base: position 792,277 of record MXAW01000017.1, read on the forward strand.
TCATTCTTAGATTTCCGTTTTAATAATAAATGAAAAAACACGCTAATGATTAAATAAATCTCAATGAGTGGCTTCCCTTAAAGTCTCTGTACTCCAGCCCTTCGTCTCTTAATAGTAAAAGCATTAGAGGGGGGCTTTAAGTTAATTATACTCAAATTATCAGAGAATTAAATACGTATCTTATAAAATAAGGCTATAAAGTCGCGCAATTACGTTTAACGTAAAAAAAGAGTGAATTAAAAAGTCTTACCACGTGGTAATATTAACTTCAACAAATATAAAAGAGAGGTTTTCGTCAAAACAAAAGGAGTAACATAGTTATTATCCATAAAATCACTTAAAATAAAAGCTATGCCTATTATTTATAACACAACTTATTTTAAAGCGGTATTTTTATCAGTGTTTATACTACTTTTAATGTTGTTTCACACCTAGTTCAATGGCCTTTTTACATCTTGATATGTATGAAAATGCGGAAATGTGGCAAAGGTAAAAGTGACAACGGAAGTAAGATTAAGAACAATAGTTATTAACATAACTAATTAAGCTTAAGACCAGGATAAACGACAATAATAACTATTAAAATCAACGCTTGGCCTCGTCATTTAAAAAAAAAAGAATAACATATCTTAGTAAAAGCGAAAGTGCCTTCCTTAAAGTCTCTATCATTTTATTATATAATGTCAGAAAAGAGGCTACTTTAAAGGCTACTTTAAAGGCTGCTTTATTATATAGAATTTAAAGGGTATTAAAATCAAATCATACTTACTTCTTTAATAAAATAACAGCAAGGGTAAAATCAACAACAGTAAGAGCCGATGTAGTTAATAAGGAAAAAGTCGTGACCTTCTTTATTATTTTTTCCACAATAACCATTGATTTATAAAGAACAAAGAGAAGAGTGTTAAAAAGGTTACTTTTATAATTAGACAAAGGTTAATAAAGGAAAGGTAATTAATTACCCTTAACTTTATTAAATCAGACATTATATTCATTCCAGTATTAATTAAGTTTTTAATCTCGTCGTTTAGTGTCCCTTTAATAGCGCTGCTAAATACGATAATAACAGAGATCTTGAATTTTAACTAAAATATTATAAGTGGTAATTAAAGGAAAAGTTCTTAGCTAAATGATACGTCGTTTAACGGTATTAAAGAGAACTTAATGTTCTAATAGCCATGCTCTTTTAAAGATTATACTATAATGTCCTAATCAAGTGATAAAGAAAGGGGTAAAAGCTTATAAGCGTTTATTTCCCGTTAAATTCAGAGTGGTATAATAACTGATTTTTTCATTATTAGTATTATTAAAGCCTTTAATAATAATAACGTTTAATAAAGGGTAAATTGAAGGTTTTAAAAAGAAAAAAAGAGATTTTAAAAGAGTACAGTTAATAAAACAATAACTATTTACTTCAAAATTAAAAAGTGCAAATAATTTATACAATAATCCGTTCTTAATAAAGGTTACTCAAGTAATAAAAAATTGTCCACTAAAAAGCTTTGTTAAGTTAAAGTATCATATATCTCTTAATATACTTAAGAAAGAGTCTTTTCTTAAGCTCAGCCTTTTATTAGAGGAAGTAACATCTGCTCTTTAATAGTATCCTTGTATACATTTTTATTATCATTTTCAGATTAATTATTAAAAGAATAGTTGATGTTAATCTCATTAATTTTATAAAGAGTAAAAAGTTATTAAAATAATTATATAGTATAATTGTGAAGTACATTTGCTAGTGATTAAACGTAAAAGGTATTAATACATATAAAAGAGGTTAATGGTCTTTAATATTACTGTTAAGACTAAAAACCCTCTTGTTTATAATACTTTTTCACTTTATAATTAGTGTAATTATAAAAGGGAGTAAAAGAATGAGAAATCGTATTTATAATCTTATAAAAGTCAACTTGATAAGGGCTGAAGATTTAAAAGTTAAGTAAAAAGTCCGCTTGACTAATTAGCCTTAGTTTTCAACTTAAATTATTTCCATGTACTCCTCTAATAACCGAGAAGTCCTGTACTACTAGAACAGTTGCTTACATAACCGGGGGGGTAACTTATCTTATAAATCTATCCTTAAAACGGATTTATTGTTAATACTAGTAATATAAACAAAAGTTTTAAAGGCGTCGTAAAAGCTTTAAAAAAACTTTAATAGTTTATGTAAAAAGTAGAATATTTAGAACATGCCATTTAATTATCGTGAAAATTAAATAAAAACAAGATAAGTTGTTTTACTAAATCTAAGGCATTTATAGGCATATTATTTTTATTAAATTTAAATTTTAAAAAAGCTGGTTCTAAAAATGTTTATATTATTCCTTTGGTTTGATTTAATAACTAGTCCTTTTTGTGTTCCTTATTAATAAAGTAAATAATATAACGACATAGAGTGTTATATACTTAGATTTCTCATAACTTTGAGGAATATTTAATATTATTAAAGAATTTATTTAAAAGGTTTAAAATCTTCTTAATACAAGTAATATAAGACATAGAAAAGATTCTAAAAAAAAACAAGACTTAAGAAGTGTCTTTAAAGAAAGGATGATGTGGAGTATTATTATGGTAACAACTCAACTCATTGTCATTTTTATTATTATTATTACTAAAGTTAAGGGCAACGGTGGTTTATTTACCCTTATTCTTAATAAAAACACTAATATTTCCCTTAATAAAGAAAAAAAAGTAAATAAAAAAGGGCTATCTTTAAAAAAAATAGACTTAAAAAAAGTACAATTCTTGTTAAAACGTTAAAGCTATTTTTATATTACAAGTAAATCTTTACTCATTTACTTAAAACGCTTTCTCTTTTTATTTAACCTTCTCTTTATTTTTTCTATTATTTATATATTTATAATAAATTAATTACCTTAAGGGATAAATTGTATTGTGTTAAAAAAAGAAAAAGGTTAAAAGGAAGATCTCATAAAGAAAACAAAAAAACAGAAGTAAAAGACATGTTAATATCTTTTATTAAAGAATACTTTGTTATAAGAGGTTTAGGCTTTATATAACACATTAAGAGTATGTTTATATAAAAGGGGATATTATTTCTTTAGTTTAATTAAATTAAAGAGGCGTAAGAAAGAGAAGCTAGTGTTATTAACTTTTTTAGGTTTATTGATTGTTTAAATATTATTTATTAAATTATACTTAATATAAGCCTTTTTTATAAAGAACTTTCTTTGTAATAAGAGTTTATAGAAAATTGAGGAGGGGGGAGGATATTTATTGTCTTTTTAAATGAGTTAAAAAGAGTTATAAATAATATAACGCCTGCCTTATAAAGACTAGTGCCAATGTTTAATAAAGGCCTTACATATTATGTAAGAAATAATAAAAGTAATTAAGATTTTTTTAAAATCTATAATTAAGGAGGAAAGAAGGTAAGGAAAGAAAGGGATTATGTACAAGAAGCATTGTCAAGTTAATCTCGCTTAGGCGCTTAGTAATACCTAATTAAGAAAGCTCCCCTGAATGCCCTCCAATCCGTACCAACCGTCACAGTCTCCCTCAAATCCAAGTGCTCGCTTAATAGCCAAAAGTAAACAAACAACAAAAAATAAACGAATGACTAAATACAATAACACCTAAAGCCAAAGTAACGCTTAAAAGTAACGCTTGAATCTCTTCATTTAACCCCTTGAAACACATATCAAAGCCTCGCGCCGGAGCTTTAGTACTAAGGCTGTAGTTAGTGTGACGCTTGCCTTATAAAGACCAGTGCCAGCGTTTAGCAAAGGCCTCACATATTATGTAAAAAGTAGTAAAGGTAATTAAGATTCTTTTAGAATTTATAATTAAGGAAGAAAGAAGGTAAGGAAGGAAAGGGGTTATGTATAAAAAGCGTTATTAAGTTAATTTTACTTAAGCGCTTAGTAATATTTAATTAAGAAAACTCCCTTAAATGCCCTTCAATTCATATCATTCATTATATTATCTTCCTTTTCAAAAAAAGCTTGTTTTTAAGCGTTTATTCATTTTTTTGTTTTTATTAAAGTGATCGTAATTGTTTATTTATTGTGGAACGCTTTAAGCTATTAAGGTAGCTTTACAAAGGGACCTACTTACGTAAAATTATTAAAATAAAACTTTTAAATTTTTACAAAAGCGTATTTAATATTTGAGGCATTATATCAAATAAGATTAATGTTTGATTTAATTAAAAGACTTTATAAAAAAGGCAATTACGTTACTTTTAGCAAGCAAATAAGTTTTTAATTTTTTATTTGTTGTTTTTGATGATATTGATTAGCGGAGGTAATATAATTTATTAATTTATTAAAAGGTTATTAAGGTTTTTTTAAGCATTATTATAAGAAAGATATTATGTATTTTCATATTTACTGGCAATTTCAGGCAATATAAGCTTTTAATCTTTTTTAGCATTTAAAATAAATTATTAATAAGAAAGTCCAGTTTTTTTAAAAGGCAAATAATTAAAAAATAACATATATTAAGCTAAACAAAATCGTTTATATTAAAATTAATTGTATAACAAAAGCGATTATAAAATTAGGCTATTTTTACTTAAGCCTTTAAAAGGCTAAACCTAATTGTATTCCATATTATATAATAGCGTATAGCATATTCCATAATTTATTATATATTTAATTTATTAGCAGGGAATGTTAAGTTTGGCAAGTTGATTTTCTAATCCTAATTTATACACAAGGCATAGCCATAGATTATTTTAAATAATAAAAGACCTTTTAATAAATTATGTGAAAAGGAGATTTATGCGTAATTTATTATAGGAAGAAACTTAAATCAATTATTTTAGTAATAAGAGATAAAAGGGCAAAGTTTTTATTAAAGGTATTAGTTATATATTTTAGTTTGGCTATTTGTTTATAGGTGATTTACTGTTGAGAGCTGTCTTTTAGTGCCAAGGATTGTACAAAATGCGGTCCAAAAGCAAAAGACAAATTAAGGTTTTTATTAAAAATAATAATAAGCGAAAGGCCAAAGTATTTATATATATAATATAAATATAATTTTGCCAAGTTGCTCGTATTTAAGGTTTTTTAATAAAAAATACTTATAGCTTACTTATTAAAGCAATTAATAAAAACAAAGACATTATTAAATTCATGCTTATTTTTATTAAAATTATAATAATTTATAATAATATATTTTGAAGATTAAGATGAGATAAGTGTTGGTGCAGTACCGGTGAATTACGCAAAGATATATTGAAGCAAAGTGGTTAATATAGTTTTTAGTGAAGTGGGTGGTAAAATTTGTGTATTCTTAAGAGAGTGGGAGAGATTCCTTATTATATATTTTTTCGAATAACCTTTATAATAGGTTTGTTATGGCTTTGATTATTTCTTGGAATTATTAGATCCATTATTTTTAATAGCCAAGGCATAATTTTTAAAGATTATTATGGTATTATTTAAATGGCGCTTTTTATATAGCATAGAGAGATTATATAATTCTTGTGGATTAATATTAGTAATACTTTTTGGAAAGATAAATAGGAATTTTAATATAATGAGAAAAAAGCAGGGGTAATATAGATTTTAATAAGTCAAAAAGAAATGTTTTGTAAAAGCGGTGCGTTGAAGAGCATAATAATATGCAATATATGAAGGAAAAAGAGCTAAAATAATAATGATATAAGAAATGCAAAATCAAAAATTATTAGAAAAAGAGATTAAAAGATGTTAAAAATAGAATAAATGCAATAATTTATAGTAAGGGCCTGAAAGAGGTTTGAAATTAATTTGTAATAATTTTGTATTAATTGTATTAAAGGAGTGGTTAATTTGGGGCGGAAAATTAATAATATATAAATTAAGCAAGGTCCATTAATAATTTAAGCAAGGCCTATGGATTTTCTTATTGTTCCCTTATTTTATATATATTTTAAGGGTTCCTTAAATGTGTTTTTTTTTAGTAATAATGAATTATTATTAGTGTACTAAAATCCATTAATCTTGTATAAAAGCTGACGTAATTTTAAAAACTTTTTAATTAATAATTTTAATTTATTAATAATAAGTTAATTATTTTTTAAATTAGTATTTGAACTTATTTTAGGGCTGTTTTAGTGCCATATTTTAATGTTAATAATAATGTAATGCTAATTCTAATGCTATTTAGCGCTTTTGCAATTATTTATTGCAAATATTATGTTTAATGCGTTTACGCTTAAACGCGTGGTTTAAAGCATTTTTATGTTTTTAATAGCCTAAAGTTGAAGAAGTATAGGTATTATATAAAGCAAAAGAAGGAATGCCGCTTTATAAGTAAATTTTTAAGGATTATTTATAAGCCCGGTTTATGAGTTAGCCATAAATTCGAAAAAAATCCAAATGTATTTTGTAATTAATATGAATATAGCTCCTTTAATTTATTGATATTAAATTTAATATTTTGATTTATGCGGCCAATGCCAAATCATTTGTTTTAGCGAACCTTTTTGCTATTATAAAAGTGATTGCTATTATATTATTAATTGCTTTAGCGAAGGCATTAAAAACAAAAGACCAGCTGGCGTTTGCCTTATTAAAGGAGATTTGGGCCTTTTAGGTTGGATTAGGTTAGCTTGCTAATATTTAATTAATATATAATCCGGTGTGATGTTTAATTTTAATTAATAATTGATTTGAATATAAAATTTAAGCGTTTAAATTAAGGAAATGGTGGTGGCTTTGGGCTATATTAATAAAATAATATTTGGCGTTTATGCTTAGGCTATAAAAGCTTAAAGCAAGCGCAAAGCTTTTGCTAAAGCAGAACTTAATAGTAAGCGCTTTTATTGTAATATGTTAGTAATGGAGAAAGAAAAAGAAAGTTTGGAGTTATTTGCGAATGGCTTATATAACATAAATAATAAATAGGCCTTATTTTAAATTAGCTTTATAATAAGTTTTTTTATAATAATGCTTTTTTAAACCTTTATATGAAAATAACCTTTTGTAATAAAATCGGCAATTAGGTCCTTATTAGAATATTATTATAAGGCCGCCTATTGATGCTTTGAATTAAAGGGTAAATAAATGCGAATTTAAGTTATTTTTCATTTCCGCAAATTAAATAATTATAATATATAAATAAGTGAAATAAAATAAATAAATGAAATAAGAAACGCATTTTAAGGAAAATACACGTAGAAAAAGATAATAATTATATGGACTTCTTTATTACTAATTTAAATCGGCTTTAATAGGGTTTTAAACCTATTTTTCTATTTTAATAATAAGCATGTTAGTATTAATAAAATCCTAAAGAGCTTTATTTAGAATGGCTTTTATTATAACATTAGCAAGATTATGAGTATTATTAATTTATTGCATTTTTGTAAGTTTTCTGCGCTTATATGATTAGCGAATTGCTATTATATTAATTATTAAACGCTTTTCCTTTATAATACTAAATTTAATAATATATTTGTATAACAAGAAAGAGTTTATATAAACAATGGTAGGAAGTTTTAAAAAATCGAGCTTATTAGTTATTATATTAATGATAATTGCTATAGCAATTAACATATTAATGCCAGCAATTATAATATATAATTCTAAAGTAAGCATTGTATAAATAATTTTTTTGCATTTGGTAAAGCTGGTATAAATGATATTGCCATTAAGAATGAACTTTGCATTCCCTTTTAATTTGATTTTAATTGCTATTATAAAATCAATTTAAGAACTTAAATTTTTATTATTAGTAAATGAATTATTAATAAAAACGTAGATTTTTACTAAATATAAATTTATAAATATATATTGCAGACCTTTTTTTAGGTTATTTATTTGCTATTAAAAACGCAGATTTAAGGCCTTAGCATTATTTATTATAGGATTTTAATATTGAGTTGTTATCAAAAGGTTGAATATGGCTTTTGGCTAATAAATCATAGTAATATAGGCTTCATAAGCATGTTGCTTTATGTAGGCCTTTTTATAATTACTTTTTTTAATGTTAATTAGTTTGATTTTAGCCCTTTGTCCCTTTTGAGATATATAAAAATTATCTCCTTTTATAGTAATAATATAATTATTAAATATAAGGGGTTTGAAGGCGTTTAAAACCTGAATTGGCTTTGTTAAAAAGTTTGCATTTGTAATTTTTGTTTGCTTTTTGGTTAAAAAATTGTTATTTTCTAAAATTAGGGTATTGTTTATTTGCATTTTAATTATTTCAAATTTTTGATTATTTTTGGTACTAATTAATAAGCAAGGATTATATGTGGAAATTTTTATTTATAATTTTTTAATATGGTGCTTGTGGTAGGTATTAAATTAATAATTTCTTAATTTTGAAATACTATATAATGAAAGCATTATTATAAATATTATATTAAAAGGAAATTTATTTGTAATTTTTTGAGGAGGCTATGCGAAAATGTTTTAAAAAAGTTTTATTTATGCTTAAACATAAGCTTAGATAATATTTTAAAATGCTAAATATAATTTAAATTCGGTTTGGATTTTTTTTAATTGCTTAATCGCAAATGCTAAAAAAATAAGCAAACATTGGCTTACATATTGGATTATTAAAGATTAAATTAATATTTTCTTTTTGCTTTTATTATTAAAGCATTAAATTATAAATTTCGATTTTTTATATGGCGTTAAGATCTTTTTTCTTTTTATTTTATTTATCATTTTGGATTTGAAAATATGTTGGCCTTTTATTTTAAGGTCGTTTTTTTTAAATAGGTATAAAAATTTCTCTTTTAATAAATGCCTTATATTTTATTTAATGAGATTGCTGAAATAGTGCTTTAAAAGTGGTGATCTTGCTTTTATTTTAAAGTTTGATAAAAAGCTTTTAAATTTTTTTTTATTAAAAATACCTTAGTATTATAATTATTATTAATTGTTAATAATTTTTAAATAAGTTATATAAATGGGAGCTTAATAGTGATTTGTAATGGTTTTGGAATTAATTTAGGTATGCTATTAATTAATGATCTGGGATTAGGAGTGATTTTAGTTAATTTAGGTATATTATTAATTAATTATTTGGGATTAAGAATTATTTTTATGAAATTCTTTAGCAAATTCTTTTTTTAATGCTTGACGCTTAGCATATTTGTTTTAAATAAACATACAAATATTGATTAAAATATATAAATTCAATTATTATTTATGGTAATTTTGCAAAATTTATTATTTATTCTTAAAAACTCATATAATCCTTTTTATTCTTTTTTTTTATTAAGATTTGATTCTTTAAATGTAGGTCATATATTAAAATGGTATTGGGGCCATTTTAAATTGCTAGCGTATTATTGATTTTGCAAATTGCATAAAAACTTTTTATTGCCTTTTTGATAATAATAGCGTGCTGCTTAATAAATAAATTAAGGGGATTTAATTTTATTATTTTGAGGTAACCTTTAAAGACGAGCAATGTAAAAATTAGCTTATTAGGTTTAATTATATTATTTATTGCTTTGATTGCTATTTATAATTGATTTTTATTATTTAATTTAAGATGCTTTTTTATAATAATTTTATAAGCATGTTAAAGCAAATAATTTTATTTTTATTTTGCTAATTAAGTGATATGCTTTTATAGGGACAAGCTTTGGAGTATTCTTAATAAAGCGTAAGAAGCTGCGGAATCTCTTAAAATTGAAATTGGTCTTATAGTTGTATATAATAAAATTAGGGGGTTTAATATATATGTTCATTTATGCTAATTTAAAAGCATTGAATATAGCTTGAGCTATAATTGAATTAGGTTTTTTTTAAATGGTTTTATTGTTTTAAAGCTAATGGCTTTATTAATTATGTGAAAAGCATATTTCTTTTTAAATTATATTATATTAATATAAATTATGTGATTGAAATTTATGTCATTTTGCAGCTTAAATTAAAATTTATGTAAAGCATTTGCGTGTTTTTGGCAATGCTTATATTTTTTTTTAATTTTAAGCATAATATTAAAATTAGGAATATGGCTAGCCTGGTTTAATAGGTGTTATAAGTATTATATTAAAAAATGCCTAAATTGCTTATATAATTTCCAAATTTTTATTTTAATTAAGTGACACGCATTAATTATATTAATTAATGAATTCAATAATTGCTAATGCTGATTTAAAAAAACCATGAATGGCCTTGTTTTTATATAATCAAATGTTTTTTTTGCTTTAAATTAATATATTTCATAGATTATTATATTAGGCATTAAGCTTATTTAGTTGTTATAGGCATATTAAGAATGGGATATTTGCATTTATAATTATAAATTTTATTTGTTTAATAAAAGTATTAATTATTGCTATTGTTATAAATAAGTGGAAATCAGCTTTAAATATGATTTAATTTTGCTTTGCTTGGCTTATGTTAAGCTAGATGTTTTAAACCTATTATAAAATTTGCAATTGATTAATGCTTTTAGTGTTTTTATTTAAGGTTCTAATATTAATAAAAAGATTTTAAAAAAATTGTTTTGTTTATTGCGTTGTGTAGGCCTTATTGTATAAAAGAATTATTTTTATTTTTTAAAATATAAGCCGCTTTTTGCTTTTTAAGTTATGATAGCATCTTTTATGTATTATATTTGATTTTATTTGCTATAAATATAATTGTGAAGTTTGCTATATTATTGCTATTATTGCTATTTTTTTTTGGAAAATTATTATTATTTAATAAAATGTTTAATTTGTTATTATAGGGGTTATTCTTATGTTCTTTGGATTAGGTTCAATTCATATTTAAATTAGGTTCATATTTTTTAGCATATGCTAAATAGGCTTTGAATAAATTATTTATAGCTTTTATTTTTTTGCTTTTTATTTAGTAAAATATTTCGTTTTTATAGCATCTTATTTTTTTTTTTAAATGTTGGCTATTATGACAATCCTTTTTTTTTTTTGCAAATAATGCATTTAATATAACTTGGCTTAGGCCAAAATTTATTTTTATACTTGTTATTTTATAAGAACTTTATTCTTTTATTCAAGTAATATGCATTTTTATTAGTAATATAAAATTAATGGCAATTTAGATCTAATTTAAAGGCCCTTTTAACCTATGATCCCAGCTCATGTGTCATTTTAATGCCAATAATAAAGCGAAGGCTATTTATTAAAATAGGGAATGTTAATAATGCTTTAAATAAAGCTATTTTAAAGAATGGATTACCTAATATTCCTTATAATAGCTTATCCCAAAGCGTTTTATTATTTTTTATATTATTATTTTTAAGACCTAATTAAAGGCTTTGCAATTCCTTAGCAAAGCTTTTTAATTAGTTTAGCATTAATTTACCTTTTTAATATAATTTAGTTTAAAATAACAAAAAGGTTAAGCCAAATTATTGGCTAAGAAACCTATTTACATATTCTTTTGTCTCAAAATTGCCTTAGGTAGTTATAATAAGATCTTTAAAGAAATAACCCTTATTTTGAAAATATTGGTAATAATACATATTTGCTTTATTTTATAATATAAATGGAAAAGCTTGGTTTTAAATGAAATTATTAACAAAAGCTTACTAATATAAATTGGCGAAAATATATAACTTTTTATTAAAGTGATTTTTGGCGCTATTATACTAAAGCTTTTTTAAGTATATTTTACTAAAATTTATTAAGAACTTGGCTTAGTTTAAAAATAATGGGTTTATCACAAATTATGAAGGCTATATTGGCTTAAAATAAGGTTTAATAAGTCTTGATGTTATTATAAAAAGGGATAATATCTTATTTTTTTAAGTAAATATTTGATAATAATGCTAAATTAGGCAATGTATTATTATTTGGTTTTTACTTTGATTTATTTTTAAGGGGCCCCTTATTAAGAGTAAATGAGAATTCCCTTTTTAAATTAATAAGTGGCGTTGTATTATATAAATCCTTTTTTATGATATTGATTTTAATATGGGTAAGGGTTTTAAGCGAGTTATTTTAATGTTTTGGTGTAATACTGTAAAGACAACACAAAACAAAAGAATTAAGTAGAGCTGAGCTCCAGGTACTGAGCCTAAGGCAAAGCACAAAGGTCAAATTCAGAGGTAAAAAGGTCTTTATTTTTTAAATTATAGAAGTATTAAGAGCTCTTATATTAGTTGTATAGATTATAACTTGAGGTTTTTTGCCTAAGGCTTTAATGTTGTGAAAGGGTTAAAATAAAGCCTATTACATTTGTCCTTATTAATAAAAAGTAGTTGACCTAGATTACTTATGAATAAATTAATTAAGGCCGTTTAAAAAGAGGGAAGTATTATAAGGATATTTTTTTGTAAAAAAGAAGTAAAAGGAAAAAAAGAGAAAAAAGGTTTAATACTATTAATGCTTTATTATAAAAAGGAGATTATTTAAATATTAAAAAACTAAAAAAATAAAATAAAATTCTTTAGCCTATTAATCATTAATTACCTATGATTTAAAATCACAATTTATTATTTAGCCTTTTTTTATGCTTTAGTATTTGTAGTTATTCTTTTTTTTTTACGGCTTTTTGTTTTTTTGTTATTTTTATTAGTAATTTATATTTGGTTTTTAAATTTTTTGCGATAAGTTGATTAAAGCTTTGTTTAAAACGGATAGGTTTAATAATTTAGCGATTATTAAATAATCAAGTTCTTTTAAATGGGGGTAGTTTTAGGGAAATAACGGCTAAAGTCTTAACCAAGGCAATAAGGGTTATAAAGGCGGGAAAAGTAGTTTGCTATAAGTTAATAAATACGAAAGTCCGCTTAATATTAATATAAATTTTTATTAATAGCTATGGCTTTTAATTAAGTTTAAATAAAAAAGTATTTTTAAGTAATAAAAAGGTGCTATTCAATATTTAATAGCTTATAATAGTTTTTCCAAAGGTTTAAGGTGAAGCCAATAGGTCAAATATAATAAAACTTTAACTTCTAATATCCTTTTACTACTTTAGGGAATCTTGTTTGGCTTGTTTTATAATGCCTTTTTTAACTTAACGTACTGCTTTAATTAATGAGGGCGCCTTATTAAGGTCGTTATTAATAAAATAAATCGCAGGTTCTGAGATATTATTAAATGCCATACCTTAAGGTTTTAAAGTAAAAGGCACTAATAATCCAAGATCAAGAATAATTATGATATTCATATTTAAAGCCTAATTAAGTTTGTTTACATAAGCTATTCCAGAACTTTTAACTTGACTTGTAGTGCCTTAGATGACTCATAAGGCGGGATTAAGGGTAAAAGTGTTCTTATGTTCTTCTAGTGTTTTATTATTTATAAAATCCTTTAATTTAATATTACGCCCGCTTTTCTTAACTTTTTCCTTTAATACTAACTTATCGACGATGTCATTTATAAGAATAGACCCATTGAGTAATTCTATTTTAAAGTAAGACTTTTTCCTATAAAGTTTTTTTTTTTTTAGCTTTTGAACTGACTATTAAGCCTTAATTATTACCGTAAGCTATTTAATGCGGTGTGATTTTAGGTGGGCTATAAGTGCTTTATCATTTAATTATAAGAAATCTTAAATTTTCACATAAATTAATAAATTAAACTAAAATTTTCGTTTTACTAAGGCTTTTAATAAAGGGCTAAGGCTAATAATAGTTATTATTATAATAAACGGGGCATATGTGTGTTTTTAATCCCTCATTTATTAACTAATGGTTTTTATAGTTTATTTACGGCTATTATAAAATTATTGGTTTTGATTTTATTTTTTAGGATTTCCTTATCTAGGATTAACGTGTAATTATTTAATAAAATCAAAAATTTAGCATTAAAATACTTTGTGTTATTATAAGTACAAAAAACAAAGCCTTAGCGTATTAAGAAAAAGCGGGAAAGATTTATTAAGTTTAAAGATTTTATAAAGATTTTTTTATTACCCAAGGCTAAAAGGTATTTTAAAAAGGTTCCTTTTTTACTAATTAAAAGTGAATTGAATTTTTGGTTAAGTTTTTTGTTAGTAATGAAATTAAGATAATCATAAAAACCTTCAATCTTATAATAATGGCTAATTATCAGGGAACTATTAAAGAAGATATAATAATCAAGAGCCCAATGCAAAAAAATAAAAGGCATTATTAATCCTAAATCATAAATCGCAGTGGCGTAAATATAATCATTAATATCAGCTTTAATAAAAGCAACACTTTATACTTTATTAAGGGACAGCAAAATAAGAAAGTTTAAATAATAAACGACTTAAGCGTTAGTGGTATTTATAGCGGAAATAGCAACAAAATAAAGGCCATGATCCATTCAAAGGCATTACTAAATTATACCATAAATCATATTATATAAAAACGCAATAAACCCTCTAACCTTACGTTGGTCTTTTTAATAATAAAAGCGGTATATTATTAGTTTTATAATTATAATTTTTCTTAAATAGGGCTTTTTTATTTTCCTTTTATAAACATATCTTAAGTTAAACACATTAAAAACATAAATGGCATTTTTATTTTTAAGTTTTTTAAGGAAAGATGTTAGGAGATATTCTTAAGAAAAATCAATGGACCATTTAAAATTGGTAATAGTTATAACGGTTTTTAGGGTAAGGCGGAATTTTAAATGCCTAAGCCAAACTTTGGGTTTAATGTTCTTGGCATTTTTAAAGGCTTTAAAAATTGACGCATAATTTAGGTTTAATTATAATTACTTAATATCGTCTTTATTAATTATAATAAAATTAAAGTTTTTTTTAGAAAACTTCTCCTTTCACACCCTTTTCAATTATCCCATAATAGTTAATGAATTTCTTAAAATAAAATAGGCATATTTGGTTTTCCTTATTTCCCGGTGAATTTAATTTTTAAAGGTATTTTTTATAATAAAGTTTAATTAAAAGACTGAGGTCCATTTTGAATTTGTTTTTATATTTTAATATACGTATAATAATGATTAGTAATTAGTAGTTATAATTACTTGGTTTAATAAAGGCCTCATGATTATTTCACTGGACTTTAAGTGGGACATTTACAATTAATGATCCTAGATTAATAATGGTTTTGCTTTTTTTTTAATAGGATTAAAATATTAAAAAATAAATTAAGCCTTAAAATTATTTTTAAAAAAGTAATGGATTTGGGAAACTTATTCATTGATTCATTTAAACATTATAAATTATATTTTAAAAAGTTTAAAAGCCCTTTTAGCGGCTTTATTCTTTGTTTAAATTTATTTTCCTACTTAAAATAAGAATTTTTCCATATATAAGTAAAAGGCTTCTAAAAGAGATTCTATTATCCGGACTACTTTTTAAACTTTAAAATTGTCCTCAAATAATCCCTTACATAAAAGGCCATCAACTTATATTATGTATTTTTTATTTTTATTAAACATAATGTTAAGATTAATTAATAATAGGGAATCTAATAAACTTAATTACTCTTATATTAAATCTTTTATACTTAAATTAATATTTTTTATTATAATATAAAAAAAGGGACTTAACTATTAATTCGGGTTTACAAGTCGTAAAAGCCTTTTTTGAAACACCCATTATTATAAAATCGCAGATTTTTTTTTAAAAAAAACTTAATTTAGCAATACTAATAAAGGAGGTAATAACTTTTTCAAGTATTAATAAACCAAATTGCCCTAGTGATTAGTCATCTTCTAATAATAATACAAAAACGCATAATGATTTTACTATAATAATCTTTAATATGATTAAGGCACTAATTTTCTCCTTAATAATTAGGTTAACTCTTGATCTAAGATCAATAATTATTAGGGAACCAGATTTTAAAGCTTCAGCTTTAAATAATTCAGTTTTAAGGACAAAAAATAAGTAGGTTTTAATTCATTAAAAAGGTCATTAAAACATTATTATTCACTATCTTAATTAAAATAAATAAGCTATAACAAAAGACTTTAAGTCTTACTTTTTTTAATATTTTATTTAATAATAACACAACAATCTTTTCAAAAAACTGGGCTTTATTTTTAATAAAATTAGTCCAATAAGCGGCAACATTCCCAGGCGTAATGCCAATTAATGTTCAAATCCTGGCTTTAACTATTTAAAATACTCACTTATCCCAAGCATCATTAATTATGTACTAATTTAGGGCTTAAATATACTTTAAAAATGACTTAATTTTATTATTAATAGTTCTAAGTTATCTTAAACACTTTTAACCATTAAAATCTTTTATATATTCTTGGCAAAACATAACACCTCTTTTTATAAATTAAATATAAACCAATTTATTAGCACTGCTTTTCTTTTTATTATAAACGGCTTTAATATTTTAAATTTTATTAAACAGGTTTTAATTATTTATTTTATAATCTTATATATTAAAACCTTTCATTTTGATTAATTTAATAGTAGTTTTATTAAACTATTCCTTAAAAACATCTTTAAACTATTCCTAAAAAATATTTAATTAAAAATGGGTTTAAATAATCAAAAGTTTAGCTTGTTCTAACCCATATAAATCAAGAACTTATATCACTTAAAAGATTTTTATTAATATGCGTCCTTTATAAAAAATGTTTATTATCACTATTGATCCTGAATTAATAATCATTTTTACAATTGTTGTATGTTTAATTGGTGTCTTTAAAGAAAACGCGGTAATAATAATATTCTCATTATTATTAATTATTATAATTAGCTTTGACTTATTAAAGTTAATTGACTTTTTTACTAATAATCTAGGATTACTAGTGAATGACACTTAAAAAACCAGAGGTTTAATTATTAATGGCATTTTTAATGGTATTTTGATTTATAATCCTAAAATCATAAATTAAAATTAAAAAGTTTTCCTAAGTTAGAGATTTTTAAGGACTTTAATAATGATTTATTATAATTCAAGAATTTTAAAAAATTAATATAAGTTTTAGGTTTAAAATATAAATAAGGGGGTTTATATAATTAAGAAAAAGTCTTAACTTGCGCTAAGAATTGCGTTAAGTAAATAATTCCCGCTTAGCCTTATATAATAAGGTTATTTAATACCTTTTAAACGGCAAATGATATTATTATTGTTATAAATGTTTATGTCCTAAACAAACATACCATGTGATTTCTGATTAAATAAAATAAAATAAAAATAAATAATTTTAATAAATAAATTCTACAATAATTAAAAAAAGAATAAAAAAAATACAAAAAAAATGGAAAAAATATAATAACACTTGTCCCCATTAATAAAAGAGAAACGCCTTTGTTTCTTTAAAAGGGCGCATTTTCAATTATTAAAAACAAATATATAATAGGCTGATTTTTAATTATTAGAAAAAGTAGGTGGAATAATTTAAAGGTAAAAGGTTGGCATTTTAGAGACATGACGACGGCGTAATGGTTTATTATAGTCTAAATTTTAATAATTATTGTTATTAGAATACTCATTCAATTTGGAGGAACTTGTTTTTGGGTCTGGTTTAACGGGAAATAAAGTACGATTTTATTAGTAAAACCGTTTAAGTCAGTTGGCTACAAAGGTTCCTTAAAGGTTTACTTTATTTATTTTTTGTAATTTGTAATATCTTTTATTTATTTGAGTTTTTGAGATTTAGAATAATTTTAGCCAACGGTAATTGAGTTTATTATTAATTAATATATTAATGAATCGTTTAACATCGTATATTAAAACATAATTACTTTTTTTAATTGGCGTGCATTTTAAGATTTATATCTTATCCTATTAATCCTTATCAACTTCTTTAAATCGTTGTTTTTATAATATAATTTCTTTAATATTATTATACCATAACTTTAATTATTAATAATAAAAAACTAATAAATCTCCTTTGTTCTTAACTTTTATATAATTAAATATCCTTTATATTAAATAACAGCTTTCTAACAAA
The DNA here is from genome assembly GCA_002554605.1 of Helotiales sp. F229. NCBI lineage: Eukaryota > Fungi > Ascomycota > Leotiomycetes > Helotiales > Helotiales sp. F229. The sequence continues at coordinate 810,026 of MXAW01000017.1, forward strand.
AGAATTACTTCGCGTCCATATAAAAGAAAAAAAAGAGTAACATTAATAGGTTAATGAACAGAGGTTCATACTATAAATAAAATGTTAAAATTTTTATTAATCTATTAATAAAAACTACCTTTTATTACTTAAAAAAAACCATTTAAAATATCTTAATAGGCCTTTTTACGCTTTTATTTTCTTTTAAATTATATGTTAAAATTTAAATACGTTTAATTTTATATTTTAATATAAAAACTTATATAACTCTTTTATTTTGTGGTTCTTTATTCACAACTAATATGTTAAACAACCCATATTAATATACTATGTCTTTTTATAAAAACCTCGTAATTTTAGCTATGATAATTGCCCCCAGCGCTTTTCCTTTTAACTAGTTAAATAAATTATCTCTTATTAAAATGAAACAAGTCTTTTTGTTATTAAATACCGGCACTTTATAAACGTTTAAATTAATCTTATAAAATCTTTTAATTAATTAAATCAAATATAAAAAATTCTTTTCTTGCCTTATTCTCCTTTTTTAATAATTTTTATAGCTCTTTATAAAAGCTTTATAGTCTTTAAACAATCCTTTCTAAAAAAAAATGCTTTTGCTAATTAATAATAAATTATTTTACTTCCCTTATGTTCATTTTCATTATAATAATTTTTAATAACTTTATATCTTTTAAGTTTGCCATTAATAATAAGGCAAATAGGGTATATATTATTAATCCATTAATATAATTTCTTTATTTAAATAAAATACAAAAGTACTTGCCTTTTAAATCACTTGAAATCATTTAATTAAATATTAAATAACCGTTCAAAGATTAACAAAAAAAATATAATCTCTTTTAATTTTTTTTTAAATATAAATCTTCTAGAATTCTTAACAGCAACTCTTAATCTTAAATCATGAGTTATCCAATTAAAATACTTAAGATATTGACTTCATTAAGTTCATTAAAAATCCATTTATTAATATCCTTTTTATCTTGTTTTATAATATTTAAAAGATATTCCTGTCTTTTACGAAATAATCCATTTATTATAGTGTTTTTTATTTTTATGATATATTTAACTTCAAAGTTTATTAATCGCATTCACATAATTTAGTTTATTAATAAGGGTTTAAGGAAATTGTTTATTATTTTATTAAGTTATTTCACAAATACTTCCATATTAATTTCTAAAATAAAATAAACGTTATAAAATTTGCTTCGCATTTTCTTTATAGTTTTAAAGGCTTTTTAATACTCTCACTTAGTAACATTATATTTGCTTTTTGCCGGGTTTTATATTCTACTCTTAAACCGTGCAAAATGACGTTTTTTAAATTAATTAAATTATTATAACACAGCTCCTTATCTGATTTTACTCACATTTATTATTAAAATGATTAGGCTTATTTTTAGTTAATAATTAATTTTAATTAAAAAAAGGGCGCTTAAAAGTATATCTTTAAGCGTTTTTATAAACAATCTTTATGGATTTGACTACTCAAAAATGACTTCTTTTTTCATAATAGTATAAATTAAAACAGTAATAATAATTTTTTTTGATCCAAATGTAATAATATACTATAACTTTTAAAAAAGCGCGTGCTTTAATAACACTATTATAGCGCTTTTATTTTATAATTTTTAAAATTTTACTTGTTTCTAAATAACATTTATTACTATTTATAACAAAACCTACGATTTTAAGTCCTAATAAATAATATTAGGATTTTGTTTTAACCATTATTTTAGCCCTTTTAAAACGAATTAACACTTTATCCAAGTTTTAAATGTGTTTTATAACAAATCATTAAATTCTTGAAAAGATCTCTTTATTATTATAAAAGGATGTGTTTCCTTTAATATTAACGTTATTTATGTAAGGTAAAATAATATTTAGAATATAATCTAAGAGAATTTTATAAATGACTTAAACAAACTGGGATATAAAGTTAATAATACCTTAAGGAAGTCTTATTATGCAAAGTAAATTAATTAGTATATAAATAGTTGTTATATCTTTTAATTTAATATTTAATAAAAATTAATTATATCTTAAAAATAAGTTAATAAAAAATGCCATAATAAGGCCGGCGAACTTAATAAAGAACTAGTCTATGTTTAGGGGGATATTGGCGTTGTAAACGATTATATGATTTATTTTAATTATAATTATAATAAGTTTATAAGTCCTTTTTTCTTTTTTAGCTATTAAAAACCACTTGTTTTTATAAGCATTATAATAATATTTTAATAATCCTTATCTTAAGTAATCCTTAAACATTAATATAATCATTTCTTGTAAGGCCTTGAGAATTGGGAAGGACTTTTTTTATTATGCCTTATGTAATATGATCTTAATTAGTATTAAAGGCAAAACCTTTTCCTTAATTATGTTAAAATAAGTTTAATTAAAGGTTAACGCCCTTTTTTGATTTAATAAGGTTTAAAAGAGTAATTCTTGTTTTTTTAATATAAAATGTTTATTAATAATTAATTCATTAAACCTTTCTCTTATTAATTTATTTTTTGGCTTTTGATTTAAAAAATGCCCTGTAATGTAATCATTAAATTTACTTCTTTTTTATAGTGATTTTGCCTCCTTATTTTTTTTTAAACTAATCATTGATTTTTTTAAGTATATCGCCATTAATTTTACTTAGGTCCATTGGTTAAATTTTGTCTGTTTTCCTTTTATAGATAATATTGATTTATGCTAAAATAGGTATTAATAATGGATTTAGATCTTGGTTTATTAATAAATTAATATTAAAAATAAACATAATTTTATTATTATTATTTAATTAAATAATATACAATTCCGCGCTTATTTTAATTTATAATCTTAAATTAGTAGTCTTTTTTTTTTTTTTTTTTTTTCGCATTTTTTTTTTCTTCTTGATTTTAATACTTAAACGCCCTCAAAACTAAATGAAATTTCCGAGTCGACATTTAATCCTAGATTATGAGTCAAATCAATATACCCTAAGCCTCCTTTTAAGTCTCCTTTATTATTAACACTTTCCTTAGCATCTAGGCTGGTTATACTTTTCTTAATACCTAATTAATTAAATTAAATTAATTTTTAATAATTATTACTTTTTTATTTTGTTCCCTTTTTATGTCCTAAAAAATAGCTTTTATAATACTATAGCCGGGATATTCAAAACTAATATAACTTTTTAAAATAAACGGCATTTTAAAAAGTAACTCATAATTAATATTATATATAATCATAAAATTAAAATGATTCTTAATTCTTTTAATATTAATTAAAACGTTTTTAATATAATCAACAAAGGCATATGATTAGCTTATAATAATAACAAACATGAGGATCTTACTTTTAATAATCATTATCCCCAAAGCTTTTATAATAGCCATACTTATTACGTTGACTTCTACACCACTGTTAATAATGACATTAATCAAGAGTTGTTCTTTATAATTGACTTACACTTTAAGTATCTTTATGATTATGTTTAGGTAATTCTTAATGATATTGCTTTATTTAATAATTATATTAACTAAAATGCTTTGGTTTAATAGGGAACTTTTAATAAGCTTTATAAAATTGATTACGCTTTTTAAGAAATAGTTAAAGGTTAAGTTGTTTTAAGCTATTATTATTATTATTTGGTTTAAAGTTGAGATTTTTATATTAGTTCTTCTTACTATTAAAACCAGTGGTATTTGTTAATTAAACATCTTATCCCAACGAGCCTATAATCTATAAAAATCCTTAAAAATAATATTATTAAATGTTTATTTTATAAATTTCTTAATTATTCTTTTTTGAGCTTTTAGTATAACATATTAATTAAAAAACTTTTTTTAAGGATTTCCGCAATAACCCTGCTTTATTTAATTAAAAATCCTTGGCTTATCATTACTTCCGGAATTATAATGTTTGAATTTTTTTTTATTTTTTTTTATCTTTTTCTAACTTTAAAATACAACTAAATTCCTTATTTACCCTTTCCTTTTTTTCTTTTTTATTAAATAAAGCACTATAATCTTTCTCCTTCTTTACTTAAGTCTTATTTACTTAGTTAAGGTTGGCTTTTATTAAATATTGCGGAACATTTGGCTTTTTTATTTATGCGGCGTTAATAAAGATTACGGTAATTAAGGAAACCTATTCTTTAATTTTAATGTTATTAATTGGTTTAGCAGCACTTACGACTTATGATTTAGGATTAAAAGTGGTTTTATTTAATTATTTTAGCCTTGGCTTAATTAAATAAATAAGGGCGTTGATTTCTTTTATTTTTAGGTCCTTATTTTATTTTATTTTAATAATTTTTAATCAAATAGTAGTCGCCTATAATTGACTTGATTTTTTTAAAACAACTAAGGCATTTTCCTGGCTTTAAGGATTAATGTAATATTTGCCTTATTTATTAATGTGTATAATATTATTTTTAATATAATACTTAAAGAATAGATAATTATTTTTAGTTTAATGAGATTTCTTTTTTATTTAATTATTATAAAAGAAACATTTTAGTTTTTAATTTTTATTATTATATCCTATAGTATTAATCTTAAAATTTCCGCTTAAATTTACGACTTTATTTCGTTTATTTTGAAAAGAGTACCCTTAATCATTTTACTTTTATTAAATATATTAAAGGATATTATGACTTTTTAAGCTAAATTCTAAAATTTTAGGTTATTTTATTTAATTTAGTTTTAAAGTAAGTACGTTTAGCTTAAAGTTCATTATTTTGCTTATTAAATCTTTGAGTTCCGCTTTTTAAACTGGTACTACTTTTCTTTTAATAAATGGTAATATTACCGGACACTTTTTTGTTATAAGGGAAACTTTTAATAAATAAATAATTTCATTAACTAATTCTTAAATTTCCTTAATATAAGCCTTTATTAATTCCTTTTCTTATTATAAAGCTTTAATTATTCTTTTTAATTTTAATAATTATGAGAATCTTGCTCTTAAAATTAGTTTAATCAATATAAGTATTAAGGTTTAAATCATTAATTTTTTGACTTTTAATGAGTTTGTTTTGTTCAGCGGTTAATAAGTTAAAAAGGAAATATTATCCCTGATTCACTTTACTCAGGATTTTTCTTTTAAGCAAAGCGTTAACAATTTAAAAGTATAGTTATATGTAAGCCTTTAGGTTTTTAGTAATGCGCTTTATTATTATAAACTTATAAAAGAAACTTATTAAGTACTAAATTTACTAATGATTGTGTTTCTTGAATTTGACTTTTAGGGCTTTGGCAAGTACTGCCTATAATTGTTTTTCTTTTTATTCACTTATGGTTTTGATAATATCTTTCTAAGACTTATTATAATAACGTAAAAACCAGAGGACTTATTTGCTTTAAATAATATTATAATCTTTATAAACTTTTTTATAATATTTTAGGAAATTTGTGATATTTATTTTAAAAAAGTAAGGCATAGTTTTTAAGTTAGAAAAAGGCATTTTACCTTTTAATAAGTTAGTGATGTTTTGAGTTATTAAAATAGCCATATTAGCGGATTCTTTAATAAAGTTTATATTATCCTTTAATAATTTAATGTTTAGGGATTAGGTTTTTATAGAATTTAGCGATACCGGTGTATTAAATGAGTTTAGTAATAATAATAGTTAACGTGTTTTGATCGATTCTGGCTTACTTTTTTAAAAGAAGTTAAGAAGGGTAAAAAAGGGTGAAGACATATGTCTTATTTTATTGCTTTTATTAATTGGGGAATAGGAGTATTATATTTTATTAACTTAGGACTTGTGATCTGGGTTTATTAGTCCTTTTTTGATTATTAGCCCTAATATAAGATTAATGTAAATTAGAGTGTTCCTAATAAGCTTTAATAAAGTAATACAAATAAGAAACAATATAAACAAGGCTCTTAGAACCAATAATCATAATTGCATAGCTACTTTAATCCAAAAGAGGTTTTATTCCTTGTATTTTAGATTTTCAAATGAAACTCGGTTTTAGGACCTTTCCTTAAATCTATTAAACCTTGATTTTAAATTAAGTGAATTTAATTTTTAGCGTAGTTAAGAATTATTAGCTTAAGTAAGACTAAGGTTTTATTGGCGGTACTAAATTAACAAGCTTTATTTTGCGTTTATAGTTATTAAAGAAAGGGGGAATAATCTAAAATTCTGAGGTTATTTAATGTTTATGAAAATAGCTTCTTATTTATAAATTAAAATGCCACTTTTATAAGTTATATAAAGACAAAACCATACGGTTTATCTCCTTGCGTAAGTCAAATGATTAAATGCTTTAAGTTAATTTTGCAGTTTAAGACCTTGCTATTTATGATACAAATTAATCATTAATTAATGTTGGTATAATACCGGTAGATCACGTAAAAATATATTAAAGCAAAGTGGTCAATATAGTCTTTAGTAAAGTAGGTGGTAAAATTTGTGTATTTTTAAGAAAATGGAAGAGATTTCTTATTATATATTTTTTCAAATGATCCCTATAATAGGTCTATTACGGCTTTAACTACCCCCTGGAATTGTTAAATCCATTATTTCTAATAGCTAAGGCATAACCCCTAAAGACTATTATGGTATCATTTAAGTGGCGCTCCCTATACAGCATGGAGAGATTACATAACCCCTGTGGACCAACAATAAGAAAAGATTAAAGAAGGCCGGGTTTCTTATTTCAAGGGACTTAAATACGTTAATAAATATAATAATTACAGCAATATTATTAAATTATTAACATAATGCCATATTATTAATATTAAGAAAATAGAAATTATAAGGTCTTTTTAGCATTAAGGTAAGCTATATTAATGCAGTTATATATTTTTTAAATAAGGAAAGTGCGGAGATAAGCAATATTAGGAATTATAAAATAGTTATTAAAAAGTAATAAGTTATTTTTTATATTAAATATACTTGGCTAATTTGATAAGGCTTGCTTTTACAATGCTTAAAAAGAAGGGGCTATATAATTAACTTTTAATGCTTAATGCATCACCAAAAATACTAAAGAAAAATCCGCTATTTTAATATTAAAGGCAAAGCTGTCATTATAACTAAAAAAGCGGAAATTCCTGGCTACAAGTATAAGGTTTACTTAATCTTCTCATAAAAGCTATTATAGGCGCTATGCTCTTTTGGCAAAATTTTATTTATTAAGCTTATTCGATTTATAAGAAAGCGCGTTTGTTAATAAGTTATGGACATTTAATTAATAAATTATCATAAAATGGTAATTGGCCAATAATTTAGCTTATTATACTTATTAGGCATTTAATTGCTTAAAGATTATAAAGTATTTTAAGGCTTTATGATTTATAATAATATGGATTTAATAAAGGGTCCTTATAAGCTTTATTTTTTAATAAGCGAAAAAGCGCATAATAGCAAGCATTTTTTTGTTATAAATAATATCATTAAGCTTTGCAAAAAGCATAATTTTTTTAAAAAAAAACAATAAAGAACTAGTTTTTATTATGCTATTAAAAAAAGATTCCTACAATAATCCCATTATTTGCATTCGTTTTCAAAAGGCAAGGCAAATGCTATTAATAATGCCAAAAAGCGGAATTAATATAAGAGTATGTTTCAAAAAATCAAAAGCATTTTCGCATTTATAAGTAAAGCAAAAAGAAATATTATTTTTTATTAAATAAACAAAAGGTTTTGTTATAATATTATAATTCTTAATAAAATGCTTATAAAAATTGCAAAAACCAAAAAAGGATTATATACTTTTAATAAAATTAAGGTAAGTTTGTAAATTAATAATTAAGGTTTTCTTAAAATTAACCTTTAGTCCTAAAATTAATATAATAAATCTAAAATACTTTATATAAATAATTTTAAATTTACTTTTTTTAAGATCCGCTTAAAGGCCAGCATTTTGAAGTTGCTAAAGCATTTTTATAATATGGGAGTGGTGTTTTAAAAGGTTCTTAAAATAAATGAAAATATTATTTAGGTAAATCATATAAAAATCGTTTAAATAATTAAAAAGATTATTGTTTATGTATCGCTAATATGTTGCAAGGCTATTTATTAAATTAAAAGGGAAAACTTTGCATTTATAAGCTTTGTATTTTGTTTTAAAAATTATATATTTTTTAAGAATAAGTTTATTTAAATATAATAAAAGGCCTATTTAATATTAAGCTTAATAAAAATGCAGGCATTTGCAATTTAAGCCAAAGTTTTATTAATTAAAAAAAAGGTAATAATCTTTTTAAATAAAGGAATTGAATACTTGAAAGTTAATATAAAATCTTAAACTTTTATTTAGCTTTTTAATAAAAAAGTAAAGGCTGCATATAATGCTTAAAAAGGTTTAATAAATCCCTTTAATAGGTTATTAGTAATATAGGCTTTAATTACTTTAAGTTTCTTAGCAAATATTTTATATAAAAGCAAATACTTAAGGCTTTTTTCCCCACCTTTAATTAACTTAATTTAATAATCATATAAGTAATAAAAGGAAAGTATATTACTTTTAGCTTTGGAGAATATATAAGCCCATTTAGCATATTTTGGGGGAATCATTGATTTAGATTTTAACTTGCTTAAATAAGCGGTAAATTGTTATGCTATTTAATAATGTTTAATAAATTTAATAATTAAATTTAAAATAGCAGTAGTTTATTATTGTTTTGTAATATGCTTTTAAATTAATGCGTTAATTTTATAAAAAATCATAGTAAAAATCTTGTCTTTTGATTTTCGTTTGCTTAATAAATGGAAAAACACACTAATAATTAAGTAAATCTTAATAAATGGCTTTCTTTAAAGTTTTTGTACTTTAGCCCTTTATCTTTTAATAATAAAAGCATTTAAAAAGGGCTTTAAATCAATTATATTTAAATTATTAAAAAGTTAAATATACATTTTGCGAAAAATGTATATTGGCAATATCATGGGAATAAGTACGGTAATTAAATAAAAGAAAAAGAAAGCCATTTAATGCAAAAAACCCGTGCTTTTAAGAAGAAAAAGACGGCGAAGGGACAAGTCAACGTTTGTATTTATTATTAAGTAAAAAAAGAAAAAAAGAACATATTTTAATAATGATTTAGCTAATAAAGGCAGGGGGGAAAGTTCTTCTTTTAAAGTTTTCATCATTTTGTTATATTGTATTAAAAGAGAGGCTGCTTTGGAAGCTGCTTTAAAGGCTGCTTTATCATGCGGAATCCAAAAGGTGTTAAAATTAAATTGTATTTGCTTTTTTAGTAAAATAAGAATAAGAATAGAATCAATAACAATAACCAAAGCCAATCTAATTAATAAAAAGGAAATCGTAAGCTTTACCTAAAAAACATTTAAAATAATTTTAAATATTTGGTCTTAAGGCCAAGCATGGTTTAAGGCTTCAATATCTTTTAATATTAACTTAATTAAACTCTTCTTTTTTATCATTTTTTTTTACAATAATCATTAATTTATAAAAAGCAAAAAGGGGTATTAAAAAGATTGCCTTTATAATTGAACAAAAATTGATAAGGGAAAAATAGTTGATTATCCTTAGCTTCACTAGATTAGGCATTATATTTATTTTAATATTAATTAAGTTTTTAATCTTATTATTCAATGTCCCTTTAATAACGCTATTAAATATAATAATGGCAAAAATCTTAAATTTCAATTAAAATATTATAGGTAACAATTAAAAAAAAGGGTTTTGGCTAAATAATGCGTTGTTTGGCAGTATTAAAAAAAACTTGATATTTTAATAATCATGCTTTTTTAAAAACTATATTATAATGTTTTAATTAAATAATTAAAAAAAGGATAAAAGCTTACAAGCGTTTATTTATTATTAGGTTTAAAATGGTATAATAGCTAATTTTTCTATTATTAGCATTATTAAAGCTTTTAATAGTAATAGCATTTAGTAAAAGGTAAATTAAAAGTTTTTTAAAAAAAAAAAGATTTTTAAAAAAATGCGATTAATAAAACAATAACCATTTGCTTTAAAATCAAGAAATGCAAGTAATTTATATAATAGTCCATTTTTAATAAAAGTTACTTAAATAATAAAAGATTATTTATTAAAAAGCTTTATCAAATTAAAATATTGTATATCTTTTAATATATTTAAAAAAAGTCTTTTTTAGGCTTGGCCTTTTACTAAAAAAGGTAATATTTGCTTTTTAGCAATATTTTTATATATATTTTCATTATTATTCTTAAATTAATTATTAAAAAAATGGCCAGTATTAATTTTATTAATTTTATAAAAAGTAAAAGGTTATTAAAATAGCTATATAATATAATAATAAAATGCATTTGCCGATGATTAGGCGCAAAGGATATTAGCACACATAAAAAAAATTAATGGTTTTTGGTACTACTATTAGGACTAAAAACCTTCTTATTTGTAATATTCTTTCGCCTTATAATTAATGTGGTTATAAAAAGGAAAAGGAAATTAAGAAATCATATTTATAATTTAATAAAAATTTGATTTGATAAAGGCTAAAGATTTAAAAATCGAATAAAAAGTCCGCTTAATTAATTAACCTTGGTCTTTAGCTTAAATTACTTTTACATACTTCTCTAATAATCAAAAGGTTTATATTATTAAAATAATTGCTTACATAATCAAAGGGGGAGCTTATTTTACAAATTTATTTTCAAAACGAATTTATTATTAATACTGGCAATATAAGCAAAAATTCCGAAATTATAATAAAAGCTTTAAAAAAAGCTTTGATAGTTCATACAAAAAGCAAAATACTTGGAACATGCTATTTACTTATTATAAGAATTAAATAAGAATAAAATAAGTTGTTTTATCAAATTTAAGGCGTTTATAAGCATATCATCTTTATTAAATTCGGGTTTTAGGAAAGCTGGTTTTAGAAATATTTGTGCCATTCCTTTGATTTGATTTAATAACTAATCCTTTTTATGTTTTTTATTAATGAAATAAATGGCATAGCAACATAAGGCATTATGCATTTGGATTTCTTATAATTTTGAGAAATATTTAATATTATTAAAAAGTTTATTTAAGAGGTTTGAAATTTTCTTAATGTAAATAACATAAAACATGAAAAAAATTCCAAAAAAACGGGACTTAAGAAGTGTTTTTGGGAAGGAAATAACATGAAATATTATTATGATAATAGCTTAACTTGCTATTATCTTTATTACTATTATTTTCAAAATTAAGGGCAGTAACGTCTAACCCCACCATTCCAGCCACCCCCCCATTCCGGCCACCTCGCTTAATTCCACACTTCCTATTTAAAACTCAATAACTTTATATTCTCTTAATTTTTATATATAATTTTATAAAATCTAAATCTTTTTCAAATTTTGATTTTATAAGTACAATTTAGCAATCTTCAGCCGTAATTTAAGCCTCATAAATAGCACATATTATTACAAACTTAGAATTTGGATTAATTTGGATTTTCTTTCTTTTCTTTGGCTTTAATTGTTCCAACCTCTCTTTTAATTCTTAAATTCTCATTTTTACCTTCCCCAATTCATAATCCTTATTATTAATTCCTTTTATAACTTTCCTGAAAGTAAACATTATATTAAAAGGTTATTATATGACCCAAAAGCCAAAATACAGAATTATAAATAGATATCTTTCCCGGATTTTGGAATATATAGTTTAAATAAATTATTAAAAGCCTCTGGGGATAGTATTAGCGTATTTTAAGAATTTTAAGGAGATGAAGTTATTAATTTATTACTATTTTTTAATAATAATAGACTCAAAAGAGATTTTGTCATAAATACTAACTATAATTCAGTAATTTTTCACTTAGATTTGATATTAAAAAAAATTATACTTTTTTAACATGCCTTTTAATAACAAATAAAAAAATTGCGCTTGCCAATTAATGTAAAATCAAATAAAGAACTCAAATTCTGTAACTTTTTCCAATATGCATACTTAAAAGGAGAAAAAATTATTAAATCCAAAAGTTATAAAACATATAATATATATGCAGGTAAGAATAATATATAAATATTATGTTTAAAATACCTCCAAAGAAAATCCATAGTCTTATAGCTTTTATAACTATTTAAAATAAAAAATCTTACTAATTTATTACATGGATTTATTTAAAGAATAAACATCTTCTTTAGCTATTCAAAAGCCATTTCATCATTTGTTCACCCATTTTCAATTGCAATAAAATACCAATTATTGAAATTGTTCAATTAAAACAGAAACCACTATTATTGAATCACCTTTCCCTTATAAATTATAACCGGAGCTATAAAAACTCCAATTACAAAAATGCATTTAATAATTAATATCCAATTACAAAAACCTGGCTATTTCCCTTAAACCTTACGCTTTTCAGCATGGTCCATGATTAATCCATTAAAATCATAGCCTTTTATAATACTAATTTTATTCATATTCCATTATTAACTAGCTAAAATAGCCTTAAGAACCAGGATTTCCAAATTCTAGAACCAAAGCTTAATAACTTTAGAACAAGCATTATTGACACGCATAGAATTAATGTATATTTGCTTTTTGATTTTAAGAATAAGGTTTTGTGCCAGAAATTGTAAAATCCAATGTCTTCCAAATAATAGGTAATCTTTTTTTAAAAAAAAAGCCATTAGCCAAAAACCTTAATTTACACATATGTAACTCCACGGCCAAAAGACTCTTAAGTAAGCACCCAATTAACTAATCGATTCTCAACTACCATAAGTAGCCTTTATGAGTAACTAAAGGCCTCCTGATATGATAATATTATTACATTACAGTCTTGAAAAATATTCCTTAGAACCCCCCATTCCAATAATGCCTTTCATATTAACTTACCATTTGCAACCTCCTAAAAAGCACTCCAAACATCATACTTAATATATTTAGGCTTTATGATTAAAACAATTCATATTCCAAATTTTAAAGAAATTAATAAAGAATTAAAAAAGTTATTAATTATTGAAATTAATAGGTAAGAATAGCGGTAAAATTAAGCGAAGTAGCCGGAATGGGGGGGTGGCCGGAATAGTGGGGTTAGACGTTAGCAGGCTATTTACCCTTTTTCCTAATAAAAACGCCGGTATTTTTCTTAATTAAAAAAAAGAATTAAAAAAAAGGAGTTATTTTTTAAAAAAAAACAGATTTAAAAGAAGCACGATTTTTACTAAAGCTTTGGAATTGTTTTTATATTATAAATAAGTTTTTACTCATTTGCTTAAAATGCTTTTTTTTAGCCTTTTTTTTTATCTTTTTCATTATTTATATATTTATAATAATTTAATTATCTTAAGGGATAAGCTATACCATGCCAAAAGAGGAAAAAGGTTAGAAGAAAGATTTTATAAGGGAAACGAATAAGGCAAAGGCAAAAAGCATGTCAGCGTTTTTGTTAAAAAGTGCTTTACTATAAAAAGTTTAGGCTTTATATAATGCATTAAAAGTACGTTTATGTAAAAAGGGATATTGTTTTTTTGGCTTAATTAAATCAAAAAGGCATAAAAAGAAGAAACTAGTATTATTAACTTTTTTAAGTTTATTGATTATTTAAATGCCATTCATTAAACTATACTTAATATAAGCCTTCTTTATAAAAAACTCTTTTTCTAATAAAAATTCATAAAAAAATAAAAAAAGGAAAAGATATTTATTATTTTCCTAAACAAATTAAAAAGAATTATAAATAATATAATACTTGCCTTATAAAAACCAATACCAACGTTTAGCAAAGGCCTCACATATTACATAAAAAGTAATGAAAATAATCAAAATTCTTTTAAAATTTATAACTAAAAAGGAAAAAAGATAAGAAAGGAAAAGGATTATATATAAAAAGCATCATCAAATTAATCTCACTTAGGCGCTTAATAATACCCAATTAGGAAAGCTCCCCTAAATACCCTCCGATCCATACCAATCGTCACAATTAAAGCCAAAGTAGGTCTGTGCCACACACAGGGGGAGACGTCAATGCGGAGATTTGGTGTTAATGCATATTTGATTTTGAGTTTATGCCAAGGAATTGAGTCAGCTTTGAAACAAGTGATATAATGAAGTGATGTGGCCTTTGGAAAAAGGGTAATTAAAAGAGGAGGTGGGAGATTCAGCTAAGAGGAGGCTTAATAGCTTATAGTCTGAATGGCTTAATAAAGAGGTCAGATATTGAAGTGTATGTAGGAGGTTGAATGCGGTGAGGAAAGGAGTAATCGAATAGTTGTGGAATATGCAGGAGGTCGAATGTGGTAAGGAGAGGAGAGGTAATCGAATGGTTGTGGAGTACGCAGGAGGTCAAATGCGGTGAGGAGAGGAGAGGTAATTGAATGATTTATGGAGTACGTAGGAGCCGTATAATAGTGATGGTGCCTTGAATGGCTTAATGAAGAGGTTGAAGCTTTGGCGTATACACAAGAGGTCAATTGTGGTAGAAGAGGAGGGAGGTAAAGGTAGTCGAATTTGTTGTAAAGCCGTCGTTGCAAGTACTAATGGCTTAAAGTAATTGTAACCCCTAATAATAACACTAATGTTATTTATAACTTCAAATAATAATAACCTCTTAATCTTAACCTTTAAAGGTATTATTCCTGCCTTTTATTCAAAACGAGCCATTCCAGGACGAATTGTCTTGCTGGCTTCAAAATGCGTCAAGTTTTGCCAATAAACTTATTAATTTAACATTGCCACAACAAAAAGCATTAATTTATAATATTAATAACTTCTTAAATAAGTGAACAATTAATTAATGTTATTATACTTAAATGGTATCACATATTCTAAAACTTAAATCTCTCAAATAAACACATAATAAGGATAAAATCCTTCAGTGGTTTATGTGTGTGGAAGAAAGAGGAGCTCTGTACAAAGCCCCCCCTTAAATGCTCGATAAGCGAGCACATGACTAAAAAACGTGACTATTAAACCAACATATATATTACTTATATTAAAAAGATTTTAAACTTTTCAAATAAACTCTTTAATAATGTTAAGTACTCTTTGAAATTATAAGAAATTTAAGTATATAACGCCTTATGTTATTATATCACTTATTTTATTAATAAAAAACATAAAAAAGATTAATTATTAAACTAAACTAAAGGAATAATACAGACATTCTTAGAATTAGCCTTTTTAAAACTTGAATTTAATAAAGATAATACGTTTATAAACGCCTTAAATTTAATAAAACAACTTGTCTTGTTTTTATTTAATCTTCAATAATAAATAAACGGTACGTTTTAAGTATTCCGCTCTTTATATAAATTATTAAAGCTCTTTTTAAAGCTTTTACTACGATTTTAAAACTCTTATTTATATTACTGACATTAATGATAAATCTGTTTTAAAAATAGATTTATAAAATAAGTTCCCTCCTTGACTATGTAAATAACTGTTCTAATAATATAAAACCTTTTAGTTACTAGAGGAGTATGTGAAAGTAATTTAAGTTAAAAACTAAGGTTAATTAATTAAGCGGACTTTTTACTTGACTTCTAAATCTTTAGCCCTTACTAAGTTAAACTTTTGTTAAATTATAAATACGACTTTTTAGTTTTTTACTCCTTTTTATAATTATATTAGTTATAAAGTAAAAGAATATTATAAACGAGAGGGTTCTTAGTCCTAATAGTAATATTAAAGACTATCAACCCCTCTTGCGCATGTTAACACCTTTTACGCTTAATTATTAATAAATATACCTTGCTATTATATTATATAGTCATTTTAATGACCTTTATTTTTTATAGAATTAATGAAATTAACGTTAGCTGTTCTTTTAATAATTAATTTAAAAATAACAATGAAAATGCATATGAAAATATTATTAAAGAGTAAATACCACTTTTTTTAATAAAAGGCCAAACTTACATCAGCAAAAAATATCAGCGCTAAAAAGTTAATTAATCGGCCAAATCAGCTATTTTAGCAATTTGACGCTTTTAGCGTAAAAGGCCGCTTTTAAGTGAGTAGGTCTTTTTTTTAGCCGCCTTTTTGTGACGCTTGCCCTATAAAGACTAGTGCCAGCGTTTAGCAAAGGCCTTATATATCACGTAGGAAGTAGTAAAGGTAATTAAGATTCTCTTAGAATTTATAAGGAAGAAAGAAGGTAAAGAAAGAAAGGGGTTATATATAAGTAACGTCGTCGAGTTAATCTCGTTTAGGCGCTTAATAATACTTAATTAAGAAAGCTCCTTTAAATACCCTCTGATTTATATTAACTGTTATATTATCCTCTTTTTTGGAAAAAGCTCGTCCTTGAACGTTTATTTATCTCTTTGTCTTTATTAAGGTAGTCGTAGTCGTTTATTTTATCGTAAAACGCCTTAAACCATTAAAGTAGCTTTGTAAGGGGACTTATTTGTGTAAGATTATTAAAATAAAACTCTTAAATCTTTACAAAAGTGTATTTAACGTTTAAGGCGTTATATTAAGTGAGATTAACGTTTTAATTTAATTAAGAGACTTTATAAGAAAGGTTATTACGTTGTTTTTGGTAAGCGAATAAGTCCTTGATTATTTATTCGTCGTTTTTAGTAATGTTAATTAACGGAGGTAGCGTAGTTTATTGACTTATTAAGGGGTCGTTAAGGTCTTTTTTAAGTTTTACCGTAAGGAAGACATTGTGTATTTTTATACTTATTAATAGTTTTAAGTAATATGAGTTTTTAACCTTTTTTAATATTTAGAATAAATTATTAGTAAAGAAGTTTAGTTTTTTTAAAAGGCGAGTAGTTAAAAAGTAACGTATATTAAGTTAAATAAAATCGTTTATATTAAAGTCAACTATACGGCGAGAGTGGTTATAAGACTGGGCTATTTTTGTTTAGGACCTTAAGAGGTTAAACTTAATTATATTTTATATTATATAATAGCGCGTGGTATATTTCATAGCTTATTATATATTTAACTTATTAACGGGGGATATTAAGTTTAATAAGTTAATTTTTTAATTTTAATTAATATATGATGTATATTTATAGATTACTTTAAATAGCGAGAGGCCTTTTAAAGAGTTATGTGAGAAAGACATTTGAGTATAATTTATAATAAATAAAAACTCGGATTAATTATTTTAATAATAAGAGACAAAGGGTTAAAGTCTATGTTAAAAGTATTAATTATATACTTTAGTTTAATTATTAGTTTGAGGGTGGTTAATTGTGGAGAGTTATCTTTTAATGTTAAAGATTAAAGAGAAGGCGGTTTAAAAGCGGGAGATAAATTGAGGTCTTTTGTTAAAAGTAATATTAATTAAGGGCTTAAAGTATTTATATATATAATATATGTATAACTTTATAAAATTACGGGTATTTGAGGTTTTTTAGCAAAGGATATTTATAATTTGTTTATTAAAGCGGTTAATGAAAATGAGGACATTGTTAAAATATATGTTTGTTTTTATTCAAACTATAATAATTTATAATGATGTGTTTTTAAGGTTAAGACAAGACAAGAAAAGGTTAAAAAAGTCTAGGTTTTTTATTTTAAGGGACTTAAATACGTTAATAAGTGTGACAGTTGTAGTAGTATTATTGGACTATCGACGTAATGCCGTATTATTAGTACTAAAAAGATAAAAATTATAAGGTCTTTTTAATACTAAGGTAAGTTGTATTAACGCGGTTATGTACTTTTTAGATAAAGAGAGTACAGAGATAAGCAACGTCAAAGATTATAAAACGATTATTAAAGAATAATAAGTCGCTTTTTATGTTAAATACACTTAGTTGATTTAATAAGGCTAGTGTCGAGTACCGTAGGGGAGGAACTTCAGGAAGTGTGAAAGTCTTGAATTGTAAAGGAGTGTAGTAAAGCTCCCTTTAAAAGGAAGCTCCAAAGATTTAGTTATATAAGCAGCCTTAATTGGCTGCAGCGCCATTAAGGCTCTATTAGTGCTATCAGCCAACAAACCCCTATTTTATATAATACACCCCTTTGGCTAAAAGCAATTATAAAAGCAATAAAAATGCTTAAATGTAATTTATATAATATAGTGGCGTAAACGCAAATCGTTATATAATTGGAAGTAATGCTGGTATAATTAGTTGTGGTAGAGGCGTCGTTATTAGGGCAATGGAATTAAATAAGTAAAATTATATTAAAGCTTTTGTGCCAAGAATTGATGTTCCTTAGCAACTATATTATTAAAAATGGCTTATATTAAAAAGCGCGCCTTTGCTGTTGCTTTTAAGGCATTAAAAAAAAGAGAATAGGTTTTAAATGTTTAAAAGTTTAAAATTAATATATTAATATGTATGATGTAATTAGCCGGCGCCCCTCGGGCTGCCACCCCTCCCCCTTGCTTGCCCTTCCCGCCCCTACTAACCCTTTAGCATTGCGCCATGACTAAGGAAACTTGTGCTATGCCGTGCTTTTATTATATTTGCAATAGCATATGTAGCGCGTTGGGTGACTTTTATTATAATAAGGCGTTATTAATGCAATGTTTTTGTTATTATAAAAATAATAAAGCTAATTATATTACCGCGCTTTAAGCCGTTGCCGCCTTTTTTACTATTTATTTAATAGCAAAATTAATGCCAAAGAACTCTTGCGTACGTATATTATCTTATATAATATTAAATATTGTATAAAAATGATATGTAAAGCTCTTATTAACTGGCCGTAGGCCCTCACTACCTGTTGAGCTATTATCAAAGCTGCCTTAAAAAAAAGAAATTAAGGAGGCTAAGGATAAGAATAAGGAAAAAAATGATTTTGCTTTTAGTTTATCACTTTGTAAGTATTATTCTTATTATTTTAAAATAATATTTAATACATTATAGCCTCTTTTCATTAAAAGATCGCTGTGCCCCCCCCGCTTTGTTTTGGCATTAAGATAAATGATAATGATAATATAATTGCTGCTATTAATGTTGATAGATCTTTAATTGCTGCTATTATAATGCATGCTACCGTTTGCGCTTTTGCTTTAATAAAAGTTAACGTTTTGGCTAGCGCTGCTTAACGGTTGGTAAACTTTTTGCTCTTATTTTTATAAGTAAAAGTGGCTTTATAACCCGTAAATCGCAGCTTAAGAATATTATCTTAATAATAAAACGGCTTTATAACCCTAAAATCGTAGCTTAGGAATGTTTCCCTAATGTTATTATACAATTGCAGGTGTGTTGAAATAGCTTTGTAATCTAGAAGTAATAGCTTAAAATCAGATCCCCGGAATTTATATACTTTTCTTTATGCCTATTATTTTTTTATAACATTAATTTAAAATGACATATAAAATATATTAAATGTAAATATAAATATGCCTTGGCACTAACTCAAATAAGCTTTTCAACAATAGCTTAAGCGTTTTAAAGGTTTAAAAGAATTATAAATATTTTAAACTTTTATTAGGGTAAGTTCTTTATTAAGCCATTTACTAGCATATTATTAATGGGGAAATATATTATTTAAAAGCTTCTCCTTTTATGCTTTTATTATAATCATATATTTTATATATTAATATATTTTAGCTTTGTTAAGATATGTTGGTTCTTTTTAATTATTAATTAAATTGTCTATTTATTATTATAAAATATGTTCCATAAAATTCTCATATTAAGTATTAATTCTTTAAAAAAGCGCTAAAGCACTATCACTTCTTTTGCTATCTTTATTATTTTTAATAACTCCGCTTTTGTTGTTAAAGTAGTCATTATGTTTTACCTTAAGGCTTTTTAAATAATTGTACTTTTAAATAACATTATAATAAAATTTTGGGAAAAGTGTTTTGACTTTTTATTATTTATGAATAAGGCGTTTAAGGCAATTAATAAATATATTTCCTAATTTTTATATTAATAAATTATTATTAAAAAACGCGATTTAAATAAGTATTTAATAATTTATTTAATTGCTTTTGCGTATTAGGCGCTTAGGTTTATTAAGAAATATAATAATTAAAACATTATAAAGGCAATATCTGGCTTTAACATAATAACTATGTATAGGACTAACCCAACCTTTTTTTAATACTTCTTAATTTGTTTTATTATAATAATTTCGGGGTTTTTGATTAAGTTGTAGTTCAATAAAAGCATGCTTAAGTATTTCCCATTTATTATATTAAATTTTCGAGCCACTTTTTTTTTATATAAGTATTGTACATTAAAAACACCGTTTTTATAAATTAATTTTTAATTACACATACTCTTAAAAACCATTTCATATTTTTTAATATTATGAATTTATAAGCTAAATATAATTTTTTAATTATTTTTTATTTTTTATTATTGTTTAAGGCATAATATAAAACTTAAATATCATCAATATAAAACGCCATAAAAATTGTCTTATTAAAATTTATAAAAATACATGGCTCCTCCATTAAAGGATTAAGGTTTAATTTATTTAATATTACCATAAAATCGCCGTACCACAATGCAAGGGAGTCTTTTAGGCTATATAATGCTTAATCGATTTTTATTATTATTTCAGGCTTTTTTTAATTATTTAAAAGGTAATATAACACTAAGGCGCTCTTTTTATTACATTTGGTGTTAATAAATATGTTAATTATATTAAATTACTTTATTTTTAAGTCAAATTATATTATAAATGCTATTACCATTTTAAAAGAACGTGCTGCAAGTATTATGGCGTATGTTAAAAAAATCGTTAAATCGTTTTATATATCCCTTTACATTATAATGCAAAAGTAACAACGAATTAATTTACCTATTAAGTTGATTTTATATATAAAAACTTATTTCAATAAAATAGGCTATATAATAGCATCTTCCTTAAAAATTACTCTTTAACATTATTAAGCCTTTAAATTAACAATCTCTCTTTCAACGTCTTTCCTAAAATATTCGCCTTAAGCGTGGCTATCTAATTCATTTTAATTTTTTGAAGCTTTTAAAAGCTTTTTTTAATATAGGTTATATGAATTAAAAACAATTATAAGGTCTATTTTTATTTTAATACTTAAAAAAACTATTATTATTACCGTATATAATATAATTATGTCTTTGCTATCTACTCATGTTAAAATAATTTTACAAAATATATTAACAAACTCTATCATACACAAATGGCTATTTTGTCGTAAAGCCATTATCATAAAATAATGGCCTTAAGTTATAAGTTTATCGTGCTTCTTTCACACTTCCTATATTACATAAATTTGGTCATGTTTTTATTGTTGTTGCTATTATTAGCTTACTTTAATTAATATTTAGAAATCATTATTTATCCTAGTCATTATAAGCAAAGCTTTTAATAATTTAAAAACCTATTATTTAAAGTCTTATGGCTTTTAATTTAATATTACAACTTAAAGGTATATTTAGCGCGCATTCTTAACACCTAAATTTGTACTTTTATTATATAAAGCGTTCCTCTTAAGCTAATCTTCGATTATTTAATCTTTAATAAATTTTAAAGCGCTTAAACTTAACCTTTTATAAAGAGTCAGAATTTTATTATTGTTCTTAATGTTATTTTCGTAAAAAACCACTTTATTTACCCTTAAGTTTTAACTTTTGTAAGGGACTATATTATTATTCTTCTTCTCTTAGCTTTTATAAAGAATCATTTTATTATTCTTTACTTCCCGGCTTTTATAAGAGACTATTTTTATTTCACTTCCCATCACCCTCAAATTTATTAATAGCTTAAAAAGATCAAGGTTTATTAGTATTATTATAAGTGATTTAATTACCGGGGAAAACATTCTTATAAGCGAAGGGAGCATTCTTAGTATAATGATTTTTGTTTTTATTAACTTTCCAATATATATTTTAATAATAACATTTAGCACGGCCGTTTGTTTTTTTATAATATTTTTTATAATATTACATATACTAGGGGACCAATCAGAGATTAATAGGTGACAGCTTTAATGTTACTTCACTTTAATATAATATTATAAGTATAATAATAAGTATTTTTTAGTTTTTAACTTGAATACTCCGTAGGCCCTCCGGGGGCCCTCCGGGGGCTCTACGAGGCCTTTGTGTTAATAATTATTATATTAAGAATTTTATTATTATTAAACTATTAAACTATTAAACTTTATAAATAACTTAATAAGTGCTTTATTTAATGATTTATTTAATAATTTAATAAGTAATATTATATATATATTTATTAATTTTTAAATCGATTTTTTATAAAGAAAATAATTAAAGTAAATCTTTAATATTTGCTTTTAATTATATATTAAGCTTAATATTTAAGTTATAATAATAATATTTTTATTTTTAAATATACCTTTTTTATTTTAATAACCTTTATATATTAAAATAAGATAAAAATTAGTTTAATTTTAATTTTTTAAATAACTAATTATATTAATTATTATAAATCTAAAAAGGCCATTTTAATAAGCTAATGAAGCTGATTTTAAAACAGGTCTTGATTTATGTTTTAATTAAAAACTCGTAGTAATGCACGATTTTTAAATAAATTTCTTTTAAAAATAATTCTTTAATAATTAATATTTTTATAATTATATTAGTCATCATAAATCTGAAAAAGCCATATTAATAAGCTAATTAAGCTGATTTTAAAACAGGTCTTATTTTATATTTTACTCAAAAACTCGTAGTAATGCACGACTTTTAAATATTAATAAATGTAAAATATTCTTTTAATAATTAATATCTTTATAAGTTGATTAGTCATTATAAATCTGAAAACCCCATTTTAATAGGCTAATTAAGCTGATTTTAAAACAGGTCTTATTTTATATTTTACTTAAAAACTCGTAGTGATGCATGACTTTTAAATAATAATAAATCTAAAAAATTCTTTTAATAATTAATATCTTTATAATTATAATAATTATTATAAATTTAAAAAGGCCATTTTAATAAGCTAATTAAGCTAATTCTAAAACAGGTCTTATTTTATATTTTAGTTAAAAACTCATAATAATGTACGATTTTTAAATAAATTCCCTATTAAAAATGGGGCTTTTTAAACTTCCCGCACTCCCGCATTCCCGCACTCCTAAGGTTTTGTTGCATATCGTACAATTAACACCACTTTTATTATTACACTTTTAAAGCATTATAAAAGTCACGTTCTAATCACAACGCAGTCAAAGCTTGGTCCACGTATTAATAACCAATTAGAGGATAGTAAAATTAACAGATTTTTTTACTACTGGGAAAATCAAATTGGTGTAGAGATTTCCGCGTGACTTAAGTAGATGCCTAAGGCTCCTAAATTCAAGAAAACGTAGAGACAGCTAAAGCTGTCAATTAAGCCTTACGTTTAAGAAAACATTATTCTTTTTTATTATAATAATGAGCTTTTTTAAAGTAAAAACGGTTTGGCCGATTGATTTCTCTTTATTTAAAAAATAAAACTTCGTCTTATTAAAGCAAATATTACGCATTATAATAATACAGCGTAGCTAAGGCACTTAGATTTTATATATATTAAAAGCAACGTAATTAATCAAATAACCTAAGTGTTTTTTGAAATTGACTTTAAAGCTTTTTTGTTTTTTTCGGCTTTTTTATCGTTTTTATTAAATAAACACGCGCTTTATCCATATATTCCTTGCTTTAATTTGATTTTAGGTTAATTAATAGCCTTTTTATAATTAATAGATTATATTATTAAAAATAGCTTTAAAATTATTTTTAAAACACTTAATTTAGGCTCTTTATTTTTTGTTATATAAATAATGCCTTATTATATAAATAAACCGCCGTATTACACATTTCTAGGTATATTTTTTTTAAAAGTTTTACTTGAATACGTATTTTAATGGATTTAGTAATAATTTTTTATTTTACGCGTTTTGAACTGCCGATTGGTTTTTTGATGTATATTAGGGGATTCTTTATTTTTATTTTTTTTTATAATTTAGTTTTAATAGCGTATTATTCTAAAAATTGTAACAACGAAAGTATTATTGTTGTATTTAATAACACAAATGGATAATTTATATTAATGTTTAGTTTAATGCTTAAAGTTTTATAACATTGGCATAATGTGGTTCAATAACTTATTTATTAAAGTTTAATTAAACAATTTCTCATTATATTTGTTTTTGATTATTAATAATCATTACGTTTTATTATAGCCTAAAGGGAAATTAAACAAGTTCTAAAAGATTTTAAAAAATGGTTTTACTGCTTTGTTTTTAAACTCCTTTCTTAAAATGATGTTTTTGGCATATGTTATTATATAATCCTTACATTTGATTTTAAAAATATTATTAAATTCCACCTTTTTTTTTATATAGAATAACGCTTAAAGTACTTTTTTTTAAAAATGGCCCGTTTTTAGGTATTATATCTTTGGCATTATATAATAAGTTAATAATAGCTTTTTATTTAATTAAAACCCTTATTTTAAGTTACAACAAAGAATTGGGTATATTATGGCTGGAAGGCGTTTTACTATCACTAGGCTATAAGGGCGACAAGAATAATTAAAAGGTTTATATTCAAAAAAAATAAGGTTATATTTTCACTTTAGTTTCTAAAATATTACGTTGTTTTAAATTTTCTTATATTTTAATGTAATGTCTTTCCTTAAGTATTAAATTCCAATGTTTAACAAAAGCGCTTTAAAAATAATATTAACATTAAAACCAATTATAATTGTGATATTATTTAAAGTTAGGTTTTATATATTTAGATTATTTTTACTTTTTAATATATTTTTAAAAAGTCGTTGGCCTTAACCAATAACTAAAAGGCATTGTATACTTGCCTTCATATAATCGTTATTCTTAAACTTCACGAAAGTACCTAAGATAAGCTTTTTATTATTATTAATAAAATATTAAACCTTGTAGTTATTAATAAGTGTATTATTTAAAAATGCGTGTAAATTACCAATGAAATTTATGGCGTATATTCTTATTGCTTTGTTAACGTTTAAAAGCTTCAAATTAATGGTAATAGTACTAACATTTCCAGGGTATTTGCTCTTATTTAATAATAATAATAGCTTTTCCTTCTCTTTTTTATCTAAGATAATGGCTCTAGTAATTCGACTAATAGGGAGGATTTTCCAACTTTCCTTAATAATTTCTTTCTGTAAATCGGCGTACTTCGTTTCTTCAAATCTTTTACGAATTTCTTTGACCTCGTCGTCATTAGGGCGATTTCTTAATTTGTTTATATAGCCGCCATTATAAGTATACCTTAGTCTTTAACATTTAATAAGTGCCTAAAATAGCTATTTTTAAAATTATAAAAATAACCGCTTTTTTTGACTATTTAAAGTAAGATCAATTAAATAAGCCTTGTTTATTATAAGTATTTAAGCTTCTAGCGCCAAAGGTAATTTTAAAGCTATTAAAAGATTTTGAATGTTTTTTAAGGAAGGCGTATAATCTATTTATTAACTTTCTACCCCTTAAACCATTCTTAAAATACTCTTTTAAATTGGCTCTAAAAGTTAAACCATACTCCTTAAGCGTCATATAATATTCCCTTCCTAAAACGTCGTCTTTGGTAACATCAGCTAAAGCTTAAATAGCCCATGTCTTAACATAAACTAAAGCTATAAAAAGAAAATCTTAAATGCCTAAAACGCCTTAAATTTCCGGAATATTATAAGCTTTAATAAAACGGTACTTCTTTTGCTACTTTTTATACTAAGTACAAACTTTTATCTTCCCTTTTCTTTTAAAAGCACTTATTAAAGCTTCTTAATAATCTAAAATAATAAATAACAATATAAAGGCATCTAATAAAGTAAATTCTTACTTAATTGACCTAACCAATACTTAAAAACCAATAAAATTCTTTAATTTATTATTATTAATAGCGTTTATTAAAATCAATATACTAATTGTGCTATTAACCTAATTAAACAAATATTAATACCTTATATTAAAAAGCGTCCATTAGGCAAGGTTATTTTAAAATTCTTTTATACAAACTTCTTAAATTTCCTTAATATTATTAAAAATCGCCTTTTATGATTTAGTAGCTTATAAAGGTTTTATAAAAATCCTTTTCTCGTCTTTATTAATAATTTCCCACTTATAATATATTTTTCGTTTATTATCGCTCATCAACGCCATTCATCTTATAAATCAATGATTTGTTTTAGCTTATATATACTTATCAATGTTAAAGGCCATTAGTCGAGATTTAAAGAGATTTAAAACGTTTTATTTATTTAAATTAACAAAATTAATAATACCCTTTAATTAGGCGTAATACTAGAATCTCATCCATCACTACGGCCACTAATAACAATCACTAAATAAGGCATTGTTTTTGTTGATTAAGATGTCCTAAAAAAACATCTTATTATTATTAAACGTTTAAAAAGTTTAAAAAAGTATTATTAAATTAAAAAGGGGGAATATGTACTTTTAAAAGGTTTTCCAAATAACGGTAAATGTCCTTCAATATTTACCCTCGCTTTTCTTAATTTACAATAATCATACCTTAATAACTTATGAAATAAGGCTATAGCTCTTAACTATCAAGTATCATAAAGGAAGAGCTTTAAGAAGTATAAAAGTCTTAAATTATAAAGGAATATAATAAAGCTCCCTTTAAAAGGGAACTCCAAAGATTTAGTTACATAAGCAGCCTTAATTAGTTACAGCGCCATTAAGGCTCTGTTAGTGCTACCAGCCGACAACCCCCTATTCTGTACGACAGCTAGTTTTTATAATGTTTAAGGAAAAGGGGCTATACGGTTGGCTTTTAGTATTTAATATATCATTAAAAATGTTAAGAAAAGATCCATTATTTTAACGTCAAAAGTGAAATTATTATTTAGGTTAAAAGAACGAAGATTCTTAACTATAAATATAAGATTTATTTGATTTTTATATAAAAGTTATTATAAGCGTTATATTCTTTTAATAAAATTTTGTTCGTTAAACTCGTCCGGTTTATAAGAAAACACGTTTATTAACGGGTTGTGAATATTTAACCAATAAATTATTATAAAATAGTAATTAGTTAATAATTTAACTTATTATATTTATTAGGTATTTAATTATTTAAAGGTTATAAAATATTTTAAGGCTTTATGGTTTATAATAACATAGATTTAATAAAAGGTCCCCGCGAACTTTACTCTATAATAAGTAAAAGAGCGTATAATAACGAATATCTCTTTATTATAAATAATATAATTGAACTTTATAAGGAACATAATTTTAAAAATAATAATAACAAGGAATTAGTTCTTGTTATATTATTAAAAAAGGACTCTTATAATAACTTTATCATTTGTATCTATCTTTAAAAGGTAAAACAAATATTATTAATAATGTTAAAAGAGTAGAGTTAACATAAGAATATATTTTAAAAGATTAAAAGCATTTTTATATTCACAGGTAAAGTGAAAAAGAACATTGTTTTTTATTAAATAAATAAAAGGTTTTATTATAATATCATAGTTTTTAATAAAACATTTATAAAAATTATAAAACTTAAAAAGAAATTATACACTTTTAATAATATTAAAGTAAGTTTAATTATTAATAATAATAACTTTTTTAAAGTTAACTTTTAATCTAGAAATTAAAATAATTAATCTTAAATATTTTATATAAATAACAACAAACTTATTCTTTTTTAAATTTACTTAAAAACTTATGTTAAAAAGCCTTTAAAGGACTTTTTTAATATATAATTAATATTTTAAGGGATCTTTAAAATAAATAAAGATATTATTAAAATATATTATATAAAAATCATTAAAATAATTAAAAAGGATGTTGTTTATGTAGCATTAATACGTGATAAGGCTATTAGTAAGTTTAAATGAAAGAACTTTGCATTTATATGTTTTATATCTTGTGCAAAAAGTCGTGTATTCTTCTGATATTGGGTCTATTCGTATTTGATGGAATATTTAATGAATATTTAACTTAGTAAAAATGCGAATATTGATTATTTTAACTAATGTCTTATTAATTAAAAGAAAAGGACATTAATCCTTATAAGTAAGAGAATTTAACACTTAAAAGTCAATATATAACCGTAAAGATTTATCCGTTTTTTAATAAAGAAAATACAGGCAATGAATAATATTTAAGATAGTTTAATAAACCTTTTTTTTAAATTGTTAGTAATGTAGTCTTTAATAGCTTTAAGTTTTATTGTAAATATCTTATATAATGGGGAATACTTAAGAACTATTTCGCCTTTGCTTTTTAATTTAATAAAATGATTACATAAATAATACAGAGGGAATATATTATTTACTATTTTATTAAATATATGAGTCCATTTAACATATTTAAGTGGAATCATAGGTTTAATGTTTAATTCAGTTAAGGAGACGGTAAATTGCGCTAGGGATTAACAACAAGTAACGAGTTTAATAATTAAATCATTAATAATAATAGTAATATTGTCTTTTTCGCGTCTTTGCTTAATTAAAGACTTAATCTTTTAAAGTGTTATTATAAATATCTTATCTTTAGATTTGTGTTTTAATAATAAGTTAAATACCATAGTATTAATTAAGTAGATTTTAATAGTTAGTTTATATAAACGGGTTTATTTTTTTAATAAATGTCATTAGCGAGAGCCTATTAATGGAAAAAGAAGGTTTTATAAATAATTCAAAGAGTTGTTTTTATATTTTATAAAGTAAAGCTGTAAAGTCACGTAATTGTGTTTAATGTAAAGAAAAAGTAGGCTGAGAGGTTTTATTACGTAGTGGTGTTAATTTTAATGAGTATAAAAGAGAGGTTCTCGTTAAGATAGAGGGGGTAATATAGTCGTTATTTATAAGATAATTTAAAATAAAAGCCGTGTTTGTTATTTATAACACAGTTTGTTTTGAAGTAGTGTTTTTGTCAGTGTTTATATTATTTTTGATGTTGTTTTATATTTAGTTTAGTGTTTTTTTTTATATTTTAATATGTATGAGAATACAAAAGTGTGGTAAGGGTAAAAGTAATAGTAGAAGTAAGATTAATAATAATAATTGTTAATATAATTAGTTGAGTTTAAGACCAGGGTAAACGGTAATAATGGTTAATAAAATTAACATTTAGCTTCATCGTTGAGAAAAAAGAAAAAAGAATAATATATCTTAGTGATAATTTAATTAATAAAGATAAAAGGAAAAGTCTTTCTTTTAAAGTTTTTATTATTTCAGTGTGTTGTATTAAAAGAGAGGTTATTTTAGAGGCTGTTTTATTATGCGGAATTTAAAGGGTATTAAAATTAAATCATATTTTTTTTTAGTAAAGTGATAATAAGGATAGAATTAATAGTAATAGTTAAAGCCGACTTAATTGATAAGGAGGAAGTTGTAAGTTTTACTTAAGGGACATTTAAAATAGTTTTAAACGTTTGGTTTTAAGGCCGAGCGTGGTTTAAGGCTTTGATATCTTTTAACGTTAATTTAATTAAACTCTTTTTTATTATCTTTTTTATAATAACTATTGGTTAATAATAAATAAGAAAAGAGGTATTAAAAAGGTTGCTTTTATAATTAAATAAAGGTTAATAAAGAAAAGGTAATTAATCACTTTTAGTTTTATTAGATTAGGTATTGTATTTATTTTAATATTAATTAAGTTTTTGATCTCGTCGTTTAGTGTCCCTTTAATAGCGCTATTAAATGCGATGATAACGAAGATTTTGAATTTTAACTAAAGTACTATAGGTGATAATTAGAAAAAAGGGTTTTGGCTAAATAATGCGTCGTTTAATGGTATTAAGGAGAACTTGATGTTTTAATAGTTATGCTCTTTTAAAGATTACATTATAATGTCTTAATTAAGTAATAAGAAAAAGGGTAAAGGCTTATAAGCGTTTATTTACTATTAGGTTTAAAGTGGTATAATAGTTGATTTTATTATTATTAACACTATTGAAGCCTTTAATAATGATAGCGTTTAATAAAGGGTAAATTAAAGGTTTTAAAAAAAAAGAAAGAGATTTTAAAAGAGTGCGGTTAATGAAATAATAACCATTTGTTTTAGAATTAAAAAGTACGGGTAGTTTATATAATAATTTGTTTTTGGTGAAGATTATTTGAATAATAAAGGATTATCTTTTAAAAAGCTTTATTAGGTTAAAGTATTATATATTTTTTAATATATTTAAGAAAGAGTCTTTTTTTAGGCTCGGCCTTTTGTTAAAAAAGGTGGCATTTGTTTTTTAATAGTATCTTTGTATATATTTTTATTGTTATCTTTAAATTAGTTATTAAAGGAATAACTAGCGTTAATTTCGTTGATTTTATAAAGAGTAAAAGGTTGTTAAAATGGCTATGTAATGTAGTTATAAGGTGCATTTGCCGGTGATTGGGTACGAGGGGTGTTAGCACGCGTAGGAGGGGTTAATAGTCTTTGGTACTATTATTAGGACTGGGAGTTTTTTTATTTATGGTGCTTTTTTGCTTTATAATCGATGTGGTTATAAAAAGGAGTAGGAGATTAAGAAATCATATTTATGATTTAACAAAAGTTTAATTTGATAAGGGCTAAAAATTTAAAAGTTAAATGAAAAATTTATTTAATTAATTGGCTTTAGTCTTTAACTTAAATTACTTTTACGTATTTTTCTAGTAATTAAGAAGTCTTATATTATTGGAATAATTATTTATGTAATCGGGGGGGGGGTAGTTTATTTTGTAAATTTATTTTTAAGACGGATTTATTATTAATATTAATGGTATGAATAAAGGTTTTAAAGTCGTGGTAAAAGCTTTAAAAGAAGCTTTAGTAGTTTATGTAAAAAGCGGAGTACTTAGAATGGGTTGTTTATTTATTATGAAGATTGAATAAAAACGAGATAAGTTGTTTTATTAAATTTAGGGCATTTATAGGTGTATTATTTTTATTAAATTTGGGTTTTAAGAAGGCTGGTTTTAGGAATGTTTGTATTATTCTTTTGGTTTGGTTTAATAGTTAATTTGTTTTGTGTTTTTTATTAATAAAGTAAGTGGTATAATAATGTAGAACATTATGTATTTGGACTTTTTATAGTTTTAGGGAATATTTAATATTATTAGAGAGTTTATTTGAGAAGTTTGGAATTTTTTTAATATAAATAATATAAAATATGGAGGAGATTTTAAAGATAGACGAGATTTAAGACGTGTATTTAGGGAAAGAACAATGTGAAGTATTATTATAATAACAACTTAACTCATTATTATTTTTATTATTGTTGTTACTAAAATTAAAGGCAATAGTAGATTGTTTACCCTTTTTTTTAATAGGAACGCTGGTATTTCTTTTAATAAAAGAAAAGGGACTAAATAAAAAGGAGTTATTTTTAAAGGAAATAGACTTAAAGGGAGCATGATTTTTATTAAGGCTTTGAAATTGTTTTTATATTATAAATAAGTCTTTACCTATTTGTTTAAAACATTTTCTCTTTTTATTTGGCCTTTTTTTATTTTTATTATTATTTATATATTTATAATAATTTAATTACTTTAGGGAATAGGTTATATTATACTAAAAAAGGAAGAGGATTAAGAGGAAGATTTTGTGGAAAGAACGGATAAAGTAAAAATAAAAGATATATTAGCGTCTTTTATTAAAGAGTGTTTTGCTATAAGAGGTTTAGGTTTTATATGACGTATCGAAAATACGTTTATATAAAGGGGAATATTGTTTTTTTTGGCTTAATTAAATTAAAAAGGCATAAAAAAAGGAAGCCAGTATTATTAACTTTTTTAAGTTTATTGATTATTTGGGTACTATTTATTAAGCCATGTTTAATATAAGCCTTTTTTATAAAAAAACCTCTTTTTATAGTAAGAGTTCATAAAAGAATAAGAAAAGGAGAAAATATTTACTATTTTCCTAGACAAATTGAAAAGAGTTGTAAATAATGTAACATTTATTTTATAAAAACTAATATTAGCGTTTAATA
The DNA here is from genome assembly GCA_002554605.1 of Helotiales sp. F229. Classification (NCBI taxonomy): domain Eukaryota; kingdom Fungi; phylum Ascomycota; class Leotiomycetes; order Helotiales; species Helotiales sp. F229. The sequence continues at coordinate 841,749 of MXAW01000017.1, forward strand.
AAAGCTTTACATATTACATAAAAAGCAATAAAAATAATTAAGATTCTTTTAGAATTTATAATTAAAGAAGAAAGAAGGTAAAGAAGGAAAGGGGTTATGTATAAAAAGCGTCATTGAGTTAATCTCGCTTAGGCGCTTAGTAATACCCAATTAGGAAAGCTCCCCTGAATGCCCTCCGATCCGTACCAACCGTCACACTTTTGGCGGATTAGGCCAAAGCTTAATAACCTCCATGTTAATCAAAGGGGATTATCAATTTATCCGCTCTAAGGTTAAAGCTTGATTGTACTTTGGCATGCACGGCCAATAAACTAGCTTTGCTAAGCTTACCACGCTATAAATATCCACATTAATAAAAATCCAATAAGCGCACTAGCTTTTTTAAGCAAAGTTTAGTTTAAGTAAATCAATTATGTATATATATTCCCATGGTATACCCCTTAAATACCCTAAATACTTAAAGCCTTAAAAAAATTATTATTATTATTAAAATAAATACTATAAGTAAAATTTGGCGCTTTTGACGCTTTTAGCACAGAATTTTTTTTTGATATATGGCCTTTGTCCTTAATTTTTTCAATATGCAACTTTTTGGCCAAAAACGCCAAAAGCACAAAAAGCCGCCGCTGGCCGCCATTGGCCACTAAAACTTTTGCAGATATAAGAAAAGACTCTTTTTTAAATATGTTAAAAAATATATGGTATTTTAACTTAACAAAGCTTTTTAATGGATAATCTTTTATTATTTAAATAACTTTTATTAAGAATGGATTATTGTATAAGTTACCTGTATTTCTTGATTTTAAAGTATATGATGAGATGGTTAGTGGGGCGTGGAAAATTGGGGGGTTGCCTTAATTTAATTTGGTGGCGTTATATGCGGCATAGCATGCGCTTATTTAGGTCTAGCGCTATTATTTTAGGTAAGGCGGGCTTGTTTTGGGGCGCTGCCGCTTTGTTAATGTTGTGTATAAAAACCCTTTTGCGTTTTTCTTTATTTTTGCTCTTAATTTCTTTTTTATTATTTTTATTTTGAGAATATAATTTGCCTTTTATTTTGCCTATGGGCGCCGCGCGACGTATGGTTTGCTTTACCTTTATTTTTAATTTTAGCCTTGTATTTTTGCGCTTTGCTTACCCCTTTCTACTTTACTTATTGAACTTGGCATTGCGGCAGCGAAGTTCAGCCGGGCACGATGGGACTTTCATTTTATTTAGTTATTAACCTAGCCTGCACTAGTTGATGACTTGGTATTGTATGAAGGAGTTGATCTTTAGAAGTCTCTTAGTTTATGACTTATAACCCTTGAATCTGAAATCGCCTTTTTTTTATTGCTTTTTTTTTATTAATTACGGCGATTTTCGTTTTTTATATTGATTTTCACTTTTGCCCTTGTGAGCTCTTCTTTGAACGGTTTCACTTGTGCTTACTTAGGAACCGGATGCCAAAGGTCCCGGCTATAGTATTAATTATAAGCAGTAGCGGTGCGTAAGTTTTATTCTTGGAACCCTTGCTTTATGTAAATCTTGGTTTGAATTTGTTTATTATGGAATATCCCTAATGGTAAAAAGGCCTTATAATCAAAATATAATATGAAGGATGTTATTTGCTGCGCCGTGGTTTATTATGCATGGCATATGGAATTGGAGGAATTGGACTTCCTTTTTGTGTTTTTGAATTTGTGGCATTGTTAGTTAAGAAGGTGCCTCTTTATTAGTGCTATTTTTGATCCTGTTTTAATGGCTATTTTAGTTTTGTTATATTCCGTTGACTTTTTATTTGGATTTATTTTGAACCGCCTTTTAATAGCCTTGCCGCAGTTGAAAATCTTGACGGCATAGCTTATTTAATGCCTGAATCTTTGATTGATTATTTTAAAATTGATTTTTATGATTGTTAAGCCGGTGATTATTGCTTTGGTTTGTATTATATTAGCTAAAATATGAGCTTAAGCCAAGTTTAGCTTTTTATTTTCCTGTTGTATTATTGTAATTTTTATAAAAGTGCCATTTGGTGATTTATAATGGTAAAAGCCTGCTTTTGGTATTTTTTTTTATATGATATAACTTGGCTAATTTAAGAAATGCTTTACGATAATATGGCTTGCTTTTGCCTTGTTTTGCCGAAGATGCTGTGGTAGGTATACGATAATTACATTTTTAATAAGTTTGAAGATTTGCCGTGCTTATATGCTACGAAATAGTTAAGAATTAAACGTGAGAGTAAAAAGTTGATTGGAGGAATATTTTGTGATAAGGGCTTATGGCGGGAGTACTTTTTGTGAGGCCATGGCAAATGATTATTTGCATGATAATGGTAGTTTTATAGCTTTTATTAAGTATTTCACGAATTAAATATAAAATGCTGGCGTTGAGAGAATGAATTATAAATAAGTAAGCTAATGTGGAAGATTGTAAGGAAATAGGTTATATAATTTTAAAAGAGCTTAATTTGCAGTGGTTATATATTAAAAAAATAAATGTGGTAATTTGAAAGCTTTTTTGTAAATCTTTTAGCGTAGGGCTTTTGCTGTTATGATAAGAGTGTACGCGTTATTAAAATGGGGAAAGCATAATTTATGCCGTGAAATATTATTTTTATAATAGGAAGGTTGTTTGGCTTTAGTTATGCGGAAATGGCTTTAGGGTTTAGGGAAAGGGTATGATGGGTTAAGTTTTGAGTAATATTGGAATAATTACTAGCTGATTTTTTGATTTTTGGTGAAGTCGAGGAAAATTGGGGATTGCATGATGATTAAGTTTTGGCTAAAGCTTTGAGGGATTGAGATTTTATGCATAGAATTAGGTTGTATTTAGGATGGCATAATAAATTTAGGGCCGCTTTTTTTATAGGTATTTATATATTTGGCTATATTTGTAAATTGCAGCTAAAAGTAGGATTTGCAAATGTTTTTTGTATATGAAATTAGGCATTTCCTTTTTAGAATTTGCGCTTTTAAAGTTAGATTAAATAATTAATTTTAATGCATTATGAACAATTTCATTTTCCTTAAACCCTTCATACTTTTAAGTAGTTAGTTTTTTTATTTGTTAGGTGGTATATTTTTAAATATATTTTGATTATTTTTTGCATCTTTTTTTGATTGTTAAATTATATTATAATTCAATTAATGAAATGATTTTTTGAAAAGTTAATTAATTAAATCCTAAAATATGAGCAAATTATTTAAAAAGAGTTATTCCTTAAATCAGTATTATAAAAATGATATTGTTTAAGATTAAGATACGTATTTAGATTTCTTATTATAATTATTGCCTTTAACATTATGGATTAAATTTAATCGTATAAACCTCCTTAAATAGCGATAGTAATAATGATTTATTAAGTATTGAGGAACTTTGGTTGGACATATTGTAAAAGAATAGTTTAGTAAGTATAAACACAAACGGCGTCGACGATAATAGCTTTGTTGATATAAATGACGTCCTGTTAGGCATATAGCAGAAGAGTATATTAGTAAGCGTAAACCTGAACTCTGGTAGTATAATTATATTAATTGATAATAAAACTTAAAATGGCAGCCTTATTAATTTAAGCTGCTTTGATGCGGGAAGCAGTTAAGGTAAGTATTTTGAGTTTTAATTTTGTTTAGGACCCCTTATTTATATGATTTTAAATTTGATTATATTAAGTGATAATAAACCTGCGGGCGTTGAATCTAAGATTGATTATAATAATATTGATGTTAATGTTAAAGTTAAGCGCGTTTTTAATTTTTTATGCGTTGTATGTAGTAAGCTGGCGGATGGTGATAGTGTTGGCTTTGGTTTGGGAATAGTACTTATTCTTAATCCTTTTATTATTAATTAGAATAATTATAACAGCGTATTTAATAATCCCTAGCCTTGCTTTTTTGTTATTTATTTAATACTAGCCTTATATAATTTCAAATTTGTAATACACTAAGCTAATAAAACATAGGTAAATGTTGACTTTATATAAAAAAGCACGAATTACGATGATTTTGATGATATTAATATTATTGAGGAGTTGAAGGGTAAAGGTTTTGATGTTTTTGTTAAAGGAGATAAGGCCGGCTTTTGCTTTTAAAAAAAACAAATGTTATTGGCTGCTTTTAATAAGAATTTACCCTTTTATAATAATATTATTAAATTGCAGAATGTTTTGCTTAATAATACTTAATTTTTATTGCAGGCCTTAGCAGCGGCGTCGCCTTATTAATTAGTTTTGAAAAATGGCCACCTGCTAAAGTAATTTTGCTAAGATGTTAATAAACATAATTGCTGTAAATGTTCACGCACGATAGCTCTTATTAAAGCGATTATTATTGTTAATATTGCTTTTGCTGTATTTAAATTCGCGGATCTTAAAAAATCAAAATTATATGTTTAAATTATAGCTTTAAATAAACTTTTTAATATTAATCAAAAAATAATAAATGATAAAAGCGCAAATGATTTAAATAATAAAGATTATGTTGATATAAATAATGTTATTAGCCCTATAAAAGGCGGCAGGCCATACTTTTAAAAACGGGTTAGGCGTATTAAGGATTGGGCATGTAATGATATGAATAGTTGTCTCAATTATTCTTTGGATGTTTTATGTTAAGGTATTATAGTAGCCTTTTTCAGCGGGATATAAAAAAGTAAAAAAATGCTAATTTACGAATATTTTATGTTAAAAATTATTGTATTAAAGGTTGTGTATTGTTTCATATTTTTTTTAAATTTGTTGCCGCTTTTTTAGTATAAAGGGCAAAAATAAAATAATAACCTTAATTGCAAAGGCTCTTAATTTTTCTTTTTTAATTTTAAAATATATTAGGCACCGCTGTTGTATTAAATAATGCGCCGTTTATAAACATAAAAAATTATTTTTATGTTTATTTTAATACAAAGGCTGGGAAAGAAATTAATTAAAAGGCAAAAGATTTTATTAGTTAAAATGGTTCATAATAATAAGATTTGGGTAAAGATAAAATGGCAATTCCTAGGTTATATACTGTAATTATTGAAAAAGAACTTTTTTATAAAGCAAAAAGGAAAACCTTAAAAGCGGGGTCAAAAGCTTGGTATAAAGGCCATTGGCATGTGAATAAGAATTTAAGCCTATTAAAGACTTGCAAATGTGTAAAATGTAAAAATATTTATTATATAGAATTGTTTTGAATATTAATTTAAATCTATTTATGAAAATCAAGTGCTTCCTTTTTTTAGTACGTATTATGTGTTTAGAGCCTTATATTATTGTAAGTAGTTATTGTAAGGTATTTTCCAGTACTAATGTTAAATTAATATTGTGCGGCTTAAAATTTGTTAAATACTTACGCAAATCATTGTTCAATACTAGCCTCATATTATCCAGGGTTCGTAATACTTTAGTTAAGATAGAGTGGAGTTCTCGAAACCCAGGGAGGCGTATTGCCCTTCTGGTTTATTTATAATCAGCCACAACCCGAGTTTTATTAGAATTTTAAAGTAGCATATTTTTATATTTATTAAAATCCATTTTATATAATACTCAATGCCATAGCATATAACCTTTTATTTATTAATTATTTTGTTTACACAGCTATAAACCAAGGGAAAGTTTGAATTTACGCTAATTTTAGTATGTAATTTATTTTTGCTAATATTCATTTTAAATCCTAGGTTTTTTAATTAAACTTAAAAGTAGATATTGTGAATATTAACATAAGGCATTGTTTGAAAAATAAGATATATTTACTTATATAAGACGTTTAAGTGTTGTGTTTATTGCTAATAAGCTAATTAATTATTTTGTAAACAATTAAAAAATTTAAGCCAAAAGTTTAATACTTACTTAGATTAAAATTCTAGCTTTTATAATTAAATCCTATGGTTTAGGTATGGATGAATAAGAGCCTGGAGCTTGTTTTGGAGCTTATTAATTTTGAAAATTATAAATATTAATATTTGCCTTGCCTTAAGGGGTAATATGAATTTTTTTACTTATAATAAGTATCTTGCCTTGCTTCTTTAATAATACCTATAATCTTTGAATATATTTCCTTGCCACCTTGTTTTATAAAATCCCTTTAATATCCGCTATACTTAAATAAATAATTGTACGCTTATCAAATGGCACTTTGACAATACCGGGGGCATTTACGTAAATTGAGATATTAAGGATTTATGCTGACTTTAATTAAATAAGTATTTCAAAAATTGCTTTACTTATATAATTATTATTTAAAGTATTTTTATCCAAGGCGTTGTTTAAAAGGGGCTCTGTAATCATATATATATTTATAATTGTTAGCTTTTATTAGAATTTAAAAAACAAGTTTACTAAAACTTTAAAGTTATTACATTAAATAAACTCGTCTTATGCAAGTTTTATAAGTTTAATAGCCGTGAATCAATTCATAAAAATAGAATAATAGCGCCGTAATACTAAAATTAGTTGTGACTATAAGAACGGTTTTGTACTTTACCATTAATATGTTAATGCCGTGCGGTCCGTTAAATAATATTAAACGAAGTATAATGTTTTGCGTATTTGTGGGTTTATTATTGAAGAGATCTTGTGTAAAGCTTTTTTGTGATTAAATAAAAAGTTTTAATATGCTTTATTTATTTTTAACCTAATTGGTCACTATAAATAAATGGCTTTATAAAATATACCAATTAATAAAAAAGATTTATATATTAATATATTAGCCTGCTTTAACGTTAACTAATCAAAAAGCCGTGATTCGGATTCTGACTATATTATTGACATACGTAATATATATAAGAATATAGACTCGCTTATACTATAGACTCACTTATACTTGCTTATACTCGCTTATACTCGCTTATACCTAAGGACCTAAGATCCCTTAAGAACTAAGGTCCCCTAGAGGCTCCTAAGGTCCCTTAGAGGCTCCTAGGGTCCCCTAGAGGCTCCAAAAGGCTCTAAGAGATCCTGTAACTCTTGGATTGATGCGAGGCCTTGGCATTAAGCTTAAATAGGCAATTAAAGCGATAATTAGGACCTAGTATTAACTTAAGTTTGATAATTGGCTAAGCGAGGAAATTAATAAGTGCCGGTTTCAAAGCTATTAAAGCACTCTTAGCTAAGGTTTTGAAGTTATCAAAGCAGAGGCTTGGCTATTAAAGCAGAGGCTTGGCATTAAGCCCAAATAGGCAATCAAAGCGATGAGAGCTGAGGAGAGCTTGGCACTAAGAGTAGTTAAATAAACTTAAAAATCCCCCCCCTTAATATAATTATTATTTGCATTAATATCACTTCTTTTTAGGTTATGAGATCCCAAGCACAACCTCTTTTATTCTACCTTAATTCAACCAATCAAAAGCTTCTATTCTACCTCATTTACACTCATATACTTCGCTTATACATTATATTCTTTGTTTTCGAGTTCTATCAACTGGTTTGAGCCGAATTCTATTCCTTTATACCTTTTATTCTTGATTCTCAAATATAAACCTATACTCCTTTTATCACCTCCCTCGCCTACCACACCTCCTATCACATATATTTATTAGCTAGTCTAATAAAAGGTATAACCTCTTAATATATTAATAAGATTTGAAGATATAATTGAAAAATAACACTTGATTTTCACTTAAATATTAAACACTTCAAAGTTTCTCAGCCAATATAAGGTATTTTGCCCTATAACTTATTATACTCACACTTCATATATTCAATAACTAATATCCAAAAATACAAATTCTTTAAATAAACCAACACCATCAAACCTTCAAATAATACCCCTTTTTCACTTATATCAACACTTCAAAGTTTCTTAATCAATACAAGGTATTTTGCCTTATAATTTGTTATACTTATATTTTACATACTCAATAACTAACAATAAAAAATTAGACTTCTTTAAATAACTTAATTTTTCACAAATTTTAAAGTTAAGTTATAATACACTTAAGCTACCCTTAAAAAAAGATTAATATATAATAGATATGTTTTTTGATAAGATTATTATGGTTAAGCTTAATGGCTCGGCTAATTACCCTATTTGGGCACTTTGCATATTGGCCTTCCTTATTAAGGAAGCGCTAAATGCTATTATTATAATAAATAACGTAAGTGATGAAATTAATGGTAAAGCTCTTTCCAATATTTAATTGCTTATAGAGGATGGCCCCTTCTTGCAAATTCAACACATAACACAAGCTTTTGAAGTTTGGGAATTTCTTAAAAACCTCTATTCCCTAAAAGAATTTAGCTCTAAGTTTTTAATATGTAAAGAGTTCTTTGATACCCACTTGTTAAAGTATAATTTTATGGAGGAATATTTAAATAAGGTAAAATAGCTAAGCAATTAGCTTAAAGCTAAAAACCTTGAATTACTTAAGCAGGTAATAATAGCATAGGTTCTTAATAATTTGATTGATAATTATGATGGACTAGTGTCTAATATAACTCAGTCTTTAAGAACTAATATTGATTCTTATACCCTTAAATCATTATTCTCTAATTTATTAGATGAATTAAAATATTAAGAATCAAATAATGCTAATATTGATTAGGCATTTATAATCTCAAATGGCTATAAAGGAAAAAACCCTATAAAATTACCAAATTTGGTGCTAGCAAAAAGTATTATATTAATTGCAAGCAATATAGTTATATAATATTGAATTGCGCTTTTTTATTCCCCGAGAAGGCGCCAAAGGGCTGGAAGAAATTAGGAGGGGATAAATTAGGTGATAAAACCTCTATTATAGAAAAAATTGCATGTGAAAAATAAGACAATAATATAGACGTCTTATATAGCACTTCAAGTGCTATTGGTGATTTTGGTGATTTTGACCTTGATATTGATTTTATGGAAGATATACAGGTATTAATGACTATGCCCCTTATAAAAACTAACAAAATAACTAATATTAATAATATAGGCCTTAATTCAAGCTCTTTAAATAATCATGGGATTGGGAAATTATATGTAAATAGTTAAATAAAAACCTTTGCATTTGATATAGCTGCAACTAAGCATATATACTGTAATTTGTTATATTTTAGTGATTTTAAAACTTGTAATAAATTAATAAATTGGGGGAAAGCTAAGCAAATAACTATAAAAGGATATGGAAATATCTTTATAAAATCAAACATTAATAATAAAATATATAAATTACAAGATTGTCTTTATATGCCTAAATTAAGAATAAATTTAATAAGCCAAAGCCAATTAAATAAATAATATTATAGTATATTTAATAACTCTTTTTTTTATATAAAAGATAATAAAACAAATGAGTTAATTATAAAAGGATTAATAAAGAATGGATTATATATATTAGATATAATTCCTTTTAAAAATAATAATAATAATATTTTAATTATAATTGAGAATAAAAGTATTAATAAAATGGACCTACATAATAAATTAGGTCATATAAGCTTAGCTTATTTAGATAAAATAATAGATCAAACATTTGGTTATAATAGCACAATATTAAATAATATAATAAATTAATAAATATTAAATTGCGAAATTTGTTTTTAAAGTAAATTTACAAATAAAATAAATAAGATAATTAATAATAAAAGTTTTGAATTACTTGAAAAAGTTGCAAGTGATTTATGTGGGCCTATTACGCCTATTACATATAATAAATATAAATATATTATAACATTTCTAGAATTTAAAACCAAATACCTTAAAATCAAGCTATTAAATAATAAATATGAAGCTTTACAAGCCTTTTTAGAATATAAAAATAAAAATGAAAATAATTTTAATAATAAACGTATAAGCATATTTGCAATTAATAATGGGGAAAAGTACGTTAATAATAAATTCAAAGAATATTTAATAAACCATGGTATTACTCATCAATTAGCTCCTGCTTATATAAAAGAATCAAATGGTGTCATAGAACGTATAAATTGTATTATTTTTAATAAAGTAAGATGCTTATTAGCCTTTGCTAATTTACCTAATATATTTTGGGGAGAAGCTGCAATTATAGCTACTTATTTATATAATAGAACCCCTTATTTAGCAATAGATTATAAAATGCCATATGAGCTTAGATTTAATAAAAAACCAAATATTGATTATATTAAAACTTTTGTTTTTATATGCTTTTATAAAAATAAAAAGAATCATATAATAAAACTAGAACCAAAAGCTAATAAAGCCATTTTAATAGGATTTAATTATCCTTTATATAAAGTCTTTCATATAAATAATAAAAAACCTATATGGGTTAGAGATATTAAAATATTAGAAAATAAATTTATAAGTACCCTTAGAAATAATATATTTGAATCTTATAATGAAATAAATATAAAAGAATTAGAGAATAATATTAATAATAATAATATTAATACAAGAATAGTATGAAGACGTATAAATAATAATAATATTATTAATAATACAAGAATAACAAGAAGCTAAACTAATAACAATAATAGTAATAATAATAATAATAATGATAATAATAATACTTCATGATTAAGTTACCCTTAAGTAATAATAAATTCTTCAAAACAGGCTTTAATATTATAATATAACCCTGATATTATAAATGACCCTATAATAGATTTAGCCTTAATAATAAATATAAATAATGAACCTAATATTTATAAACAAGCTATTAATAATCTTAATAAAGAGAATTGGATAAAATCCATGAAATTTGAAATAGATGAATTAGAATTACAAAATACGTGGAATTTAGTTAAATTATTACTTAATCAAAATTATTTAAGAGGTAGATGGGTTTATAAGATAAAAACCGATTTAAATAATAATATAATAAAATATAAGTCTCGATGGGTTGTAAAAGGCTTTGATCAAATCTTAGGTTTAGATTATTTAGAAACCTTTTTGGCTACATATAAACCTGAATCTTATAAGCTAATATTTATAATAGCAATGTTTAATAAGTGGAAATTATTATAATATGATATTAAAAATGCTTTTGAATACGCTAATATAAATATTGATATATATGTAAAACAATTAATAGGATTAGAAAAATATTATAATAAAAATAATAATAAATATGAATTAATAAATAATCAGTTTAAACCAATGCAAAAGCTATTTTATAAATTAAATAAAGCTTTATATGGATTAAAGCAATTCCTTAGATTATGGTATAAACACTTATTAAGTGCTCTTACAAAACTTGGTTTTAAACCTTTATCATACGATGAAGCTATATTTGTGCATAATATATTAAAAATAATAATAATATGTTATGTAGATGATTTAATATTTATAGGGCCAGATAATAATAAAATAAAAGATATAGTTACAGAATTAATTAAAACAATAAAAATAGAGCATATAAGCGAAGTTCACCAATTTTTAGGTATGGAAATAAAATTAGATTATAAAGAACAGTTAGTGTATATAAATCAAAATAAATATTTTAATACTTTATTAGAGAGATTTAATAAAAAGGATTTAAATTTTGTAATTACTTTTATTGAGGCAGGGGTAAGATTACAAAAAGCAACCGATATAGCTAATAAAGCCGATTTATAGTTATATTAACAACAAATAGGCTCTTTAATATATTTAGTTATTAAAACAAGGCCTGATATAGCATTTGCTGTAAATTAATGCGCTAGATATATGTTAAATCCTGATTTATTACATTTTAGAGCGCTAGATCGTATATGGAAATATTTTAATAAATATTTTAATATAGGAACATATTATTTATGTAATAAAACGTTTTTAGAATTCTTAGGATATATTGATACTGATTGGGGGGGTGATATAAGCTTTTGAAAAAGTATTAGCGGCTTTTTATTCTTTGTAAATAATTGTATTATAAGCTGGCTAAGTATGATACAAAAAACAGTAGCTTTATCAAGTTGTGAAGCTGAATATATGGCTTTTAAAGAAGCCATAAAAGAAATATTATATTTATATAACTTAGTTAATTATTTCAATAATTTTTTAAATAATAATATAACCCCTATATCAAAGCTATTAACAGATAGCGAATCAGCTTTGAAATTAGCTAATAACCCCGAATTCCATAAAAGAAGTAAATATATAGATATAACTTATTATTTTATAAGAAATGAAATAACTAATAATAAATTAAGCTTATTATATGTAAATACTATAGTATAATTAGCTGATGGATTTATAAAAGGGTTAGATAATAATAAATAATTTAAATTTATATTTGCCTTAAATTTAAAATAAAATAAAAATAAGCACTTTATATATAAAATACAAAATGTTAAAATAAAAAGGGTAGCTTACATGTGAAAAATAAGATAAATATAATAAATAATATATATCTTATGGGGGGCTATAAGAATATAGATTCGCTTATATTATAGACTCACTTATACTCGCTTATATTCGCTTATACTCGCTTATACCTAAGGACCTAAGATCCCTTAAGAACTAAGGTCCCCTAGAGGCTCCTAGGGTCCCCTAGAGGCTCCAAGAGGCTCCAAGAGATCCTGTAACTCTTGGATTGATGCGAGGCTTTGGCACTAAGCCCAAATAGGCAATCAAAGCGATAACTAGGACCTAGTATCAACTTGAGTTTGATAATCGGCTAAGCGAGGAAATCAATAAGTGCCGGTTTCAAAGCTATCAAAGCACTTTTAGCTGAGGTTTTGAAGTTATCAAAGCAGAGGCTTGGCTATTAAAGCAGAGGCTTGGCACTAAGCCCAAATAGGCAATCAAAGCGACGAGAGCCGAGGAGAGCTTGGCACTAAGAGTAGTTAAATAGACCTAGAAATCCCCCCCCTCAATACAATCATCATTCGCACCAATATCACTTCTTTTCAATATAGGCTTAAGAAAAGTCATGGTTTTAGGCCTTATTTTAGAAAACAGCAATTAAAAGCTAAAAGATAAATAAGATAATGACTATTTTAATAAAAATGTATACAAATCGCTAAAGGAATTTAAATGTGAACGTAAGATATTATATGATGAAATAAATCATAAGTATAATTAGATTTTAATAAATACGGAAAAACAGCTCGTATGACAGGCGGCGGAAAATAGGTATTAAAAGAAAAAGAATGAAATATAAAGCTAAGCCATCCTGGTAATATTAGTCGTCTATACTGCAATTTATAAAAAAATAGGAAACATTATAATTAGTTTATAAAAGTTCTTGGGTATGTTTAAAAAAAGTCCTAATATTACGAACAATTACGACAAAAACGTGGAAAAGCATAAAAGCGAACAACATTATATTCATTAAGCGGTGAATCATTTGGAACGTTTTTAAGGAAATAATAAATCAATTTAACAAAAAGCTAAGATGTGTTTTAAAAAAAAGCGGTATTATATTAATTAAGGCCAAATTCGTTGCGCAAATGCTAACTTTTATGGCCGTTAACTTTTAAAATTCGAGGTAATAAACGTTAGTGGTAATGTATATTATTTGCATAATAAGGCTTATTAATGTTCACGGCCTAATTAATAAATATTGGCGAAGGACGTGTAAATAAATCAGGATTTTGCATAATAAAATAATAACATATTTAATAAATTGCCAAATGTATAAACAAAAGGCAAAAACAAAAAATATAATAAAAATGCTATTAATGTAAATTATATAAATTTTAATGATTTTTATAATAAAAATAATATGAATGAAAAGAATATTCAAGGGGAAATGAGTAAAAGGTGAATATAAGGGAAATAAGGGAAAAAAAGAATCTTATAAAAAAAAAGGGAAAAGTGATAAGTCAATAAATGGACTATTTAGGCATATGCTAGATAAAAACAAATGGCTATTATTAAAGTAAGAGCTAATATAATGGGATAGGTAATTAGCAGAATAGGTAAGAGAGCCAGAATATGCCCCCCGCAAGAATTATTAAAATTGTGGACTTTGGAAATTGTTTTACAATTATGTACAGGATTTTGGGGGCATGGGAACAAAGAATAAAGGATTTAAGGACAAAGGATTTAAAGACAAAAGATTTGAGAATAAAGGAATTAAGAACAATAGATTAGGGGACAATAGATTAGGGGACAATAAATTAGGGAACAATAGATTAGGGGACAATGAATGAAAGAACAACGAAACAGAGACAAGGAGGGGGCCGCTACGCTTATTTTACTAGCCTACTGGGGTTTGACATTAATAAAATGCCAAAAAATACTAATAAACAAGTAAATATAAAAGTCTTCTTAAATATCCGGAAGTAAATGATTTTCTTATATTATAAGGTGGCTAGGAACAAAGAGCGTACCTTTATATCGCTTATATTAGGCTTGAAACCTTAAGGACGAGGTTTTCTTTAATTTCGTACATAAAGTAAGAAAAGAATTATATTAAAAATTGTGATTTTAGTGGGAATATTGAAAATCTTATAAAATGGCTATTAATATAGTATATATTTAAATAATAATAAGTTAAGTAAGGAATAAGGGGTGGAATTTTGAGTTTTAAAATGGCGTAGTAAAATAAATTAAGATAAATTAAGAAAAGGGCAATTAATTATATCGCTTAATAAATTACTTTGCCCCACAATGACTATTTCGCCTTATATAAGTAAAATTTAAATAATAAGATTTTTAAGGGAGTTATTATTATTACCTTATTAAAAGTTTATCCTTATATTAAGTCGTCACTTTACTACCTTATTTAGCTTTGTTTTAAACAATAATCATAAAATCACACCACTGCCCGCTTACGGGGACCTAGGAATACCACTAACCTTTATTATCCAATAAAAATAAAAACCGCTTTTTATTTACTACGTAATATTAACTTCACAAAACGTTCAAACCTCGCACAATAAGAACTTGGCAATAAGGAGTAAAACATGTTAATATTGGCCACTAAATTTTGCCCCACTTTAAGGCTAATGTGATACGCCGTTATAAAAAGAATAAAAATAGCTTGATATGTGAATTTTTCCAATAACTTCAGTTTATATATAAAATATTAAATACTTATTATTTAATTAAAATGAACAATTATGGGTCGTATGAATAAGTTCTTAATGCCATAACTTCAGCTAAAAATATTAAACCTAAAAGATCTTTTTTATAAATACAACGTTTTATTAATAAATATTAAAATTATTAGCCTTTAGCCTTTAATAAGAAAAAGCCATATACATTTTGTAATTTAAGCGCAAATATTACCAATATTATTTTTAAAAAAAAGGCGACGGCGTCACTATCAAAAGGCCAACAAATTAGATTATCCACGCTAATTATGCCATTGTTCTTAATATACTTTTGCATTAATTTTATTATAATTAAACTAAATGCTTTTACATCCCAAGGCTCACCTTTCCCATTTATAATTTTATAATATTATAAATTGGCTAGTCTTGTTAATTAAGATTGAAAATTAGGACATAATCAACTAATTAATTTTAAGATTACCCTAAGCGTTAAGGAAAATAATTAAACAATAGAAAAATTCATATTAAAACTTCTTATGTTTAAAATACACTAGGCCGCAAATAATCTTATATGTTATATTAATAAATACATTATATTAAACATAAAGAATTTCACCTACTTAAGGATAATTGTCAATTATTATTTATTAAGGTATTTAATGCCCTTAATAATTTATAGGAAAGAAATGGGTAAGTGCTTAAGGACAATGTAAAGAAATATATTAGTAATAAAAGCATTAAAAACATCAACAATATTCTCATGCGTTATGCATTAATGCTTTTTAAGTGCTTTCTCAGCCACCGCCAAGGGAAACACTTTAATAGCAATTAGCTGTAACGGTCCGATATTTACTTGGTGTAAATATAGAAGGCTGCGGTTGATCTCTAATAATTAAGAAGTAGGTATATCACATACGGGGTAAAACTATTATTAGTATGATTGAGAATATTATTTGAAATTAAGCACAAAGCTCCTATTTAGTGGCAGACGTGCTAGTTTTATATAAAATCTTTGTTTTTTATGGATCATTATGCCTTAAGATGATCGCATAATAATTTCCTTAAATTATCATAATTCTTAATAATTTGTATTTATTACGTAACCTGTGATCCCATGCCCCATACTTACAAAATCCTTATTTTGGCTTTTTTATGCGATAGGACCGCTAAGCCTTAAGGCTAAGATAATTGTGATTATTTACATTATAGCATGATTATAATACTATTCCCCTCTTAGCCTAGCATGCTCTTACGCTTAAATATGCCTAAAAAATATTAATAATGGCTTACGGCCGTTTTTCTTTTTTATTATGTTCTCCCAGCGTAATATCAAATTTGAATATATTACCTTAGCCATAAAAATCAAAAAAACTGGTGAAAAAATGTTTTCTTATGGATTTTATGTGCGGAATTGCTATTGTTGTGTTGCTGCGGGGGCCAAGGCCATTTGCTATTCCCAATGCGCTTGTTATGGCTGTATTGGATGTAATTTTATTAAAAAACTTCCCATTGTGGCTTCCTGGGCTTTTATTGATAAGCAGCGATAGCGCTTAAAGAAGAAAAAGGAAAAGGCTATAGCAAAAATCTTTTATTTTAAAAAGCAATAGCGCTTTTTGAATAAAAAGAAAAAGAAAATAATAAAGTCCGATTTTAAGACTTTGAATAAGTTGAATTAAAAAAAGTTTAAGAAAAAAGCAGAGCTCGCCTGGCTAAAGGCCAGCGCCGCAAGTTTATCAAAAGCCTTCGCCCTTTTAAAATCCTTTGCCATTAATCTTGCAGCTTTTAAAAAGCTGCCTAACTTATTTTGGGAAAGCCTTAATTTTGCTAATAAAAGTTTTAAAATAGCTTAAGGCAATAAAAATTAGATTTGGGTTCCCAGGTGTTCTTTGACTATGGGTACCCTTTTCATTTGATTAAATATTTAATTGTGCTGTGGAAGTATTAATAATTAAAAATAGTTTTGATTTTATATTTGGCGTTGAAATTAATCAATTATATTTTGATAACAGAAGCAGATAATGCTCCTAGTGGTGCTGGTTTAAGAAAGGATATATGAAATATTAAATGAATGTTTATTGTTTTAAAAAGCGCTAATTAATAATTGATTAGTTCTTTAATTTTTGCAATCTTAAATGGCCTTAGCTTTTTATGATTTAATTTGTGATTTGGTTGTTTTATCATAATATTTTTTTAAAATAAGTAGACTTTATTCCTCTTCTTAAGCGTTAATCCCATGCTACGCTTTTTGTTATAATAAATTATTAATCTTTATGCTATAAATAAAATATTGGCTAATAATTTCTTATGCAATTGCTTTAGCTTATTTTCTTGCAGCATAGCTTTTTGCGCGGTCCCTTAATCCGCAATTGGTGTATTATATGCCATTGGGTTATACCCATAATTCGCATAAAACGGCGATATTTTAATGGTCTTTTAATTTGCGCTATTATATGCAAATTAGGCAAATGAAAATAATTAAACCCAATTGTCCTATTTATAATTCATATAACATTAAAAATAAGTTTCTATTATTTAATTAATTTGTTTTGTTTATGCATTTGTTTAGGGGTGAAAAGCCGTTGACATTTTTTATTTTATTCCTAAAAATGCAATCAAAGTTTTTTAGAACTTTAAAATAAAAAGCTTGTCTTTGTTTAAAATCACCTTATTTGATATTTCATAATTTGCAAAAATTGTTCAAAAAAATACCTGCGCCATTTGTGATGCGCTTTAAGTTCCCAATACCAATATTATATACGCGTATTTAATAAACCTATTTATAATCACATAAATCAAATTATATTTGATTTTTATGATTAGGTTTTTTAAAAATAATAATCCAATCATAAAATCCAAAGCAATTGATTTTCATAGGCGTAATAATATGACTAGCAATTTTATAAGTCCATACAAAGCATAATGTGATATTTTGTTCCAAATGCATATATCGCATGATAATACCATATCCTTAACTACCTTCCTTATACCTAAAAAATAATAATCCCTAAATAATTTTAATAATGTTTTGGCTATCCTTTGGTAATCATAAGCCGGCAATCCGTAATATTTTATAACAAATTTGACTTGCTTTTAAATAAAAATATATATTCGTCCTTGAAACTAAAGAATTCTACTTAGCGCAAAAAAGAATCCTTTACCTAGCTATTTGCGTTGTTTGGCTATGACCAGGTTATTGGCATAGCTTTTTCAGGTCTTTTTTACAACTGGTCAATCGATTGCTGCCAATTATTAATAATTAATAATCAATAAATCATTATCCTTTTGCAATACGATGTAGGATTTGTGGGTTTTGTTTATAAGATATTTTGATTTCCTGCTTAAAGCGTTGGCTTAAGCGTTTTCCGTTCCCTTGACATAAGAAATTCAAAATTTAATAATAAAAAATATCTTATACCACCAAACCTGGCGTTGATTTAGTTTTTTAATAATGGTAAAATAAATGAAATTCTTATGGTTCATTAAAATTTATATCTTATGAGCAGCGCCCTCAAAATAAACCCTTCATTCGCATATTGCATCCACAATTGCCAGCAACTCTTTATTATATATATTATAATTAAGTTTTGCTAATAATAATTTCCGCAAATAATAAGCAACTAATTGCTATCTGCCGTTTTTGCCCAATTGGCTAAGCATAGCATTAATAACATAATCCAAAAAATCCGTTTTTATGCGTATTCTTTTATTAAATATAAAAAATGTAAGGATAGGTTCCTAAATAAACATTTCTTTAAGAGCTTTAAAAGCCGCGTTGGCTTCCTCCGTTCACACGTATTCCTTGTTTTTATGGGTTAACTCCGTAAGTACCTTAGCAATTTCTAAGTAATTTTTAATAAATCATTTATAAAAGTTGACAAATCCAAAAAAAAATTATAATTCCTTAATATTGATGAGTCTAGTTTAGTCAATAATTGCTTAAATTTTTTTAAAATTCATAGCCAATTTTGTGATAATGATTACATAGCTTAAGAAAGTGACTTCTTTTATATGGAAATTGCATTTCTCTGATTTAAGAAGCATAAAAGCGGCTTTCAATTTCTCAAAAATTGCTATTATGTCTTTTATATGCTATCCCTTGTTCTTGAAATAAACCAAAATATTGTTTAAATAGCAAATGCATATTATGTTTAAATATGGTTGCAAAATATTATTAATCAAATGCTAAAATGTGGCTAGTATATTAATTAAATCAAATAGCATAATCGTATACTTGTAATGGCTAAAGCAAGTGCAAAATGCCATTTTCTCTTTTTTTTTTTTAGCTATCTTAATAAGATTATACGCGCCTTTTAAATTAAGCTAAATGAAAATCTTAGCCCCCGCAAGCTTATCTCGCAATTCCTTAGCTAATAGTAATGCATAATAATCCTTTTTTATGGTATTATTTAATTAATAGTAATTGATGCACATCCGTTGTCCGCCGTCCTTTTTTTTTGCAAAAAGAATATTACTCCCCTACGGGGATTTGGACTCCTTAATAAACCCTTTTACTAAATGTTTATTAATATAATTCTTAATCATTATTAAGTTTATTATCGAATATTCCTTAAATAATTAAAATATTGGCTTAGTACCTTTTTTTAACTTAATCCTATGATTATAGTCCTGGTGTTTAGGCAAGGCCTTAATGCCTTATTCTTTTTTGAACAATGCCGCAAACTTGTAATATGCTAATAATATGTCCTTTATTAATGGACCCTTATCTTAATATTCAATCTATTTTTTGAAAGTGGCGCAAACCTTTTAAATGATCAATGTTTTTGCTTTGTTTTAATAGCAGTTTTTGCAATAATTAAACATTAATTGTCTTTTGATTCAATTGATCTTTAAATTATGTTTTTTTATTTAAGAAAATCCAAGGATAATATTATGTATCCTAATTCAAGTGACGTCAAATTGAATCCTTTTAAAATAGCCGGCAATGCTTATATGCAAAATTTAAGTTTGCATATTTACCATCCCATTGGCGGCGGCGTTTTCATTGGCAAATACCAGCTAATATCCTTTTTCCCTAATTTTAATTAATAATAAATGCTTAAGCATAATAGCAAAAAATATAAAATTCCTTTATGCCTCAAAGTCCATCATGGCCTTAAGAATTATTCCCTTAATTTTTGCTTTTATGATTAAGTGGCAATTCCCTATTGCCGCTAATTGGCGCATAGGGAAATCCTCTTAATAAAAGTCTTTTATTAAAATATTTTTTCAAATCTGGTAATTTGGTTTCATAGCTATAACCATAAATAGCTGATTTGTTTTTAAGATTTGTGCTAATAAAATAAAGCGTTTTTAATATATCTAGGTATTATTGGCTGCATTAAATCAAAGGCGCCGTTGATTGCCTTTTAATACAATTTCCTAAAGCTTTCCCTCCTTCAGCTTATCTTGATTTTCAAAAATAGGTAATGATTTTTAAGAGATGATCTGCATATGGGTTTAAAAATAGCTGCTGCCGTACTCAACCTGCTTTTATTTAATATATTTATAATCCCAATAAACTACCTAATACTTCTTGCCCCATTATAATCCCCTTATAAGAATCAATCCTAATTTCTTATAAGTGATCCTTATGATCTTATTGGTTTAATATCAAGAATTCAAGGCCCAAAGGTGCAAGTTCTCTTTCCGCTAAGTGATTTCCCAAACCTTGCCTTATAATAAACCAGAGAAAGGCGGGTAAAATGGCCTTGGATCCAAGACCTAATAAAGCTCCTTATCCTTTCCTTCTCCATTATCCTATGCTATGCTATTATTGTCCTTCACCTAGGCATGGATTCCATTATTCTCAAATTTATTAATAATCATATGTTAAAAGCTTAAAACGTTAAATTGCCTAATGAGGTATAATAGCATAAGGATGCTAATGATATTGTAAGCGCCTTGTCTTATTGCATTAATTTGCTTTTTTTCTAATC
The DNA here is from genome assembly GCA_002554605.1 of Helotiales sp. F229. NCBI lineage: Eukaryota > Fungi > Ascomycota > Leotiomycetes > Helotiales > Helotiales sp. F229. The sequence goes on from MXAW01000017.1 coordinate 862,530, forward strand.
ATGACTTTTTTTGGCGATGGGAGCTGGCCATATGGCCTAAAAAACCATATTTAAAGCATAGCTTATTCCGTTATTGCTTATTTATGACTTTTTTAAAAAGCCCGCTATTGCGTGGCTTTTTTTTGGCTTGCTTTCAAAAGGTAGCATTTAGCTTTATTTCTTTAAGGTAAAAAGGCTTTTAAGGTTTATTATGCTTTTAATAAAAATACTGCCCCTTTTGCTTAAGGCTCCGCTTATAAGCTTAATTATTAATCTTAATCGCAAGCTTGATTAATTCCTGAAAATTGTCTGATCATTTAAAACAAGCAATTTCGTTTTTTACATTATTTTTTAACCTTTTATAATAGCGGTTTTTTAGAGCGTCCTCCCCCTATTTGATTTATTTAACGTATTGCTAAAACTCTGCCGTATAATTTGCGCAAAACCCGATTTGCCAAAGCTTTTATATATTGCGCATCGCCGTGCGCGCTATATTAATATTGCCAAAAATTCAGATCATAAATTCTTTCAAGCCCTAAAAGAACAAAAACATTTTTTAAGTGGCCTTAAAAGCGTTAATTATCACGCTTCCCGCTAAATTCTTAATAATCATATAATTCTTAAAAAACGGTTTTATTTAATCCCAGGCCGCCCCTTTAAATAAGGTGATAATTTATAAGACTTTCTTAATTTTGGAAATAAATTGTTCTATGTAAAATCTGATGTATATATTAATCTGAACTATTTAATATTAATATTTATTGCGGTTGCCGCTGAAGGTCTCTGGAATAGGGATCTTGATATCCTTATTAATATTGCCCAAGACGGTGATAACGACATTTTTGTTGGATAAGGATTTCTTAATAAACATGGTATATATGAATTGGTATTTTTAACAAAACGGTGCTCAAAGTATAATAGTTCAATATTTACTTGGTATAAATACAAAAGGCTGCGGTTGATTTTTAATAATCAAAAAATAGGTATATCACATATGGGGTAAGATTATTACTAATATGATTAAGAATACTATTTAAAATTGAGCACAAAGCTCCTATTTAATGGCAGATGTGCTAGTCTTATATAAAACCTTTGTTTTTCGTAAATCACCATGCCCCAAAATGATCGCATAATGATTTCCCTAAATTACCGTGATCCTTAATGATTTATATTTATTATATGACCCGTGATCCTGTGCCTTATATTTATAAAATCCTTATTTTGGCTTCTCTATGCGGCAAGACCGCCAAGCCTCAGGGCCAAAACAACCGTGATCACCTACACCATAGCGTGATCGTAACATTAGCCTAAAGTATAGCGTTTTCCGTTCTGCCATTATAATAAAATTATCTAAATACTTGACATTAAAAATCTTTTTATACTAATCCTACGGCGACCTTATGCGTATTTAAAAGTTTCGCAGGATATTCTTTTTATACGCTTAAGCCTTAACTGTTTTTATAATAATAATAAGATCTTCCTTATTATCCAAAGGGCGGTATTATTTCTTGCTTGACCTAATCAAACTGTTCTTTAAGAACATGTTTTAATTAAAAGAATTAAAGCGCTAAATTTGCTCATCAAAAGTATCACAAATTATATAAAACAACACATTGCCTTATGCCTTTTTATAATCAAGAAATATACGTGATTAAGGCTATGAATTTATATTATATAAAAGACTTAAATGACGTAGGAACAAGAGATAGAATATTAATTAATAATCAAGTCGGGAGGGACGAAGAACAAGCGAAAAATGTAAAAGGGAATAAATAAGCGTTATAACAATTCACATCCTAGGGAGATGGATTTTGGCTGCTTCCAAGAACCTGTATAATACACTTTCCCACCTTCTCACCCTTTCACCCACTTTTCCTTTTTTTTTTATAAAAATCCCATTTAACTTAAATTTTAAAATAACATATGTTAAATATCACCGCCGTTAAAATTCGCTAATCAGGAAAAAAGGCTAGCTACTAAGAGATGGGAAAAGTATCAAGGTACAGCTTGAATTAGGCTTGAGGTATTGTATTTCCCATAAAACAAGCCCCGAGAATTAAACTAAAAGAACTTTAAAAAATTAAAAGGGTATTTTAAAAAGGGATAATATTATTAGGTAAGGAGAAATCATATTTTAATTATAATTAATTAATTTTAATTTTTTGAGGTATTTTAAGATTTTAACGTTTTGACTAAGATATTGTTAAATAATACCAATCCTCACCTAATATTTAAATTCCCAGCCGGATCTTAATTCCATTGCCTGCATAAGCGACACCGCATTTAAGTAACACAAAAGTTCCTTATACCCAAGAAAAGCTAATGAATAATAAATCTTTATTTTGCAAGTATATGCCATTATTTAAATTAAAAATATCATTAATTAATATGATTTTGCAAATGCCAATTATGAGCTTAAAATTACCTTAATCAAAAAGTATGTAAACAAAAAGCTGCCAAATACTAGCAAAATTTATTATAAAATATATAAATATAAATAAAAGTAAAATCTTTACTTTAAAAGTAAATGGCGGAGTCGCCTATTAAAAAATGATACTTAATATTTGGACTAGCTTTTTTGTCATTTCGTCGTACAGGCACGGCTGCAGCTCGCCTAAACTGCTCTCTTGGCACTGCACATTTTTTAAATAGGTTTTTGCCACTATATATCGCCTTAAGAGAGCACTTCCCCTTTTTACACTTTTTACTTAGATTTTATTAAATTAATTAACATATTTTATTAATTCAAGTGCTTGCAAAGCCTGAGTCTTATTGCGCACGTCAATTATAAGCCCCGTAATAAAGCTATTAAGTTAATATTCTTTTATACTGCATGTAGCTAATAAAATTAAAGCTTTTTAAGTTCCTTGGAATTTTTGAAGTTTTGCGAGTTATTTATTGCAAAGTTTTTACCGCTATTTTTAACACACCGCTTTTTTAAGCCTAATAACTTGCATAAAAGCCTAAAAATGCTATGGATTTAAATCCTTTAGCTGCTTTTTACTTTTCTTTTTTCCCTTAATTCCTCAAATTCCTCGAATTTTTCCTCATGCTTTAAGCTCTTAAAAGCAACCTTTTTATAATAAACGATAAATTCATAATTAAAAAGCTATTGCTTATTTATAATAAGCGCACCTGGCTTATATGGTTTTAAGCTTATAAAAACTTTTATTATTTAAATAAGATTTGAACAAAGCTTGATCCAAATGCTCCCAACTTAATAAGCCCACTGGATACACAATTAATTGCTTTAATACTCCTTATTATTAAATATAAGATTAATAACATATAAAAGGCTAAAGCAATAATCAAGGCTTAGATTACTTGGGAAAAAGATATTAAAAATTTTAAAGCTAAAGAAGCAAAATTTAATAAGGCGAATTATAAAATAGCAACCTTAGAAAAAATTACGGCTAAGTTTAAACTGCTTTTAATAAAGTACTTAATACTTATGCTTTTTTAAAACAAAAAGGCAAAGAACTACAAAGCCGCTATAAAATAAGTTTAAAAACATATTAATAATAATGTTTATAGCGCTATTTCCCTAGAAAACAAGAACACTTATAGGCGCAATTGGACTATTTAATAATTAGTGTAAACCTTTTAATAAGATTATACTCTTTTAATATTAAATGTTTTGACTTAAATCAAAAAGAATTATACCACAATACTTCATAAAACAACCCATTAACAACTCAAGCCTATTATTTGAATTTAAAAATAAAGATGTACTTATTAAAAAGCGCTTTTTTATAATCTAGATTTTATAATAAAAGATTTAATAACTCACATTTTCTTAAAAACAATAAAAATTTGATTAACTTCTTAATAGGTGTAATATAAATCTGCCAAACTTTAAAAAAACATTACCTTAAAAAAACCTCACCCAATTACTCTAATCTCATACAATATAATGTTTACAGCTTTAGTTAAATAATTGCAATTTAAATCGTTTTTTAAAAAGCCCATTAAATTATATTTAATTACTATTTTTAATAATAAATCAAATACTTCTAATAATAATAATAAGTTCTCCTTTTCTTTTTGCTTTTGCCCCTTTAAATTAGGTAGCTTTTTTAAGGATTGCGCTTGCATAATGGGTTCTTATTAACATAAGCTATTAAAATGCTTTTAATTGCGTTATTCTTTTAATGATTTTACTAAAAACAAGTTACACAACCTACCTTTAACCAAAAAAATTAAAAAAATTTGCTTAAAACTAACTATTACTTTTATTAAACTTTAAAGCAAAACAAATAAATATAACTAGAAAATGCTCCCTATTCAATAAATCATAAGCTTTTTTAACAATCACCTTTCTAATTACTCCCTTTTAATTAACAATATTAAAACAACCTAATTATTAAAACCTTTGGCGCTAGCATATCCTAAAAAAATAATCTCTACAATAATTAGCCTTTAATTGCTTAATTTTACAATAAAAGCAATTAAAGTATATATTATATAGGACTTTAATTGTCACCCACTCTTCGGGAGCACTTTAATTAATAGTGGAGCCGCAATTCATTTAATAAATTTAATTAATTTTTTAATTCTTGACTCCTTTATAAAAGCAATTATTAACAACGCTATTGAAGCTGGTATTTCAAGCCTGCTAATAAAGGGATAAGGTATTTACTTAATATCAAGTGCTTTTAATAAAGAGAATAGGCCAAATATAATAGACTTAGAGCTCACTAACATTGCTATTATTAAAGGTTTTAATATTAATATTATTTTAAAAGCTTATTTATTAAAAAAAAAAATTAATATAATAATTTAGATTATACTTTACATTATAAATTAACAAAAAACAATATAATTATTAAAAACTTAAAACGCCACACAAACTTAGCCTTTTTTAAATATAAGCTTAATAATTACTTTTTTGCCCCATTAATTACTTTTAATATATTAAAACGCTTTAATTTCGAATTTTTAATATTTTCAATAATAACAAAAAACATTTAATAAGGTTTTTAATTAAACAGGCGTTATCTAAGATCTTAATAAAACATAGCACACTTATAGCACCTTTGTGTAAGGCACCTAAAGAAAAAAGCATTATAAACATTAGTAAAAAATACTTATAATATTAAAATTTTAGGCCTTATAAAAGTAGAATGCAAGCAATGTGCTTTAACAATAATATATTAAAATATTAATCGGCAATTATTTAAAAAAAAAAGCTACTTAACCTTTTTATTAAATTACCTAAAATTTATTTAATTATTTTCCTAGGTTTGACAAAAGCAATTGGCTCCTTTTGATTAAAAACGAATTTACAGGAGTTTTTTATGGCTTTATATTTAAAAGCAAAGAATTAAACGTAATATTAATTGCTTTCCAACCTTTTAAATAATAAATGAAATAGTAATTTGGCCTTTTTATTTATAAAATTTACTAAAATAATAAAACCTCAATTATTAAATTAAATAAAGTAATTTAATTTAAGAAATAGACTCACAAAAGTAATATTAATTTAAAACTTATGCCATTATATATTTATAAACCAAATAAGAAAGTAAAATAAACAAATAAAAAAATTATTAAAAAAACAATTAAAATACGCCTTACCGCCAATTTCTTTAAGGTATTATGGCCTAAAATTGTTCTTATAATAATATACCTTTATAATATAAGTCTTTTAGCATAAAAAGCATTTAAAATTTAAAATAAAGTGCTTTATTTTTGATTTAAATAATACTTTAAATAATATAACCTAAAATTACTCATTAAATTTATTATTGATTTATAACTTAATTAAAGCGGGATTTATGCATACAAATCGCGCGCATACCTTTTATTAAAAAATCAAAAAGCGCTTTGCAAAAAAAGAGCTTTTAAAGTCGACTTAAAAGCGTATATTGGGTATTTAATTAATTATGTTTTATTTAATATATACAAAATTTGGATGCCTTAATTATAGCATATAATAATCATAAAAAATATCACTTTTAATAAAACCCTATTCTTTACCTTTTTTAATATTAAAAGAACGGCTGGCCAATCATATATAAAACTTTAAAAAATAGCCAAATTGCTTTAAGAAAATAAGATAAGGGCTTAAAATGCTAAATATATGTTAATAAACCGCTTAAACGCCAATAATACGCTGCAATTAAACGCTGGTATTTTTTTTAAATAAAAGCAATTAAATAAAGCTTTGAAAGCTATGGAAATTGAGGAACTTATTAACTTAAGGGTAACAATAATGCTTTCAATTAAATCTACATTTATAACCTCAGGGGTAAAGCAATTTCCCTTTGAATTAATGAACTTAAATATTAAACCTTTAATTAAGCCCTTAATTAATTTAATGCCCATTAATAAGAACTTGGGGGTGAAAATACAAAGGAGCATTAGACTTCTAACTTACAAGCACCCTAATCAGGTCTCATAAAATATTAATATATTAAAATAATTAGCAGCACCAAGCGCAATTAAGAGAAGTGTTTTACGTAATATAATAAATCCTAAAAGACTTGATATAAGTGTAAAGCGCAAATTGATTTTATAAGTTGTTTTATAAGCTTAGGAGCCACACAACTTAGAGCAAGGTCTTAAAAAGCAATAAAAAACACTTGAAAATATTAAACCTAAGCTTATAAAAGCTTCACCTTAAGTAATTAAAGCTAAGGAGCCTTTTAAATACAATAATCTTTATAATATTGAGCCGCGGATAAAATAGCTTTTATTGCTCCCAATGGAAGATCAAAATCAAAAGTTACCTAAACCCCTAAAAAAAAAGAGAATGCTTTTAAAATTAAGTAATAAAAATCAAAAGATTAAAATTATAAAATAATCAATATAACCCAATTATAATATATACTTTATATAATAAAAAGATTATTAAAAAGCACATTAAACCCAATAAACAATTGCAAGCATTTTAAAAACTTTTTGGTTATTTTTTGGCTTAATTAAAAAAAGATGCACAATAACAAAAAGGATTTAAAAGTAATTTACGCTATAATTATAACATTTATTTTTAATAATATTAAAACTCGATAATTAATTACTTTTCTTAAAATTTATTAATCGCAATTTTTAAAAGTATTATTAAATTGAAAAGATTTTTAATATCACCTTTTTAGAAAGCACTTTAAAGCCGGAGTCATTATGGAAATTACTAATCTAGAATTGCGCAATTGTTAAAGGATAATAAAACATAGCTACGCTTTTAAGCAACTAATTCCTTTAAAATGGGTTTTTATTTATAAGATAAATTCCAATGATTATTTAATTAGATATTGCTTTTAAATAATGATTAAAGGGGACTTATAATCTAAAACCTTTATTTTATTAATATATGCCGCAATTTTAGCTGCTCGCTTATTTAAAACCGCCATGGTTATAATAGCTTAATTTAATTTAAAAATGAAGCAGTTCAATATTATTAATATATTTATTAATGTAAAAAGAGATAATTCAGCTGTTCGTGTATGTTATTATTTTTCTAATAGCTTTAAATCAAATGGAATATTAATAAAGGTCAACCGCGCTTTTTATAAACTCAAAAATTCTCCAGCATTATAATACGGTAACTTTACAATAATTCTTTAAACTTTTAAATTGTTTTTTTTATAAAAAAAAGCCTTATATGTTTATAAATAAGTAATATATAATATTTGTGGTATTTTATATTAATAATATTTAAGTGTTATATTATGCTTTAGTAATTTTAAAAGCGCAATTAATAATAAATAAATTAAATTTGGCATATAAGCCTATTAAAGGACAAGAAATGGCATGGTTTTTAAGGATTTAAATTATTAGGGATTGATAGGTTAAGATAGTTTTCTTAATACACAATAATTATATTTAAAAGGTTGTTTTGCGTTTTGGATTTATTGATAGAAGCTACCCAAGCATTCTATTACCTTATACGGAATTTATTAAAAAATTTGGGAAAGTAATCTTTAAAAAAAATTAAGGAATATTAAAAAAAATTGATTTAATGCTTTATATTACAATCATATTGCGCGCAAATATTGCTTTTATAGTTTTAAAGCTCTTTTACTTTTTAATTAATTTTTTTAAAAAAGCATCTTATTACTATTAACTAAACAATTTAATATCTTTTTAGAACCTAATTTTTGGCAATAGTTTATATTTACCAAATGTGCGCTTCTCATTTAATTATAGCCTTAAATATTTCCTTTGGCAATAATCTTAAAATTAAATGCTTTTCTTAAAAATATATCATTATGGTTTTTAATAATTTAATTTTATAAAAAACAACTTATTCAAATATAGTTATTATTTTAATTATTTAAACAAAGCTTTTTAAAATTAAACATATAATAAAAAAGATTATGACATTTTAATAATTCTTTTTAAAATTATGCCTAAACATAAAAGTAACTTAAACAATCTTTTACAATAATATTCAAATAATTTAATTAATTATTAGGGAAAACAAGCGCATTTTAATTAAACTCTACCATATTAATATTTAAAATATGTGATTACATTAAAAATATCAAAAAAATAGTTTTTTAATAAAATATTTACCCATAAACTTTATACCTACAAATAAACTTATTTAAAACTTAAATAAATAAAAATTTGAAAATTTTATTGCTTTCATTAATTTAATAAATATATGAGCTTAATTAAAACAACTTTTTAAAAAAGCTTGTTTTTAAATAGCTTTTTTTTATACTTTTTATTTTTTTATTTATAATATTTTTTGATGTTTTTTATTTTTTTTTAAAAAGCTTTTGATTTTAAATTATTGATATTATTATAATATTTATAATTATTCTTAAAATTATTTTATTTTAAAAAAAACAAACACAATATAAACTATAATAAGAAGAAAACATTTTAGGATAATAAAAAAGGTTCCCAAGCTTTAAAAAAAGCAATTCAATTAATTAAAAGGCTTAAAATAATTTAAATAAAATTATTAAAGAAATTAGTAATTATTTTAATAATTTTAATAATTTATTGTTTTATAATAGTAGCTTTTTTTTTTTAAAAAAAAAGGCATATTTAAATTCCTTTACTTAAAAAGGCATTAAAAAAATTAACAAGGCTATTAATTGCTTTTAAGTTATATTTAAAAACAAATAAGCTAATAATAATCTTTTTTATTTTAACTCAAAAACTAACAAGTAAATTAAATTGCTTTTTCTTCTCTTTTTTTATATTTTTATTATGCTTTTTTTTATTTTAAGTTTTTTTTATTTATATATAAAAATACTTAATTAATTACGTTTTAAAAAATAAATTTAAAATATTTTAATAAAAAAAGCAATTTATTATTAATAACCTAACTAAAGCTATAATAGCAAAAGGGATTACTAATATTAATATTAAAAGCAACCCAAATAGCGCAAACTGTAAAAACAATAGGAATAGCATTACCCATTTTTTTATTGCTAAATAAGCGCTTTTAAGCTTAGTTAACTTTTATATAAATTAATATATTCAATTGTCTTAAATTAAATAAACTTATTTCAAAAAAGAAGCTTTTATTATTAAAAGCATCTTAATACTTTAAAAACGTAACTAAAATATTAAAAAAGGGGGGGGTAGTAAGCATAATTATTGCTAACGTAATTAAAATAGCGCAAGCCACCCATAATATTATAATAAAAGCTTATGCCTTTATTTCAAATTACTCTTTTTATATAACCCTAGCAAGGGATCAATCTCTTTTTATTAGCAACCTTTTTTTAAACCTAATTAATAAAAGCAACCTAAATAGTGCGCTTACTTAAAGCCTTGGCCAAAGGTCTTTTGGTTTATAAGTAATTAATCAATTATTTAAATAAGTTTTATATTTTTTAAATCAAATTTATAAAAAAAGAAATAGTACTTTTGCAAATAAATTAATAAAATTTAGTACTCATTTTTGTTAAAAAAGCAATTAATTTAATTATTTATTTGTTTAATTAATTATAATTAATATAAATTAAAAGTAAATCAAAAATCATTTTTTTATTAAAAGCTTAAGGTTTATAAATAAAAAGAAATAACTTTTTATTTATATAACACAATTATTTGCCTAATTTTTATTATTTTTAATAGCTTGCCTAACAGCCAATTATAATAAAAGCAATTCTTATTATTATTTAATTAGGGAATATATTATATAAACACAGCTGTAGCTCGCCTAAACTGTTTTCTTGGCATTACATACTTTTTAAATAAGTTTCTATTATTATATATTGCCTTAAAAAAGCATTTCCCCTTTTCACACTTTTTACTTAAATTTTATTAAATTAATTAACACATTTTATTAATTCAAGTACTTGCAGAGCTTAAGTCTTATCGCGCACATCACATTTAAACCTTAAGGCAGCATTTGATGATTTGCTAAGACTACTTAGGCTTTGGGGGGACATGAGGATTAGTATGCTGAACAAACTAATTAGCATGGGATGTAAAGAGGTGAGTTTATCGTTGACTAGCATACTTAACCTATTAAGAGAATAAAACATTATATATTATTTGAAGGATATTAAAAATGTTTGGTCTTGAATTTTTCGTTATAATAAATAAGTAATATGAATGCTTAATAATGCCATAATAAAGGCCGTTAAGCTCACTTTTTTTAAATATTTTAAATGGGATGCGGAGATGTTTTATGGTTGGCTGATTAATGGCTAAATCTTTGTTGCTTTTAGCTTTTAAAACCGTAAGATGATTTGAAGCAAATTAAATAAAATTATTAGCTTTATCATATTTTTTTTTTTTTTGCGGATATTAATTACTTGCATGCCCGCGCGTATGGTATAAAGCATTTGATTAAGCCATCTCCCACATAAACATTATGTAATATTTTAAATATTATATACTTTAGCACTTTAGAAAATTGGGATTTAGCGTACCAATTACTTTGGCTTTATATAATGCAAAATGCCACTAACTTGCCTCTTTTATCGGAGAAGACTAAAACAAAAAAAACGCCTAGCTAAGGCGCGGCCCGAAAAAGTAGATAAAGTGGTCTTGTTTAACTTCGCTGCTTTTGTTATTTGCCTAGGGTTTGAGTTTGATTAAATCTTAGCATTAAGCCAATAATCAGCAAATTGGGAAATCGCGCGTGCTGCCTTATTAAATGTACGGAAATCGAATTATTATAAATACACGAACGCTCTTCTCGCGTCTAATATGAAGCAAATCATAAAATTATTTAATATTACTATACCCGTCTAAATAAAATAAGTATATCCGGCTTTTATTAATAACAATTTTACGGCTTTAACTGTTTAATATAGGTTCTTAAATAATAAAGCATATGCGCAAAATACTAATGCCCTTTTTATAACTAATCTTCACATAAAAGTAATTAAATAAGGCGAAAGTATTATATTTTTTTTATACGTAGATCTATTTATTTTATATTTTTTGATAAATTAAGCGAGATTAATATTAGTAGTTGTTTATACCTGTCCCTTTCCTAAGATCTTAGTTTTAAAAAAGTGGAATTCTTACTATTACAATAGTCGCGTTTAAACCCCGCATTAAATACAAGTAACGGGATACCTAAACGCCTAAAACACAAAGGTATTAATTAAGAAAAAAGTGCATTAGAGCAAGAAAGATTAACCTAATTAAAGCACGCAGCATAGCCTGAAAAGTAAGAAGAAATAGAAATAAAAGTTAAGGAGCTAAATAAATAAGAACAAAAGAGATAAGCATTATTGAACAATATCAATAATGCATAAGAAGGAAATGCCTTTTCGCAGCTAATAATAAAAAGTCCAAGGCAAAACACGTTTATTAATTTTTAAAATCTTATAGCAAATGAGCTTGCTAATACTTCTTAAGGCTTAATTATCAAGAATCCAAAAGCGCTTATTTACTCATACCAAGATCTAATTGATATAATTAACGTAAATACCACTGATAATAGGCAAAAGTATTATTAAGCTTTGAATAAATAATTATAAATATTACCTATTGCCTTTATAATACATATTAAGTTTAAAATTCGCAAGCAAAGCATTTAGAGAACTAATTATAGTTTTTTAATTAACATTTCTAATCCATTTAAAATAAAACAAGTAACAAAAAAAGTATATAAAAAAAGGAATACGGCCGTTTAATAATTCATTTAATGTGTTAATCTTAAAAATATGTTTTTAAGCAATTATTGTCAACAGGTTTAACATTATTCTCTTAGTCCTTAAGAAAAAAATTAAGTTTAATAACCAGTTTCCGATATTAGTATTTAAGGAAATGCCTGAGGAGGAGCTTACTTTAAAAAATAAGCAAAATAGAACTTATCACTAATAAATGGGAACGTTAAGCTATATTATGTTTTTTAATTCATATTACCACGCGTTCGTTTAATTCCCATTTTAATACCTTAAATAATAAAATGATTAGATAACTTATTATGTATGTGAAAGAAATTATTATGAATTGAATTACGTTATGGTGTTTTCTTTGTGATAATAAAAGTTAGCATTCACACTTAAGAGGAGTGGCTTATACAACGCTCCTTTATATTTAAATGAGAAAAGGCTTGGAAAGAAAAGGGAAATTAATGTATAATATTTGGTTCATAAGAAACAAGTGTATTGTTATTTTATTATGAAAATAAGCACAATCATTATTAGCACTTATAAAAGCTAGGATATATGGGCTAGGACAATTATTATGCTAGCCCATAATGCTGGTTGGCACTCTTGGTCAAGCACACATTATGTGCTAGCTTAATTGGGCCGGCTCATATTATATGCTAATATAAGTGGACTAGCCTTATATTGGGGCTAACTCATTGTAGGGTTTAGCCCGGTTATGTTAACCCATTAGGTGGGCTGGCCTAATTAGGCTGGCACATATTTAAAGCTAGCTTAACTGTGCCACCCAGCATTATGGGCCGGCACATATGTTAATCACTAAGTTAATGATGTATTGTACAATAAGTATACTCGTTGATTAAGTAAGGAAATATACACTGAATATAATGGATATTTAAGTAATTTACTTATCCAGGAATTAAATTAAACAGGCTTTCACGTATTATAATTAGCGCAGTATTTAAGGATTGATTTAGTAAATATGAATTATTATTATTTTATTTATATTAAAAAGAAATTTTTATTAAATCTTTTTATACTTTTTTTATTCTTAAAATGTTCAGCGTTATATAAGATGCTTTGATTAAAAGAATCAAAGATATGGGTATTAAGTAATACTAAGCTATCATCGCCGGCTGATTCTTACCATATAATAAAGCACGTTAGCGTTTTAGGGTTAAGTGAGTAAAGTGGAGAAAGCGCTTTGTTTATTAAAAAGGACGTGTAATTTATCTCATTAAAGAACTTAAACAAATCTTGTAATAACCCACTTACCCGTTCCCAGAACTTTATATTATGTTCAAACAATATTTTAAGTTTAAGTTTTTTATTAGGCATATGTTAGTTTGTTATAACTTATATTAAAAATGCTATTAGGTTCTTAATATTAAATTTTAAAGTTGATTAAGTTTGATTTAAATGTATTATAAAAACATTTTCTTAAAATACGGAAAAGTCGCGCAAGTTATGCTTATTAAATTACTTATTTAAGGGAAAATGGGTCTACAACTTATGTCTTATTTAATATATCTTAAGGAAGTTAAAGAAAAATACCGGCACTAAATTCTTTTGTTGGTTTTAAGCATATCTAGCCTAAGGCTATCTAGTTTCTAAATTTTTCTTTAGCGTTTTACTATATGTCTCCTTTTTTCATTAATAATTATAAGAAAAGGAAATCTATAAAGTTATTATTTAAAGATCTTTTGGCTTCTTTTAAGGTATTTATTGTTTTTTGCCTTTTCTTTTCCCTTTTTAGGCGCAGGCTTATTTGTCAAACCTTTTGTAACGGTCCGTTATTTACTTGGTGTAAATACAGAAGGCTGCGGTTGATTTTTGATGATTGAGAAGTAGGTGTATTACGTATGGGGTAAAATAGTTATTAATATGGTTAAGAATATTATTTAAAATTAAGCACAAAGCTCTTATTTAATAGCAAATGTGCTAGTTTTATATAGAACCTTTTGCTTTTCTTAAATCCCTTGGCTTTAAGGTCCCAGGCGCCCTGGTTCCTCTGGCTCTAAGGCTCCAGGCGCCCTAGCTCCTATGGCTTCAAAGGTTCCAATTATTACATGACCCAATATTCATTATGATTTAGACAATTATTATAATTGAAATTGCGATTATAATGTGTGCAATAGTATTAATTGTTATTTTGTATTTATTTTTTAATTGGTATTAGCTCATAAATTGTATTAATCTTTTGTTAGTATTAATATTCTTATAATATCCTGGTGCCAACTATTCATTAGTGCAAAGGGGTTTATAATATTATCCCCCTTCCTGCTTAGCATGGCCTTTATGCTTAAGTATGCCAAAGGAAATATTAACAATTGCCTATGGCTATCTTCTTTTTTCATTATGCTTTTCAAGATAATAAAATACAAATAACGCATAGCGCTTGTTGAAATAATAAATTCCTATGGCTTTTTTGCAATGCTATATTTCAATTGTGTTTAATATTATCAAAAATGCGTGATCCTAAATAAGAAGTCCTAATGTTGTAAGGAATGCGTTTATTATGGTATAAAATGCAATGCCTTTCAAACTTTTGTTAATAACCTTCAAAGCCTTTGAATAAAAAAAACAGGCTAAAATTTAAAAGGGATATGGCTTTTAAAGCGGCCATAGCCGACCTTGCTTGCGTTCGCGAGCTTAAGCTGCGCTAAGCTAAATTAAGGGAAAAAGGCAAAGAAATGCTTTGTAAAGGCCTGAAAACTTTTGATAAGCTAAATGCAATAAAGGAGAAAGATTATCAAAAGGCGGAAGAGCAAAAATGATATGCTTTCTTTATTTTCTAACTTGATGATGGCCCACTTATTCCTTTATGCGCTAGCAAAACGTTGCCAGATTTTGGGAATTCCTTTTAGGCAAATTTAGGTCTTATTAAAAAAAACTTTAAAGCAGCCTAAGGCAATGGAGATTAAATTTGGGTTTTTAAGTATTTTTTAATTATGGGTACCTTTTTTATTTAATCAAATATCTAGCTTTGCCATGGAAGTTTTGATAATCAAAAATAATCTTTACTTTGTGTTTGGCGTTTAGGTTAATTGATTGTATTTTGGTGATAAAAGCAGGTGATGCTTTTGGTGATACTGGTTTGAGAAGGGATATGTGAAATATTGAATGAATGTTTATTATTTTAAAAAGTGCTAATTAATAATTAATTAATCCTTTGACTTTTGCAATTTTGAATGATTTTAGCTTTTTATAATCCAACTTATGATTTGGTTGTTTTGTTGCAATATTCTTTTAAAATAAATAAATTTTATTTCCCTTTTTAAGCGTTGATCTTATGCTACGCTTTTTATTATAATAAATTGCTAATTTTTATGCTATGAATAAAATATTAGCTAATAATTTATTATGCAATTGCTTTAGCTTATTTTCTTATAGCATGGCTTCTTGCGCGGTTTTTTAATCCGCAATTGGTATATTATATGCTATTGGGTTATACCCATAGTTTGCGTAAAATAGCAATATTTTAATGGTTTTTTGATCCGCGCTATTATATGCAAATTAGGCAAATAAAAGCAGTTGAACCTAATTGTTTTATTTGTAATTCATATAGCATCAAAAATAAATTTTCATTATTTGGTTAATTTGTTTTATTTATGCATCCGTCTAAAGGTGAAAAGCTATTAATATTTTTTATTTTATTTTTAGGAATGCAATCAAAGTTTTCCAAAACTTTGAAGTAAAAAGCTTATCTTTATTTAAAATGATCTTATTTAATATCTCATAATTTGCAAAAATTGTTTGAAAAAATACCTGCGCCATGATTGGCGCATTTTGTGTCCCTAATACCGGTATTATGTACGCGTATTTAATAAACCTATTTATTATGATACAAATCGAGTTGTATATGATTTCTATGGCTGGATTTTTTGAAAGTAATAATTTAATCACAAAATCTAAAGCAATTAACTTCCATAGGCGTGGTAATGTTATTAGCAATTTTATAAGCCTATACAAAGTATGATGTAATGCCTTGTTTTGAATGCATATGTTGCATAATAATATCATATTTTTAATTACCCTTTTTATATTTGGGAAATAATATTCCTTAAAAAGCCTTAATAATGTCTTGGCAATTTCCTAATGCTTATGGGCTGGTAGTTTATGCTGTTTTTTAATAAAGTTTGCCCTATTTCGCATTGGAACATAAATTCGTTTTTGGTATAAAAGAGTTCCAATAATGATAAAAAAGAATCCTTTGCTTAATTATTTTTTTTGCTTAATTATTATTAGGTCCTGGTTGTAGTTTTTTCCAAATTTTCTTAAAAAGGCAGCTTATTGCTATCAATTGCCTATGATTAATGACCAGCAAATTGCCATCCTTTTGCAATATGATGTAAGATTCATGCGTTTTGTTTGCAAAATATTTTGGTTTCCTGCTTAAAGCATTGGCTTAAGCGTTTTCTATTCCCTTAATATAAGAAATTCAAAGTTTTATAATAAAAAGTGTTTTATATCATTAAATCTGGCGTTAATTCAGCTTTTTAATAATGATAAAATAAATAAGATTCTTATAATCCATTAGGATTTATATTTTATGGGCAGCACCTTTAAAATATATCCTCCATTTGCGTATTGCGTCCATAATTGCCAGCAACTCTTTATTATATATATCATAATTAAGTTTTATTAATAATAATTTTCGCAAATGATAAGCAATTAATTGCTATTTGCCGTTTTTGCCCAATTGGCTAAGCACGGGACCAATGGCGTAATCCAAAAAATCCGTCTTTATGCATATTTCTTTATTAAATATAAAAAATATAAGGACGGGTTTCTAAATAAACATCTCCTTAAAAGCCTTAAAAGCTGCATTGGCTTCCTTCATCCATATATATTCCTTGTTTTTGTGGGTTAACTCCGTAAGTACCCTGGCGATTCCTAAGTAACCTTTGATAAATCGTTTATAGAAATTAGCAAATTTGAAAAAAAATTATAATTTTTTGATATTAATAGGCCCAATTTAATCAATAATTGCTTAAATTTTTTTAGGATTTATAGCCAATCTTATGATGATGATCACGTAGCTTAGAAAAGTAATTTCTTTTATATGAAAATTGCACTTTTTTGATTTAAGAAGCATAAAAGTAGCTTTTAATCTTTTAAAAATTGCTATTATGTTTTTTATATGCTATTTTTTATTTTTGAAATAAATCAAAATATTATTTAAATAGCAAATGCATATTATGTTCAAATATGGCCGCAAAATATTATTAATTAAATATTAAAATATAGCTGGTGTGTTGGTTAAGCCAAATGGCATAATCATATATTTGTAATAATCAAAACAAATGCAAAATGCTATTTTCTCTTTTTTATTCTTAGCTATTCAAATAAGATTATATGCGCCTTTTAAATTAAGCTAAATAAAAATCTTAGCCCCTGCAAGCTTATTTCGCAATTTTTTAGCTAATAATAATGCATAATAATCCTTTTTTATGACATTGTTCAGTTAATAATAGTCAATGCATATTTATTATCCGCTGTTCTTTTTTTCTGCAAAAAAAACATTATTCCCCCATGAGAATTTGGACTCCCTAATAAACCCTTTTGCTAAATGTTTATTAATATAATTTTTAATCATTATTAAGTTTATTGCCAAATATTCCCTAAATAGCTAAAATATTGGTTTAGTACCTTCTTTTAACTTAATCCAATAATCGTAGTCCTAATATTTAAGCAAGGCCTTAATGCCTTGTTTTTTTTTAAATAATGCTGCAAACTTGTAATATGCTAATAATATATCTTTTATTAATAAACCCTTATTTTAATATTTAATTTATTTCTTAAAAATGGCGCAAACCTTTTAAATAATCAATATTTTTGCTTTGTTTTAATAGCAATTTTTGCAATAATTAAATATTAATTGTTTTTTAACCCAATTGATTTTTAAATTATGTTTTTTTATTTAGGGAAATTTAAGGATAATGTTATGTATCCCAATTCAAATAACATCAAATTGGATTTTTTTAAAGTAGCCGGCAATGCCTATGTGCAAAATCTAAGTTTGCACATTTATTGCCTCATTGGCGGTGGTATTCCCATTAGCAAATATCAATTAATACCCCTTTTTTTTTATTTTAATTAATAGCAAATGCTTAAGCATAATAGCAGAAGATATAAAATTCCTTTATGCTTTAAAATTTATTATGGCCTTAAAAGTTATTCTTTTAATTTTTGCTTTTATGATTAAATAGCAATTTTTTATTGCTGCCAATTGGTGCACATGGGAATTCTTTTAATAAAAGTTTTTTATTAAAATATTTTTTCAAATCCGGTGATTGGGTTTTGTAGCCATAATCATAAATAGCTAATTTATTCCTAAGATTTAAGCTAATGGGGTAAAGCGTTCCTAATATATTTGGGTGTTATTGGCTATATTAAACCAAAAGCGCCGTTGGCTGCCCTCTAACACGATTTCCCAAAGTTCTCCTTCTTTTGGCTTATTCTAATTTTTAAGAATAGGCAATGATTCTTAAAAAATAATTTGCATATAAGTTCAAAAACAGCCGCTGCCATACTCAACCTGCTTTCATTTAATATGCTTGTAGTCTTAATAAATTACCTAATACTTCTTGCCTTATTATGATCTTCTTGCAGAAACCAGTCCTAGCTCCTTATAAATAACCTTTATAATTTTATTAGTTTAATGTTAAATGTTTAAGGCCCATAAATATAAGTTCTCTTTTTATTAAGTAACTTCCTAAACCTTGCTTTGCAATAGTTCGGAAAGCAATGGCTAACATGGCCTTAGGTCCAAGACTTAGCAAAGCTTTTTATTTTTTTTTTATTATTATTTTATGCTATGCTATTATTATTCTTTACCTAGGCATGGATTTTGTTGTTTTCAAATTTGTTAATGATTATATATTAAAAGCTTAAGGCATTAAGCTGCCTAATAGGATATGATAGCATAAGGATATTAATGATATTATAAGCACCCCGTTTTATTGCATTAATTTGCTTTTTTTTAATTATAATTTTTTTTAATAATAGGAGCTGGCCATATGGCCTAAAAAACCACAATTAAAGCATAGCTTATTTTATTAATGTTTGTTTATGATTTTCTTAAAAAGTCCGCTATTATATGGCTTTCTTTTGTGTTGCTTCCAAAACATGGCATTTAATTCTATTTCCCGGGAATAAAAGGGTTTCTGGCCCCCCTTGTTCTAATGCATATGTGTCCCAAAGCAATATTGGCCCTTTTATTTAAAAGCATATTTGAAGTTATGATTATTAATCTTAATAGCCATTTTAATAAGCTTTTGCAAATTGGAGGGTGCGTTCAACTTGGCGACCTCATTCTTGACTCCATTTTTTAATCTTTTATAATATTATGCCTTAAGTGCCTTATCATTTCAGCTGATTTAATTGGCGAATTGCTGAAAAGCGGCCATATACATAATTGCTAACCCGATCTGCTTTAGGTTTTGAATGTTGCATTTGGCCGTTTTATTTTGATTAATGTTGCCAAAAACGCGATTAATGCATTCTTTGAATCCATCAAAGCTTAAAAAAACCTTTTAAAACTCCTTAATCATAGCAGTAAAAACCTTTCCTTCTTTAATTCTGTTCTTAATATAATTAAACAAAAAAGTCTTAATCCAATTAAAAGCAGCCCCTTAAAAAAAAGACGCAATCCAAAAGACCTTGTTTATGTTCATAGGGAATTAGTAACCATTAAACCCAATATAAAATTTCACCTGAATAAAATAAGCCTTAAGTTTGAATTGGTCTTCATAATAAAGATTTAGGGATGCAATCTTGGGAACATTTTTTGAATTAAAAGCATTGGCAATAGCCAAAGCTTTGATAAAAGAATTAAAAGCCATGTTATATACATAAGTTGATATTTTTAATAAAATAATGCTTAAAGTATAATAATCTATTATTTATTTAATGTAAATACAAAAAGCTGCAATTAATCTCTAATAATCAAGAAATAGGTATATCATATATAAGGTAAGATAGTTATTAATATGATTAAGAATATTATTTGAAGTTGAGCATAAAGCTCTTATTTAATAGCAAATATGCCAATTTTATATAAAACCTTTTGCTCTTCCTGGATCCCCTAGCTTTAAGGTCCCAGGCGCCCTAACTCCTTTGGCTCCAAGGCTCCAAGCGCCCTAGCTCCTATGGCTCCAAAGGTTCCAATTATCACATAACCTAATGTCCACCATAATCTAAACAATTATTATAATTAAAATTGCGATTACGATATGTGCAATAATATCAATCATTATTTTGTACTTATTTTTTGATTAGTACCAGCCCGTAGATTATACCAATCCCTTGTTGGTACCAATATTCTTACAATATCCTAGTGCCAACTACTCATTGGTGCAAAGGGGTCCGTAACACCTTTGCCTTCTATTCTTTTAAGCCATGTATATTTGCAAAATATAGTCAACAATAAAGATCAAAGAAGTAATTATCACTTAAATGTATTTTATATTACGCTTAATACTTAATTAACAGTCTTTTTATCTTATCTATAGCCATTTTTTACGGTTCTGTGATCATAAGTGCCTTTTTTAAACTCTTTAAAAAAGATGCCCTTTGTGAGCGGAAGTAATGCCATAAATTGATAAGCTTAGGGCTCAGAATTTTAAATAATATATTTAGAGAGATTATAAAACTAATTAATAAAGTAAGCAAATTTGCAAGATGTGACGAATGGTACGGATCAGAGGGCATTTAAGGGAGCCTTCCTAATTGGGCATTACTAAGCGCCTAAGCGAGATTAACTCAACAACGCTTTTTGTATATAACCCCTTTTCCTTTTTTACCTTCTTTCCTCCTTAGTTATAAATTTTAAGAAAATCTTAATTACTTTTATTATATTCTTTTAAATATGTAAAGCCTTTATTATAATATAATACTAGCTTTTATAAAACAAGCGTTACATTATCTATAACTTTTTTTAATTTGTTTAAGAAAACAATAAACATCCTCCCCTTTCCTTATTCCTTTATAAACTTTTACTATAAAAAGAGTACTTTATAGAAAAGGCCTATATTAAGTATAGTTTAATAAATAACATCTAAACAATTAATAAACCCAAAAAAGTTGACAACACCGGCTTCCTTTTTTTATGCCTTTTCGACTCCATTAAACCGAAAAAACAACATCCCCTTTTATATAAACATATTCCTAATACGTTATATAAAGTCTAAACCTTTTATAATAAAACACTTTTTAACAAAAGACACCGATATGTCTTCTACCTTTGCCTTATCTGTTCCCCTTATAAAATCTTCTTCCTAACCCTCTTCTTCCTTTAATACAATACAGCCTACCCCCCAAAGTAGCCAAACTATTATAAATACACAAATAATAGAAAAAATAAAGAAAAAGCTAGATAAAAAAAGAAAGCGTTTTAAGCAAATAAGCAAAAACTTACTTATTATATAAAAACAACTCTAAAGCCTTAATAAGAATCATATTCCTTTTAAGTCTATTTCCTTTAAAAACAGCTTCTTTTTATCTACTCCTTTCTCTTTTATTAAAGAAAATACTAATATCCCCATTAAAAATAAAGGTAAATAAACCATTATTACCCTTAATTTAAATAATAATAATAATAAAAATAACAACGAATTAAACCGTTACTATAATAATACTTTATATCGTCCCTTCCCTAAAAACACTTCCCAAGTCTTGTCTCTTTTTAAAATCTCTTCCATATCTTATATTACTCATATTAAAAAGATTCTAAACCTTTTAAATAAATTTTCTAATAATATTAAATATTCTCTAAAATTGTGAGAAATCTAAGTACATAACACTTTACATTACTATACCACTTACTTTATTAATAAAAAACACAAAAAGGACTAATTACTAAACCAAACCAAAGGAATAATACAGACATTCTTAAAACCAGCCTTCTTAAAACCTAAATTTAATAAAAAATAATACACTTATAAACACCCTAGATTTGGTAAAGCAATTTGTCTTGTTTTTATCTAATCTTCACAATAAATAAACAATCCATTTTAAATACTCCGCTCTTTGTATAAACTACTAAAGCTCTTTTTAAAGCTTTTATTATAACTTCAAAACTCTTATTTATATAATCGGTATTAACAACAAATTTGTCTTAAAAATAAATTTATAAAAGAAACTCCCCTCCCGGTTATACAAATAACTATTTCAATAATATAAAACCTCTCGATTATTGAAAAAATATATAAAAGTAATTTAAGCTAAAAACTAAAGCTAATTAATCGAGTGGACTTTTCACTCGATTTCTAAATCTTTAGCCCTTATTAAATCGAACTCTCAACAAACTATAAATACAATATCTCAGTCTTTTATTCCCTTTTATAACTACACTAATTATAAAGCCAAAAAATACCATAAACAAAAAAACTCTCAATCCCAACAATAATACCAAAAACCATCAACCCCTCTTACACATACTAACACCCCTCACACCTAATCACCAGTAAATACACCTTACAATTACACTATACAATTATCTTAACAACCCTTTACTCCTTATAAAATCAACGAAATTAACATTAGCCGTTCCTTTGACAACTAATCTAAAAATAACAATAAAGACATATATAAGGATATTATTAAAAAGCAGATACCACTTCCTTTAATCAAAAACCGAATCTAAAAAAAACTCCTTCCTAAATATATTAAAAAATATATAATACCTTAACTTAACAAAACTTCTTAAAAAACAATCCTTTATTACCCAAATAACCCTTACTAAAAATAAATTATCATACAAATTACCCGCACTTCTTGATTCTAAAACAAATAATTATTGTTTTATTAATCGCACTTTTTTAAAATCTTTTTCTTTCTTTTTAAAACCTTCAATTCACCCTTTACCAAACACTATTACTATTAAAGGATTCAACAATACTAATAATAGAAAAATCAGCCATTACACCATATTAAACCTAATAATGGATAAACGCTTATAAGCCTTCACCCCCTTCCTCATTATTCAATTAAAACATCATAATATTATCCTTAAAAAAAACATAACTATCAAAACATTAAGTTCTCCTTAATACCGCCAAACGACGCATTATTTAGCCGAAAGCCTCTCCTCCAACTACTACTTACAATACTTTAATTAAAATTCAAAATCTCCGCCACTACCACATTTAATAACACCATTAAAAAGACACTAAATAACAAAATCAAAAACTCAATCAATACTAAAATAAATACAATACCCAATCTAATAAAACTAAAAATAATTAATTACTTTTTCTTTATCAACTTCTATCCAATTACAAAGGCAACCTTTCCGGCACCCTTCTCCCTACTCCTCACAAACCAATAATTATAATAAAAAAGATAATAAAAAAAGTTACAACTTTCTCCTTATTAACTACGTCATCTTTTGTTAATATTAATTCTATTCTTACTATCACTTTATCAAAAAAACAAATACAATTTAACCTCGATACCCTTTAGATTCCGCATAATAAAACAACCTCTAAAACAACCTCTCTTTTAACATAACATAACAAAATAATAAAAACTCAAAAAAAAAGACCTTCCCTTTTACCTTTATTAATTAAACTACTACTAAAACATATTATTCTTTCTTCTTTTTCCTCAATAATAAAACCAAATATTAATTCTAACAATTATCGTCGCCACTTACCCCGGTCTCAAGCTTAACTAATTATATTAACAACTACCATTATCAAACCTACTTCCACTATTATTTCTACCCCTACTATACTTTTATATTCTCATATATATCAAAATATAAAAAAGCCACTAAACCAAATATAAAACAACAATAAAAGTAATACAAACACCAACAAAAACACCGCTTCAAAACAAACTATATCATAAGTAATAAATACAACTTTTATTTTATATAATCTCATAAATAACAATTATATTACCCCTTTTATCCTAATAAAAACCTCTCTTTTATATTTATTAAAGTTAACACTACTATATAATAAGACTTCTTAACTTACTCTTTTTTTATATCAAACACAATTATATGACTTTATAGCTTTATTTCGCAAAATACAAAAATAATTCTTTAAACTACTTATAAATACCTTCTCTTTTCTACCAATAAACTTTCGCTAACGACATTCTTTAAGGAAATAAACCCATTTATATAAACCAATTATTAAGATTTACTCAATTAGTACCACAATATTTAACTTATTATTAAAACAAAAAATCTGAAAATAAGATATTTATAATAACACTTCAAAAGATTAAGTCTTTAATTAAGCAAAGACATAAAGAAGACAATATTACCGCTACTATTAATAATTTAATTATTAAGCTTATTACTCGTTATCAATTCCCAACGTAATTTATTATCTCCTTAACCAAATTAAACATTAAACCTACGATTCTACTTAAATATACTAAATAAACTCATATATTTAATAAAACAACAAATAATATACTCCCTCTACATTATTTATATAATTATTTCATTAAATTAAAAGGCAAAAGTAAAAAAACTCTCAAATATTCCTTATTATATAAAATATCTATAATAAAACTTAAAACTATCAAAGACTATATTACTAATAATTTAGAAAAAGGGTTTATTAAACTATCTTAAATACTATTCACTGCCCTTATCCTTTTTATTAAAAAGCCGAATAAATCTTTATAATTATATATTAACTTCTAAATACTAAATTCCTTCATTTGTAAAAATCAATATCCCCTCCCTTTAATTAATAAAACATTAACTAAAATAACCAATACTCACATCTTTATTAAACTAAACATTCGTTAAATATTTTGTTAAATATAAATAAACCTAACATTAAAAGAATACACAACCTTTTATATAAAATATAAAACATATAAATACAAAGTTCTTCCATTTAAACTCACTAATAGCCCTGCTATATACCAATATTACATAAACAACATCTTCTTTAACTACTTTGATAATTTTTATACAACATACTTTAACGACATTTTTATTTATTTTAAAACCCCTTTAAAACATCAATTATATATTAAAAAAGTCCTCCAAAAACTCTTTAATACAAGCCTTTAAATGGATTTAAAAAAAAGTAAGTTCGCCATTACTTATATAAAATATTTAAGATTTATTATTTTAACCTCTAAATTAAAGGTTAACCCTAAGAAAATTATTATTATTAATAATTAAACTTACTTTAATACCATTAAAAGTATATAATCTTTTCTTAAGTTTTATAACTTTTATAAACGTTTTATTAAAAACTATAATATTATAATAAAACCTTTTATTTATTTAACAAAAAACAACATTCCTTTTTATTTTACTTATAAATATAAAAATACTTTTGACTTTTTAAAACATACTCTCACATTAGCTTTACTTTTTCGATATTACTAATAACATTTGCCTTGCCTTTTAAAAACAAATACAAATAATAAAATTATTATAAAGGTCTTTTTTAATAATATAATAAGGACTAGTTTTTTATTGCTTTTTTTAAAGACTATACTCCTTATAAAACTCAATTATATTATTTATAACAAAAAAAATACTTACTATTATATACTCTTTCACCATTAAAAAACAAAGCTTACAAAAACCCCTTATCAAATCCGTATTATTATAAACTACAAAGCCTTAAAATACTTTATAACCTTTAAACAACTAAATACCCAATAAACACAATAGGCCAAACCATTAGCCGACTACTATTTTATGATAACTTATTAGTTAAGTGTCCATAACCCGTTAATAAATGCGCTCTCTTATAAACCAAACGAATTCGACGAACAGAATTTTACTAAAAGAATACAACGCTTATAATAGCTCCTATAGGAAAATCAAATAGACCTTGTACTTGTTGCTAAGAATCTCCGCTCTCTTAATTAACACAACAACCTCATTCTTGATGTTAAAATAGTAGATCTCTCCTTAACATTCTCAGTGGTTCATTAAGTACTAAAAGCCAATCGCACAACCCCTTCTCTCTAAATACTACAAAAACAAACCTTATTAAATCAACTAAATAAGCTTAATATAAAAAGCGACTTACTACTCTTTAATAACCGCTTTATAATCCTTAACATCATTTATCTCCGTACTCTCCTTATTTGAAAAATACATAACTACGTTAATACAACTTACCCCAATACTAAAAAAACCTTATAACTTTTATTTTCTTAGTATTAATAATATAGCATCACGTTAATAATTTAATAATATTATTATAATTGTCACACTTGTTAATATATTCAAGTCCCCTAGGATAAGAAACCCGGCTTCCTCCAATCTTTCCCTATCCTATCTTAACTTTAAAAATACATTATTATAGATTATTATAGTTTTAATAAAAACAAACATAGATTTAATAATGTCCTTGTTTTTATTAACTATTTTAATAAATAAACTATGAATATCCCTTACTAGAAAACCTCAAATACCCGCGATCTTATAAAGTTATACATATACCATATATATAAATACTTTAGCCCCTTAATTAATATTACTTTTAATAAAAGACCTCAATTTATTTCCCGCTTTTAAACCGCTTTCTTTTTAATTCTTAATACTAAAAAACAATTTTCCACAATTAATCACTTTTAAATTAATAGTTAAACTGAAATATACAACTAATACCTTTAATATAAATTCCGCCTCTTTGTCTCTTATTATTAAGACAATTAGTTCGAGTTCTTACTTATTATAAATTATACCCAAATATCTCTCCTACATAATTCTCTAAAAAGCCTCTCGCCATTTAAAATAGTCCATAGATATATACCACACGTTAATTAGGATTAAAAAATCAACTTACTAAACTCAATATCCTCAATTAATAAATTAAATATATAACAAACTATAAAATATACCACACACTATTGTACAGTATAAAATATAACTAAGTCTAGTTTCCTAGGATCTTAAGTAAAAATGGCCCGGTCTTATAACCGCTTTCGCCATATAATTGACTTTAATATAAACAATTTTATCTGGCTTAACATACGTTATTTTTTAACTACTCGTTTTTTAAAAAAAACTAGACTTTCCTACTAACGATTCATTCCAAATATTAAAGAAAGTTAGAAACTCATATCGCCTAAAACTACTAACAAATATAAAAATATATAATATCTTCTTTATAATAAAGCTTAGAAAAAACCTTAACGACCCCTTAGTAAGTCAATAAACTATATTATTTCCGCCGATTAATATTATTGGAAACAACAAATAGGAAATCAAGGACTTACTTACTTACCAAAAACAGCGTGATAGCCTTTTCTACAAAGTCTCTTAACTAAACTAAAACATTAATCTTACTTAATATAATATCTTAAACATCAAATACGCTCTTATAAAGATTTAAAAATTCTATCTTAACAATCTTACACAAACAAGTCCCCTTGTAAAATTACTTTAATAACTTAAAGCGTTTTACGATAAAATAAACGACTACAACTACTTTGATAAAAATAAAGAGATAAATAAATGCTCGAGAACAAGCTTTTTCCGAAAGGGAGGGTAATATAACAAATAGTACAAATCAAAGGGCATTTAAAGGAGCCTTCCTAATTGGGCATTACTAAACGCCTAAGCAAAATTAACTCAACGACGCTTCTTATACATAACCCCTTTTCTTTCCTTACCTTCTTTCTTCTTTAGTTATAGATTTTAAGAAAATCTTAATTACTTTCATTACGTTTTTCTAGATATGTGAGGCCTTTGTTACAACATGATACTGGCCTTTATAAGGCAAGCGTCACACAAGACTTATATATTGTTCTTTTGTCTAGATTCAAAGCGGATCGATTAAAGGGGAGGCTTTTTTAAACCTAAACAATCAATTAAATACATAAACGGGAATGATAAGGCTCACTTCTTAGCGCGTCATCGCTTTAATATATATTTAAACTATTATTGCCTCATCCAGTAATAGGGATTAGTATAGTATATAAAATAAGAGAATTAAGGGATATAATATTATGAAACGTGAATGATCTTAACGTTAATAAGCTTTGGCTTTTTTGTTGATGTAAAGGACCTTGTAAAGGGCTTATTTGTGTAAAAGCGCAGAAGATTATCTTTAAGGAGCTTTAGGATATTGTCTTTTTAATAGCCAGTATATTTTCGCACGTTTAAGTTGAACTTTTGCTATAATATTGCGAAAGATAGGCACTATTAAAGATAAGACAAGGTAGAACTCTAAACGGGTTATTAATATTAAACAAGTCGATTTTATTTTTAACTTTATTGTTTATTACTATATTTGCGCCATCTTTTATATTTGATTTGTTTATTTGTTGCTAATATTAGTAGGTTAATAATCATTATTACTAGTAGTAACATTTTTATCCTTAAAGCTTAAAGAGTTGGCATTATCACATGTTTGGTGATTAATTATTAATAAGAAATTCGCGGTAATATGTAATTTTTTAAACTGGGCGGTTTTAGTGGTTGATGGTGTTATAAAAGTTGTAAGGCCATTTATAAGGGCTTGATTAACTTATCCATTAGTGATATTGGAGAATTCCTTGAGTAAGTATGTAAAGTATTCATTAGTAATGAGGACTTTTGTTATATATTTTCAGGTGTGAAGAAAGTCTTGGAATTGATTTTTGGAAGTGTAATTTCTGTTGACATTCTCTCCCATGGCAATGGACGTGTGTAAAGAGAAGCAAGTGGATACCGCTGGGGTTTTAAGGAATTGGTAATTTTGGTGGGGCTCCGTTCCGTTATGCTAAGGCTAGCCACTAAAATAAAGATCCGTGATGAAAGAGTTCTGATAATACGTGATGTATATATATAGCTTTGCTAAGAAGAGTAAAAATGGAATTTGGACTTTAGACGGCTTTGTTGTGCTTAGCTAGGGATAATGGTTTTAGGGATAATAGTTTAAGGGATGATGGTTTAAGGGACAAAGGATTTGAGGATAACGGATTTGGGAATAATAGATTTAGAAATAATAGATTTGGGGCTAATGGATTTAAGAACATGTGATTTTAAGAATTGAAACAATTATCCTTAAATTATTGTTTTTATTATATTTTGTTATAATTACGTCTTTCAATTATGTTAAAGTTCTTTTAAAACCTTACCCTCGATATTATTTCATCGCCTTCCTTTACCTTAAACATATTTTCTAGCTATTTAAAAGGCGGTAGCCAGAAACACAATCATTTAATAAACATTAGCTTATTGTGAAAAAGAGATATCCTCTTTAGTTATATCAATCTTGTACTAACTGCTGTTATCGTCGATAGTTTTCTTTATTTTTAAAAGATTACGTTTCTTGACGTCGTATTTTTATTTTTATTAGGCTGTTTTTACCTATAAAAATCCAATTATTATAACATATATAGCTGTTTATATTAGAGGCATATATTTTTGTAGTTTTAGTATGACGCTCTGGCATGAGTGCCTTAGGCGCCTCAGGCCGCTACCCCCTATTCTGTGTATATAACCTCTTGCAAAACCCTTCAGGTTTTACACCTTAATATTTTAAACACATCAACCACTTGCTTTTTATACAACTACGTGAGCGTCACATTATATTAAGGTCAAACCTGACATCCAACGTTTCGACTACCTCTTAGACTCACTCGAGGACCTCCAAACCTAACGGCATTAATACCCCCTCGCCCCCTCAGCTTACACCTTACTGCCCCCTTCAAGGATTCAGCTGCGACTACGGCCGGCTGTCTGATTTAATACCAAAAGCATATAACTAATCGTTCCTTTAGCTTACACCTTATTACTACCCCTTAACTTACACCTTACTACTACCCCTTTAACTTACACCTTACTACAAAGACGACAACTCGCAGATCTCTTAATTAAGCCTCTCTGCCCCTTTGATAGATTCGAAGCTCGTTTAGTCAGCCTTCCGGCTTTAATCCCTTGTTAATAATAAACATTAATTTACTTATAACTTCGATCCCTTTACAAAACAATTGTTTTGGCAGATCACTTAAACACATACTGGTCCGCTACAAACGTACTCTCTAACTCAAGAGGCTTTTTAGGCTAAACTCGCTGCTTTTGCCTCTCTTGTTTTTCAACGACTCTCTGCCGCTCTTAAACCAGCTCCTTCTCTTAACTCTAAGGCTATTCGACAAACACTTGCAGTAGCTCAAGATATATTTAATCAAGTAAAATAGTTAATACAAAAACGGGAAGAAGACGACTATTAGCTGGCACTTTACCCTTGCCAAAAGAATATCAAGTGCAAAAGGACATACACAGGTTATTTGATTAAGACATACTCGAGGACGAGTATTAGACTTGTGGACAAGCCTTTTCCCCAGAGGGGACAGTAGTGTGACGCTCTGGCATGAATACCTTAGGCGCCTCAGGCCGCTACCCCCTATTCTGTGTATATAACCTCTTGCAAAACCCTTCAAGTTCTGCACCTTAATATTCTAAGCACATCAACCACTTGCTTTTTGTACAACTGCGTGAGCGTCACATTTAGGGATTACGATTTTATGGTGGTTTTGTAGTATACGGCTTAATAGTGTAAGCTATGCCAAGACATAAGGGTGCGTTAGTGGCTTGGCTTTTTAAGGTTTAGTTGAGTTTTTACTTTGATTTACCCTGTTAAGGAAGATCTTGTGTGTGGTTATACGTTTTTCTTTGATTTGGTTAATGGTACATATAATAAAATAGATTCTTAAGTTAATATTATATTATAATGCCCGCCGTTTAAAAACTTGTTTTAAGGAAGGGGAGTTTTGGCATTTGTTTGATTTTAATGACTTAAAGCAAATCATGGAGGCGGTAATGCGCGAGGTAAGGTATAAAATAGCTTAGACATATTATAAAGACTTAATGGACATTATAATATAATAAAGTTAGACTTAAATCAGGTTTATTATTTTACGGGATGATTATTTAATTTTCCCTTAATAGGTTGTGGCTTTTGAATTAGTGTGCCGTGTTTTTGTGATTGCCAGATATTTTTGTTTTATAGCGTAGCTTTTATTAAAGGCTAAGGGCGACTTGTTAATACCTGCTGTTTATATATGGTTAAGGATAAAGAGTAGATCAGATTATGTAGAAGTAAGACTGTTATTGTTGTTATAAAAGAAAATAATTAACGGAGAGTTTATTATAAAGCTACGCTGGAGGTATAAGAAAGCCTTTTCGTAAAAAGGTCAAAGTTTGATACGTGTGTTATAATATAAGTTGGATGTTTAAATCTGGCCTTTATTTAAAAGCCATTGCTCTGTATATTACGATGATATAATATTTAAAGGACGAAGAGGCTGGTTTTGACATTCAAATGTTCTCGAATATAAACAACGGTCATAAAGCTAGGATTAGTAAAACGATTTTAAAGCTAAGTAATCAATATTGTTTTTATGACTTTAATAACGTTAAAAGTGTATTTACGCTTATTATATTTAATTATTGATAATCTTTTCCTTATTGATGTACCCATATAATTTGAATCTAATTTAGCTTTAACCTCTTTTTTATTTAAAATCTCTTATGATTTTTTTCTTGATGAAGCTGTAAGGTCTTTCGTAAAACGCCCTCGTTCCTTTATTAACCTTAAAAACCTATTATTTTTTATTATTATTTTAAATACACATATTATAAACTTAAATTGTGAAGTTTTATTGCCACATGAGTTAGTTTTATCGTGATTAAGCTTAAACTAATGTTTTATTAACCTAATAAAATGAGTATTTGTGGATTGAGATGTTGGCACTGTTCTTGTTAATTAAACCTTTGAATAATAAAAATTTATTAACCCTTTTTATTAGCGGTATTATTTCTTAATCAAATCTTTTCCCCGTATTTTTATTTATATGTACGTCTTTTGAAGTTAGTAAATGAACTAATGTACATAGAGGCGTCAAGATTTTAGCGCTATTTGAACGACTTAAAAAGATATGCTAGTAAGCTTTAGTAACGAGTTGGAGTGAAACTTAAGTAAAACTTATATTTGATAGTTTGTTTGGTGTTGTAGATGCAGTAGTTTCTAGAAAACGGACCGCTTTGGTAGACCAACCCTTTGGTGAAGCTTTTAAGGTTTTTCTTTTTTTATTTATTATCTATAATATGATTGTGCCTAAGGACTCTAAATTTTTTGAAATTTTTTTATTATTATTTGAGAAGTTAGTGGGATTTGAATTGTAGTTAGAATTATATAATGCTTTTTGGATTATGTTTTTCACTAATTTTAATATTGCTTTTTAAAGAAATAAAAATGTTGTTTATTGAAATGCGTTAATAATCGAGTTTCTTAGAACGAATGAATTTTATGGCAATTAGGAGCTATGATGTTAATAAATATAAAGCGGAGGAAGGATGATATGTGATTTATTTGACTAATGATGTATGTTATTTCTTGTTTTGTTAGATAGATTAAGTGTAATAATAAATCTTTTATTGAGAAACTTATATATTTAGTGAATATAAAGGCTTTATCTTTAAATGAATAGCATTTGTAAATATTAACGAAATTTAGGTGTTAGATTTGAAGTAAAGGGCGCCCCCCCTGGTCCTGAGACGTGATATTACTAAAGACCTTTATTATTCGGATTTTTGTATCATTATTATAAAGGACGAGTGTGAGGCCTGAGCTTAGTTTAAGGAATAATTTGTAAAAGTCCTAAGGATTATATTTAAATAATGAGATCTCCTTTGATTTTGCCGTTTAGAATTTTTTTAGGGTGATTTTTAAGGGAGGGTGATTTGTTAAGAGTGATATTGAGGCATAGGGACGTTTTTTGGTCATTGGGACTGATGTAGTGGGAGTCTTTGTAAGTCTAATATTAGGTCTTTTCTTTATAATGTTTTTGCCGGATTTAGAAGCGGAGATTTAGATAAAGGAAGAAGGGAGCGAGGAGGTTTTAAAAGCATTAAATAGTAAAGATGAGATGTTATAATAAAATTCTTCCTAAAAGAATTCCGAGGATTATATTTAAAATGGGTTGACTTTGATGCTTAAGTTGTATAATTGTGATTTAAAGAGCCTAGACATTAATTGTTTATAAGAAAAGATATTAGGGGGGAGATAGGGAATCTAAAGATAAGGGATTAAGGAATAATGGTTTAAGGGATAATGGTTTGTAAATAGAGGAAAGAGTGAGTTATATTAAAATTGTGATTTTTAGCGAAGATCTTTGAAACCTTTTAAAATGGCTATTAATGTACCCTTTTGTAATATATGATAAAATAAGCAGTAATAAAGTGACCAAATAGAGGTAGAATTTTGAATTTTTAAAATGGCTTGATGATTTTTCTGCTTAATTAGAGGGCGCTATTAATATCCCTTCGATTGTTTAGCGCCCACCTGTAAACGCTTATTCTCATTAGCGCCTGTTAGGGTGTAATGCTCGTTTATGGCTTTTACATATATTTTCACTTTGTTAAGATAGTTTACTTGTTAACCTGCTCTGCTTTATAAATGTTTATTTTGGTAAGTAATAAATTGGAGGGCAAAAATAAGTGGGGTAAGTTAAGGGGCCGCTTTGGTATACGATATCGTAAAATTAAGCTTAGGTTTAATTGTTTTTTATTTTTAAATTTAATGATTATGTAATAAATCATATTTATGGTAATATAGCGCTGGTTGAGTTTATTCTTTGTGAAAGCGAAGTCCTTTTGTGATTGTGGGATAATGTTTAAGGCTGAATTTGGCGGACCCCATTAGTGTAAGCTATTATTTGTTTCTTAATGGTAAATGATGAGTTAAGTTGGTTATTAAAAATGATTACCTTAGTTTTTTAAGGACGTCCTTTTTGAGCTCATAACTTTATTTTATTTTATTAAAAAGCCAAATATAGCATATGCTTTTAAATACTGAAAATCATATTTTTTCACATGATTGACTTTATAATATAAGGGGTAGCTCCTATTGCCCTTAAAGCTGCTAAAACATGTAACTATTTACTTTTATTTTAAGCGTAGAAGTCGACGAGGTCGTATGATATGAGCCAGAGTTGGAGATTGGGTGTGTTCTAAATTCTTTATTAGAAACAGGAAAGCGTGGATCAAGATTCTCATACCGTATATAATTTTTGGCTAAACTGTATAAGAAATGTCATTGTAGTCCTGAGTCTTTTACGACTGATGTAAAGAAGAGTGGTATTGGAAATTGTGATTTTTAGCGGGGATGTTGAAGACTTTATAAAGTGGCCATTAATATGGCATATGTTTAAATAAGCATAAATTAAGCGAAAAACTACGGGCGGAATTTTGAGGTTTAAGAATGGCTTATTAAATTAGGAAAAGCGCATTAATTATTACTAATACCTTTGGCTTACTTAATTACTAACCTGTGTGTTTTATAAATAACCCGGCGTTATATTAATTTCTTAAAATATTGAATTAATATAAAGACATAGTAAAATATAAGGTAATAGCTTTATAAAACATTTAAACCTTACGCAATAGGAATCTAGGGATGAGAGGGTTGGGGATAAGGGACAAGATTTGTTAATATTAAGTACCAAGGTGTGTTTTACTTTTTAAAAATAAGTGTAATATGCCGTTTTAAAGAATGCGAAAAAGCCAAATTTATAAAGCCTTGTTTTTATATATAGATTAAAGGTTATAGGGCCTTATAATTTATAGAATTTGATTTATTTTTTAAATGTGCAATTTTATATAAAATAATGATTTTAACCCAAATAATATAATGATATTATTGAACCATAACTTACTAAGAAAAGATTATGGCTTTTTATGCTTTAAAGGTTTAAGTATAACTTATATCATGTTAATTATTAACATAGCATTAAATATTAAATATTATTAAATAATATTTAGATTAAGACGCAAGTAATAGTTCCTTTTTATTTAGTATTTTAGCAGGTTTAGTTATGGCTTAAATGGCAAGTTTTAAATAATTTAATTAGGAAAAGTTAGGAAACTTTAATGTTTAACGAAAATGCTTAAGACTTTAAAGATTTATTACTAAAATAAGCATATATTAAAATAAGCATAAGTGAAACGATAAACCAAGGGTAAAATTTGAATTTTAAAAATAATCTTTTAAAGTGAAGTAATATCTTTTGATTATATGGCTTATAGAAACCGGTTTAGTTTTTTTTATTTAGGGTTTTACGTATTCCTCCAATTAAAAAGTATTAAATTGTTTCTTAACTTAGTATGATAAATAATTTAAGAGGATCTCGTATTATTTTACTTTAATAAGCCATTTGAAAAACTCAAAAATTACCCTTAGTTTATTGCTTTATTTATGCTTATTTTAACATATATTATATTTATGGCCACTTTATAGGGTTTTAGGTATTCTTATTAAAAATCACAATTTTTAATATAATCTTTGGTTATATTTAAAGGCACGATTATAAATTATGATTTTACTATTGTTTTACCCTTTTTCCTTTTTCCTTTTTCTTTTCTTACTTTTTCCTTTTTCTTTTCACTTCTTCTTTTTTTTCTCCCTTTTTCCTTTTTTCCTTTTTTTCTTATATTTATACTTTTACTTTTAATTATTACACTTATTTATATTTTGCCGTCTTTTATATTTATTATAGATATCATTTTAGTATGCGCAATCATTGAGGCGGTATTGTTTTTTTTTTTGTTTCTTAGTTAATGTTATTTATATATTGTTTAATTTGTGAGGTACTTATTGGTTTTTATTTTAAAGCATTTTATGTATTTATACTTCTTTTGTTAATATTGATTTTTTGGGCTATGAAGCTAAGTAGGCGTAATTTTATAAATCATTTTTATTTTAATAAAAGCTTTCTTATATTAGTTTTATTGTATTTATGTTTTTTTGTTAATATTAGATTGTTCAAACCTGCGGAAGCAGAGTTTCAAGTTGGCACCTTTGCCTTGATTATATTTATCCTTCTTCTTATTAATGCCTACCACGCTTTGCTTATAGACTTTTTAGGGATTTTATTATAAATAATATGGTTAATTTATTGCTTTATAAGCGTTATTATGGCCCTACTTTATTTACTTTATATCCTAATTTTAAAGGTCTTATTTTCCTTA
The DNA here is from genome assembly GCA_002554605.1 of Helotiales sp. F229. Classification (NCBI taxonomy): domain Eukaryota; kingdom Fungi; phylum Ascomycota; class Leotiomycetes; order Helotiales; species Helotiales sp. F229. The sequence continues at coordinate 898,509 of MXAW01000017.1, forward strand.
AATAATACCTAAAACATATTTGTCGTAATTGTAAGTATTTATTCTTAAGTAAACAGCGGTAATTAATAATTATATAAGGAGGTTTTTTAATAGGCTTATTCCTTTTGTTTATAATTCCGTAGGCATTTTATAAAAGACGGTTTATGTTTTTTTTTAAGTGGTTGTGTAATTACCTGTGAGCTTTTAAGGCGTCTTTTCCTTTTTAGAATATTATAGATTAGATCCGTTATTTTAATTTAATTTAAGTATATTCGGAATTTTAATAATTGATGGATGTTAGAGGTCGATTTAGCCTGAATAGTTACCGCGGGTCTAATTGAGTGCTTAAAGCTTTACTTATTTAATATGGCTTAAGTAAACCTTTTTTATGATATTATTATGTTTAAAAGCTATTGAGAAGAGTACTTATTTTTAGGAAATTTTTTATAATATTAATTGAACTTAGTGTCCTGATAAAAGAGGGTAGATAATTTATATTTTATATAGTTGATAAATCTTTTTATTAAAAACGGCATATGTGCTGATTTTTGTTGTTTGTTTTAGCTCTAATCATGGATTTATATGTTAGAACTAGTTTGATTTATAGTTATTTTAATAAAGATAAAATAAAACAAAGAGGAGTTTTTAGATTGATTAGGGAGGGAGACGGTTTTATGATATCACTTTAATAAGGATAGAATTTTATTAATTTTTTTATTTTTAATTTGAAATCTTTTAGCCTTAAAATTAGCTTATATACTATATTAACACTTGAATAAGGTTTTAGGTAAGTTGAATTTTTTCTTCTTAAAAGTAAGAATTTAGAATAATATATAAGGCTTTTGACTTCGTATATTATGTATAATATAACTAATGACTTTAAATTGTTCACGCCATTAATAAGGTTTGGAATATAAGTATTAAAAAAAGCGTATTATAATAGGTTTATAATATTAAGGCGCCGGGTTTTATATAAAGTAAAAATTATTAATATTTTATAAAATTTGAACAAAGTAAGGGTTTTTAAGGATTTAATGCCCTATTTATTCATAAACGCGTATAATTGTGCGTGGCTAAGGAAAATTATATTATAATCCTTTAAAGGATTAGAGTTTTGACGAATTTTATACCGCGCTACTAATAATGTGCAAGTTGTTTTTATATCATAAAGCTTGTTATGAAGTAACTGCCGCAAACAGTTACTTTTCGACGGTTTTTTCGCTTTTTTTAACTTCTGGCCCAGCGTTCCCCACTTAAAGTCGACTTCCGGCACTGGCTTGGTGGCTGTTGAAGAAAAGACGAGCTTATGGGGTTGGCAGGCTAAGGGTACTTTTGCGAACCTATTAATAGTTTTTTGGACTTACTAATAATTTTTTAAACTTGTTATAATAACTTTCTAAATCCACAATTAATGCTACAAAAGCATTACTATAATTAATAACCTCTCGTAAATTCTTAAATGATTTTTTGATCTGGGTGAACACATAATAATTAAACGCTTTAAACTTTTTGTAAATTGGGCTGAATTTAGAACTTATGTAAAGCGTTTTATTTTGTTTTACTTTTTTATTATAATCCTAGCATATACTTAGATTTTGCAAATCAATGGACATGCTTCTTAAAGCACCAGCCTGCTTATAGTTAGCGCTAGTCTTGGTTTGGGGGCTGGTATTGAGGGGTTTGAGGGATTTGATTCTGATTTTCCCCTTATTAATTACTTTGCCGGCTGGCTTTTATAATGAGATAAATAAAATGTTTTTGTTTTTTTGTTTTATTAAAATGTGATTATGATTTTAATTAATGATGTTTAGGCCGTTTATTTTGATAGTAATGTGGGGCATGATTTTGCTTAACCTTACTCTTGTGATGTTCAAAAACTATTTCTAGCTTTTAAATCATAGGGGCTGTTTTTGCGTTTTTTTTTAATAATGTAATTTTAACTGGATAGCTTTCTAAGATACTGAGGGCTATTGGCGACAGATCTTGGACCTGAGCTTTTTTTAAATAATACTTTTTCGTTAAATATATGTTGATATATTTTTATTGTTAATTTACTAATTATTGTTTAGGGCTTATTTTTTAAGTAATGTATAAATTCTTGTTTTAATTTTTTATTATAATAGCTCAACTCTTGTTTAGCTTTAATGTACTCATTAAAAGGTTTTTTATTATCCTTTGGCTTACCTGATATAATATATGATTTATTAATGCCTTTATCATTTTATTTCTTTCCTTTAAGTTAAGATATTATTAGTGCAAGAAAAGACAGCCTTAAAGTATTTTTTACGGTTACGCTTAAAAACTCCAAAAAAGGGAAGAGAAACGGGTGAATTGAGTAAAGCGGCTAGTTAACATGGTTTAGAACTTTTCACAAACTGGAAGATTTGATATATTATGTAAAAATTTGTTTTAATAATTGAACATCTTTTAATTTGAATCGGAAGCTAGTTTTAAAGTTGAATCTATATTAAAAATAATATTGAAGATTAAAATTGCCAATTGGCTTTATTAATTAAAGCAAGTAAGCTAAAAAATACGAAAGATAAATTAGGAAGTTTATTGCTTTTGACTTATTTACATTACCCATAAATTGGAATATATATCTGTTGTACAAAAACAACACCTCCAAAAGTGAATCCACACCTGGAAGTGCGTAACTGCTTATATAATCACCTTATTAAAGAAGGGCTTCACGTGACCAGATTCTTATGCAATACACCCCTCAGAAGTGCCAAAGAGTACGGCCAGCGCCAAAGAGCACGGCCACTTTTGAGCTAATCAAAGAATAGGAAATCGCGATAATAGATAACGGCTTTAATTTGGTTTAGCTGCAATAGCGTAAATGTAGCTTGCAGCCGCTAAACCAAATTGGGAATGCCAAAATAAGGTGAACAATTTTAGTTTTGTACCCGCAATTCATCACCCCGCTTTGCTGGCTAATTATGATTAAGTGGGAATACATGCTATGTAGCGGTTGGCATATCCCCGGTCTTTAACAAGAGCCCAAAAGACTTTGCAAAGTGGCTACCATTGCCCTTAAGATTAAAGAGCAAATGTGGCTCTTAATTGTTATACAGAAACAACACCTCCAAAAGTGAATCCACATCTGGAAGTGCGTAATTGCTTATATAACCACCTTATTAAAGAAGGGCTCCACGTGACCAGATTCCTATGCGACAATATCTTAATAAGAGAATATTAGCTAATATACCTTTTAAGGAGTTAACTAAATGTTTGTTATAATATAAATAGCCAAGAAGTATTTAGGTATAATGAAAGACAATTGTAAAAAAGGGAAAAGCATTATTTAAATTATGAAAGCAGAAGGTCTTGCTATAATGTTATTTAATAATGGGGGCATATTGTGTTTTGAATAAGTTATTTTATTATGCTTTGTTAATAATGGCTAATATTTTATTCAAATAAAGTGGGAAAACAATATAATAATAAGTGATATCATTAGCGTTTATGTATATAAAAAAGATAGGCTTTTAGGTTTAAATAAGTAAATTAAATTACTTAACTTTAATGCCTTATATGTAATTAAGAATTGCTTTTTAGTATATGAGTAGTTTTTTTAAAAAACTCTTACGCTTTAATATTATAATGATAATAATATTAAAGCGCCATTTTCTATAAAAACAATCACATACTGGTTTCAGGCTTAAAAACCTTAAGCTTATACATAAGTAATAGCGCGTTGATTAAGTATAATAAGCATATGCTTTATATTTTGATTACAATTGCTTAGTAACGTTATTAGATTAGCTCATAATAGATTATAATGGTTCTAATTATGTAGCTTTAGCTAAAATTGATAATAATGTGAATTATATGCTTAAAGTAGCTTTTTTATATTTAATTCTTTTTAGTATTAAAAATGGGATAAGGGATTTTGTAAATGTTGTAATAATAAGTAACTTTGATTATACTTTTTATATTTTAAATGAATTCAAAAATACTATAATAATAGACATTTTTGGTTATATTATTAATAACTTAGGTAATTTCACAAATCTTTTAATAAGTAACCTTGATTATATTATTAATAGATTTGATGTAATTATAAATCTTAATATTAATAGCCTTTTTTAAAATATTTATAATTAATTAATAGATGCGTTATTTTAAGTTAGTTATAAAATGGATTAATTTGTTATTAAGCTTTTTTGATGGACCGTTAATAGATTAGATGTGTTCATAAATTAGCTTATAAACATATTTTTTTGAGAAGTAATTTCTTTATTTTAGCTTTATTTTATGAATTATTTTATTTACTTGTTTTATAATTAAATTTTCTAGAACATAGGTACACCTGACTGTTTTATTTTAATGGCAGCTGGAACAAGTGGTAGGGTTGATTATTGAGGCGTAGAATTGAAGGGCGTGTAAGATTTTTCAAGTTATTTATAAAAATGGTGGTGTGTTAGTGTTGTATAATGGTATTTGTTTATTAGTTAATATAAAATATGATTTCTTGTTTTTTGTATGCGCGGAATATAATACGACTTAAATTTTGATAATATATGATTAAGCCAGACTTTATTGTAGTTGATTTGTTATTCTTAATTTTAAGTAATTAGAAAGTGTTAAGTGTAATTATATTAATGATATTATATTTTAATACTAAGCTGGGAGATCATTTTAGTAAAGCCGAAACGTTTAAATAAATTATTAGGTGAGTGATATTTAATTTCCCATGAACTGGCTTGCTATTAAGACTTTTAAATAGGTATAATATTTGAAAACTAAGACCATTAATTTTTAAGCTTGGTTATTGGATTTTAGGTTTGTATATTGGCTTTAAAAGTAGATTTAAAGGCATAAACCGTGGCTTGTGTTTTTATAATCCACTTTAACCTTATTAAGCTTGATTTATTAGTATCTAATGCCTTTTCCTTTTTTTTTGGCTGACCTTTTTGTTTAGATTTTTATAGGCAGCCTTTGTAGTTTTTTGAGGAATAGTATGATTTTTTGTTATAATTGTTATTATAGTATTATTATATTTAATGGTAGTATTATTGGTAACTAATATATAGTAGTAAAAGTTGGTATCTTTTATTTAAGGGTGCGAGATTTTTAAGGAGGATGTACGTATAATGAAAATTTGAATTAGTAAGGTTGATTTTGTGAAGTTTTGTGGTGGAAGGATAATTTATTTTTATTTTGGGTAAGAGGATTATGTGGTATTGGCTAAATATTGCCTTATGATTGTGATTGACAGCTTTAGCTGTCTCTACGTTTTCTTGAATTTAAGAGCCTCAGGCACTTACAATCACGCGGAAATCTCTACACCAGCTTGATTTTCCCAATGGTGAAAAAATCTGTTAATTTTACTATCCTCTAATTGGTTATAAATACGTGGACCAAGCTTTAACTCCGTTGTGATTAAAACATGACTTTTATAATACTTTAAAAGTATAATAATAGAAGTGGTGTTAATTGTACGATATGCAACAAAACTTTGGGAGTGCGGGAGTGCGGGAGTGCGGGAGTGCGGGAAGTTTAAAAAGCCCCACTTTTAATAGGGAATTTATTTAAAAATCGTGCATTATTACGAGTTTTTAACTAAAATATAAAATAAGACCTGTTTTAAAATCAGCTTAATTAGCTTATTAAAATGGTATTTTTAGATTTATAATAATTATTATAATTATAAAGATATTAATTAGTAAAGAGATATTTCTAAAAGAAATTTATTTAAAAGTCGTACATTACTATGAGTTTTTAATTAAAATACAAAATAAGACCTGTTTAAGAATTAGCTTAATTAGCTTATTAAAATGGCTTTTTAAATTTATAATGACTAATATAATTATAAAGATATTAATTATTACAAAAATATTTTTAAAGAAATTTTATTTAAAAGTCGTGCATCACTATGAGTTTTTAAGTAAAATATAAAATGAGACCTGTCTTAAAATCAGCTTAATTAGCCTATTAAAATGGCCTTTTTAAATTTATAATAATTATTATAATTATAAAAATATTAATTATTAAACAACTATTTTTAAAGAAAGTTTATTTAAAAGTTGGGTATTATTAGAAAATTTTAAATAAAATATAAAATGAGGCCTATTTTAAAATCAGCTTAATTAGTTTATTAAAATGGCTTTTTTAAATCTATAGTAATTAATTTTATTATAAGAGTATTTTGAATTTATTAATATTTAAAGTCGTATATTATTGTGAGTTTTTAAGTAAAATATAAAATAATACCTATTTGAAAATCGGCTTAATTAGTTTATTAAAATGGCTTTTTTAAATTTATAATAATCAATATTATTATAAAGATATTAATTATTAAAAAAATATCATATAATTAATTAATTAAAAAATTAAAATTAAATTAAATTTCATCTTATTTTAATATATAAATTAATAAATAATTATTTATAAAAAATGTAATTAATAAAGGTTATTAAAATATGAACGGTATATTTAAAAATAAAAATATTATTATTATAACTTAAATATTAAGCTTAATATATAATTAAAAGTAAATAATAAAAATTTACTTTACTGATTTTCTTTATAAAAATTGATTTAAGAATTAATAAATATATGTATAATATTATTTATTAAACTATTAAATAAACTATAAAATAAACTAATTATTAAATTATTTCATACATTACTAAATGAAGTACTTATTAAATTATTTTTAATAGTTTAATACAAAAGGCTTTTTTAATATAATTATTATTAATACACAGGCCTCGCAGAGCCCCCAGAGGGCCCCCGGAGGGCCTGCGGAGCATTAAAAACTAAAAAATACTTATTATTATACTTATAATATTATTACTTTTAATATTTGTTGGTCCACAGGGGTTATGTAATCTCTCCATGCTGTACAGGGAGCGCCACTTGAATGATACCATGGTAGTCTTCAGGGGTTATGCCTTGGCTACTAGGAGTAATGGATCTGACAGTTCCAGGGGGTAGTCGGAGCTGTAACGGACCTGTTACAGGGGTCATTCGGAGGAGTATATAGTAGGGGATCTCTCCCACTCTCTTAGAGATACACAGATTTTACCACCCACTTCACTGAAGACTATATTGACCCCTTTGCTTTAATATATCTTTGCGTGATCTACCGGTACTGCACCGACAATATTACCACTTTTAATAATATTATATTAGAGCTAAGTAATATTAAAGCTGTCACTCATTAATCTCTGATTAGTCCCCTAATAATAGAATATTCACACTAATTCCTGGCTTATATAATAATTATTTAAGTATTCTTATTTATTAATACCCATTAATGTGGTATTATTTTTATTGTGAATTAACCTTTGCCGTAGTTTGTAATGTTAGTATGATTATTTGGTTGTAATGAATGACAAGGCAGTTGTTAAAATGTAGTCTTTTTACTTTATGTATTATTTTGCTTTAGTAATTTACGGCACTATGTGATGGCTATGTTATTTGCGATTAGTGGAGATTATATAAACCTTTTAGATGTAATGATATAAGAATTGAAGGTTATAAAAACCGGCCCAGAGTTTAGTTTATTTGATTTACCCATTATTGTTTTTAGTTTATGGCATATGATTTTGTTAATGCACAGATTCTTGGCGGGGCGCCTTATTATAAATTCTTTTTAAAATGTACAAGACATCTTAAGTTATCATTAAGTCGTAAATATATTATTTTACTATAAATTTAAAGGAATCCTACCTAAAGAACTTTGTTAAAGCACCCGTTTATGGACTAAATTATTAAAATGCCCATGGACTGAATGTTGTTTAATGTGACTAATTTTGTTTTTTGATGGTTAAGTTGTGATATTATGCTTAACTCAATTTTTGTAAAGCTTAATTCCAAACGTATTTTGAAATAGAATAGGCTTGTATTTTATATTTTAATGATGTTAATTATCATTATTTTAGTATCACTTATTATTATGGTTAAGCATAGCCTTTGTATATTTTAAATTGTATTTAAGTAATACATTTTTATTTACGACTGATGTAATTTTTTATTAAAAACAAATTTTAAATATTTTATTAATGACATGTCTTTTTTTAAATAAATATTTTTTGGCTAATCTTTTGCTTATTGGCTTTTTTAAATCTTTTTTTCTTTAGGGCAACGTTTTGTTTATGTTTTTGATCTTTCTTATTATACTTAATAAATTGGAAAATCCGATTGAGGTTGCTTTATGGGTTATTTATGTATGATAAGAAATATGGCAAGCAATGGTTTTTATTTATAAATGGTATATAATTAGTAAAATTACTCTTTAGGCTAATTATACCCCAAATTGTTAACTATTATGAAGGACATTGAAATCTTGATTCTTAGAGACTTATATTTATAGCTGTGGCGAAATGCACATTTTATAATTTAAGAAGATGTTGCTTAACATTAATAGAAATATATTTAAGACTAAATTTAACGTATTTTTATAAGTTTTATGAAGACATTAGTAAGTTTTTTATTTATATTTAAGTATATTGAGATATTATTAGAGAGATTTACTTAGTTTTTTGAAATGTTTTTTATGCCGCTAAGATTATGAAAAACGTTTTTAGCTAATAATGTAAAAAAAGGCTGATCACGTAATTTGTATAACGTTTAGTTAAAAGGTTTAAACTTTTTTTTTAAATGCTATTTTATAACATTAATTTTATTGAGAAAGGTGTATTATCCAATATATAAGGATTTAATGTGCAGTAATTATTGATTTTTAATTTGAAGCATGTTTTTAGAATTTGAAATCTTTTTAAAATTTATAATATAAAAAGCTGATTTTTTAATAGTTTTTTAATTAGGTTAAGAAAAAATTGAAAAATATTTGAGGGTTCGGGGTGCGGGAATAGGATAAATGACGTTATATTTGATATTACTTAGCGTGATAAAGGATGTTGTAGTTTTTACTTATGTTAATAATAGATGATATGTTTATATAAGATGAGAGTTTGCCTTTTAAAATAGTAATAAATCAGCTATTATATTATTTAACTTAATGCGTTAAGTAAGTTTATTAAATAAATTGGATATTATATTAAAGAAGTCCGAAATGAAGTTTTTTTGTTTGATTAAAAATGATATTAAATCCAAAAACGGGACTATATAAAGCGCTGAGTGAATTTAAGTATTGAATTCTTTGGCGATTAATTCGATTTTCTTAGTAATTAAAGTAAAAAGTATAGCTGAAACAATCTAATTCTTATTTTATTTTTGATTAGGTGGCAAAGGCCTTTGTATGGTTTTCATAATTGCTTGGGCCAAGGATGTTGGGTAATGATAATGGGTTTTGGGGATTTCTTTATATTAGTAAAGGTTATGTAAAAGGTGCTTTGGGCGTGTGTATAATATGATTATAGTATTTTGAGGGTTTAGGAGAAATTTATAAATAAATTTGATGGCATTAAGATTATTTAAAATTTGGACGATATTTTCCGCGTCTTTTTATAGGGAAGGGTTGATATTTTTTGATTATATTAAGGTTATTATTAGATCTTGGGGTATTATTAAGCTTATGCGTATAATAAAGCGATAAGATTATTTGATTTAAAGCTTTTTTGGTGATGGCTTGTATTTATAAATAATTATGAATAATAAAGCCTATTAATGAAAAGATTTGTGATTTATCAAAAAAGAAGTATAAGCAGTGAGTGGCTTAAAGTTTGCTTTGCTTTATAATTGCCTTTATATGTATGATTATTGTTAACCTCTTATGTTTATTGTTTCCCTATTAATAAAAGAAGTAATAAGGAAATTTTGATGATAAGATTATGGCTGTGATTGGGGAGTTTAGGGATTATTATATTAATTTACTTGAAAGTTAAAATATTTGTTTTGGAATATTCATTTTAAACTAATAATCTCTTGCGCGTAAAGGATTTTAAGTGCTCCTTGCTTTTTGAAGGCTAGATTTTTAGCCTCCAAATCATAGGGGTTCGTTTAAAGCTTGGGATATTTTTAGGCATTATAATTCGATAGGCCTATTTTTTTGACCTGAATCTAAACTAAGTAAAGGGGCCCACTTTTAGTATAAACATAATTGCTGTGTGAGAGGGGAAGTGGAACTTGGTATTAAATGAGATTAAAATATTATTAAATAAATAGGCGTTTAAGTATCGTTTAATGCCTTTTGGTTAATAGTTTTAATAATGCGGGAAGTAATGTTAAGGCCAAATTAAGGATTATTACTTTTTGTGAAAAGCGCTAGGCGGTAAGGATTTAAAATTTGCTTTATTTTTTATATTTATTCTATTGCCGTTGGGTTGTATTAATAAAAAAAGTTTACATAATTCACTTTCCCTATTGGGCGTTTATGAGATTTATCCCCGCTAGGTATTAATAGGTTTAATAAGTTAATAATCCTTATAAGCCTGGGGCTTAAAATCCGTGTTTTTAGTGAGTTTTTTAAGTATTGCTTTGAATAAGTCAATGGTTTTATTATAATACTATTTAATAATTGTTTATTGAAAAGTCTTAAACGTTATAAAAATAGTGAATATATAGTTTAGGTTAAGGATAAATTAATAGATTTTTTTATTTAAGAATAATTTATGTTTTATTTAATATGTTTGAGGGTTGATTTATTAATGAAATAACTTAAAAATATGGATTTTGAGTGGTAGGCTTGGTAGTGGCTTATAGCCTTTGATTAATATTATAATATAAATCTTGAGCTTTAAGTATAGAATTGTTTTATTACGTCATAGCTTCTTTTTATATGTGGAACGCGAACTGAGAACCGTGCTTTAGTGGCAGGGAGTGACTTGTTTAGGGAGGTGTGGCTTAATATGGAAAAGGGATTAAAGACGTAAGTATAGTTAAGCTACGTTTAATATTATATAAATTTTTACTTTAATGCCTGATATATATAAAAATCTTGTTTGCTTGATTTTTATTAAGTATATTTGCTTTTGTCTTTTTTATATTTGTATTTTTGGTATTTTATTGGCTTTTGTTTTTATTTTACGCTTAGAACTTATTGTTCCCAAACTTTTTCGTAATAATGAAAATTGTTTGTTTTTAAGTATTTTATTATATAGCCTTTAGATTCTTTTACTAATTATGCGAAATTTGAGTTTAAGCCAAATGACAATGAATCTGATGTTGTCCTCGTTAATGCCATGTTTTACGTAATAAAATTAAATGTTATAAATCTTTTTGTTTTATTAAAATTAAATATTTTTTATGAGTTAATGTTATTATTAATCTTTACTTGTTTTATAACCGATTAACAATATTTAATAATTGAATGCAGCCAACGTATATGAGCCAATACTTCCCAATAACTTTAAACGTTAGCTAAAATATATAATTACGTGGTTATTATTATTATAGTAAAAGGCATGGATGACGTGGAATTAGTTATTAAGTATAGCTTGATTTCAGTTCTTAACAAAGACACCATTATGAACGGTTTTAATTACTAAGTATTATTTTACCCTTACACAGAGTATGAGGCTTGGAAAAAGCCAAAGTAATTACACGTAGAAATACTAAGCCTAAAATAAGTATTAGTGGGAAGATGTAAGTTAGTCATTGAAGGTTATTAAACTATAGGTTAATTACCAAAATATAGCCAAGGACCTTAATGAATGGCCTAATATTATGGGCTTTAATTTTAATTTTACACATTATATTATTAATAATGAATTAAATCTTATTATGTTTTTTATGTCACATTTTACTGACATGAATATCGTGATTTTTATGTGGGCTTTTGAATATTTTGATATAGATATATTACGGTATTGCCTTAATTAATTAAAACTTATATTTGAAAATAATAATATTAAAAAGATTATTTACGTAATTATAAATTAAATTGGATTTTTTAAAAATAGTGTATATGCCGGCATTAATATTATATTTGGGATCTAGGCTAGTTGCGCAAGGGTTTATGGCTTTTTAAGTTATGGTAATAAAACGGTTTTTATAGTAAATATTAATATAAAGCCGGTAATTATTTATTAAGATTTGATAATAAATTAAGATCGCCTTATTATATCAATTAAAAATTACCCACCAAAAGACGGGTACGTTAGAGGAGAATTTGAAATCTCGAAATGCTTTTTTGATATTAGGGAAGACGAAAAGAGGTAAGATATATAACGTAGTTAATTTTTAATAATTATGTGTTATTAATTAATTTAGCTAAAGTTAGCTGAATTTACTATTTAATATAAACAGTTGTTAGTGTATTATATAAAACAAGCTAGATTAAAATATTATAATAAGATGGCTGTGAAAAATAGCAAAGGGTTGTTTGTGCAAGTAAGAACATTAAGACTTTAAGTCCATTTAATTTGTTAAAGTAAATTATTACTTAAGTGTTTACTTCTTTTATGCGTATTACTTAACATCCCCTTCTCCTTCTCCTTTTCCTTCTCCTTCTCCTTCTCCTTCTCCTTCTCCTTCTCCTTCTCCTTTTCCTTCTAGAAATTTAATCTCATCTAATACTAAACTCCACTTCCCTTCAATTTGAGTTAAGTCAAAAGGGTAGGCTTATTAAGTTATAACACCTAGGAAAGTCTTGATTTTTAAATGAACGCCTACAATCTAAAGGCTAAAAATCTAACCTTTAAAAAGCAAAGAATACTTAAAATCTTTTACGCGTAAGGGATTATTAGTTTAAAGTAGATATTCTAGAATAAGTATTTTAACTTTTGGATGGGTTAATATTTTTTGATTGTTTATGGGTAATATAATAGTAAGGGTTTTAGATAATTTGAGGCGTATTAGTACATATTCTTGCTTTTTACGAAATTACTTTCATTTAAGCACTTAAATATTTAATTATACCTTAATAACGACTTCAAAAACACCTGGGTCTTTTTTTTTCTTATCTTTTTTTAATTATTTAAAATAAATATAACTTTTGGCCATATTTTCTTTGTTTTGTGCTTTTTTTTGAACGGCTTATTTTACATTTTTAAAACGGAAAGTGTGTTGGCGCTAGTATTCTTTTTTAATAATAAGCTTTTATTTGATTTTTTATTAAGTAAGTTTTTTAGTTTTTTTTATAGAAATTATATTAAAGTCTTTTTTTAAGTATATATGTATATTATAATCCGAATACGTTTTCCTTGCCGTTATTATACAAAGCGCCGCTTTTTGATAATATTACGGAATTAAGTAAAGGTCCAATAATTAAAACAATTTAAGATACTTAAATTGCTTTAGTATACATTCTTTTGTTTTTCCATTCATTTTACCTTAAAGATTAAAGTATACTTTTTTTAATAAACGATTAATCACTTAAGCTTATTTTTTATTAGTTTTACTATAACGGCGCTTATATTCTCCCAGAAACTTTTGAGTTTATTAGATTTATAGTTGATTTTATAATAAGGACAAACAGTTTTAAAACTCAAATTGGCTTTACCCCCATAGTTATAATAAAGAAAAGCAGAAATTATGGTCTTTAATAAAACCTAACCTAAAAATAACAATTAATATGAAAATAATTATCAAGAATTATAATGACCGTTTAAGTGTAATATGTATTATAAAACCTTTTAATGCTTTGAATATTATATAAGACATATTTTTATATATATTAGAGAGAAGCCTTATGTATATTAATATGATAGATGTATAAAGCGATTTTCTTGCTATGATAAATTGCTTTAATATATAAGGTTTTATAATAAGCCTAATTTAAGGATGAATTTGAGGATTGAGAAGGCTAAGCGGCGTATTTGTTTAAATTTTTAAAATGGGGGATCAAAGCCTAATTTAATAATAACACAATTAATGCCTGCTTTTCTTTATAATTTCATATAATTCCTTTTGCTTTTTATACACACAATGATTTTTTTATATTTATATAAAAAAAGTAATAATCGCCACGTAAACCATTATATAAAGCTCTCTTTTTCTAATTTATTAAATAACACCGCTTTGGCTTTAGCCTTCTTTTTTTTAAGCGGCACTTTTCTTACTACACTTAATTTCCCTTTTTAATATAATCTTGCTTTTGCCCTAATATAATTATGAAATATTAATGGCTGGTATTATACTAATATTCTAATGCCAGTTATACTTACCCTAAGATTAGGTCTTATAATTGTTAATATTTTATTAAGGGTGGATAGTACTTAAAGGAAGCTGCCTGACCCCCGTGGTAATAAATAAATTTGAAAATAATAGAGTAATATCGGCTTAGTTTCTTAATCGCTTTTAGTAAATATGCCTTTAAAGTCGAATTAATCATCAAAATCTAAAAAACTAGGCTAAAATAATTAAAAAGAATGCGTGAATTTGCTTCACAATCTCCCTTACCACTTTAATGGCATCAAATAAAAGGTACAAGATTTGTAAAAGCTTATTTGCTAAACTTAAAAATATAACCAATTTATCCTTAATATTTTAGTTTTTAATATATTAATTTATAAGGCTATTAGTTTTTGTTAAGTACAGCAATTTATATATTATTTGATAAATAAAAGCCTAAAATGAATAACCTAATTTCTAAACTAAAAAGGCATATAATAATAATGTCGTATTTAATCATTCATTTTTAAAGTAAAGGCCTAATTTTAAAGGCTAAGCCTTGCTTTTGTAATTATTTTATAAGTGCCATATAATTATGGCTTTGACCTTTTATGAAATAATAATTTTACCCGTTCAAGGGCAAATAAATTGGGAATTATAATAATTGCCTTACGAATTAGGCCACAAATTAGGGTGTTGGCAATAGCCCCGGCTAATAACGCTGAATAGTAACTAATTTTAATTTAGCCTAGCGTTAATAAATGATTAATGTCATTAGCACAGCCTTTTATAATCCTTAAACCTTTTGTATTTTTAAAAGTTAATATTCTTAATATTAAAGCTAACTTAAACTAGCTTGATTTTTATATTTTTTTAGATAAGTTAGTTTTAAATGTGAGTGGTTTTAGGGAAAGGATATTAAGTTCATAAACTAATAAAAATACTAAGTGCTGTTGTTATATTTTATCTCAAAACTTTAACGCATTTATACCCACAATTTTTCATTTGGCGCCATATCTTTGATTCTCTTTTCTACCTTCGTTTATTAACCCTAATGATAATATAAACCCACTTTTTATCCTTCCTTTTTTTAGTTAATATGGCCCCGCGTTTAATAAAACGAAATACCCTAAAAGTTGGGCGGTAGTACTTAGTGCCACAAGATGAAAATAAGCCATTTATGCCAATTGTTTACTTTAATTGATTATTAATAAAAGCGCGGCCGTAAGGTATTAAAAAAAAAAACTACAACTCTTTTTTTTTAAAAAGCGCATGCCTATAATATTATTAAAAATAAATTATATTAAAGAACACGAACACTGAACCTAAGCGCCTGCTTCCTTTCCTAATTAATAATACTTTTAGCAAAAAGGCATATCATTTTCCCCTTATTATATTATAAAATTAACTTAAGTCAAATTTTCATAGATTAAAAATCAAAAACGAAAACAATCACAAAAAATAAGCCCACCCTCCTTTCTAATACTATTTCCTTTTAAAAGCGGCCGTGAATGTCCCTTCTTTAATCTTATTTTAAAAACATAATTAATAAGAACATATTCATTAATAACAGCGGGAAGGAGATTAACGCATTTAAATATTAAAAGAGGGAGTTTTGTTAACTTAAAAAATACTTTAAATCAAAGAATAATATAAATTAATTACTTATAAAGAAAAAATCCTTTTTATCTTTTCATAATAAATTATTAACAGCTAGCTTTACCGCACTTAGCTTTACTACACCTAACAATCAAAAGCCAAAAAAGCCAAAAGTGCTCCATATTAAAGCCCATAATATAAAATCCTACTTAAAACCAAAAATAGCTTTATGTATAAATCAGAGTTAAACATCGCGGACATAAATAAGACCATTTACCGGACTCTTCTTAAAGCCGAGTAAATAGTTTCAAAAAATTTATTATTTTAGGATAATCTTTTCAACAAGATATGCAAAATAATACAAAACAGGAACAAGGCTAAGGTTATTTAAAATATCGCTCGACTGATAGTTTCTTTTGCTTAATTTTTAATTATACATAGCGCTAAATATCTAAAGCCTTTAATTAAAAGTATTAATAAAGGCTAGGATAATTCTATTACTTTAATTAAGCCTTGTCCATAACCTAATTATATTATTGAATTCAAGCAAACTGCATTTATTAAAGATCAGTTTAAAAAACTCTAGCCATTTATTAGTGGCTTCTTGGAAATGTCTTTCTTTATAAGTACATATTATATGTATTTCTTATTCTTTACATATAAAATTAAATGCAGCGCCGTAGCATTTAATATTATAAACCGGCAAAATGCTCACAATATGACCTTGGCAATAAGGGGTATAATTGAATTTTTTAGGCTTATAAAACATAAAAAAGAGCTCTATTAACAAATCCTCGCCTTTTTAATTTTATATAATCATAATTCAGTAAAAATCTACGGTTATTATTTTTTAATTAATAAAAACAAGACTACCTTTTATTATCACATAATTTATAAATTTGATTTCATGGTAATAAAAGGTAAGGAAAAGTGGATAGTATATAAATTCATTAAAAACATTTACGACGTATAAATACTAATTTATTTAAAAAAAAAAATCTACTCAATTATTGATGAGTTATTGCTTAATCTGGATTTTGAAATCTTATAATAATCTAAGTTAAGGAAATCTAAACTTTCCTAAGGATTAAAAAGCCAACATCTCTCTAACTAATCAAATCATAATGCCGCGTCTTTGGAAGGAGCTGATAATTAATCAAGCCATGTTGGTTTGCAAGACGTTACCCCTGATACTTCCTTATTTTAGAGGATCGACGTTACCCCCAATACTTCCCTGTTTTAGAGGATTAATGGAAAGGCATTTAAAAAGCCAAAGAAAAGGGCTTGGCCTATAGAATTACACTAGTTATAAGATATTGTTTAAAAATGGGAATGCTTTTAAGATGATTAGCTATTTAGGAAAAAAAAAAATACATAAACAAGAAAAGAACTAAGAATATTTGTTTATAATAAAATTTTAAGGAAATTTATATAAATTATCCTTCTTTTACAAAAGATTGATTAAGCAATTTATTTGTGCCTATATAACGTTCCTATATAATAATGCTATTTATTGCCAAAGCACATATGGCAAACTTAATACGTTTTAAGCCGTCCTATGTTAACGAATAAACAGGCGACTTGCCTTACCAATGCTAGCATTATTTAATGATAAATTAAACCAATTATATGTATTATACGCTTTTAATTTATTACGCTTTTTAATAATAAATTATTAATAAATTATTCCATGCATAAGTCATTAATAATAAAGACTCCCTTTAATGTATAATATAATATAGCGTTAGATATCACGTTAAGGCTTATTAGCCCATTTCACATTAAAGCAGGGAGCACAAGTAATTATTCTTAAATTTCCACAAAAAAACGGGGGCATTAGTGTGTAAATTCAGTAAGTAAGTAGAATAAAAATAAGGAACCTTTGCACAAATCGAGACTTTTAAACGTTGGTTATAATATGCCTAAAGATTAAGGCCTAATAACTTAAGTTGCTTACCACAAGTAAGCTTAAATTAGGCCGCTGGATACGGCGGTTAATCGTTAACAAATATATATAATAAAAACAATTATAATATTTAAACTTTCTTGGCCCTATGATAATGGCTAATTGGAAAGCCCACGTTTATTATCTTTTGAAAGCTAAATTATTAACTTAATTATTAGCCTTTAAAAATTAAAAAACGTATATTATTTGTTATTATAAAAGCGGGGTACATGTTTTATAAAACAAATGGACATTAAAAAGTATAACAATAACATATTGCCTTATAAATCAATTACAGCGCTTAATTAAGCGTCCGGTATCATAACTTATTATTAAAATCAATAACTTAAATAAGATTGCGATTGGCTCATCTTCACCTTATTAATATTTTTAAGGCGCCCTAAACCTTATTAGCTAAGCTTGCGATCAAGGCTGCATTTATATTAATCAAGGTTTACTAACATTTAAGGCCAAAGGGCGTTTCAATTGGCGTATTGCCGCGTAATACGTATATATTAATTATTCAAATAAAAGCTCTATCGCCTATACATAATAAAGCCATTATAATCTCGTAAAACCTAAACATTAGCAAAATTATCAAATTATTAATAAAAATTATCAAATATATTTCTAAAATTTATTATTATAAAAGAAATATTAATTTATATCCTATTCTTAGTCTTACCTTTGCTTTTAACCTTACTAATATCAATAAAACTCCCGTAGTCGGTAAGCTCGGGAAGGCCAGGATAGTGCCAGGTTTGTTCTTATTAAAATAATAAGTACAACTTTTACTAATATAAGGCTTAGGTTAATGGAAATAAGAAAAAGAAAAGGGAAGGTAAGTGTCGTACACAATACGACACCTCCAAAAGTGAATCCACTCCTGAAAGTGCGTATTATGATATATATGCACCTTAATCATATGACCATCACGTGACCCTAATCCTGTACGACAGTAAGATTATTAAATGCCCTAATAAGTTTAGTATTTACTAATCACTGGCTTATAATAATTATATTGTTTGTGGAAAGTATTATAATTATTTAGAAGATAAGCCAAAAGAAAATGAGCTAAGTGGATGAATGAAAAGCCTTAATTAAAATAATAATAGCGAAAGTAATAATAGCAAATATTAAACGTGGGACCTTAAAATTAACAAATATAAGCATAAAAAGAGTAATAGTAATTATATATACACTAATCCTATATAACGTAAAGCACAAAATGGCTTTGTGGATTATTAATAATCTTTAATATAACTCGTTAAACATAAGCTTTAAAGCTAGTCCAAGATTTTACCATGTTAATTTTTCTTTTATATTTATTTTACTCTTTATTTAGGTTATGATTTCTAGATAATTATGAGTGAACACACTTTTATAGCCAATTTAAGACCTTTTTATTATAATTACGCCTTTCCTAATTTTTAGCCTTGCTTTTTTTATTAATTTCATTTTCAATTTTTGTCTTAATAAAACTTTTTAATTAAAGGTAAGCAAATATATTTAATCTTTTCCTTTTAGTTATTTAATTTAAGGCCTAATTGAATATATTTTAATGGCTTTTTTTTAACGCTATAAATTTTTTATTAATTTGAATTTTAAAATTGTTTTATAAAAAGTTAAGCTTAGTGTTATAATTAAGTATATAGCTTCTTTGCTTATAAAAGTTTTGATTAATAAAGCCCGTATTTGTTATAACGTTCCTATTATGTTATACCTAATGTTTATACTTTTAATGGTGATGTTTACATAATTTAACATGTAAAATAGCCTTATATTTTAAATCTTTTAAGTGTATAGTATCATAAGGCGGCTATACGGATAAAGAAGTATATTTAAATAAGAAAAATTTCAACTTAACATTATCACTGGCGTTATAGTCATATCGTAATTGCCATAGATCTTTTTATAAAATTATATTATTTTTTTGTAAATAAGGACCTAAGCCATAAATATTCATGAATAATTATGCAATTTCAGTCTAAATAACAATATTAGAGTTTGGCTGTACTATAGGAGCTTTTGATGTTTTGAGGAATGGGGCTATACTAATTATAATTTTTATAAGGCCACATAAGGCTATGCCAAGTTATAATAAAGCCAATTTCAAACGGCAAAGTACAAGCATTTTAGCAAAAAGCTTAAGGTTATTTGAATAAAATAAGTAATTTTTAAATTAGTTTAATATTAAGGCAAACTAGGCATTAATAAAATTGTAATTAACGCCTGGCTCTTAAAATATACCCCAAAGGGCAAAGCTAAGGATTGTTAAACTTGCATTAAGCGTTATATAATATGGGAGGTTTTTATATTATAAAAGGGGTCTTGGCGTACATGCTTTTAAAAAACATTTGGCTAAATTTGGCTTTAAAAATTATATCATTAAATGCATATAATTATATAATGGTAACGTAAGTATTATTATGAATACTACAACAGATTATATTAAGAAATAATGTTAATTACAAAATTTAAAAAGGTACCTTATAGCTTATTTTAAAAAAGGCGAAAGCTTAAAGTAAAGCCTTGTAAATAATAAAGCCAATGTTTTTATTTAAAACTCCAAGCTTTTATAATATTTTATAAATCAAAATAATTAAGATTTTAATAGCTTTATTTTAAAAGGTGATATATATTATTCACATTCATATATTAGGATTTAACTTTATTAACGCAATTTCTTAATTATAGCGTTATTAATATTAATAACCAAACTGCTTTTAATACATTTATTATAATAATCATCAATAATTACCACAAAAGCAGAATTAATCAAATATTGGATTATTTTGCTTTACTTTTAAAAAAGTTTTAAGTAAAAAATGTATATTTATGCAAACATAAAAATAATAATAAAATTTTCAAATAAATGTTTTATTAGCCCACTCCTTATATTATTACTCTAATATCAAAAGTTTTGTTTTTATAATATTTTGCATTTTGTTAATCTTATAACACTAAAAAATATTTAAAGCTAATCCTTAATCTTTTATTATAGGTCACAGCCCTTGTAAAAAACCGCGTCTCATGTGGAATATTTATTAATAAATTAATAGTCTTTTAAATTAATTAAAAGGGCGGAAATTCTATAAAATAAATTTAAGGCTTTTAAGTTATTAATAGGCAATAATATTATTAATTAAGCCTTTTTAAAATAGATTTACTAAATCTTTCGACTTTTTGCAAAAATTGCCTTAACTTTTTTAATACCGGGAGTAATATCCCTTCCCCCTTTTACTTAAGAGCTTTGCAATAGTTTAGCAATTGTCTTAGCTTTTATAAAAACCTTGACATATTGCATTTAAATAAATTTGGTTTTTATGATATGAATGAGTTTATAGGACTTAATTTGAAAATACTATGTTAGCTATTAAGGATTTGCGATTTTTTTTTATTTGAACTTGAATTTATATCACTTAAAAAAACTTATTTTCCTAAAAGGGAATAAACATATTCTCTTTTTTTAAAATAAAAAATAAGTAATAATAGGATTAGGTTTATAAAAGAATTAATAATATAATTGTTCCAATTCAATATATGTGATAAGCTTTGTAAAGCTTTATGATTTAGAGATGTGGGTATTACAATCTAATTAATAATATCTTTTGGAATATTCATAAACCCGTTATTTACCCGCAAAATTTCAGCTCATAAATTAAAGGCCGACAATTTATGAGACAATTTGTATTTTATGATTATATATAGGTTTTATATGCCATTTGCCTTCTTATATATATAAATCTAATTAGCGTTTTGTAGTTTTGGATTTGAGCTTAAAGGTTATTTATATGAAATATGAAGATTTTGCAGAGTTTATAAGACCTTTTTATTATTATTACTTAGGGTATTAGCATGATTTTTGAAAATTATGCCATTGCCTAAATTGAACATACGGCAATCCTCTTTCTTATTCGTAAATGGCCGGTTATAAAAGTCTTGGCTAAGTTTCTTAAAATATTAAATAAAGCTAAAATATTTTGCGTTTTAAGGAATAAATTTAAAAACTCTTTTAAAAAATTGTTATTATATTATTGGAAAATCCGTCTATAGCATTAATAAGATTAAGTAGGGCTTGTTCTTAGGATTAGCGATGAAGCCTTGCGTATTGAGGCTTTTATTTATTTGAATATAAAGCGGCTTTAAAAGGAATATATAGTAGGCATATAGGTATTTTTTAAATATAATAGGTTTCGTCTTTTTTTCCTCAAATTAAGCGCAAGCCTTAGCTTCCTCCGCACGTCTTTGCTCTTGTTCTACCCATTTGTCAGTTGCCTTTTAAATTCACCGCTTATCCTTCGCACACTATCGCTCTTGTTTTACTCTTTTATTAGTTTCCTTTTAATTTCGTTTTGTTTCTTACGCACGTTTTTGCTCCCGTTTTACTTGCTTATTTACTTCTTAAAATAATTGCTTAAGCCGTATAAAATCTAATTCCCATTTAAAAAACATTTTAAAGGAATAAGGTTGTTATTAAGCTAAAAATATAAAAATGATATTTAAAAAACCCTTCATTATATAAGGCCAAACATTTCTTAAGGCAATGCTCCCGTACGCGAATCACATAAACCCTAGCTTAACACTAACCCTTTATATGGAATAAGCGTAAACAATATATGTTAAGTACCCCTTTAACATAAAGATTAAAATTAACAATAGCACTTGTCTTTTTAAAAACCCATTCTCTCATTTAACTCGAAAATTATATAATTATTGATAATATATAAATATTATGTAAGTATTTAATTTGTTGATGTATAAAAGGATTTAATTGTTGTAAGATATATAAAGGGATTTAAATAGTTTAAATTTTTAGAAATTTACAATTAAAGCTTAGTCCATTTTTGGAGTTTAAAAGCATTAAAGCTTAAATGTGCTGGCTTTTTGGTCATCATTGGGTTATTAAGTAAATTACAGGCATTAGGCCCCACTACTTGTAAGTCCTAAATATGACGAAATATTTTCCTCTAAACGAATAATCTTATTAACCTCTTAAATTATAACCAAAAGATTAGACACTACCCAAGGTTGTTTTTAAATGACAATAATAACTTAATTGTTTTATCAGACTAATTTTGCTTAATTTCACTAATAAACTCTTTCCTACCCCATTAAGTGGTAGCTGCCTCGCCTTATTTTTTATTATATATTAACATTTCATTGCGAAATATTTCCTTAGATTCATTTCTCCTTTACGACATATACCCTTACTTTACATTATTATACACATCGTACTTAACATATTTTATTAAAAGCAAAAACAATGCCTTTAAACTTTTAAGGATTTAACTTTAATCGCGGCATTTGCGTAAAATAAGTAATTACTTTTTCCTATTTTTTAAAAGGTATAATCACATTTTTTATAATTAAGGTAAGATTATAAACCTTCTCATTAGCCATATAATCTATGTAACTACTTATTTTATATAAGTGGTAATCTTCTTTATACTCGCATTTTTTATCTTAGGATAAGTATTTAAGCTTTTTAATAAATTTTATTAATTATAGTAATTAAATATTTTGAGTTTTCATTTTATTCCTTTTAACGTACTTATAATTAATTGTGTTATTTAGAAAGGCGATGCGGCCCTTATTGGGGATTAAGAAAAAATCTCGATTTATTGTTTTCCCTTAAATGATACTAATAAAAGAACGATATTTTTTAAAGGCTATTATTTTTCGATTTATAATCAATAAACAAAATACTACATAAAGCACATAATTAATAAATACTTTATAATTAAATACGAGGATTATATAATGCTTACCGGGTATACTGTTTATGTTTAATGTGTTATTATATACTTTAAAGTTTAGGATAATATTGTAAATAGCCTAAAAAAATCGTTTAAATAATATGCGTTATCATTACCACACTAAATAATAAAGAAAACATCCTATTTATTATCCTTTGAGAACAGAATAATTAAATATCTTATTATTTTTATTTTTTGACTTTTTTTCTATTTCTATTGCCTACTATTCTTAACGGCTATTTTAAACGGCTCAAGTAACCTCGATATTTTGTTAATAAGGGTATTTATGTATATTTCCTTTATTTTTGTTAATAAATTATTAATAATGCCGTATATATATATAAATCTTTTTTTTACCTTTGTTTTTCTTAGATAGTGGTTATGAGTTGTTTATTATCGGGTTCTTTTGCTTATATTATTAAGAGGGATGATATACTTTTTTATAAAGAAGCGGCTATTATTATTATTTATTAACAAAAGTGCCATTATTAACAGCTTGCTCATAACCTTAACCTTACGTTTAATTTGTCGTTTAATTAGCCTTATCCGTGTAAAGCAAGAGTATTATATATCGTGATTAAAGAATGATAAAATAAGTGCCATTTATTATAAACTTAACAATTAAATTATTTTAAGATCAATGTTATTAACAGTTATAAGATGATTGTTATATACTTATCTTAGGGGTATTTTGGCTAGGTGATAATAGTGTAACCTCTAGTGTAAGTCTATAAAACCCATTTAATCTTTAATAGCATTAGCCTTAACTTTAGGAAATCTTTGTTACTTATTAATCAATTAAATGCTAAGAATGTAAGTGAAATTAATTATATTATGAAAATTTTTAAACTTGACATTTATTGGCCGTTCTAATTTTAGTTTATCTATAATGTTGATTATCTTCTCTAGCTAATCTTGCTTTATCTCGTCCTTTATTTATTTAATAATGCCATTAAAAACTTTGGGGCTTAATTTAATTTAAACTTTAATAAAATAAAATGTTAAAAGGGTGATTACGCTATAAGGGTTATTTTTATATAAATCACAAATGGTATTTATTTTAATGATATTTATAGCCATTATAGCTTTGGTCGCTTTGCTTTTATATTTTGCGTTTTTTAAGGGTTTAAATATCAACTTAAAGTTTGCCTTTATAATTTATAATAAATTTAATTTAATAGTATTTAATATTTTTCATTTAATTAAGTTTGCTTAAGCCTTAAGCGTATAAATCTTATTTTATACGCGCTTTTAATAAGCTGCAGCTTTGTCTTGGATTTCTTATTGGATTTTTGTAACCATATTAATTAATTTTAAAGTTCATTTAATAATTTTATTAGCTTAACTGGTCGCGAAATCGGCCAACTTCGTGAAATACACTAACATCGTATTAAACCTTTTAGTTTATTTTATTAATGCTTTGATAGTATGAGCAGTAAATATTAGCTTAAATATCATTTTTGAGGTTGTTTGCAAATTTCTAAAAGTTGACAATAGGTAATTTAATCATTCTCAAAACTCGATCTTATTTTTAAAGCATAGCATGAGCCATTAATTTCTAAAAACTCCCCGCTTTTAAGCAAATTACCTTTACTTTAATCCGTCTCTTACTGCCACCCTTAATTAGCAAATCAAGGTTTCTTTTATTTATAAGCTTTTGGAAATTAAATTATAGGCCCAGTCGTTAGTATTAAATAACATTTCCCAAACTAATTTTTATAAAACACCTTTCCTTATTAAAATGTTAATTCGTACACTTAAACAAACATTATCAATTATTAATTAAATCTCTTTTCGTATTATTATATACTTTAGCTGCTTTGGGGGTAATAATCCTGCATATAAGTCTTAATGCCTTAAAGTAAAATAAATCAATGAAGCCATTTTAATTCTTTAAAAGCTAATATATTATATTTTAACATTATCATTCCGTTAAGGCATGAGGGATCTGGCGCTGATTTTCTAAAATAGATTAAACTTTTATTATAATAAAATAATATGAGAATTAATGGGTATATAAGCTTTAATGCTTTATTATATTATTTTAATTAATTAAAGGCATTAATAATAAAAAGGGTATTACACGAAGACGTTTCATTTTTGAGAATCGTAAAATGAATACGCTATAAACTTTTTTTTAATAATATGTATGGTTTAAATGTTATTAATACTTTCATTAATGTCTTGCTTTCTTACGTTGCCTTATGATTTATTAATAAAGCCAATTTAATTATTTAAAAAGCCAATACTTTCTATACTAATATAAAGCCTTAATGACTTATTTAAGTTTAATCCATTTTAAGAAACCATCATTGTTAATATAACGCTAATTTCTTTTTCTTAATTGTAATAAAATATATAGTATTTTAATTAAAAATCGCAGGATTAAAAAACATATTAAAGTAAATAAAGTTATATATAGGGCCTAATCTTAATCATTTGATTTTAATTAATAAAAGTCAAGTGAAATATTTTTAATTAAATAAAACGGCTAAATAAGAAGCTAATATGTAATTTATTATAAAAAAGATATATATAATCTTTTAATATAAAAATGTATATTAGGCTACGAATTTTTTATAAATTTGACAATTCGCTTTTAATTTTTTAAGTATTATCTTAAACTTTACGTTTTCATATATATATTAAAATTATTTATTAATTTTTTATGTAAACAATGGCTTTAATAAAAATAATCGTAAAGCCAAAGCAGCTAAAGCCGCCTAAAGTTAATTATAAACTTAAAACTAAGCAAAGTTTATTCACAAACCCAGCTACTACCGGGCATTTTTAGCGAATTATTAGTAAAGCAAGTAAGCTTATAAACCCGATTATAAAGTTTTTTTTTAAAAAAGCAATCTTATTTAATTGGAAGTACGTGTTTATTAAAACGTTAATAAAATGCCGCTAATAAATATCTTAGTAATCTTCTTAAAAAGCTTTTTAAGCTAACGCTGTATAAAAAGCGGAAGAAATAAAATATAATTTTAAATTATAAAGCTAGATTATTAAATTTAAAATTTTAGTTTTTGGGTATTTTTAAGTTTGTTTTAAATATATTACATTGTTTATATATAATAAAGTTTAAGCATAACGTTTATGATATAATGCAACCTTAAAAGAATTAATAATAGCGTGCCCCTGGTAAATACTTATGTAAAATATTACTTTTTTAATTTAGCCTTAATTAAATATTATATATATCATTAATTAATTTGCAAGTGATTTACTAAAGATAAATCAATAAAGCCAGCTTTCTCTTTTAAGCAGTTATTATATTATGCTAAAAGCATAGGCCGTTAATGTATCTAAAGGAACAATAAACTCAATTTCCTTAATTAACTATTTTGCGTAGGCCGCGTAAAAGGGATCTTCAAAAACATAAAGGTACGCATTTCCCTTTAATATTAATCACATTTTTTTAAGTAACATTTATATTTTTATATAAGGTTATTTTAAATCTTAAACCATTTGCTAATGAATTCTTACCACTACTCTTTTAATTTTTTAAAATCCGAGTTAATGCTTATTTAATGAATTTGTAGCCAATGCCATAATGGGCTATATTAATATATTTTTAAATGTAAATATTGTAAATTAAAAACTTGTTGGCTTTATATAAATAAAGCTTAGCCTATAAAAAAATATATTATTATTTTTTGTTATTTTTTATTTTTTAAATAATGCTTAATAACAAATTGTTATTAGTATTTTTTAATTAACTTTAATATTTACTTTTAAGTATTAAAACCTATTTGCCTTTTTAAACATGGCTTTAATAAAAATGACTTAAAACAGTATACCAGCCACGCCATTATATAGCCCAGATTTATCATTATTTAAGTATAGTAAATTAAGGTTGTAAGTTCAAAGCTCAAATTTTTTATAATTTGCATATGCCCTTGTAATTAATAATCTTAAGAAGTTTAATTTAAAGTTTATAAAAGCACGTCTAATTATTATAGTTAAAAAATTAATAGCATTTAAGTTATAAGTTTCCAAAAATATATAATATCCCGTTAGTTAATAATTTACCTTTATAATAAAAACACAAAAATTCATTCCTTTAAAAATAATATACCTATTATCCTGCCTTTATTTAATAAGAAAGCATGGAAACCTATTAGTATTTTCTTAAATTTTAACTTTAACTTATTTTGTAATGCTTTATTTAATAAAAGCTTTAATAATATGTCCCCTAGTAAAGCTTTTAGTAAAACATTCTTTAATAAGGACTTTAGTGAAATAAAAGAAAAATATATTAATATTAATCTCTTTAATAGTTATAAATACCCAAAACTTGACCTTATTAATAACACAATGCATTATATTAAATTATAGCACGCCGAGAATTGTAGGAAATGAGATTAATTATTGTGATTATAAAAATTCACTAAAGCTAAATTAAAAAAAAATTTAAAAAGTTATTTTTAATTGAGACCAGGATATTTTAAGGATTGGAGATTTTGAGATAGTTGTATATTGATACTTAAAAATTATCATAAAAAAATATTAATCTTAAAATCTTTTCATATATAATATTTGTACTTATATTTATGCACCGTATATATTTATCTTTGCATAGTTTTAGTATTTTAACCCTTTAAAGCTTTAATACCGTTATTAAGATCACTCTTATTATAGTTTTTAAATATTCCTTTAAAAGTAAGGTGTTCTTAATAATAAGGCTCCTAAAGACTTTGTTCTTAATGCGCCGTATTAGGCCAAAATCCTTTTGATAATAATCAGTTAGTATAATAGGGGTAAAAGAAGCCATCAAAGCCTTTGATAGTTAGGAAAAATTAATTAATTTGAGCCTTAATAAACCGTGCCAAAAACCTTGCACCGCCTTTATCCCTTTCACCTTTAGGCTTTATTAACTCGTTAAAGTAATTGCCTTGGCGATTATTTAAAAGCTGATGAATAATTTTATATAAAATTGCCTAATTTATTTATAGTTATTAATTATTTATAAAATATAAGTATAAGTAAAATTAAATTTATTATTATTTTTATTTATTATAACCTTATTTATTCTAAATTTTAATGTTAGCTAATATCTAGCTTTTATTATATTAAGCTTTTTCTCCCTCTTATATTTCATAGTAATACAATTGTATTACTTATAAAAATCATTACGTAAATCTTAGGTTATATTATTATAAACGTTTAACTATTACCTTTTAGCAGCGATATTAGGACTTATGCCGCACATTATTTAATGATATTAGTATTAAGGGCATTTTATTTGATTTATTTTAATTATTATTATTTAATTTTTATAAAAGACAAAAAGATTATGCCAATTAAACTCCGTATTGGCAAAGTCCTCAAATTTAATAACTTAAAAACCTTATTAGCTTTTTTTAAACACGATCTAAGTTGAAATATTACAATTTTGCATAATGTTCAATTTTTTAATGTATCTTATCTTAATGATAAAAATACCACAGGTTGAGGCCAGCGGATTATTAATTATGCTTATAAAGCTTTTGAGTACTTTTATAAACACTGGGATTTTATGCGAATATCTTGGCTTTAAGTTTGCTTCTTATTTTTAGCCATAATATTTTTTGTTAATAATCTAAGGTTATGAAGCCTATTAAAAATTCATAACCTTTTTTACCTAATAATTTATGGCCCATATAATTATATTGCATTTGAAATCCGCAAACATCTTAAGGCGTGTATATATATAATAAAGCTATTTTTATGGCGCTTACTTGGCTTAAAAATTTTTAAAGGAAAAGCATGAAAAGATAAAATAACATAGCAAAAGTAATATAAATTACTTAATTTTTAATATAAATATTTGTATAATTAAGAAACCGTTACCTAAAGGCGTAAAATATAATAAGATGCTTATTATAAGCGGCGAAACCGGTATCTTATGTTATTAAATTAAAGAAGGAAAAGGGGCCGCGTTTAGTTATTAAATTTAAGTAAAATAATATTCGTAAAAGTTTATTAATAATATTGTAATTGAAGTAAAAATATATGGCTAATTGTATTATATAGTTGTATTTCAAAATCCTGCCTTGTATTAATATTTAAAAATTAATCTTGCCTAAATGTCCCATAATATTACGCCTAGATTTAAGACCTTTTAATAGAATATTAAAAGAATTTTTTTAATTAGCTTAAACTATAAATCTTAATTGTTAAAGTTCTGTAGTTGCATTATTAGCTTTTTTATTAAGAATTTCATTTTACTTTAATTACCCCATATTCCATTTTTAGCATTCATCTCAAGTTTGTTAAGAAAGCCTATTCTTTTACCCTATTTTTTATTTAATAAGTCCGGCTGTATAAATAAAGCAATGAACTTCCTTAATCATATAGCTTTATTAATATAATGCCAAAAATTGAGATTTATTAATTACTTTTGTTAATTATATATTTAATTATTATAAGTAAATTGTTAATTTAAAGAAGTAAATTGTATAAGCATAAGATCAAAATCACGCGTTGCGCAAATTGTTTGAATTGGCTTTAGGTTTAGGGCTAAAATATTAAATAGGGTAATTATCAAGTGCTGTAGGCTGTTAGTAATAATCTAATGCGCCAGCAAATGATGTTGTTGTTTTAATGTTTATTTTTGTTAGTACTTTATTTTTGTTAATTCATATTTACTTATTTTTTTAATAGTAACATAAATTTCCTTGATTTAGGGGCGATCCACAAATTCTCTTTAAAATTTATTGTGTATATTGCATATATTATTAAGTAAATTATTAAGAAAGTGCGTTTTTGTGGTATACCCAAAGGCATATTTCACGAAATTAAAAAAGGGAATTTGAAAGGTTGCTTAGTATACGGCCGCATGAAATTTGACTGTAATTTTGAAAGGGATTCCTTTAAGTAGTAATTGTTAATTCTAGTTTTATAAAGCTTTGCCATACCCTTGTGGCATTTGAAATGCTCGTTAAAGTTTATTAGCCTTAAAATTGACTATTAAAGTTGAGGGGTTGTCGAGCACCGTAGGGGAGGAGCTTCAGGAAGTGTGAAAGTCTTGAATTATAAAAGAATATAATAAAGCTCCCCTTAAAAAGAAGCTCTAAAGATCTAATTACATAAACAATCTTAATTGGCTACAGCGCCATTAAGGCTCTATTGGTACTACTAACCGACAATCCCTATTTTATATAACACACCCCCTTAGCTAAAAGCAATTATAAAATCAATAAGAATACTTAAATATAGCTTATATAATATAATAACGTAAATATAAATCAACATATAATTAAAAGTAGTACTAATATAATTAATTATAATAAAAGCATTATTATTAAGGCAATAAAATTAAACAAAGAAAGTTATATTAAAGCTTCCGTGCCAAGAATTTACGTTCTTTAACGACTATATTATCAAAAATAACTCGTACTAAAAAGCGCGCCCTCGCCGTTACCCTCAAGGCATTAAAAAAAAAGTAAGTTCTAAACGTTTAAAAGTCTAAAATCAATATATTATTAATATACATAATATAATTAGCCGGCGCCCTTTAAGTTACCACCCCTTAGGCTGCCACCCCTCCCCTTTACTTACCCCTCCCGCCCCTACTAACCCCTTGGCGTCACGCCGTGGTTAAGAAAACTTATGCTATACCGTGCTCCCACTATATTCGTAATAGCATACGTAACGCACCAAGTGACCCTTATCATAATAAGGCGTCGTTAATATAATGTTTTTATTATTATAAAAATAATAAAACTAATTACGCTGTCATACCCCAAGCCGTTGCCGCCCTTTTTACCGCTTACCTAATAATAAAATTAATACTAAAAAGCTCCCACGTATATATATTGTCTTATATAATATTAAATATTATATAAAAACAATATATAAAGCTCCCGTTAACCAGCCATAGGCCTTTACCACCCATCGGGTTATTATTAAAGTTGTCTTAAAAAAATAAAATTAAAGAAGTTAAAAAAATAAATAAAAAAAAATAACTTTACCTTCAGTTTATTATTTTATAAGTATTATTCTTATTGTTTTAAAACAACATTTAATAAATTATAGCCTCTTTTCACCAAAAGACCGCCGTACCCCCCCCTCGCCCTGTTTTTAACGCTAAAATAAGTGGTAATAATAATATAACTACTACTATTAATATTAATAAACCTTTAGTCGCCGTTATCGTAACGCGTACTACCACTCGCGCCTTTACTTTAACGAAAATTAACGTTTTAACTAACGCCGCTCAATAGTTAATAAACCTTTTACTTTTACTTTTATAAATAAAAATAACTTTATAACCTATAAATCGTAACTTAAAAATATTATCCTAATAATAAAACGGCTTTACAATCCTAAAATCGCAGCTTAAAAACATTTCCCTTGTGTTATTATAAGACTACAAATATATTAAAGCAGCTTTACAATCCCAAAATAACAACTTAAAATTAAATCCTTAAAATTCACACAACTCTCCTTTATACTTATTATCTTTTTATAATATTAATTTAAAATAATATATAAAATATATTAAATGTAAATATAAATGTACCTTGACATTAGCTTAAGTAAGCTTTTTAATAACGGCTTAAGTATTCTAAAAGTTTAAGAAAACTATAAATACCTTAAACTTCTATTAAAGTAAGTTTTTTATCAAGCCATTTACTAATATATTATTAATAAAGAAATATATTACTTAAAAACTCCCCCATTTATGTTCTTATTATAATCACATGTTTTATATATCAACATATCTTAACTTTATTAAAATACGTTAATTTTTTTCAATTATTAGCTAAATTATTTATTTATTATTATAAAATATATTCTATAAAGCTCCCATATTAAGTATTAATTTCTTGAAAAAGCGCTAAAGCGCTATTATTTCCTTTACCGTTCTTATTACCCTTAATAACTCCGCTTTTATTATTAAAGTAATTACAGTGTTTTACCTTAAGGCTTTTCAAACGATCACACTTTTAAATAATATTATAATAAAACCTTAAAAAAAGCATTTTAACTCTTTATTATTTACAAATAAAGCGTTTAAAGCTATTAATAAATATATCTCCTAATTTTTGTATTAATAAACAATCGTTAAAAAGTGTAATTTAAATAAGTATTTAATAATTCATTTAATTACTTTTACATATTAAACGCTTAAGTTCATTAAAAAATATAACAGCTAAAACGCTACAAAAGCAACATCTAACTTTAATATAATAACTATATATAAGACTAACTTAACCTTCTTTTAATACTCTTTAACCTACTTTAATATGGCAATTCTAAAATTCTTAATTAAATCGTAGTTTAACAAAGGCGTACTTAAGCACTTCCCATTTACTATATTAAATTTCCAAGCCACTTCTTTTATATAAATATTATATATTAAAAACACCATCCTTACAAACTAATCTCTAACTACACGCACCCTTAAAAATTATTTCATATCTCCTAATATTATAAATTCATAAGCTAAATATAACCTTTTAATAATTTCTCATCCTTTATTATTATTTAAAACATAATATAAAACTTAAATATCATTAATATAAAACGCTACAAAAATTATCCTATTAAAATTTATAAAAATATACAGCTTTTCCGCTAAAAGATTAAGGTTTAATTTATTCAATATTACCGCAACATTACCGTACTACAGCGCAAAAGAATCTCTTAAGCCATACAATACTTAATCAATTTCCACTACTATTCCAAATCTTTTCTAGCCATCTAAAAAAATAATATAACACTAAAACGCTCCTCTCATCATATTTAATATTAATAAATACATTAATTATATTAAATTACTTCACTTCTAAATCGAATTATATTACAAACGCCATTACCACTCTAAAAAAACGTACTACAAATATTACGGCATATATTAAAAAAATCGTTAAATCGTTTTACATATCCCCTCGCACTATAATACAAAAACAACAACAAATTAGTTCGCCTATTAAATCAACTTTATATATAAAAACCCATTTTAATAAAATAAGTTATATAATAACATTTTCCTTAAGAATCACTCTTTAATAATATTAAACTTCCAAATTAACAATTTCTCTCTTAACGTCTTTCCTAAAATATTCGCCCTAAGCGTGGCTATCTAACTCGTTCTAATTTTTTAAAGCCTTTAAAAGCTTCCCTTAATATAAATTATATAAATTAAAAGCAACTATAAAATCTACTTCCACTTTAATACTTAAAACAACTATTATTATTATTACATATAATATAACTATGTCTTCATTATCTACTCACATCAAAATAACTCCACAAAATATACTAATAAACTCTATTATACATAAATAATTATCTTATTATAAAACCATTACTATAAAATAATAACCCCAAATTACAAATTTATTATACTTCTTTTACACTTCTTATATTATATAAATTCAATCACGTTCTTATTTTTATTACTATTATCAGCTTACTCTAGCCAATATTTAAAAATCATTGTCTATCCTAATTATTATAAACAAAATTTCCAATAATTTAAGAACCTATTACTTAAAGTCTTATGGCCTTTAATTTAATATTACAATTTAAAAATATATTTAATACGCCTTCTTAATACTTAAATCTATACTTTCATTACATAAGGCATTCTTCCCAAACTAATCTTCGATTATTCAATCTTTAATAAATCTTAAAGCACTTAAACTCAACCTTTTATAAAAAATCAAAACTCTATTATTATTTTTAATATTGTCTTTATAAAAAACCACTTTATTCACCCCCAAATTTTAACTCTTATAAAAAACCATATCATTACTCTCCCCCTCTTAGCTCTTATAAGAAACCATTTCATTACTCTCTACTTCCCGGCTTTTATAAAAAACCATTCCCATTTCACTTTTTATTACCCCTAAACTTATCAATAATTTAAAAAAATCAAAATCTATTAATATTATTACAAATAATTTAATAACCAAAAAAAAACATTCTCATAAACAAAAGAAAAACCCTTAATATAATAATTTCTATTTCCATTAATTCTCCAGTATACTCTTCAACAATAACATTTAACGCGGCTATTCATTCCTCCATAACATTCTTTATAATATTACTCATATTAAGCCCTATGTCTAAAAAAAACGTCGTCCTCCTTTATTATAATAATAAGCTCTTTTAAAATAAAAGCGATTTAGCCAACCATCTTTTCCTTATCTAAAAAATAAAACTTCGTCTTATCAAAGCAAACATTACGCATTATAATAACACGGTATAACTAAAGCACTTAAATTCTATATATATTAAAAACAATATAACTAACTAAATAACCTAAATATCCCTTAAGATTAACTTTAAAGCTTCTTTTATTTTTTCTGGCTTTTTTATTATTTTTTACTAAATAAGCACGCGCCTTATACGTATATTCCCCGCTTTAATTTAATCTTAGATTAATTAATAACCTTTTTATAATTAATAAATCATATTATTAAAAATAACCTTAAAACTATTCTTAAAGCACTTAATTTAGGCTCTTTATCCTTTGTCATATAAGTAATGCCTTATTATATAAATAAACCGCCGTATTACACACTTTTAAATATAATTTCTTTAAAAGTTTTACTTAAACGCACATTTTAATAAATTTAATAATAATTTCTTATCTTACGCGTTCTAAACCGCCAACTAATTCTTTAATATATACTAAAAGATTCTCTACTTCAATCCTTTCCCTTATTATCCAGTCCTAATAATATATTATTCTAAAAATTACAATAACAAAAATATCATTATTATACCTAATAACACAAATAAACAATCCATATTAACATCTTATCCAATATTCAAAATTCTATAATATTAGCATAATATTATTTAACAACTTACTTACTAAGATCCAATTAAACAACTTCCCACTATACTCGTCTTTAATTATTAACAACTACTATATTTTATTATAACCTAAAAAAAAATTAAATAAATCCTAAAAAATTCTAAAAAATAGTCTTGCCACCTTATTCTTAAACTCCTTTTTTAAAATAATGTTTTTAATATATATTATAACATAATCCTCGCATTTAATTCTAAAAACACTATTAAATTCTACCTCTTTTTTTATATAAAACAACGCCTAAAGTACTTTTTCGCCAAAATAGCCCATTCTTAAATGCCATATCTTTAACATTATATAATAAATTCACAATAGCTTTTTACTTAATTAAAAACCTTATTTCAAACTATAACAAAAAGTTGAATATATTATAACTAAAAAACATTTCACTATCACTAAATTATAAAAATAACAAAAATAATTAAAAGGCTTATATTTAAAAAAAAAAAATAAGGTTATACTTCCACTCTAGCTTTTAAAGTATTACGCTATTTTAAACTTCCCCATACTTTAATATAATATCTTTCCTTAAATACTAAATCCTAATATTTAACAAAAGCGCCTCAAAAATAATATTAATATTAAAACTAACTACAACTACAATATTACTTGAAATTAAATCTCATATATTTAAACCATTTTCGCTCTTTAATATATTCTTAAAAAGTCACTGGCCCTAATCAATAATTAAAAGGCGTTATATACCTGCCTTCATACAATTGTCGTTCTTAAATTTCACAAAAATGCCTAAAATAAACTTTTTCTTATTATTAATAAAATACTAAGTACTGCAATTATTAATAAATATATTATTAAAAAATACATATAAACTGCTAATAAAATTTACAGCATATATTCCCATTATTTCATTAATATTAAAAAGCTTTAAATCAATAATAATAGTACTAATATTTCTAAGGTATTTACTCTTTTTTATTAATAACAACGGCTTTTCTTTCTCCTTCTTATCTAAGGCAATGCTTCTAATAATTCAACTAATAAAAAAAATCTTCTAACCCTCCTTAATAATTTCCTTTTATAACTTAGCGTACTTTCCTTCTTCAAATCTTTTACAAGTTTCTTTAACCTCGTCGTCGCTAAGGCGATTCCTCAATTTATTTACATAACCGCTATTATAAACGTACCATAATCTCCAGTATTTAATAGGTGCCTAAAAGTGGCCATTCTTAAAATTACAAAAATAGCCGCTTTCCTTTAATTATTTAAAATAAAATCAATTAAATAAGCCTTATTTATTATAAATGCTTAAGCTTTTAGCACTAAAAATAGCTTCAAAGCTATTAAAAGTTTCTAAACGCTTCCCAAAAAAAGCGTACAACTTATTCGCTATTTTTTCACCCCTTAAACCATTCTTAAAATGCTTTTTTAAATTAGCTCTAAAAGCTAAACCATACTCTTCAAATATCATATAATATTCCCTTTTTAAAACATTGTTTTTAATAACATCAGCTAAAGCTTAAGTAACCTATGTTTTAACATAAACTAAAACTATAAAAAAAAATCTTAAATGCCTAAAACGCCTTATACTTCTAAAATATTATATGCTTTAACAAAACGGTACCTCTTTTGTCACTCTTTATGCCAAATATAAGCTTTTATTTTCCCTTTTTTTTTAAAAAAAAATACTCATTAAAGCTTTTCAATAATCTAAAATAACAAATAACAACACAAAAGCGTTTAAAAAAACAAGCTCTCGTTTAATTAACCTAATTAATGCTTAAAGTCCAATAAGGTTTTTTAATTTAATATTATTAATAACGTTTATTAAAATTAATACACCAATAATATTATTAACCCAATTAAACAAATATTAATACCTTATATTAAGAAGCATCCATTAAGCAAGGTTATTCTAGAATTCTCTCATATAAGCTTCTTAAATTTCCTTAATATTACTAAAAGTTGCCTCTTGTAATTTAATAGCCTATAAAAGCTCTATAAAAATCCTTTTCTCGTTTTTATTAATAATCTTCTACTTGTGATACATCTTCCGCTCATTATTGCTTATTAACTCTATCCATCTTATAAACCAATTGTTTATTTTAACTTATATGTACTTATTAATATTAAAAGTTACTAATCAAAATTTAAAAAGGTTTAAAACATCATATTTATTTAAATCAACAAAATCAATAATGCCATTAAATTAAACATAATACTAAAATCTCATCCACCACTATAATCACTAATAACAATCGCTTAATAAAGCGTCGTCCTTATCAATTAGTACGTCCTAAAAAAACATTTTATTATTATTAAGCATTTAAAAAGTTTAAAAAAATATTATTATATTAAAAAAGAAAAATATATGCTTTTAAAAAGTTTTCTAAATAATAATAAATATCTTTCAACACTTACCCTCGCTTTTCTCAACCTATAATAATCATACCTTAATAACTCATGAAATAAGGCTATGGCTCTTAACTATCAAGTACTATAAGGGAAAAGCTTTAGGAAATGTGAAAGTCTTGAATTATAAAAAAATGTAATAAAGCTCCCCTTAAGAAGGAGCTCCAAAATCTAATTACATAAGCAATCTTGATTGGCTGCAGCGCTATTAAGGCTCTATTGGTGCTACCAGCCAACAACCCCTATTTTGTACGACAGGGGTTTATTTATTGTTTTTTGAAGAGGTCTTTATATTTGTAATGTAAGGTAAAAAGTGTGTTAAAATCAAAACGTGCTTTTAAATAACCCATTATAAAGGCTTTATTTACCTTAGGAATGAGTAAGTAAATAATTTCTATTTTTTTAATGTTTTTTGTGGTTATTACCTTTTGCTAGGCTTTTACTTTCCACTATTTGATTTTAAGGCAAAATAATCCTAATCTTATATTAGTAAAAAAAATCAATAGGTTAAAGGTAATAAGTAAGAACAAATGGCAGCTTAATATAAAACATTGAAAAGGTTCTTGTGGCGAAGTAGAGTCAAAAGAATTAATACTGAAGCAAGGGGGGAAATTAAAAAAGAATAATTAATAAAAAGGAAGAATTAATAAAAAAGAATAATTAAAAAAGAAAAAAAATAGACCGGGGCTAATTTATAAAACATTTATTTTTTAAAGCTTGTTTACCTTAATCGGATTTATATCTGCACCTTAAACAAATTCTTTTAATAGCTGAAATAGTTTGCCTTGGTTAACATAATCCTGTATTTAAAAATCATATAAAAAATTAATAATAGGTCCTTTAGGCATTTAATTATTAAACACTATTTTTTAAACCTTGTATGTATTATTTTGCCTATTTAAGGGTGTATTTAATGTTTATGTTAATGTATAATGGCCAATTTTGCCCTGATATAAGATATTAGTAATAATTCTTGCCATTAGGTGGGATCGGACATTGCCAGTAGCATCTTTTTTTGGCATTAAAATATATGAACCCTTTAGGTGATTTATTTTAATTATTAAGTAATAAGTAAAGTAGCAAATTTAATATTTATGTTATTTGTAATACTTTAAATTCGTAAGCTTAAACGAGTATATGTAATAATAAAGGATTTAGCGATTTTAGTATATTGTTAAATAAAGATTAATGTTAGCAAGTGTTTATAATTGCTTAGCTTTTTATTATTAGTTTTTGTTATTTTAAGGTAGAGACTTTCAATTACTCACTTTTATAATTAGTAATTAATCAAGCGAGCGGTGCGGCATAAAGAAGATATTTAAGGCAGTTGAACTTAAAAAAGTTGGTTTTTTTTAAAGTAAGGGTTTAATTATAAATAATAAAGCTTGTAAATATGTTGTATTATTAAAAACTTTCGCTGATTATTTAAGTTTAATAAAACGGTAACGGTAAAACATTTTGCATAGTAATGTTACGTTAAATTCATAAAATTACATATAAGTTATAAATGTTATATTTGTTGTTTTATTAAAAAATGAACTTGTAATTAAACAGCTAGGCTGTTAAAAACATATTAAAAGGATAAGTTAAAAAATGAAAATCAGTCATACGATGTAATTGGGCCTCTTGGGTGATTTACACCAAATACCCCCGCAAGTAAGTATATAAGAAGTGTTCCTTGCTAGTTATTGTACTTACTCTGTTTTTTAATTAAGGCGGCCTTATTGGATTTTTTCGCGTTTACGTTAATTAAATCTTTTTAGGCTAATATTCAAGTAAAGGCAGTTAATAGGGGTTGATAATAATATAAAGCCTATCGTATTTAGCGTAGCTTTTTTAAGTCATTTAAATATAGTTATTTATAGGCATTTATTTTAAAGCCTTAACGTTATTAATTTATGATTATTATTGCCGAATTCTTTTATAAAATATAATATAAATCAACATTTGTCATAAAAAGCATTAAAAGCTAGCAATAAAGGGATTCACGTGATCACATGTCTTAAAACAAAATTATTGCAAATTATTACTTTTATAATGCGCTTTAAAAAGAGGTTGGGGATTAAAGGTGCTTAAATATTTATAAATAAGGATTTTTTGTTAGCCACGAAAGGCTTTCCTGCCTAATTTGAAATATTTTTGGCATATAAGTAGGTTATGATTATAATATTGCCACGATTTAGCTATTAAGAAAGCTTAAGACAAATTAGCTAACGTAAATGGGTAAAAAAACAAAAATCATTTAATTATTGTGAATTTTATTGGTGTTATAATATCTTTAAGCTAATTACGCACTTGGTCCTTGGTATGATTTGCGTAGTAATAAGTATTTACGTTACGGAAAAGGTGCTTAGGCGTGGCTGCAAAAGTTGTTGGCGTTTTATGGGAATAAGTTAAAGGCAAATGTACTTTAATCTCCCTTTTATGGCATATAATGTTATAAAATAGGGTATAATGCTATAGATTAAAGATATGCAGTTATTTTTTGTTTTTTGTTTTAATCAAGCAACGTAAGTAAAGCAAATTTGATAATAGGGAAGGCCAAATTCAATACCTTACTAGTTATTATCCGTAATAATCAAAGTTAAGGCAAATGTAAAATTGTAAAAGGTATTATAAAAGATATGGAATAAATGGCTATTCTTAAAACGATAAGGCAGCTTTTGCATTGGTAATGTAAGCATTTAACGATTATAAAAAGTGCTGTTAGTATAATTAATATTTTCCTCCTTATGCTTTACTTAGGCGTTTACTTTTATTATAATATTAAAGCTTTTACGCTTATTATCACTTATTTATATAAATAATATAAGCGCACCACTTTTTAGTAAAGCAGGACTTATTTTAATGAAAGCCTTTTTTTACGTAAATCAAAAGCTAAGCTAAAAATACATTTGTTAATAAAAAAATCCCACTAATGTAACATGCTTGCCCCTTAAAACTATGCCCAAAATAGTAAATAACATAGCGCTGCCTTTAAACAAATGAGTTTATAATATTAAAAACGTTAAGAAAATAATAATTATCTTTAATAATATTATACTAAATTTTAAGGAATTTGCTTTATAAGTTAGTAATTTTGAATAGCTGTAAATTTGATAAGTGATAAATTCGACTCTTTACTTTTAATTATATGCCTAATAATTGCCTAAGACCTCTTAAAGCCTTTGTATATTAATAAAAATAATTGATTTATTTTACTTTGTGATAAAATCTATGAATTTGGTATATTAAATTTAATTAATCTAAAAAAAATTTATACTATTTTCTAAAATATGGCTGCTAACTTTTTTAGCGTTAATGTTACTATTTTATAAAAAATACTTAAGTTTTTGCCTATTATATTATAAGCTGTGATTTATTAATTTTGTTCTTATAATAGATATTCTTTTGTTTACCTTTTATATTAAAATATATTAATAAGCTTTAAGCTAATAATAGCCAATTTTATATAAGTAACGCACGGCTCTAAGCCACTCAAAAAAGCAGGCAAGCCAAAAAATAGCAAATAAAAGGCAAAATGATTATTTATTGCCCTTGCGTCCTTAGATTAATAAAATCTAAAGCTTATATAAACGTTTTTTAAAAAAAATTGAATTAATTAAAAATATAAACAATAAGCGAATTTAATAAAACTAATTAATATATAATTTAATTAAAATCAATAAGTATCGTACAGAATAGGGGTTTGTCGGCTGGTAGCACCAACAGAGCCTCAATGGTGCTGCAGCCAATCAAGACTGCTTATGTAATTAGATTTTTGGAGCTCCCTTTTAAGGGGAGCTTTATTACATTCCTTTATAATTCAAGACTTTTATATTTCTTGAAGCTCCTTCCTTACGGTGCTTGATAGTTAAAAGCTATAGCCTTATTTCATGAGTTATTAAGGTACGATTATTATAGGTTGAGAAAAGCAAGAATAAATGTTGAAGGACACTTACCGCTATTTGAAAAACTTTTTAAAAGCATATATTCCCCCTTTTTTTAATTTAATAATATTTTTTTAAATTTTTTAAAT
Organism: Helotiales sp. F229; assembly: GCA_002554605.1. NCBI lineage: Eukaryota > Fungi > Ascomycota > Leotiomycetes > Helotiales > Helotiales sp. F229. The sequence continues at coordinate 939,965 of MXAW01000017.1, forward strand.
GTTTGATAATAATAAAATGTTTTTTTAGGATATATCAATTGATAAGAACAACGCTTTATTAAGCAATTGTTGCTAGTGGCCGCAATGATGAACAAGATTTTAGTACTACGCCTAATTTAGGGGCATTATTAATTTTGTTAATTTAAATGAATATAATGCTTTAAATTTTTTTGAATTTTGATTAGCAGCTTTTAATATTGACGAGTATATATAAGTTGAGACAAATTATTGGTTTGCAAAATAAATGGCGTTAATAAGCGATAGCAAGCGAAAAATGTATTATAAGTGGGAGATTGCTAATAAAAATAAGAAAAAGACTTTTATGAAGCTTTTATAGGTTATTAAATTATAAGAGGTGATTTTTAGCGATATTAAGGAAATTTGGGAAGCTTGCATAAGAGAATTCCAAAATAACCTTGCCCAATGGACGCTTCTTAGCATAAGGTATTAATATTTATTTAATTAGGTTAATAGTATTATTAATGTATTGATTTTAATAAATGCTATTAATAATAATAAATTAAAGAATTTTGTTGGATTTTAAGCATTGATTAAGTTAATTAAGCAAGAGCTTGCTTTTTTAAATGCTTTTATGCTATTATTTATTATTTTAAATTATTAAGAAGCTTTAATAAATGCTTTTAAAAAAAAGGGAAAATGGAAGCTTGCATTTAGCATAAAAAGTAGCAAAAGAAGTATCATTTAATTAAAGCATATAATATTCCGGAAGTTTAAGGCATTTTGGGCATTTAATTTTTTTTTTTGCAATTTTAATTTATGCCGAGATATGGGCTGTTTAAGCTTTAGCTAATATTATTAAAAACAATGTTTTGGGAAGAGAATATTATATAATGCTTAAGAAGTATGATTTAGCTTTTGGAGCTAATTTGGAAAAGTATTTCAAAAATGATTTAAAAGGTGGAAAAATAGCAAATAAGCTATACGCTTTTTTTAAAAAGCGTTTAAAAACTTTTAATAATTTTAAAGCTATTTCTAATGCCAAAAGTTTGAGCATTTATAGCAAATAAAGCTTATTTAATCAATTTTATTCCAAATAATTAAAAAAAAGCGATTGCTTTTGCAATTTCAAAAATGGCCATTTTTAAGCATTTATTAAATGCTAAAAATTATGATATGCTTATGACGGTGGTTATGCAAACAAATTAAGGAATTGCTTTAATGATAATAAGATTAAAAAAATTTGCAAAAAACTTGAAAAAGCAAAGTACGCTAAGTTATAAAGGGAAATTGTTAAGAAAGGTTGAAAGATCTTTTTTATTAATTGAATTATTAAAAGCGTTGTTTTAAATAAAAAGGAAAAGGAAAAGCTATTGTTATTAATAAATAAGAGCAAATACTTTGAAAATGTTAGTGCTGCTACCATTGATTTAAAGCTATTTAATATTAATAAAGCAATGGGAGTGTATGCCGCAGATTTTATTGGCAATTTATACGCATTTTTAAATAGCATATTTATAAATAATTGCAATGCTTAGCATTTTGTTAATAATAAAAAAAAGCTTATTTTAAGCATTTTTATAAAGTTTAGGAATAATGATTATATGGAAATAGATATATAACGCCTTTTAATTATTGATTAGGGCCAGCGATTTTTTAAAAATATGCTAAAGAGCAAAGACGGTTCAAATACATAAGACCTAACCCTAAGTAATATTGCAGTTATAATTGGTTTTAATATTAATATCATTTTTAAGGCGCTTTTATTAAATATTAGGATTTGGTACTTAGGAAAAAACATCATATTAAGGTATGGGGAAATTTAAAATAGCGTGGTGCTTTGGAAGCTAAAGTGGAAGTATAATTTTATTTTTTTTGAATATAAGCCTTTTAATTACTTTTGTTGCTTTTATAATTTAATAATAATGAAGCGCCTCCTAGCCATGATATATTCAATTTTTTGTTGTAGCTTGAAATAAGGTTTTTAATCAAATAAGAAGCCATTGCGAGCTTGTTATGTAATATTAAAAATATGGCACCTAAGAACGGGCTATTTTAGAGAAAAAGCACTTTAGGCGCTGCTTTATGCAGGAAAGGGAATAGAATTTAATGGTGTTTTTAAAATCAAGTGCAAAGATTGTGCTATAATATACGCTGAAAACATTATTTTAAAAAGGGAGTTTAAGAATAAGGCGATTAAACCATTTTTTAAAATTTTTTGGGATTTGTTTGATTTCCTTTTAGGCTATAATGAAACGCAATAATTATTAATAATCAAAAATAAATACAATGGGAAGCTATTTAATTGGACCTTGGTAAGCAAGTTGCTAAACCACATTATGCTAATATTATAAAACTTTAAGCATTGAACAAGATATTAATATGAATTATTTATTTATGTTATTAGGCATGATAATAATACTTCCGTTGTTGTAATCTCTGAAATGATACGCTATTAGGATTGGATAATAAGGGAAGGGATTAAAGTGGAGAATCCCCCAGCATACACCAAAAAACCAATCAACAATTCAAAGCGCGTAGGATAAGAAATTATTATTAAATTCATTAAAATGCGCATTTAAGCAAAACTTTTAAAGAAATTGTATTTAGAGATATGTAATGCGGCGGTTTATTTATATAACAAAGCATTACTTGCATAATGAAAAATAAAGAGATTAAATTAAATGCTTTAGGAATGGTTTTGGGGCTATTTTTAATAATATAATTTATTAATTATAAAAAGGTTATTAATTGATTTAAGACCAGATTAAAGCGGGGAATATGCGTATGGGGCGTGTGCTTATTTAGTAAAAAATAATAAAGAAGCTGGAAGAAATAAAAGAGGCTTTAAAATTAATTTTAAGAAATATTTAGATTATTTAATTAATTATATTGCTTTTAATATATATAGAATTTGGGTGCTTTAGCTATGTTATGTTATTATAATACGCAATGTTTGTTTTAATAAGATGAAGTTTTATTTTTTGGAAAAGAAGAAATTGATTGGCCAAATTGCTTTTGCTTTAAAAAAGCTTATTATTATAATGAAGAAGAATAATGTTTTTTTAAATATAAGGCTTAATATAAGCAATATTATAAAGAATATTGCAAAAGAATGAATGGCCAAGCTAAATGCTATTATTGAAGTGCATGTTGGAAAATTAATGGAAATAGAAATTATTATATTAAAGGTACTTTCTCTGCTTATGAAAATGCTCCCCTTAGCAACCAAATCACCTATAATAATATTAATGAACTTTGATTTTCCTAAATTATTAATAAGCTTGAAAATAATGGAAAATGAAATGGAAATGGTTTTTTATAAAAGCTGGGAGGTATAAAGCAATAAAATGGTTTTTTATAAAAGCTAAAAAGGGGAAAGCAATAATATAATTTTTTATAAAAATTAAAATTTGGGGGTAAATAAAATGGTTTTTTATAAAGATAGCATTAAGAATAATAATAGAGTTTTGATTTTTTATGAAAAGTTGAGTTTAGGCGCTTTAAAATTTGCTAAAAATTAAATGATTAAAGATTAGTTTGGGAGGAATGCTTTATGTGGTAAAAGTATAAATTTAGGTATTAAGGAGGCGTGCTAAATATATTCTTAAATTGTAATATTAAATTAAAGGTTATAAGATTTTAAGCAGCAGGTTCCTAAATTATTAAAAGCTTTGCTTATAGCAATTGGGATGGATGACAATTTTCAAATATTGGCCAAAGCAAGCCGATAATAGCAATAAAAATAAAAACGTGATCAAATTTATGCAATATAAGAAATGTAGAGGGAGCATAACAAATTTGCAATTTGGGGCTATTATTCCATAATAGTGGCTTTATAATAAAATAGCTATTTGCGCATAATGAAATTTGCTAATATATTTTGTGAAACTACTTTAATATAAGCAAATGGCAAAAACATAATTATATTGCATGCGATAATAGCAATAATTATTTTAAGTGTTAAAGTGGAAGCAGATTTTATAATTGCTTTTAATTTATATAATCCATATTAAGGGAAGCTTTTGAAGGCTTTAAAGAATTGGAATAAGCTAGATAGCCACGCTTGGGGCGAATATTTTAGAAAAAATGCCAAAAGGGATATCACTAATTTGGAAGCTTGACATTGCTAGAAAATGATTTTTAGGAAAAACGCCATTATATAGCCCATTTTATTGAAATGGGTTTTTATGTATAAAGTTGATTTAGTAGGCGAATTAATTCGCTGCCGCTTTTGTATCATAATATGAGGGGATATGCAAAATAATTTAATGATTTTTTTAATGTATGCCGCAATATTTATAACATGCTTTTTTAAAATGATAATAGCGCTTGTAGCATAATTTGATTTAAAAGTAAAGCAATTTAACGTAATTAACGCATTTATTAATATTAAACGTAATGAGAGGAGCGCCTTAGTGTTATGTTACTTCCCAAATGGCTGGAAAAAACCTGGAATGGTAGTGGAAATTGATTAAGCATTGTATGGCTTAAGAAATTCCCTTGCGCTGTGGTATGGTGATTTTGTTGTAATATTAAGTAAATTGAACTTTAATCCTTTAGCAAAGGAGCCGTGTATTTTTATAAATTTTAATAGGATAGTTTTTGTGGCATTTTATGTTAATGATATTTAAGTTTTGTATTATGCTTTAAATAATGATAAAGGACAAGAAATTATTAAAGGGTTGCATTTAGTTTATAAACTCATTATATTAGGAAATGTGAAATGGTTTTTGGGGATGCGTGTAGTTAGAGATTGGTTTGCAAAAATGGTGTTTTTAATGCATGATATTTATATAAAAAAAGTGGCTTGAAAATTTAATATAATAAATGGGAAGTGCTTAAGCACGCCTTTGCTAAATTATAATTTAATTAAAAATTTTAAAATTGCTATATTAAAGCAGATTAAAAAGTATTAAAAGAAGATTGGGTTAGTTTTGTATATAATTATTATGCTAAGGCTAAATGTTGCATTTGCAGCTTTTTAGTTATTATACTTTTTGATGAATTTAAGCGCTTAGTACGCAAAAGCAGTTGAATGGATTATTAAATACTTATTTGGATTACGCTTTTTGGCAATAATTTATTAATATAAAAATTGGGAAATATATTTATTAATAGCTTTAAATGTTTTATTTGCAAATGACAAAAAGTTAAAACGCTTTTTTTAAGGTTTTATTATAATATTATTTGAAGGTGCAATTGTTTGAAAAGCCTTAAGGCAAAACATTGTGATTATTTTAATAACAAAAGCGGAATTACTAGGGATAGCAAGAACAGCAAAAGAGGTAATGGCGCTCCAGCGCTTTTTTAAGGAATTAATACTTGATGTGGGAGCTTTGTGAAATATATTTTGTGATAATAAATAAATGATTTGGCTGATAATTAAAAAGAATTAATGCATTTTAATAAAGCTAAAATATATTAATATACAAAACATATGGTTATAATAAGAGCATAAAAGGGGAAGCTTTTAAATAATATATTTTCTTATTAATAATATGCTAGCAAATGGTTTAATAAAAAACCTGCCCTAATAAAAGTTTGAGGTATTCGTAGCTTTCCTGAACTTTTAAAACGCTTGAGCCGCTATTAAAAAGCTCATTTAAGCTAATGCCAAAGCATATTTATATTTATATTTAATATATTTTATATATTAATTTAAATTAATGTTGCAAAAAGACAATGAGCATAAAGGAGAATTATGTGAATTTTGAGGACCCAATCTTAAGCTGCTATTTTAAGATTATAAAGCTGTTTTAATATATTTGCAATATTATAATAATATAAAGGAAATATTCCCAAGCTGCAATTTTGAGATTGCAAAGTTGCTTTATTATTGGGGTAATATTTTTAAGCTGCGATTTACGGGTTGCAAAGCCATTTTTACTTATAAAGGTAAAAGCAAAAAATTTATTAATTGCCAAGCGGCGCTAGCCAAAACGTTAATTTTTGCTAAAGCAGAAGCGCAAGCGGTAGCATGCGTTATAATAGCGGCAATTAAAGGTTTATTGATATTAATAGTAGCAGCTATATTATTATTATTATTTATTTTAGTGCCAAAAATAAGGCAAGGGAGGAGCACGGCGGTTTCTTAACAAAAAAAGGCTATAACATATTAAATATTGTTTTAAATTAATAGGAATAATATTTATAAAGCAATAAACCGAAGGCAAAGTTATTCTTTTTTTTATTTTTATTTTTAGCCTTCTTAATTTCCTTCTTTTTTAAGGCAGCTTTGATAGCAGCTTGACGGGCGGTGAAGGCTTATAGCTGATTAGCAGGAGCTTTATATATTGCTTTTATATAATATTTAATATTATATAAGATAATGTATGTATGCAAGAGCTTTCTGGCATTAATTTTGCTATTAGGTAAGCGGCAAAAAAAGCGGCAGCGGCCTGGGGCGCGGCAGCGCAGCTAGCTTTGTTGTTTTTATAATAATAAAAACATTGCATTAATAATGCCTTATTGCAATAAGGGTTGCTTGGCGTGCTATGCATGCTATTGCGAATATAGTAGGAGCATGGCACGGCATAAGCTTTTTTAGCTATGGCATGACGCTAAGGGGTTGATGAAGGCGGGAGGGGCAAGCAAGGGGGAGAGGTGGCAGCTTAAGAGGCGCCGGCCAGCTATATCATGCATATTAGCATATTGATTTTGGATTTTTAAATGTTTGGAATCTATTTTCTTTTTTTTTAATGCTTTGAGGGCAGCGGCAGGGGCGCGTTTTTTGGTATAAGCTATTTTTGATAATATAATTGCTAGGGAATGCAAATTTCTAGCATAAAAGCTTTAATATAATTTTATTTGCTTAATTCTGTTGCCTTAGCAATAACGCTTTTATTATAATTAATTGTATTAGTATTATTCCCAATTATATGGCGGTTTGCATTTATGCTATTATATTATATAAGTTATATTTAAGCATTTTTATGGCTTTTATAGTTGCTTTTAGCTGAGGGGGTGTGTTGTATAAAATAGGGGTTTGTTGGCTGGTAGCATTAATAGAGCTTTAATAGTGCTGCAGCCAATTAAGATTGCTTATGTAATTAAATTTTTGGAGCTTTTTTTTAAGGGGAGCTTTATTACATTCCTTTATAATTCAAGACTTTCACACTTCCTGAAGCTCCTCCCTTACGGTGCTCAACAATAAGTTAAAACAAGATATGCGTAAAGTGAAGGCGTAAAAGGATAATTTAAAAGTAAACCTTAAGTAGTTATAAGTTAAAACTATTTTAAATTTTAGTGTAAAAAGCTTAAGTAAAAAGCGCCGTTTTTAAGGGTAAAATAAGGGACTCATTGCAGCCGCTTTTAATAGCATTATCCCTAAACAACTTATGTAAAAAAGAGCGTTTAGTAAGCTTGCCATTTTTAATGGCATTTATTTATATTATACTTCAATCATTTACTTATTGTTTATATTCACCTTAAACTCTAATATCATTTAACCTCATTTTTTTAAAAAAAAACCTCCGCAATTAATATACCACATCTTAAGAAGTTTAATTAATCAGACCTTAAAGCTTGAATTTTTTTATTATTCAAAAAGCAAGAAGTTTTATTAAATGATTAGTTTAAACCCGAGGCAGGTTGTAGCTAAAGTGAACCTTTTTTGCTTAGTAATTAAAGGCTTTGCTTAAATAGCCGAATAATAACATTTAAAAGTTTATCTTTTTACTTTTTTTTATTTATAAAAATCCATTTATTATATATATAAAAAAAAAACTAGTATAGTTTATTTTCATAGAACCCACTTATAATGTAAGGATACGTAAAGGCTGCTTAGTTGTATTAGAACACTATGTAAGTTCTTAGAGAGACTGAAATTGAGCCGGAATAAGAATAGGTATAAGAATGCTTGATCTTCGCCTTTAAGGCGATTGTAATATAAAAGGTCTTATTATGATGTGCTTTAGATTTCCTGATGTTGGCGTTAATAATATTATTAATATTTAAGTCCTTATTAACAACGGGCTCTTATTGTAATTAATTATTATAAGCACGCATTTTATATGTAAAAAAAACGTATAAAATGCTGGGATATTTGAATATGTTGAAGACCTTTAAAATAAGTGCATGTTCCTTTTATTTTTTGCGCGTATACGTAATTAGTCAAGTTTAAGTTGAAACCATTAAAGGAGCTGTAGTATAGCTTTACTTTACCCTTATTATAACTGGATTAGCCTTTTGTATGTATGGTATAAAGGCAGGAGGCGGGGGTACGATGTACTTAATAAATTTATTTTGTTAGTATTTTTTATTAGTGGAGGATGTATATGGAATAGTAAAATGTTATTAGCGTAGCCTTTGAAATGTGCGCTAGAGCTGGGCATATGTATATAAGCCTTTATTTTACTCATGAATTTTTTTTTGTCCTTTAATTTAATTATTATTATTATTAAGCTTAATTAATTTATTTGTTATGCTTACTTATAATTTTAATCCCATTTGCTAATTTAAATTAAGGCATTGCCTTTTTACCTTGTTTTTTAATATGGTTTCCTAGATTTGGCTTGCTTATAATTTTAATTCCATTTGTTAATTTAAATCAGGGTATTGTTTTTTCATTTAATTCACGAGTATGGCTTTTGAGACTTGAGATATTATTATGAGTAAGGGTATTATTATAAACGGACTATCATTTGGGATTAATGTTGATATGGTTATGATAGATGAAATGGTGACCGGCTTTAGGCGTGAGGACATAACCTTAGCCTTAGCCTAAGCTAGTATTATGGACGATATTGCGCTTACGGGTGATTTTGTATTATTAAGCAAGGATATAGCTTTAGCTAGTACCATTGAAGAGACCATCCCCGGTGATATAAAGACGTTGATTTACGTTAAGACCTCGATTCACGTTAATATTTTAGATCCCACGTTTGGTAAGGCTATAATTGATAAGGATAAGATCTTTGTGGAAGAGGAGGAAAATATATATTTTAAGTTTAATAAGAAAAGACCTTAGGTGAAAATGCCTTAAAGCCATGCTATTAGTGGATTAATGTAGCTTATTATAGCCAAAAACTTTAATAATAAGTAGATTGTTGATGTTAGCGGTTTAATATAGCCGATTGTGATTAATAAATTTAATGATAAGTAAATTAATGAGGCGCTAATTGACATTTGTGATTTTGTGTAAAAAGACATTTTAAATAAAGACATGAAGTTTGATTATAGTGATAATAGCGACTACTTCGCTTTTGCCTAATAATTTTTGCGCTTATTTTAACTGAAGGGGTAATTAAATCAGCTTTAAGATAATCATATGAAATATACGATTAAAGTTTTTAAGCATTTAATTAAGCAAATTGTAAATTGTAATAATAGAAAGCTTAAAAATATTAATTATTATGGCTGTTTTATAAATAAGTACTTTTTGTTTAAAAAAGATGCGATAAGTAGAACGATTAGTTGTTTTGCTTTTCTTATAAAGAACATCACAAAGTATTATATAAAATTATCTTAGGCTCGCCGTTATTAGAAAGAATAAAGAATAGCGAGGCGTATTTAATTTATAACATTTGTTTAAGGGGGTTAAAGCTTTTATTTATATTATATTATTGCTTTCCCTTTTATATGGTTTTTATTTATAATATAATTCTTAAAAGCTTTGTTAAATGAAAACTATGCTTGTAATAATAATTAACTATATGTCTTTTTATAAATGTGGCTTTTTAAAATTTTGATAATATATTAATAAGTAAATAAGGTTATTAGCTGAAGAAGGATAACCGGATTTTTTTTGCTTTTTGAATTTACTTGAATTGTGATTTATTACATTATTAAAAGAGATCTTAAGTTTGTAAGCGGAATATGGTTTAAAGAAAGTAGGTTAATGTTTGGGTTAGTTGTTTAATAATTTCTATTGATGAATTTTTTATTTGCGTTTTTTAAGCGCTAAGGTAGGTTTTAGAACATTTTTTATATTTGATGTAATCGTGGTGTACGATTAGAGTGTATAATTGAAGGGCCACGTTGACTTTACGTTAACAACACTTATAGCACGGATTAACTAGTTTTTTTTTTGTATAGTGAGATCTCATGAGCGAATGTTGTGATACTTATAAACTAGGGGACTAATCAGAGATTAATAGGAGACAGCTTTAATGTTACTTAACTTTAATATAATATTATTAAAAGTGGTAATATTAAAAGTAGTAATATTATTAGGGGACTAATCAAAGATTAATAAGTGATAGTTTTAGTATTACTTAACTCTAATATAATCTTATTAAAAGTAATATTATAATTAATAGTATAATTATAATAATAAGTATAATAATAAGTACTTTTTTATTTTTAATGCTCCGCAGGCCCTCCGGGGGCCCTCCGGGGGTTCTGCGAGGCCTTTATATTAATTATAATTATATTGACTTAAGGAAAAGTTTATTTTTAAAACTATTAAACTATTAAACTATTAAACTATTAAACTATTAAACTATTAAACTATTAAACTATTAAACTATTAAACTATTAAACTATTAAACTATTAAACTATTAAACTAGTAAACTATTAAACTATTAAATTTCATACATAATTTAATAAGTATTTTATTTAATAGTATATTTAATAGTTTAATAGTTAGTTTATTTTATAGTTTACTTACTAATGTAATAAATAATATTATACATATATTAATTAATCTTTAAATTAATTTTACATAAAAGAAATCATTAAGGTAAATTCTTAATATTTACTTTTAATTATATATTAATTTTAATAATAATATTTTCATTTTTAAATATGTTCTTTTTATTTTAATAAGTTTTATTAATAATATTTCTTATAAATAGCCGTTTATTAGCTTATATGTTAAAATAAAATGAAAATTAGTTTAATTTTAACTTTTTAATTAATTAATTATATGATATTATTTTAATAATTAATATCCTTATAATTATAATAATTATTATAAATCTGAAAAAGCCATTTTAATAAGCCAATTAAGCTGATTTTAAAACAGGTCTTATTTTATATTTTACTCAAAAGCTCGTAGTGATGTACAACTTTTAAATAATAATAAATCTAAAACATTCTTTTAATAATTAATATCTTTATAAGTTGATTAGTCATTATAAATCTGAAAAAGCCATTTTAATAAGCTAATTAAGCTGATTCTAAAACAGGTCTTATTTTATATTTTAGTTAAAAACTCATAATATTACACAATATTTAAATAATTCCCTTTTAAAAGTGGGGCTTTTTAAACTTCCGGCACTCCCGCACTCCCGTATTCTTAAAGTTTTGTTATATATCGTACAATTAACACCACCTTTTATTATTATAACCTCTTTTATAAGTCACGTTTTAATCACAAAGCAGTCAAAGCTCGGTCCACGTATTAATAACCAATCAAAGGAGGGCAAAAATTAATAGATTTTTTCACCACTAGGAAAATCAAGCTGGTGTAGAGATTTCCGCGTGATTGTAGATGCCTAAGGCTCTTAAATTCAAGAAAACGTAGAGACAGCTAAAGCTGTTAATAAAGTAAATTTTATTTTGAATTGTTTTTTTAACTTAGGTAATAACGCTTTTATTATGGCAGCGTTAGAATTGGAGTTAGTGGTTTTACCTTTTTACCTATGGCTTAAAGCTTATTTTATAGCTTAATGTTTTTAGATTTAAATAGTTTATATTTTTTATTAGTAAGGTCCAAGTAGAATTCACTGTCTACGCAGTTATTATTATTAAGTAGTTCAAAGCGCTTGATGCTTTTATTAATGGGTTTATAAAAGAAGCTTTTATTGGGAAGGCAATCTTTAAGGACATTGAAAAAGACACCTTTATATGGTTTTATTAGTTTGCGTATATTGGAGATTATATTACCTTAAACTTTATTCATATACCGGTTGTTGAACTGTCAGATATTGCAGTGCCTGTTATGTTAAATGATACAAATCATGGGGAGCTAGTGTCGGATGAGCCAATGCCGGCTGAGCCAGTGCCGGATGAGACAGTGCCGTATGTGCTATAGTCGAGAATGGGTTTGGATAGGCAATCCTCGAAGTAGAAGTAACAGTGTTCCTCGGTATTATCCACATCCACAGTCTTTCCAACGTATGTGTCGGATCAATTGCCTAGTACAGCTTCTCTGTGTTGTATAAGACTGATTAAAAATTATACATTGATGAAGACAGGTAATGTGAGGCTGACTAGCGCAGCAACTGAGGATATATATAGGTCGCACCGCATGCTTACGACTTATGCACCACTTATGTAATGGGGTTTGACTAAGAGAAAAGGAACTTACCTTGGGTTTCTACGAATGGCTTGCTTGCTTGCCCTAGGCTGGACTAGTCTGGGGGACATAGACTAGCGGTTCTAGTCGAAGCATCATCGGCGGTATACACGTACCAGTTCTAGTTGAAGAATAGACTGAAACTAAGGTTGACCGGAGGATCCCGGCTGAAGTGCCTCTCTGCCCTTAACCGCCATTTCAATTTGAAATAATTAAAGCTCCTTAAGAGAACAATCGCTTACTGGCGGCTGAAGTAGATTCCATCTACTTCAGCATGTTAAAAGAATCCTTTGGTGGCTCCTTGAGAGAAAAATCGCTCAATAACGGCTGAGCCAGCTGCGATGTGATGCAACGAATCACGAGACCCGTCTGGTGGCGAGAACATTCTAACGGCAAGCCCCGTGCCGGCTCTGGGAGGCTTCGGAACGCAGCTGAGCAACCTCATGAGAGTCTTCTGCCTAGAACGATTCTTTGGACGCCTACAATCTTGGCATACAGAGCTTTTGCATATGATAAAGCAAAGACCGTAAGGCTGAGCAGAGAGACGCTAAGCCTCATTCTCACAGCTGAGTTGTGAAGGCGTCAGCCACAAGCATTCAATCTTATCAATTAGGCCCTGATTCACGAATTTATGACAGTGCAGCTGCCTGGCTTCTCGTTGCACTTCTGAGAGCGACGATGTCTTGATATGGTCTTTCTTCATGAATATCGCTGGTTTTTGTATATCACGCTCGCTTTTGTGTTCTGTCCGACTACGATATTACCGTCGTCTGAGCGATTTTGGAAAGGTTTCTTTTCAAGACTCGGCTCTTAAAGCGCCATTTTACCTTCCCTTTATATCCTTAATTACTCCCTGTTATTTGTGTATATTTGTCATTTGGTTCATGTCGGTGGCTTTTGGTGTGGAGGCTTGGGTGTTTTTACCTCTGAGCAGTAATACGCGTCTGGAGAGGATCCCGCCAGCGCCTTGCCTCGAGGACACATTTATATCGCGTGGATTTGTTGGAAAGTTCTGTAAGCCAGCCTTAGGGGATCACATTACGAGTGCGGGCTCATGTGTGTACATATATTCCAAGCTGATTTGCCGGAATATTCTGTATGATGGCTTTTCTGAATGCTGGCTTTGGAGGATCTCATCATGTAGGTAAATGCATGATCATATGGGTCTCAGATATTGCAACCTGTTCTAGCATACTCGTGTTACTTGAGATAATTATAAATAGTGATTCAAAGTCCTGCGATTTCCATTTTTTATTTCAAAACATTCTGTTCTTACGGATTACCCTTATCATACAAGACTTCTCTCTAAGTACAGCGTCCTCAACAATCAACCATGGCTGCTCCACCTACTCCGGATATTCTGCCCTACCCCACTCACATTGAGACCTCGATCTCAGACGGCGACACACCAACTCTCCCGCCTCGCTTTCCCCCTTTCATTATAAAATCTGTTCGCCCTGGGGCTTGGTTGCTCAACTACACTCCTCTTGGATCTTCATTTGTCGCTTACGATGGCACACTCCGTGTCGAAACCATCGCTGGCGGTCGAAGAGCCAGCGGAGACCTCTACCAGCGACCAACAATCAGGATCCCGTTCCCTTCCCCAGGACCGCCGCGAACCATTCTGCTCCCTCCGCCAAACCCTGGAAATGGAATCCCAATCCAAGCTATAGACAAATATCGGTACTATCTTCGTGTTACCAAGATCCTCGAGGGTATCACATTCGGGAGCGATTTCCAACTTGGCCTGGAGTTGTTTCTGTTCACTCCGACATCTAACGGTGCTGGGACGTGGTCTACTTCGCCCATCAAGTCCACTGCAACTATGAGATGGACTCCTGCTCCCGCTGGTTATCCATCTTCCCACGATTACCGTAAGTTATGGGGATAGCCCTCTCGATGCTCTTGCTATGTTTGATCAAACCATGTCTTGCTTTCCTCAAAAGTTTTTGATTGAGTACTGACTGACGCTCCTACCTACCAGTTGAGGGTGACTTGAAGCAAGATGGCACCAATGTCATCCTGGGGCGCCTTAAAATGGGGTGGATTTCCAGATTCTTTCGCGCAGCTACAATTGAGATCGATGCCGTGACAGGGTCAGAGGTGCCCCTGGACAGTGGGAATGGTCGCAACTGGCAAACTGTCGGAGAGTCTATTGGATACGACCTGAAGATCAATGTCAACGAGCGCAATGTCCCAGTGGTAAGTGGTGATAGCTGGGCCGACAACGAGATGAATGACACAATGATTACACATCGAGCGGCGGTCAATCTTAACTCCGTATGGCATTACCATATCCTCGCTGTTCATCTGATCGATTCCACCCCTCGCGGTATCATGTACGATGCTAGCGCCACGGACTCTAACCACATTCCTCGTGAGGGTCTGGGGATCTCCACTCACTGGATTATTCCATCCGACTGGGGATGGGTCAGTGGCAAGCGATTCGGCCTCGCCAAAGCACCTCATTTCCGTACCGCAGTTCACGAACTTGGCCATGCTTTAGGTCTTGTACATAACACAGTCGACTTGGGGTTCATGAATACCAGCGATGTGATTGCCGCTGCTGGGACGGTAGCTGTTCCGTTCCCTGACAATATCAAATGGGCCTTCGCCGACAACGACCTTAAGAGTCTTCGTCACTGGCCGGATATTTTTATTCGTCCAGGAGGCGTCCCATTCGGCGATGCAAACAACAACACCCCTCTTCTCACCCCTGATGATCGTGCTCTCACGCTGGAGAACCCTCTTCTGGAACTCAAACTCACTCCACTCCTGGACGAAGTTCCCATCGGGGCACCCGTCCGCGTGGATCTCAAGCTCACCAACAACAGCAACGTGGCGGTAACCATCCCAGCACGGATCGATCTGAAATCTACCAGCCTTCAGGGAGTGGTGAAAGATGCGACTGGAACCGAGCGCAGCTTCAGCTCACTTATTGGCTGTGTAGATGAGCTGCTCCTGACTGACCTCCAGCCCAACAAGTCTATCACCCAGTCCTTGACACTCTTGCGAGGAGGAGATGGAGCTTTATTCCCCATCTCTGGCGTCTCTGAGATTTCGGTCAGCCTCCGTTGGGCTCTCCCCTCAGCGGGCGAGAGTGGTCTCCTGCCCGAGGCCGCGGTTCAGGGAAGCACCACGGTCTTCATTACTGGTGCAAGCACTGCTTCTCATGCCAAAGCTGCCCACAAATTGCTCACAACTCCAAATGCCCACTTGGTCTTGGCACTTGGGGGAACGCACCTCAAGGATGGGGTTAAAGCCGTGGAGCTAGGTGCTGGAAACGATGTGTTGGGCAAGCACTGGAGTGCGGTGAAGGCAAAGGCGCTGGCGAAACAAGGGAAATTGGATTATGGAAAGCAACTATTCCAGGACAAGCAGAACTCGGTGATGAGCGGTCGTGAGGAGGATAAGTTACAACGGCTTCTGAAGTAACGGAGCATGAACTGATACCAAACTGCATGGAGAAGAAAAGCTGGTCTCTTGATTTTGAAATTTGGCACTCCGTGGAGTTTCCTCACTCGTTCTCCCGACAAACTCTCTTCTTGTCTTAATTAGCTACTAGTCTGTTATTATACTCAATAGGAAACTGCATTTCTGCCCCACCTACCTTAGTACACTTGAATCCATTGACAGGCAGGCCCTTGGCAAGTAGTACTTAGGTCGGAAGTCATATGATAGGCGAATACTTAACAGCCGTGATTATCCTAACTACTTCCTTCGTATTCTTAAGATATTTTTATTTTATTTTATTTAATAACAGATCTCTATAGTAACACTTATTGATATTCTTACCACTGATAGACTCTGATTCGTTTGTTCTGTGACTTCCACTGAAACTTGGATTGCGACAGAGTCTGTGGATGGGTCTGCGTCGAGGGGTGCGAACTTATTCCGCCTTTAACTATTAGTAAGTATAAAGGCCTATAACGTCTTTCTAATAATGATGATGATGATGAAGTTTATTCGCCCGGTTTTAAACCTAAAGGGCCTTAGTTTATATTACATAATCCATTTCGTTCAGTGTTTTTATGACCTTTTGAAGCCTGTATAGAAATGCCTTTTTTAGTATTTTTTATTTTTGGTAATTGCTTTGATTAAATGAGGTTTTGTGTGTGGTTAATAACAAGTGAGTTTGAAGATTATTTTTTTAAGTGTTTAATGTTTTATTATTAGCAATTGAAGCGAGATTTGCTGGAGATACGAGGGGTGTTGGGGTTAATTGGGGTGAGAGAATGAGATGGGATTTATGATTATAAAGTGTTGGCTATTTGTTTTATTTTTATGTTTAATTATTTTGTGGCAATAGTAAACTTGATTGTTGTTTAAATTGCGTTTATATTTAGTGTCCATTTTTTTGGTTTAGATGGGGATTTTCCTTTTAGGTAAAAGAAGAGAGATTTTTTTTTTATGTTTGTTTATATTAATATTTGCGTTTGGTATATATCCTATTTTGTACATTGGAAAAAAAGTGGTTAACCATTTTTTTTGTTTAGTCACATTAGCATTGGTTTGATTTTACTGCTTTAATCCGGTGGAAGTATACATTAAGTTGTGTTATTCCCGTTTGGAGCTGTGTTAATACGCTTGCTTCTTTCCGCTTGAGGCCGTTGTACAAGGTACGAGTGTGCTTGCCTGGCAATGCTGTGTTCATTTCTTTTGAATATTTTCCTATTTTGTTTAGCAATGTCTTTGTTACTTTTGTTACTATTGCATTATTTATAATTATGGACTTGGCTTATTAACATTGCCTTTAAGGTGTTTGGCCTTATTCCATAGCCTATTATACTGCCTTTTTTGCTCTTTTGCCTTGCTTAAAGCTTCTTTGCAATGGGACCCATATTATGAAAACGGAATTGCCTCCTTTCCTCAGTATGCGAGTTAGCTTATAGATTTCTTTAATACTGCTTTGTTTTGATTAATGTTTTGGTTGACTCGTTGCCAGCAGGGCTCTTTAATTGCTTGTAATGATAGTAATTTGTTTTCTTATTAAATGTTGTGGTAGCCGTTTCAATGCTATTACCATTGCTGCAAGTTTTGCTGTGTATGGGTTTTGTTTCGTTTTTGCTCCCAGGGTGATTAAGTATGTAGTTGGTTTTTTGCCTATTATAATACTGAAAGTATTATGGATGGCTTCTCCTATTTCAATTATTCCTTTTCTTGCGGACAAGCTTATTGCAATCCGTATATTATAAATGGTATTTATAATATTTGTAGTTTTCTCCGTTTTAAGATTAATTATAGCGGGGAGTCGTTTTTCTTATAGAGCTATCACATACGACTAAATAATTTCCATTTTATTTATTGGCATGTTTTAATATATATGAGTTATTTTTTATAATAGTAAAATGAATTTTTGGAATTCTTTGATGTTTAGCTTTAAAAGTGGGTTTGTTTTTGGCAACGTGTGAAGGTTGATTTATAGCTTTGTAGCTTTTTTTGCATGCCGCTTATTTATTGTACGTATGCTGGCCTCGGCTTTTGCGATTATAACTGCTATTGTTTAAAAGACTTTTGTAATGGCCTATGCTTTGACTTTTTGTATTTTGTTTATTAAAGCCATGCCTTTATATTTGCAAGTATGCATTTAAATGTTTAAAGCATAATCCACGATTAGTGCTATCGTTGCTTTAAATAATTGCCTTATAATTAAGGGGGAAATTAATCGTAATCGTTTTAGTGCCATAGCGGCTAGAAGGCCTTTGATTATTGCTTTTCTAATGTGCTGCACATATTAGAGTCTCGAGTTCATGATTATTCCTAAGATTTTAGCCGTTTTTTTGATGCAATTGCTTTACCTTTAATAGTAAATAATTTGGTGCTAATTTAATCCGGCCGCTTAATGAAATGAATTATTATTATTTTGTCCCTTTTAAACATGACTTTACTTCGCCTTTCCCATTCCATTACTTTATTAATGATGGCTTGAATTCCTTCTTTGTTCGCTAATTGGGTTTTGGCTGATTTTTAACCAAAATCAGCATTCTGCCCTGCAAACGAATCCTTTACATATACCTTTATTTGGGCAAAACGTAAAGATGCCAATTTGATTATTATTTGGTCTTTTGTTTGTGCATTATATTGTTATACTGTGTTTGAAAAATCTTGACCTTTTTGTTTAAGGTAAAATGCCCACGATTAATCGATGATGTTATTTTTATTAAATTTTCACTTAATATAATAGAGGAGAAGGCGTTTATGGTGAGTAAGCTGGACCGCAATTTCAAAAAGGAGCCTTCGAGCAGTTTGTGAAAGTGTGATGGACGAATCGATTAGGATATTTGGCTGGATTTCTATCGTCCAAAGTTCCTCTAGTGTAAGACAGGCAACTTGGTGTTGATGTTCGCTTGATTTCCTGGACGTGTTAGCACATTGACACGAGTAATGAGTCAGAGGCGCTTATTAATATCTTGGAAACTTGTTTAGTATTGGCGAAGTTGGACAAGGAAAGGTGGAATGACAATTGCTTTTGACGAATATTAGGTATAGGTGTTTGCGGCGATAATAATTAAGTTTATAAACTTTCGTTTTCATAGCTATTGTTAATGTATTGATATTTTTTAGGGTAGCATTGTATATTGGTTAAGGAAGTAAGCTTTGAATGAAGTAATGTAAAGAGGCGTTTTTGACCTGGAGATTGTGTTGATATAGGCAACTCATTATTTGAGTATTGTTTTTCATTTGATTGTTGATGGCCGCTTTTTTCATTTCCTGCATTAGTTGTAAGAGCTGCTATGGTAGCTGTGGTAGCCTTTTTAATAGTTTTAGTATGGTTGTTTTAATGGCAAGTCAAGGTAGTTTGTTAAGTAAAAGTTCTTTGGCAATTTGCGTAAAGACACTTGTAAGGTCTTTTGCCTAAATGGATTTGACGATGTTTAGCGAAAAAACTCGAATCATTGAAACGCTGCAGATTATTAGTTTTATATATAAATAAGGGAATTGGTATTTATTTTTTCACATTTTTTATATATGTGAGGTTTTTTATTAGTATGTTTTCTTATATATATAGTTAAGGTTGAACGTTGATTAAACTTCTTTTCATAGTCTGAATATTTGTAAATATAAGGCTGAATATTACCGTAAATACGTTTTATAAGGTGATTAATAAAGTAGTTATAAATAAATGTGTAAATGCTTATTATGATATCGCCTTGCGTTTTAATGAGTTTCTTATAGTCGAATCCTTTTTTATTTAATATTTAGAACTTGACTTTATTCTTAAGTGGCTGGAAGATTAGGAGCGTGAGAGATTAGACATAGAGAGGCGGGAGGAAGAGAGGCGGGAGGAAGAGAGGTGGGAGGAAGAACGCCTAGAATAAGAACGATTAGCACAAGAATGACTTGAGTTAGTGAGAAAGCGTGGCACGAAAATTGATATGGGGAGAGTTATTGCTGTAATATATTAAACATAAGAATGTTAATAAACTTAGATAGATGTAGGGCAGGGAATTATAGGCTTGAATTTGTAATTAGGCTATGAATTAATGGTAGTAGACTTTAGCTTGGACATTTTTCGTAATTCATAAATCCTTATAAATAAGTAGCCTGAATAAGGCCGAAATGATTAGAAGTCGGATGTTTGGATCATGTTTAAGATTTGGGAACGGGGCGTTTAAAGGACTGCTTAAACCTTTTACGTGGATTCCTTTAATTTATTTTAAGTTGAGTGAATAGTTATAAAGTATATAAGGAAGGCTGATTGAATAAGGGTATATGATATCGATTTGAATGTTTTGACTTTTGAGGTATGTTTTAAAGTAGTGATTGTTAACTGAGTTTATATATTACTTTTAATCTTGGAGAGGAATATTGACATAAACGAAGAGTTAGAGGCTTTTGTTATTTAGTTATTGTTTAAAGTGGAGTTATAGATAGAGTCCGGGATTAAGTGAGGTTGTTATATATGTGCCACTTTTAATTTAAGATTATATTTTTTGTTTGATTTTATTTATTTTTTGTTTAAAGAATTATTTTTAAATTATAGTTATTTGCGTATCTTATGGTTTTAATTAATTGTTTTGGTACTCACTTTTATGTTTTTGGTTGAGTTGAGCTGGCGTATTTTTTTTAGATTAGATTTAGTAGCTTTGATGATTTTTAAGAACATATTAATATTCTTTTTCTTATATGGATTAGTAAGTTAGTTATGAAATTCATTTGATTATGTAACTTAGGTTGGTTAAAGAACTTAAAGTTTATTTAGATAGCGGGGTGAGCCACGTAGATTATTCTTGGGATGGTGCTTGGGTTCACTTTGTTAATACCCCCCCCTCCCCCCCCCTTAAATCAAGATTGGTGTGTGTGATTTAGATTTTATTCCTTTATAAATTTGTATACCTTAGGCACTTTTTAATTAATAAGCGGTAAGAGTTAGGGTCGTGATCTTGGCCTTAATACGTTTAAGTTATATATATATTATATTGTGTTAAGTACGGAAAGTACGTGATGTTTGGATTGAGATTAAATAATTTTATTTTTAAGAGCTTTTAAGGTTAGAATTATTAAGCTGCGGAGCTAGAGCAGAAGTTTAATTTTTTATATATAATTGGCTTTAAAGAAGACTTATATGGCAATGATTGCTTATTATTTGTTATATTGATTTTATGTAGACGATTTTTAGGAAAAAGGAAAGAAAATAGTATTATTGTGTAATTTAAAATGTTGTTGTTAAACTTGAAAATCTCAAAAACGCGTAGCGAGGAATTAAACCGTTATATAATGGAGTGAAGTTTAAGACGAGGATTTATAAATGGAAGAAAGAGAGGGTTGTGTTGGAATTGGGATTTTTGGTGGGGATGCCTAAGACCTTGTAAAACGGCCATAAATGTAATATATGACAAAAGAAGCATAAATTAAGCGACAAACTAAGGATAGATTTTCGAGTTTTTTAAATGGCTTATTAAAGTAGACCATTGTAAACAAAGTAAAGAGAGTTGTTGTGATAATTGGTGGGGATACCTAAGACCTTGTAAAATGGCCATTAATGTAGTATATGTCTAAATAAGCATAAATTAAGTAATAAATCAGGGGTAGATTTTTGAGTTTTTCGAATGGCTTGTTAAAGTGGAGTAATACACTAAAATGACTTGTCCGCTTAATTAGAGGGGGCATTAATTGTTATTGTGTGATACGGAAAGTGGAGCAGGTCTTTTTAGGTGTGAGAGATCTCTATGATCATTGGAAGTAAAAAGTATGTAAATATATTAAAATAATTAAATTAAGCATTACCCTTTTTAAGATAAGATTGTAAATTGGAAATATATACATGAAATGCTTATGTAAGCATATATTAAATCTTATTAAATATGTTAACATAATAATGGAGCTTGTTGTGTGATATACCTTTATGGTGAAATATTATTTGTATAATTAAAAGTTTACCATTTTTAATGCGCAATATGCGATTGTAGCTAAGAAGGATAATTATATTAATTATATATCTTAAATCATAATACACTTATTATAGATTATTTAAATAATTATGTGCAGGCATTATGTAAATTTAAAAAAAAGGAAATATATGGGTGTGTAATCAATGCGTATGATAAGATTGCGTGATATAAATAATTATTGCATTTAATATAAATATGATACCTAATAATAATTATGAGATTTAATAAATAAAAATAAATAATAAATATGCAGTTAAAGCACATTAAACCAATATATCAAAACATATAAAGAGATATGCAATTATGAGCTTAATGTAAAAGAAGTGAGGGATTGTGCATCATCATTGTCTTACTTGATTTTAAGTACCTGGTTTGAGTTTAAGATAGTGAGGCTCTGCGCGCGGTTTTTGCTTTCTTTTGTTTGGAGTAATAGGGGATATTTATTTGTTAAAATTAGAAAAATTAGTTTAATAAATGAAAATGCGCATAAATTATTAACATGCTTTTAATAAATATGTTTAAAGCTTTTTGATTTAAGATCTATGATCCTCAAAATTCAAGAAAGCTTTGAATTGCTTAAATTTCTGGTAAAATAAATTTTTTGTAAGCTTATTAACAGGCATATTATTTATTAATAAGTGCATAACCTTAAACAAGCCCCAAATAAACTTTTGTTTAAGCCATATGTTTTAAATATTCATATGGTGGAATTTAATAACAATCCTTTTGCTATTATTTATTATAAGTCTAATTATTTGCTAATTGTTATAAAAAATTTCCCAAGTTTTACTAATATTTAAAAACAAATCCTTAAAAAATTATTAAAACGTTATGGTTTCTTTTCCCATATGCTTGAAAAATAACATTTCCGCTTTTGTTATGGACGTTATAATTATAAACTATTGAAATGCTTTTTAAATTATTGAATTATTAAATATTAAAATCACATATTTTTGCAATAATCATTTTATTTTAAAATCATTTGTAAATAAAGCATTAAAAGTAATAAATATAGCTCGTATTTAATTGCTTTTAAATATAATTTCTAAAAAGCACGTTTTAAATAAATACCAAATAAGCCAATATATAACTATAAAATGCTTTGGTTTAGGATTTATGGCAAATTATAAGAATAAGGTTATAGCATATGCAACATTTGATTATATAACAATTGCTATATATAACATAACCCTAATCCTCTTTTAATATGTTTTGATAATTTTTTTTAATGCTTAACCATTAAATTTCATAAGCTCGATTTAAGGTAATAGGGTTATAAAACATTTCTTATTTACTTGTTTAAACTTATAAATAATCTTTTTAATATATTGATTATAAACAAAGGAAATAATTTTACATTTTTAATTGTGCACTATTTTAATCCCTAAGAATTGCTTAATATTTCTAAGATTATGCATATTATATGTTTAATTAAGCTTTTTAAAGTAAGAAAATAATTTTAGACTTATTAAAGTCTTGTTAATGTGTTTATATTAAAAATAAAAGAAGTTATGTATTTTATAAAATGCATAATTAACCCATAATACTTTTCTTGGCTTTTAAAATTTAAGAAAGAATTTATAATATATTATTTCCTCATTTATATTTTAAAAAGCATTAATTAATATATTAATCATATTAAAACATTTAATTTTTAAATCAAATTCAACTGTAAACGCCCTGGCTATTTTAAATAATTTGATTATTAAAATGCTTATATATATTAAAATAATCATGAATTTACTTTAAAAGTCTTCGCGCATTATAATGTATAATTAACATTTTAAAATATATTTATTTTTATTAAATTTATATTTAAATATTTATATAAGTAATATAAACATTAACATAATATTTAAATTAAAATATTTTAACATTTAATATTTATGCTTATTTATATTACCCATTTTTAAATAAGTATCTTTAATAAATCACGTTTTTATTAAATAATTCTTAAAATTGTTTTATCTTTTAAACTTTAGCGGAAAATCTTAAACCTTGATTTTAAGAAATGGGATTTTCTTTTTTAATAATAAATTTTTTTGGGTAATCTGCTTAAATGATTGCTACAATTATTATATATACTATCTTTATTATTTATTTTAATTCTTTTTGCTTTTTTAAAAATATATGCTAATTAAGCATTAATTTATTAAGTATAAGATTTATATATAACATAAGATTATTATACAAATTAAAAAAGTGCTTTTTTTTAATATATTACCCCTAAAATTATGAATATCCTTAAAATTAAGGTATTTTTATTAAGATCTTATTTCTTTAAAAATCGTGTTAAATATGGTAAACACTTTAACATATCTTTTAAATTATTTCCCTTTTCTTTTTGTAGCTTTTGATGGCTTGCTTTAAATGTTTAAATTTTTTAATTTAATTAGTTAAGCTTTAATTACTGTAGCTTAAAAGCGCATTAATGCTTTTGTTGATTTAAAAAATTTGAATCCCAATTCTTTATAATTTAAGGATAATACGTTTTAATACGTATTTAAATTATATAATAAAATTTAAACCTTAAGTTTTGATGTTTAAAGTAAATTTATTGTTTAATTTTAAGGTATATTTAACGTTTAATTAATAAATTGCATATGCTTATTTGAATAGAATGCCTTTAAATCTAAATTTATGCTTAAATTAGGCCTTAAGTTTAATATATTTAATAATTTTTTTTGGCTTTTTACGCATTTTTATTTAGGATAAGTATTATTTTTAAAATTAAAAGTTTAATTTAAGTGCTAAAATTTTTAGCATAATCTTTTACCCTTAAATTCTATATCTTAAGAGCTTTCGTTTGCTATTCCATGATTTTAAAAAGAGATTTTAGGATACCTTTTCTTATAACATTTTATTCCCTAACAATTTTATTTTTTACTTTAAAATTTTTAATTTAATTATTAATTGGCTTTTTTTTTTTAATAAGTTCGCAAATCGATTAAGCTTCCAAGACTAAATTTTTTTGCTTTCCTTTAAAAAAGGTGTAAAAGCTTTTCTTATTAAACCGCATATTACAAGTAATAATAATTTTATTAAGGCGTGGCACTTAGATCTTATAAATATTTGAGGCAATGTATTTTATTAGGTATTTAATATACGCATATGCATTTGTTTTAAACGCTTTTTTATTTTTTCTTAATACTTATTTTATTATTAATACGTACGCCTTATACCTAAATATGTAGATTCTATTTTAGTTTGGTTTAAAATCAATTATAATTTTTATTATAAATGCAGGATTATATCATTAAAAATAGTTATGAAATTATTTATTATTTTCCTTAATGGGTAATTGCTAATTGTTTATGTGCCTTAGGCTTTTATTATATCAGTGAATATTTACAAGTGCGCATTTAATGCTTAATTTAATAGGGAAATTGGATCCTAATCGCATTTTTACTTTTTTATTAATTGCTTTTTAGCTAGTTTTTTGGCTTTACTATTTAATTTATGACAAATTCAATTTCAAGCTTAAAAACCTATTCCTCATATTTTATAAATCCTTTAATTATAATAACAGCTTTTTTTTAATTATATTTAATTTTACATATTAAAAATCGAAATTATTTTTATACTTATAATTTAAAGCTCTTAATATACTTAAAAACCTTATTATACTCTTTTAAACGTAAAACATATTTAATTAATATTTCGCTATATTTATATTTAAACATTAATAGCTAAAATATGCTTTTAAAGTAATTTAAATAATTAAAAAGATTTTATATAATTTTCCAAAATAAACATAATAATTGCTAATAAATTAGGCAAGTTAAATTAATATTAAAAGCATAAATAAGCGTATATTACTCACATTTCAAGCGTTTAATTTTATTTGTTATTTTAATATTCCTAACTAATTTAATTAACTTTTTTAATGTATTTAGGCCTAAGTAACCAGCGCACAAATGCCACACTATTTCCATATTTAACCAAAGGTTTTTATGCTTTTAAGTTGGCTTCAATGCTTATTTAAGCTTTTGTTTTATAATTACATAAATTATAGTTTTTATAGAGCTTAATAAGATTTCACATAAATAATTTAAACGTTTTTTATATTTAAAAAACATAAGGTTTTATTGGCGTTTTAATTAATAAACAATAAAGTGGTTTACCATAAGCTTACTATTATTACCTTAGCGCAAAGTATAATTTATTTTATAGAATCAAAAATCTTGTTTAAATAAACAAACTTTTAAAATAATATTAATATAAAATTCTTTTATAATGGCTATATTATGGAGAATGAGATCATATGTTTGATTATTATTACTTATAAAGGCATCTTTCATAATTTAAGTTTCACGCCCTAAAATGGGGAATTAATTACTTTCTACCTTCACAATATTATTTAGCTTTATTTTAATAAATAATTTAAGTTTTAAAAATGAGATATTATTGACCAAATTAATTACTTCACAATTATTTAAAAGTATTAAATTAAAAAAAGGATATAGGGCATTTCCCCAAAAAAAAAATCCTAATTAGGCCCTTTTCTTAAGACTTGATAAAAGCATTGGATACGCATTGTTTTCTAATTTTACTAATTTATTAAAAATATTATTTAAAAACTTAAATTTAAGTTTCCTTAAGCTTTCCAAATTCCCTAATTTTTTAATCAAATCCTTAATTAATAAAAACAAAAGCTTATTTTGGCTAAATTAGCTTTACAAGCTTTTTCACTTATTTTTTACAAATTATTAATAAATTTTTTTAACTTAACTTTTGTTTTACTTTAAATTTAGTTTAAACAATTTATTTAAAAAAAATCTTAAAAACTTTTTCATAAATAACAAATTAAAGTTTTATACAATAGCTAAGGGATCATTTATGTGGATTTTTAAAGCATAGGCATAACCATTTTAAAGCTTATTAATTTAATAAGCTTTTAAAAGATTTTTTGCCTTAAGCCTTAAATAAGCTCTTATTTTTAAATCCCGCATTATTTGATTTTCCTTAAAAAGTGGCAAAATGACCAGTATATAATTTGCCATTAATAAGCTTGCAATATATTAGATTTATTTTATTAATATAAAAAAGGCGGCATAGCTATTTTAAAATATATAAAAAAAGGGTTTTAAGCTTATTAACTTTTTTAATCTTTTAATACTAATTAATAGATTATTTATTATTAAATTATCCAACTACAATTAAGAAATTTGTAAGCCCTTAAAATCCTTTAATATTAATAATTTTATATAATTTAGCCTTTTGAAAAAAAGGCTTAATATGCCATAATTTATTTAATTAAGCTAATTTTTTATTTTTTTATTTAAGCAAGCAAAGTTATATATTCTTATTTAATATTAGTTTATAAGGTTTGATTTATTTATTAAAGCATAAAGCAAAAGAAACAAATAAGCGCTTAAATATTTATATGCTTTTTTAAAATAAGTTATAATATAATAATATTAAAATATTTAATGTGGTTGTACACCAAGTTGATCAAGACATTGAGTTGATCACTTTCCCTCATTTTTATTATTTCAAAATATAATTAAGTAATTGTCGTGCAGGCACGGCTGCAGCTCGCCTAAACTGCTCTCTTGGCACTGCACACTTTCTAAATAGGGTTCTACCACTGTATACCGCCTTAAGGAAGCACTTCCCCTTTTCATACTTTTTACTTAAATTTTATTTAATTAATTAATACATTTTATTAATTCAAGTGCTTGCAGAGCTTAAGTTTTATTGCGCACGTTAATTATGAGCCCCGTGACGAAGCTATTAAGTTAGTATTTTTTTATATTGCGCGCAGCCGATTAGATTAAAGCTCCTTAAGTTTCTTGGAATTTTTAAGGTTTTGCGAGCTACCTATTGCAAAGTTTTTATTGCTATTTTAACACATTGCTTTTTTGACCTTAATAATTTGCATAAAAACTTAAAAAAGCTGTGGATTTAAATCCTTTAATTGCTTCTGACTTTTTTTTTTCCCTTAATTTTTCGAATTCCTCAAATTTTCCCTTACGCTTTAAGCTCTCAAAAGCAACCTTTTTATAATAAATAACAAATCCACAGCTAAAGAGCTGTTGCTTACTTACAACAAGCGCATTTGGCTTATATGGTTTTAAGCTTATAAGGACTTTTATTGTTTAAATAAAGTTTGAATAAAGCTTGATTTAAATGCTCCCAACTTAGTGAGCCTATTGGACATAGAATTAATTGCTTTAATATTTTTTATTATTGAATATAAGATTAATAATATACAAAAGGCTAAAGCAATAATTAAGGCTTAGGTTGCTTGGGAAAGAGATATTAAAAATCTTAAGGCTAAGGGAGCAAAGCCTGATAAGGCAAATTATAAGATAGCGACCCTAAAAAAGGTTGCAGCTAGGTTTAAGCTGCTTTTAATAAAATACTTAATGCTTATGCCCTTTTAAAATAAAAAAGCGAGGAGCTATAAGGCCGCTATGAAGTGGGTTTAAGAGCATATTGATAATAACATTTATAGCGCTATTTTCTTAAAAAGCAAAAACACTTATGAGCGCAATTGGATTATTTAATAATTAATGCAAACCCTTTAATAAAACTACGCTTTTTTAGCATTAAGTGTTTTGACTCAAATCAAGGAGAATTATATTGTAGTGCTTTATAAAGCAATCTATTAATAATTTAAGCTTATTGTTTGGATTTAGGAATAAAAATGTGCTTATTAAAAAGCGCTTTTTTATAATTTGGATTTTGTGATAAGGAATTTAGCAATTTACATTTTTTTAAAAATAATAAAAGTTTGATTAGCTTTTTAATGGGCGCAATACAAATTCGCTGAGCTTTAAAAAAATATTATTTTAGGGAGACCTCACCCAATTACTCTAGTTTAATATAATATAGTGTTTGCAGCTTTGGCTGAACGATCGCAACTTAAATCGTCTTTTGAAAAGCCTATTGGATTATATTTAATTGCTATTTTTAATAGCAAATCAAATGCTTTCAATAATAATAATAGGTTTTCCTTTTTTTTTTCGCTTTTGCCCTTTTAAATTAGGTAGCTCTTTTAAAAACTGCGCTTGCGCAATAGGTTTTTATTAATATAAGCTACTAAAATGCTTCCAATTGCGCTATTTTTTTAATAATTTTATTAAAAATAAGTTGCGCAATCTACTTTTAATTAAAAAGATTAAGAAAATATGTTCAAAGCTAGTCATTATTTTTATTGAACTTTAAAGCAAAGCAAATAAATATGGCTGGAAGATGCTCCCTATTTAATAAATCATAGGCTTTTTTGATAATCGCCCTTTTAATTGCTTCCCTTTAATTAATAATACTAGAGCAACCCAATTATTAAAATCTTTGGCATTAGCATATTTTAAAAAAATAGTTTTTGTAATAATTAGCCCTTAATTATTTAATTTTGCAATAGAAGCAATTGGAATATACGCTATATAGGATTTTGATTATTATTTACTTTTTGGGAATACTTTGATTAATAACGGAGCTGCAGTTCATTTAATGAATTTAATTGATTTTTTGGTTCTTGGCTCTTTTGTGAAAGCAATTGTTAATAATGCTATTAAGGCTGGTACTTTAAGCCTGCTAGTAAAAGGACGGGGTATTTGCCTAATGTTAGGTGCTTTTAACAAAGAGAACGGGCCAAATATAGTAAATTTAAAGCTTATTAACATTGCTATTATTAAGGATTTTAATATTAATATTATTTTAAAGGCTTGTTTATTAAAAAAAGGAATTTGATATAATGGTTTAGATTGTATTTTGCGCTATGGATTGGTAGAGAGCAACGTGATTATTAAGAACTTAGAACGTTACGCAAATTTAGCCTTTTTTGAATACAAGCTTAATAATTACTCTTTTGCCTTATTAATTGCTTTTAATGCATTGAAACGCCTTGATTTTGGATTTTTAATGTTTTTAATAATAATAAGGAGCATTTAATAAAGTTTTTAGTTAAGCAAGCGCTATTTGAGATTTTGATAAGACATAGCGCATTTATGGCACTTTTGCGCAGGGCACTTAGGGAAAGAAGTATTATAAGCATTAATAAAGAATACTTGCAATATTGAAATTTTAGGCTTTACAAAGGTAGAATGCAAGCAATGTGCTTTGGCAATAGCATATTAAAATATTAATTGGCGATCATTTGAAAGGAAAGTTACCTAACCTTTTTATCAAATCACCTAGGATTTATTTAATTATCCTCCCGGGTTTAATAAAAGCAATTGGCTCCTTTTGATCAAAGACAAATTTATAGGAGTTTTTTATGGCTTTATATTTAAAAGCAAAAGATTAAACGCAGTATTAGCTGCTTTTTAATTTTTTAAATAATGGATGAGATAGCAATTTGGCCTTTTTATTTATAAAATTTGCTAAAATAATAAAACCTCAATTATTAAATTGAATAAAGCAATTTAATTTGAGAAATGGATTTATAAAAGCGGTATTAATCTAAAACTTACGCCATTATATATTTATAAGCTAAATGGGGGAGCAAAATAAGCAGGCAAGGAAATTATTAAAAAAGGAATTAAAATGCGCCTTGCCGCTAATTTCCTTAAGTTATTATGGCCTAAAATTATTTTTATGGCAATATATTTTTATAATATAAATCCTTTAGCATAAAAGGCATTTAAAAGTTTAAATAAGGTGCTTTATTTTTGGTTTAGATAATATTTTAAATGATATAATCAGAAGTTATTTATTAGACTTATTATTGATTTACGGCCTGATTGAAGCGGGATTTATGCGTATAAGTTGCGCGCATACTTATTATTAAAAGATCAAGAAGCGCTTTGCAAAAGGAGAGCTTTTAAAATTGATTTAAGAGCGCATATTGGATACTTAATTAATTACGTTTTATTTAATATATATAAGATTTGGGTGCCTTAATTATAGCGTATAATAATCATAAGGAATATTATTTTTAATAAAGCCTTATTTTTTATCTTTTTTAATATTAAAAAAGCGGCTGGCCAGCTGCGCGCAAAACTTTAAAAGATAGCCGAATTGCTTTAAAAAAATGAGATAAGGGCTTAAAACGCTAAATACATATTAATAAATTGCTTGAATACTAATGATACGCTGCAATTAAACGCTGGTATTTCTTTTGAATAAGAGCAATTGAGTAAAGCTTTAAAAGCTATGAAAATTGAGAAGCCTATTAATTTGGGGGTAGCAACAACGCCTTCAATTAAATTGGAATTTATAATCTTGGGGGTGGAGCAATTTCCTTTTAAATTAATGGACTTAAATATTAAACTTTTAATTAAGCTTTTAATTAATTTAGTGCCCATTAATGAGAATTTGGGGGTGAAAATACGAAGGAGCATTAGACTTTTAATTTATAAGCACCTTAATTAGGTTTTATAAAGTGTTAACATATTAAAACAATTAATAGCATTAAGCGCAATTAAGAAAAGTGTTTTATGTGGTATAACAAATCTTAAGAGATTTGATATAAGTGCGGAGCGCAAATTAATTTCATAAGTTGTTTTATAAGCTTGGGAGCCACACAACTTAAAGCAAGGTTTTAAAAAGCAATAAGAAATATTTGAGAGTGTTAAACCTAAGCTTATAAAAGCTTCACCTTAAGCAATTAAGGCTAAGGAGCCTTTTGAGCATAATAATTTTTATGATGCTGAGCCGCGGATAGAATAGCTTTTATTGCTTTTGGCGAAAGATCAAGATCAGGAGCTATTCAAACCCTTAAAAAGGAAGAGGGTGCTTTTAAAATCAAGTAATAAAGGTTAAAAGACTAAAGTTATAAGATAATTAATGCAACCTAATTATAGTATATACTTTATTATAATAAAAAAATTATTAAAGGGCGCGTTAAACCCAATAAGCAATCGCAAGCATTTTAATAACTTTTTGGCTATCTTTTGGCTTAATTAAAAAAAGTGCATAATAATGGAAAGGATTTAAGAGCAGTTCACGCTATAATTGCAGCGTTTGTTTTTAATAATGTCAAAATTTAATAATTAATTGCTTTTTTCAAAATTTATTAATCGCAATTTCCAAAAGCATTATTAAATTGGAAAGACCTTTAATATTACCTTTTTGAGGAGCATTTTAAAGCCGGAGCCATTACAAAAATTACTAATTTAAAATCGCGCAATTGCTGGAAGGTAGTAAAACATAGCTACGCCTTTAAGCAATCGATTTTTTTAAAATAGGTTTTTATTTATAAAATAGATTTTAACGGTTATTTAATCAAATGTCGCTTTTGAATAATAATTAAAGGGGACTTATAATTTGAAACCTTTATTTTATTAATATATGCTATAATTTTAGCTGCTCGCTTATTCAAAACCGCTATGGCTATAATAGCTTAATTTAATTTGGAAATAAAATAGTTTAATATTATTAATGCATTTATTAATGCAAAAAAAATGATTTAGCTGCTTGCGTGCATTATTATTTTCTTAATGGCTTTAAACAAAACGGAATATTAATGGAGATCGACCGCGCTCTTTATGAACTTAGAGATTCCTTAGCATTATGGTACGGCAATTTTATAATAACTTTGTAAATTCTCAAATTGCTTTTTTATAAGAAAAAGCTTTATATATTTATAAATAAGCAACGTATAATGTTTGTGATATTTTATATTAACAATATTCAAATGCTATATTATGCTTTAGCAATTTTAAAAGCGCAATTAATAATAAATAAATTAAATTTGGCATATAAGCTTACTAAAGGATAAGAAACGGCATGATTTTTAAGGATTTAAATTATTAAAAATTAATAGGCTAAGACAATCTTTTTAATATATAATAATTACATTTAAAAGATTGCTTTGCATTTTGGATTCATTAATGGGAGCTGCTTAAGCACCCCATTACCTTATACGGAATTTATTAAAAATTCTGGGAAAGCAACCCCTAAAAAAATTAAAGAATATTAAAAAAAAGTTGGTTTAATGCTTTATACTACAATCATATTGCGCGCAAATATTGCTTTTGCAGCTTTAAAGCTTTTTTACTTTTTAACTAATCTCTTAAAAAAGCATTTTATTGCTATTAATTAAACAATTTAATATTTTTTTGAAACCCAATTTTTGGCAATAATTTACATTTGCCAAATGCGCGCTTTTCATTTAATTATAACCTTAAATATTTCTTTTAGCAATAATTTTAAAATTAAACGCTTCTTTCAAAAGTATATTATTATGCTTTTTAATGATTTAATTTTATGAAAAGCAGCTTGTCAAAATACAATTATTATTTTAATTATTTAAGCAAAGCTTTTTGAGATTAAATATATAGCAAAAGAAATTATGGCACTTTAATAATTTTTTTTTAAATTATGCCTAAATATGGGAATAGCTTAAATAATTTTTTGCGATAATATTCAAATAATTTAATTAATTATTAGGGAAAACAAGCGCATCTTAATCAAGCTCCGTCATATTAATATTTAAAATATGTGATTATATTAAGAATATTAAAAGGGTAATTTTTTAATAAAATATTTATCCACAAGCTTTATGCCTGCAAATAAATTCATTAAGAACCTAAGCCAATAAAAATTCAAAGATTTTGTTGCTTTTATTAATTTAATGAATGTACGGGCTTAATTGGAGCAACTTTTTAAAAAAGCTTGTTTTTAAATAGCTTTTGTTTTACACTTTTTATTTTTTTATTTATAATATTTTTTATGTTTTTTATTTTTTTTTTTAAAAAGCTTTTGATTTTGAATTATTTATATTATTGCAATATTTACAATTGCTTTTAAGATTATTTTATTTTAAAAAAACAAACGCAATGCAAGCTATAATAATAGAAGAATACTTTGAAATAATAAAAAAGGTTCCCAAGCTTTTAAAAAAGCAATTTAATTAATTAAAAGGCTTAAAACAATTTAAATAAAATTATTAAAAAAATTGGCAATTACTTTAATAATTTCAACAATTTATTGCTTTGCAATAGCAGCTTTCTTTTTTAAAAGAAGGCGCATTCGAATTTCATCATCTAAAAAGGCATTAAAAAAACCAGCAAAGCCATTAATTGCTTTTAAGCTACGCTTAGGAACAAACAAGCCGGTAGCAACTTTTCCTATTTTAGCTCAAAAGCTAGCAAGCAAATTAAATTGCTTTTTTTTCTTCTTCTTTTCCATATTCTTATCATGCTTTTTTTTATCTTAAGTCTTTTTATTTATATATAAAAGCAATTGATTAATTGCGTTTCAAAAAATAGATTTAAAATATTTTAATGAAAAAAGCAATTTACTATTAATAACCTAGCCAAGGCCATAATAATAAAAGAGGCCATTAATATCAATATTAAAAGCAACCCAAGCAGTGCAAGCTGCAAAAGCAATAGGAATAGCATTACCCATCTTTTTTATTGCTAAATAGGCGCTTTTAAGCTTGGTCAATTCTTATATAAATTAGTATATTTAATTATTTTAAATTAAATAAATTTATTTTAAAAAAGAAGCTTTTATTGCTAAAAGCATCCCAATATTTCAAAAACGCAGCCAAAATATTAAGAAAGGGGGAGCAGCAAGCATGATTATTGCTAGCGCAATTAAAATAGCGCAAGCTACTTATAATATTATAATAAAAGCTTATGCCTTTGTTTTGAATTGCTTCTTTTATATAACCTTAGCAAAGGACCAATTTTTCCTTATCAGCAACCTTCTTCTTTTAAACCCAATCAATAAAAGCAGCCCAAACAACACGCTTACCTAAGGCCTTGGCCAAGGGTTTTTTGGCCTATAAGCAATTAATCAATTATTTAAATAAGTTTCATATTCCTTAAATCAAACTTATAAGGGAGGAAATAGCGCTTTTATAAGTAAATTAACAAAATTTAGCACCCATCTTTGCAAAAAGAGCAATTAATTTGATTGTTTGTTTATTTAATTAATTATAATTAATATAAATCAAAAGCAAATCAAAAATCATTTTTTTATTAAAAGCTTAAGATTTACAAATGGAAGGAAGCAACTTTTTATTTGTATAACGCAATTATTTGCCTAATTTTTATTATTTCTAATAATTCGCCTAATAGCCAATCATAATAAAAGCAACTCCCATTATTATTTAATTAAGGGGTATATTGTGCAAGCACGGCTGCAGCTCGCCTAAATTGCTCTTTTAGCATTGCACATTTTTTAAATAAGGTTCTGCCATTATATACCGCCTTAAGGAAGCACTTCCCCCTTTCACACTTTTTACTTAGATTTTACTTAATTAATTAACACATTTTATCAATTCAAGTGCTCGCAAAGCCTGAGTCTTATCGCGCACGTCAGTAATCATACCATATTAAATAAATTAAACTACTTGAAATTTAATAAGCTAAATACATCTATAATCTTTTGATAAGTTGCTGTATTATGACCAATCTTTTTATAAATCTTACAATATTGTCCAATTGATTTTCCCTCCTTTTTCATAGCCTTCCTAAAGCGCTTATTATATTATATTTGCTTATCTATTTCCTTTTGAGATAATATGTTATGCGCATCTTTAATAGTAAATGCATTTCCTTAATGGATGCGATTTTTTTTAGCCTTATGGCATTTGCTAAGGGCTTTATTTATTGCTTAAAGTGTATAAACCTTAGCATTAATAAGAATTAATTAATGAGCTAATAGCTTTGTACCTTTTGCTAATGCAGCAATTGTTTTAAAAATTGGAATTGGTAAGCTTTTTTAATGATGAGCAATATAATTTTTAATTAAAGTTGTTTGTGAGAAGGCATTATTTGGGTTGCAAGGAGTTTGGAAGATTTAAGGATTAGCATTGGCAAAAGGGGATTAAGTAGGAGTTAAAATTTGTAATTTCATATTAAGCTTTAAAATTATAATTTGTGAATTAAAGGGTATTAATTTAGCTTTGCGGAATTTAGCTTTTGCGTTTTGGATTATTATTAATTGTTTATATGCTGCTTTAAAGGCTAAAAAGAATTTGATCTTAATAATATGATTAATATGGGCTTTGATAAATGTTTTAATCTGTTAACCATATGCCTGCTTTAGCATATTAAAACATCCAACATTAAGTGGCTAAATTAAATAAAAAGAGTAAGGAGGTAAATAAAGAGTAATAATATTATATGCCTTGCAATACTCTTGAAATTCCGCCAAATCATAGCTTTTATGTTCATTAAGGATTAGCATTCGGTAAGAACCCTTTTCTTAAGCAATAGTATGCTTATTAAAGTATTATATTTATTCCAAACCTGTCTTATTATTTGTCCATTTATTGCTAATAGGTTTAATAACCTAATCATATGGAAGACCGCCCTCCATATACCAACTCGCAAAATAAGTCTTCTTTTGCATTATCAAAAATGGAGGCATATTTTAATCTTCGCTATTAACATAAACAATTGCTATAGCCTATTCTTAATTGCCAAGCTAAATAGCTTTGCTTCTGCCACTTCAATTAGCATTTGCCATAATTATAGTTATGCAAATAATGCCTATTATAAAGCTTATCTTATCAAAATTATAAAAATCGCAATTAAAAATATTATATTTTGCTTTCATATTCTTTACTAATCAAAACCACGCATTAATTAACTCAAGATTTTCGCATAAGGCCCTTTAAAAGTTGTAAACGCAAATAAAACGCGTATATAACTTTGGTCATTATTATACAAATTATTAAGCCCAGCGCGTTTCAACATATTCCCCCCCCCCCCGCGATTTTAAGATAAAATTCGCTATATCTTCCACATCAGCAAACCAAAACGCAAATCCTCTAATATTCATATCAAATATCCTTTAAATAATAACTTCCTCTTTCACTTTAATTAATTTAAGGCCATTAGCCCTACTTTCATATTAAATTATTTGGCCAGCTATTCTATTAAAAAGTATTGCATATAACACTTTATAAATCTTTGCAATAAAGCAACAATTAAGTTTTTTGGATAATTAAATAACTTTAATAGCTAAAATAATTCGCGCTTCTTAAGTTTGGATTTCCATTTGTGGTTGTTGAGAAAACGCATATTAAAGTTTAAGGGGAATGGGGTAAGGGAAAGTGATCAACTCGGTGTCTTGATCAACTCGGTGTACAACCACGTTATATGTTATGGTTTTTTAAATTTACTTATAAAATTTAAAGTACCCAATTATTTAAAATTATTAAATTGCGTAATTTAATTTTCATTTTTTCTTCTTATTTTCGGTATTAAAAGTGCATAATTCAGGCTTATACAAAACCGCCATAGCTAAAGCTTTTAAAATCATAAAAGCAAAAGAATTTGAAGTGAATTAATTAATTTTGCTTTCACTTAATATAATAATAATAATCCTGCTTTAAGTATTATTTGCTAATAAAGCCAGAAAATTCAAATAAGCTTTTATTACCATAGCCCAAATAATAAGGTTTACATTATATTAAGCCTGCGCAATTTAAAAATTGATTTATGATTAAGCAATTTTTACTGCTGCAATTTATTTAGCGCTTTTAAGAATAATATTAAGAACTTTTACAAAAGTGCAAGCATCCGCTATATTAAGATTAATCAAAAGCCATAATCCAAAAATATTTGTGCTAAAAATAAAATAAGTATATCAATTGGCCTATTGCTTAAATTTCTTACAAATAATATTTACATTCAATATTCTAATGCTGGTATTATTTATAAATATATTAAAATAATTAAACAATTATTAAATAAGGGAATTAAAAGATTAAAAATAAATAAAAATCATAAAAATAATAAATAAAAAATTTAAATAAAATCCAAATCCATATATACATCAAATAATGATAATAGCCTATAATTCTTAATTATAATATAAAAAATAAAGCAAATCTTTTTAAATATAAAAAATCTTTATAATTATTAAAAATAAAAAATATATAAATATATTAAAATAATTGAATTAAGCATTACCCTTTTTAAAATAAAATTGTAAATTAAAGATATATACATAAAATACTTATGCAAGCATATATTAAACCTTATCAGATATGCTAATATAACAATGGAGCTTATTGCGCAACATATTGATATTCCCGCACTTGCTCAATCGCTCATTTGTAGGCGCTTATTGTGGCGTAATGCCCGTTTTGTGGCTTTTTTTGGGTAGAATTCCATTTTGCTAAGAGAATGTACTTTGTAAGCCACCTCGCCTTACGGATGTTTATTTTGGCAGTTCCAAAAGCTGTTATAACAGGGCCAAGAAGTAGTTTGAAGGGTAGAAATAAGTGGGGTAAGGGATTGTCTAGTGGCGCTTAAAGGGGCCTTGTAAGGTTTTTTTTCCAATCAGCAGTTTAAAATTATCTTTATTAACTGTTCTGCGTTCTGCCCAGAGTAATAAGCCTGTATGATTTGAAGTCCTGGTATTTAAGGGGAATCCGCTTTTTCTGTTAAGAACGGTAACAATTGTTTTATTAGTAAAAAGGTGGCTTGAAGACGTTTTGGGAAGTTTTTAAAAACCATTTGTCATAAGTATGAGGGACATTAAGATAAAGATTATTAATATAATGAAATAAATCGGTGATTTAGTTGATTGGCTTATTTTGCGCTATTCACTGCTAGTGGCATATGAGTTAATTATGTACATTGATTTTAAAGGCGTAAACCTCTGCCGTGACGGCTCACTTTTTATTTTTACCCTTTTGATTAATATAAGTATCCTGATTATATGCGCTTGTTTTATTAACGTATATTTGCTAGGTTCATAAGCGTTTAATACTATTGGCATTAAAAGGAAGACGTTAAAGGATATCCTTTAGGATGAAAAGATCCTTAAGGTTTTTTTTGACGTTTATAACGATTCGGATGCCTTATTTGCACATTTTGGCGTGGCATTATAAGGGGTAAAGGATGTTTAGTTTATAAAGAGTGTTATGAGGACGATCACGAGTTTTAGAAAGTATTTAAACGGCTTAGCTAAATATATTGAGTAATGTGTATTATATGGTAGTAACTTAATGAGTTAGAAGTTAGTAAAAGAGAAAGGGGGGCAATTGTTTAAAGCTGAATTTGGCGGTACTTATAAGGTTTTTGAATAACGCCTAATCTTTACTAAAATCATCTTTTATTACATTGATGATGTTTAATATTTTCTTTTATTGTGGAGAAGGTTTTGGTTAAATATTAATAAATGGCGAGACTTAGTTAATAAAGAAATCAAAAAGCGTGTTAAGGCGTCTTAAAAATTAGAGTATTAATCCCACGGCTTAAATAAGACGTTAGTTTCGTGAAGTAAAGATTAAAATAGGACTTTGGATGAGTGGAATTATGTCTTTTTTTTTGTGATGACTTTGAAGACGACGACTGGGATTTTGATAAAGACGACGGTTAGGTTGACGATAGTCCGACTAGTTATAGGGATATTATTAACGATTGTGATTATGATTATTATTATTCTGATTAAGCTTTTATAAATAAGATATTATAATAAGAGCATAATGATAAGTGTAACCTTAGGTATAATGATGGCGGGTATAATGACGGCGGGCACAAGTGTTTATGTGTATTTTAAATGAATGATGAATTGGGTTTTTATAGATAAAGATGTTAATAGTATTCTTGATGATATGTTAAATTAACTAAGGCTCGGTTAGGATAATGAGGCTATAGATTGATTGTCATTAATTGGGCTAATATAAAAATGATTTTAAAAATATAAGGATTTTAGTGCTTAAAGATTACGATATAAATAGCTTTAAGCTTTTATTATAGATTAGATTTATTTTGTTATTTATTTTTTTAGGCATCATAGTGAACTTTACTTACAAGAAAGGCATTTTAATATAATAAACATAAATAAAAGGAGAATTATATAAAATAGAACGTAGTTTATTTTAATACATATATAAACCTTGGTTCCCGGAGCTTGACGCCGTGCATAGTTTGCACATGGCCTTTAAAATACCCTAAGTACTCGAGAATAAGCCCTTAAGACTTGCACGTTAAGTGGCAACACTTTATCTTAGCGTATAAAGCACAAGATGTTAAGACAATGCGGTTATTTTTACACTTAATGAAATTAAAACAAGTAGTTAAACCATTTTGTATGATTTGGTAACTAAGAATAAATGGTAATTTAAACAATTAGTTGTTTAGCCGAAACTTGGGAGATTATCTTATGAAACCTTTTTATATAAATTAGTAATTCTTTTTTAGTCT
Source organism: Helotiales sp. F229 (assembly GCA_002554605.1). Classification (NCBI taxonomy): domain Eukaryota; kingdom Fungi; phylum Ascomycota; class Leotiomycetes; order Helotiales; species Helotiales sp. F229. The sequence goes on from MXAW01000017.1 coordinate 979,631, forward strand.
TAAGCCTTATATTATAATTTATATAATTAATAAGTTGCTTAATTTATAGTTTGCTTATGTAATACCTTTGAAAATGTCGACTTAAGGAATTTAGGTTTATGTATTTGGTGACCCTTTTACGCATTATTAGATGTGGAGTTTTAATATAAATAAAACATATTTTGGGCCTTTTGTTGATTTTAATAAAAGATATCGCTTAGCAAAGCGTGATATTTGGTTTAGTGGCTTATATAGGGGGGTTAATAAGTGTGCTGAGAGGATTATGCCAAATATGGCGAGACGGTGCCCCTTTTTTTACGCCGTAATATAACGTAATCGCATTAATAGCCGTGATTCTCCGGTGTAATTCTTGTTTAAGTGACTTTTTAAGTAAAGTAAGGATTGTGTTTATTAAATTAAGCTGCTTTAGTGACATGTTTGCCCAAACTAAGGCGTTTTGCGTATCCTTATTAATCATTATGTTTAATAATTGCCGTTTGTTATCTTTTATTAATTATTTTAACTTATATTATTCTTGAATATTTTTAAGGGATTCTTTTTACTTTTGTTGTTTTTTATTATATAATTGTTTAATGGCCTTTTGGAACCTATTATTTTATTGGCCCTTAATAAGAGCGTTAAACAGGTCTTTTACTTGATTGTGCAATTTTATGATATATAAAAGGTTGTTCATAAACATAATTTGTTTTAGTGTTAATTTTCGCAGGCGGCGGGGATTAATTAAGTAATTTATAGAATATGTAAACTATATCAGGTCCTTTTGAGTGTTTAACTTTTAATATATACCTTAAAAGTTAATATTAATGTTATTAAAGTAATGTTTTAAGAAGGTATTAATATTTATATATTATAGAATTTTATTTTAAAGAGAATTATTAATATTTGCTGTTAGTAAAACTTAAAGTTAATATGATATTTAAGTGATAAAGGATTGGGCACTTACGACTTTCATTTAACCTTTTGGCTGAATTATTTTAAAGGTTATAAGGCTTTAACACTTAGTTAAAGCCGGTAATTTTACTTTTTACTTTTATCTAGTATTATACTAACTTTAATAAGAGCTATAGTTCTTAAATAATATAAACGCCTTGTGCTTTATGAACCGTTTTATAAAAGATGAACTTATTATTTATTTTATCTTATAACGATAGTAATTGTTTATTAAGTCCTTTGAGGATTTTAAGGCTATATAACTTTTCTAGGTAATTAATATTTGGAGACTTGAATGCACGAGCCTTAAATAGTATACCGAGGAGGAAGATGTGCGGGTTAAGTATAAGGGTTGGATTATAAATAATTTTGGGGATCTTAAATTTGTTTTTGGCAGGGTTAATAAAGTATATTAGTATAATTAGAGGCAAAGGAAGGGAATGTATATATCTTTAGAATCGAAAAATCTTTTTATGAATTTAGGCGTTAATTTAATAAAAAGACAAGGACGATTATTTTTATTAAGATTTTGAATTAAGGTCAATTTCAGGTGTTGATATTAGAGCTTAATTAAAGCCTCCGGCCGATTGCTTATGATATTTATAAGCTAATAGAATAGGATAATTTGGATTTAAAGCCATTTAATATTAAAAATCATTTTAGTTGTAATTAAAAGGATTTATATAAATTTAGTTAGATTTTTTATATATATAGTTATACTTGGTTGCTTTATAAAATTGAGGTCCTTTTCTATTATTATAATTTTGATGACTTAAGTATTTTGTTAGTATTAATTACGGCTTTGAAAGAATGTGCGAAGTGTGAAGGCTTATATTTTGATTATTTATTTGGATTATAGGATTAATTTTTCTTTTTGTTTTAATTTTATATATTATTAGGTAATGTTTTTAAAATGTTTTTAGTGAGTTTGTGTATTTGATTTTTGGCCGCCTCCGATTATTTTTCTTTTATTGTTGATTATACGTTTAGCTTAGGAAGCCGTGGATAAATTAGGGCGAGATTTTGTTATAGCATTTTATTAGATCTTAGGTTTAGAAAGTGTAATATTTGAATATGAAACAAAAGTTAATTAAATTCTTTTAATAAAGGCCAGATGAATATTATTTATATTATTTATAATGCTCTTTTATTTGATTAAGTTGAGCTTGCGTTTTGGGGCTGTATTGCCTTTGTTAGAGATGTTATACGTTGAGGTTTGCAGCGTTAGCGCGGTAATATTTTAAAGGGTGTTGTATTTTATTATTGAAAAGATTTTTTTGGTTATTATTATTTTCTTTAGTTAGAAGGCTGTTTAGGTCGGTATTAGTTCTAAGGTTTATTTTATTATTAAATAAATTATTCGAGTTAGAGTTGGAGGTGCTTTTATTGTTAAGTGTTGGCACATTTATAATATATTTTGCTTAAGGCATAAACACATATGTGGGAAGAAGAGGCTGTGTAAAAAAGAGATAAAATAAAAAGGAGAAAAAGTGATAAAAAGATAAAGAAGAGAAGGGATTAAAATGGGGGGATGTTAAGAAAGGAGAAAGAGAATGTTGGTTTAGAGTGGGTAATAAAAAAGAAGGAGGGTATAAAAGGAGGCGCTAGCCTTTTATACTTAAAGTCAGAGTTGATCATAGTGATCCGTTTTTAGTATTGTGGTACCCGCAAGATTTGGGGGGCTACCAATTAAAAAGTGGGAAAAGAAGACAAAGTAATAAGTGAAACGAGACCTAAAGGGGTGATGCTTTTTGAATGCATGGCCTATGGTATTTGGATTAAGGTACGCAGTAAAGAGAAATGGGGTGTGGAATTAACTTAGAATTAGTTAGCAGACCCCTAAAAACAGCGACTAAAACCCCCGAAAATAACAGCCTGCTAACCGTTTTATTGTTAAAAAAAAGTAAATTATTATTATTTTATTAACTGCACTCTTTTAAAATCTCTTTTTTTTTAAAACCTTTAATTTACCTTTTATCAAACGTTATTGTTGTCAAAGGCTTTAATAGTGTTAATAATAAAAAATCAGCTATTATACTACTTTAAACCTGACGGTAAATAAGCGCTTATAAGCCTTTGCCCTTTTTTTATTATTTAATTAAAATATTATAATATAATTTTTAAAGAAGTATAATTATTAAAACATTAAGTTCTCTTTAATGTCGCTAAATGACATATTATTTAACTAAAAACCTTTCTTTTAATTGTCACTTATAATATTTTAGTTAAAATTTAAAATCTCCGTTATTACTGTATTTAACAGCGCCACGAAAAGGACGTTAAACAATGAGATTAAAAACTCAATTAATATTAAAATAAATACAATGCCCAATTTAATAAAGCTAAAGGTAATTAATTACTTTTTTTATTAACTTTTGTTTAATTATAAAGGTAACTTTTTTAATACCCTTCTCTTTATTCTTTATAAATTAATGGTTATTATAAAGAAAATAATAAAAAAAGAGAACTTAACTAAATTAACGTTAAAAGATATCAAAAGCTTAAACTACACTTAGCTTTAAAACTAAACATTTAAAACTATTTTAAATGTGACGCTTATGCAATTGTACAAAAAGCAAGTGGTTGATGTGCTTAAAATATTAAGGTGCAGAACTTAAAGGGTTTTATAAGAGGTTATATATACATTAAAATAAGGGGTAATGGCCCAAGGCACCTAAGGTACCTTAAGTAAGATCCTGCCAAATTGTTATATTACTTTCCCTTTTGGGAAAACTCGTCCTCGAGCATATTATACCTTATGTACGTCCTTTTACACTTAATATTCTTTTGATAAAAATAAGATGCCAGCTAATATTTATCCTCCTGCTTTTTTATTAATCATTCTACTTAATTAAATATATTTTAAGCTACCATGAATGTTTATTAAATAACCTTAAAGTTAAAAAATAAAGCCGGCTTAAAAACGGCAAAGAGTTATTAAAAACCAAAAAAGGTAAAGGCAACAAGTTTAACTTAAAAAGCCTCTTTTATTAAAGAATATATAAGTGGCGTATTAAAAGAGTATTATTAAGTGATATGTCAAATTAATTGCTTTATAAAAAGATCAAAGTTATAAGTAAACTAATGTTTATTATTAATAAGGGATTAAAGCCGCAAAGTTATTAAAACAAGCTTTGAATCTATTAAAAAAGGGAGGCAAAAAAGGCTTAATTAAAAGGCCTGCGAATTAATTTATTAATTTAAGCAATTATTTAATACTTAGTAAAAAAAAGGGGGGTTTATAAAGATTTAATTAATTACACGCTTTTAATATTAAATCAGACAGCCGGCTATAATCGCAGCTAAATCCTTAAGGAATGTCATAATCATTAAATTACAATAAAGTGTAAGCTAAGGGGATAAAGGGGTATTAATACCATTAAGTTTAGAGGTCCTCAAATAAGTCTAAAAAGCAATCAAAACGTCGAATATCAGGTTTAACATTAATATAATATAATACTCATGCAATTGTACAAAAAGCAAGTAATTAATATACTTAAAATATTAAAATGTAAAACCTAAAAGGTTTTATAAGAGGCTATATATATACTAAAATAAGGGGTAATGGCCTAAGGCACCTAAGGCACCCTAAGTGAGGTCCTGCCAGGTCATCACATTAAATGTTTTTTAAGTAAAACTCACGACTTTTTTTTTAATTAAGTCAGTTTTAATTATTATTATTAATTTTACTTTTATTATTATTTTATTAAAAAAGTAAATACGATTTAACTTTAATATCTTTTAGATTTTATATAATAAAGTAGCCTTTAAAATAGCCTTTAAAGTAGCCTTTCCTTTAATATAACACGACGAGATAATAGAGACTTTAAAGGAAAGACTTTCCCTTTTACTTTTATTGGTTAAATTATTATTAAGACATGTTATTTTTTATTTTTATTTATTTAATAACAAATATAAACGTTAATTTGTCCTTTTACTGTCTTTTTCTTTTTAAAAGCACGGGTTCTTTTATATTAAATGGCTTTCTCTTTTTTTATTGTGATATGGAAAGTGAAGCAGGTCTTTCTAAATATGAAAGATCTTTACAATCACTAAAAATAAGAAATATATAAATGTGTTTAATAAATTAAATTAAACATTACCCTTTCTAAAATAAAACTACAAACTAAAAATATGTACATAAAATACTTACGCAAATATATACTAAATCTTATTAAATATATTAACATAATAATAAAACTTATTACGCAACATATTCCCATAATAAGATATTATTCGCATAATCAAAAGCTTATTATCCTTAATGCGCAATATGTGGTTGTAGCTAAAAAAGACAATTATATCAATTATATACCTTAAATCATAATGCACTTATTACAAATCATATAAATAATTGCGTACAAGCGCTATACAAATTAAAAAAAATACATAAATGCGCAGCTAATATGCATAATAAAATTACGTAATATAAACAATCATCGCATTTAATATAAACATAACACCCATTAATAAGTATAAAATACAATAAATAAAAATAAACAACAAATACGCAATCAAAGCATATTAAACCAATATATTAAAATATACAAAAAATATGCAATCATAAGCTTAACATAAAAAAAGTAAAAAATCATGCATTATTATTATTTTACTTAATTTCAAGTACCTAATTTAAATTCAAAATAATAAGGCTTTACGCAAATGCTCCCAATATTAAAATAATATTATATTTATATAATTAATGCTATAATTAAACGATTTAAAAACAAAATAATTGCTTCAAATTAAGTTTGCAAAAAATAAAAATAAATTATGCTTATTTATTAGCTAAATCAAAATTCATTTTATGCTTTATTGCACATTGCTTATTAATTAATATATTATTAAATGGCTTAAGCGCATTAGCCAATAATTAAATAATTGCGCCTATTAGGCTAATAATTATAAAAGGAATATTTGCTTTAATAAATAATCTTTTTTTAATATTAATATTACACATATTTGCACTTATGCCTTTATTTTTTGCCTTTTTTATCTTCTCTTTTTTGATTTTTATATATATTATTTAAACCATTTTTATTATTAAAATACTTCCTAAATTAGCTAAAGAAATAAATAACAAATATTGCAAGCTTTATATTAATTAAATAAATATCCCGTTTTTTTTCACCCTTATTATATGTTTTATATACTATGCTTTTTAGCTTTAAGCACTAGATTAATTAATAATATAATCACAAATAAATACCTTTAAAGATAAGCTTACTTAATTACTCTCTTTTATGCTACCTTTTATATAATAAATTATGCATTTAAATTCCCTTTCTTTTAAATTAAAAGATCTCTTTTATTTAAATTTTAATAATACTTCGCTTATTTTATTTACCTATTATTATTTTATATTTAATAGCAAATTTAATACAATTTCCCCTTTTGCTCATATGCCTTTTCTTATTTAAATTCTTATTCCTTATAAACATTTTATCTTTTTTTACCCTATTCTCCTTTTTCCTGCTTTTGCCTTATTTTTTGCCAAAATTATTATTTTACAAACTCCTATAAGCAAAAGCAAAAATTATAAAATAATTAATAATTATAATGTTTACACATTTATTAAAAAAAAAATTATAGTATTTAAGTAATAAAAACTTAGATTAAAAGCATTTAATCATATTTTTATCATTTGTTTTAAATATATTTTTATATTTTTAAAAATCTTCTTATAAATTTTATACCTTTTTAAAATATAATTCAAAATTTAAAGCCTTGCTTATTAAATATAAATATAATATTTTTTTTATATATTTTATGCTTGCTTTTATTGCATAATTATAAGCAAATATTAATATATGCTTATAAATTAATAATTTGCTAAGCCTTATTTTCTATATATTTGCTTTATAATATATAGTTATAATAATAAAAGTAAATGCTTTGCTAATATCCTTTTTGCTAATTTGCGCTATTATAATTGCATTTTTAAGTACACTTATTATATTGCTTCTTTTTAAATCCTTTCTTATAGCGTTTAATTAATTTTCCTCCTAAAAGCTAAAAACAGCTCTTTTTTTAATAAGCCTTTTTAAAATTTTGTAAGCATTCCACTAATATTATATAAAATGTCCGCTTAATTTGCATAATTCTTAAAACCTTATTAAAAAAAATTAAATAATGAAAGTGGGGAAAAGAAAAAAGAATAAAAAAATTAAAATCCTAATTTCAAGTATTAAAAAAAAATGCTATTAATAAAGCTAATGCTATTGCTAGGAAAATCTTTTAAAAAGATTAATTATTAGCGGATTTATTAAAGGAAATTGCGCAGGCCTTATGATTTTAAATAAGCTTTTATTAGGTTTTGCATAGGCTTGAGGTTTTTTGCGATTTTCTGCACTAAATTTTTGCTTTCTTTTATTTGAAATAAGAAGGAATACTTATTTATTAAAATTAAAAAAATTAATTTAATAAATAAAATGCGCATAAATCATTTATATGCTTTTAATAAATGTGTTTAAAGCTCTTTAATTTGAAATCTATAATTCTTAAAATTTAAAAAAGCTTTAAATTGCTCAAATTTTTAGTAAAACAATTTTTTTATAAGCCTATTAGTAAGCATATTATTTATTAATAAATACATAACCTTAAACAAGCCCCAAATAAACTCTTATTTAAGCTATATATTTTAAGTATTTATATGGCGTAATTTAATAATAATCTTTTTGTTATTATTTATTATAAATTTAATTATTTGCTAATTATTATAAAAAATCTCCCAAATTTTATTAATATCTAAAAACAAGTCCTTAAAAAATCGTTCAAACGCCATGGCTTCCTTTCCTATATGTTTAAAAAATAGCAATTTCGCTTTTATTATAAAAATTATAATTATAAATTATTAAAATGCTTTTTAAATTATTAAACCATCAAACATCAAAATCACATATCCTTATAATAATTGCTTTATTTTAAAATCATTTGCAAATAAAGCATTAAAAGTAATAAACATAGCTCATATTTAATTGCCTTTAAATATAATCCCTAAAAAGCGCGTTTTAAACAAATAACGAATAAGCCAATATATGGTTATAAAATACTTTAATCTAAGGTTTATAATAAATTATAAAAATAAGGCTGTAATATATGTAATATTTAATTATATAATAATTGCTATATATAATATAAATTTAATCCTTTTTTAATATGCTTTAATAACTTTTTTTAATGTTTAATTTTTGATTTCATAAGCCCAATTTAAGGTAATAGGATTATTATGACGACCTGGCAGGACCTCACTTAGGGTGCCTTAGGTGCCTCAGGCCATTACCCCCTATTCCAGTGTATATATAGCCTTTCGCAGAATCTTTCAAGTTTACATCTTAATATTTTAAGCACATTAATCACTTGCTTTTTATATAATTGCGTAAGCATTATATTATATTAAGGTCAAACTTAATATCCAATGTTTTAATTACCTTTTAAACTTACTTAAAAACCTTTAAACCTGATGGCATTAATACCCCCTTGCTTTCTTAGCTTACATCTTATTGTAACTTAATAATTACGGCATTCCTTAAGAATTTAGCTGCAATTATGGCTGGCTATTTGATTTAATATTAAAAACATGTAATTAATCAAATCTTTATAAACTTCCTTTTTTTTATTAAGCATTAAATAATTACTTAAACTAATAAATTAATTCGTAAACCTTTTAATTAAGCCTTTTTTGCCTCCTCCTTTTAATAAATCCAAAGCTTATTTTAATAGCCTTGCGGCTTTAATCCCTCATTAATAATAAGCATCAATTTGCTTATAATTTTAATCCTTTTATAAAGTAATTAATTTGGCATATTACTTAATAATACTCTCTTAATACGCTACCTATGTACTCTTTAATAAAAAAGGCTTTTTAGGCTAAGCTCGCTGCCTTTGCCTCTTTTGTTTTTCAATAACTTTTTGCCGCTCCTAAGCCGGCTTTATTTTTTGACTTTAAGGCTATTCAACAAACACTTACGGTAGTTCAAAATACATTTAATTAGGTGAAATAATTAATAAGAAAACAGGAGAACAAATATTAGTTGGCACTTTACCTTTACCAAAGAAATATTAGATATAAAAGGACATACGTAAAATATAATATGCTTAAGAACAAGCTTTCCTAAAAGAAAAGGTAATATAATAATCTAGCAAAACCTCATTTAAGATGCCTTAAATGCCTTAGGCCATTACCCCCTATTCCAGTATATATATAGCCTTTCGCAAAACCCTTTAGGTTTTACACCTTAATATTCTAAGCACATCAACCACTTGCTTTTTATATAACTGCGTGAGCGTCACAATTATAAAACATTTTCCATTTGTTTGCTTAAATTTATAAATAATCTTTTTAATGTATTGATTATAAATAAGAAAAATAATCTTATGCTTTTAATTATGCATTATTTTAATTTTTAAAAATTGTTTAATATTTTCAAAATAATGCATATTATATGCCTAATTAAGCTTTTTAATAAGTTTTTTACTAAGCTTTGCATCATTTTAATATAAAATAATAACAAAATTTTGTGCTTAAAGTCCATAAACATGTAAGGCTTTTTAAAGTAAGGAAATAACCTTAAACTTATTAAAATCTTGCTAATATGCTTATATTAAAAGTAAAAGAAATTGTGTATTTTATAAAGTGTATAATTAATCCGTAATATCTTTTTTAACTTTTAAAATTTAAAAAGAAATTTATAATACATTATTTCTTTATTTATATTTTAAAAAGCGTTAATAAATGCATTAATTATATTAAAACATTTAACTTTTAAATCAAATTTAGCTGTAAATATTATAGCTATTTTAAATAATTTAGCTGCTAAAGTATTTGTGTATATTAAAATAATTGTGAATTTGCTTTAAAGGTCTTTGCGTATTATAATGTGTAATTAGTATTTTAAAATATATTCGTTTTTATTAAGTTTATATTTAAACATTTATATAAGCAATATAAGCATTAATATAATATTTAAATTAAAATATTTCAAAATTTAGCATCTATATTTATTTATATTACCTATTTTTAAATAAGCATTCTTAATAAATCACGTTTTTATTAAGTGATTTTTAAAATTGTTTTACCTTTTAAGCTTTGGCAAAAAATCTTAAACCTTAATTTTAAAAAATAAGATCTTCCTTTTTAATAATAGCTATTCTTTTAAGTAATTTACCTAAATAACTGCCGTAATTATTATATGCATTATTTTTATTGTTTATTTTTATTTTTTTTGCTTTTTTAAAAACATATAATAATTAAGCATTAATTTATTAAGTATAAAATTTATGTATAATATAAAATCATTATGTAAATTAAAAGGGTGCTTCTTTTTTAATGTATTACCCCTAAAATTGCGAATACCCCTAAAATTAAGATATTTTTATTAAAATCTTATTTTTTTTAAAATTCTTATTAAATGTGGTAAATATTTTAGTATATCTTTTAAATTATTTTCCTTTTTTTTATAGCTTTTAATAGCCTGCCTTAAATGTTCAAAAATTCTAATTTAATTAGCTAAGCTCTAATTGCTACAATTTAAAAGCGTATTAATGCTTTTGCTAATTTAAAAAAATTGAATTCCAATTTCTTATAATTTAAGAATAATGCGTTTTAATATATACTTAAATTATATAATAGAATTTAAACCTTAAATTTTAATGATTAAGGCAAATCTATTGTTTAATTTTGGGATATATTTAATGCCTAATTAATAAATTGTATACATTTATTTAAATAAAATGCTTTTAAATTTGGATTTATGCTTAAATCAGGCCTTGAATCTAATGTACCTAATAATTACTCCTTTACTTCTTGCGCATTTTCATTTAAAACAAGTATTACTTTTAAAATCAAAAATTTAATTTAAATGCTAAGGTCTTTAGTATAATTTTTTACCCTTAAATTTTATATCTCAAAAACTTTTATTTATTATTTTATAATTTTAAGTAAAAATTTTAGAATGCCTTTTCCTATAATATTCTATTTTTTAATAATTTTATTTTCTGCCTCAAAAATTTCAATTTAATTATTAATTGGCTTCTTTTTTTTAATAAGATTGTAAATCAATTAAGCTTCCAAAACTAAAATCCCTTGCTTTTTATTAAAAAAAATATAAAAGCTTTTTTTATTAAATTGCATATTGTAAATAATAATAATTTTATTAAAGCATAATACCTAAATCCTATAAATATTTAAAGCAATATATCTTATCAAATATTTAATATGCGCATGCGCATTTGTTTTAAATGCTTTTTTGTTTTTTTAATGCTTATTTTATTATTAATGCATACGCCTTATACCTAAATATATAAATTCCATTTTAATTTAATTTAAAATTAATAATAATTTTTACTATAAATGTAAGATTATATTATTAAAAATAGTTGTAAAATTACTTATTATTTTCTTTAATAAATAATCTCCAGTTGTTCATATGCCTTAAGCTTTTATTATATAAATAAATACCCGCAAATATATACTCAATGCTTAATTTAATAAGAAAATGAAATCTTAATCGTATTTTTACCTTTTTATTAATTGCTTTTTAGCCAGCCCTTTTAGCACCGCCATTTGGCTTATGAATTGCAATTAGGGAAAGCTCAAATTCAATTTTAAGCTTAAACCCCCATTTCTCATATTTCATAAACCTTTTAATTGTAATAATAGCCTTTTTTTAATCATATTTAATTTTGCATATTAAAAATCCAAATTATTTTTAATTTTATAATTCAAAGCTTTTAATATATTTAAAAAAATTATTATGCTTTTTTAAGCATAAAATATATTTAATTAGTATTTTGTTATATTCATATTTAAGCACTAATAGCCAGAATATGCTTTTAAAGCAATTTAGGTAATTAAAGAAATCCTATATAATTCTCTAAAATAAATATAATAATTGCTAATAAATCAAGTAAACTAAATTAGCATTAAAAGCATAAGTAAATGCACATTGTTTATATTTTAAACATCTAACTTTATTTATTATTTTAATATTTTTAATTAATCCAATTAATTTTCTTAATGTATTTGGACCTAAGTAACCAGTGCGCAAATGCCACATTATTTTCATATTTAATCAAAGGTTTTTATGCTTTTGAATTAGCTTTAATGTTTGTTTGAGCTTTTGCTTTATAATTGCATAAATCACAATTCTTATAAAGCTTAAAAGAATTTCACATAAATAGTTTAAACGTTTTTTATATTTAAAAAACACAAGGTTTTATTAGCATTCTAACTAATAAATAACAAAATGGTTTATTATAAGCCTGTTATTATTGCCTTAATGCAAAATACAATCCATTTCACAAAACCAAAAATCTTATTTAAATAAATAAGCTTCCAAAATAATATTAATACTAGGGGACCAATCAGAGATTAATAGGTGACAGCTTTAATGTTACTTAACTTTAATATAATAATATTAAAAGTGATAATATTAAAAGTAGTAATATTATAAGTAATATTATAAGTACTGATTTTAAAATAGGTCTGATTTTATATTTTAGTTAAAAACTTATAGTAATATATGACTTTTAAATAATAATAAAATCTAAAATATTCTTTTAATAATTAATATTTTTATAATTATATTAGTTATTATAAATTCGAAAAAGCCATTTTAATAAGCTAATTAAGCTGATTTTAAAATAGGTCTTATTTTGTATTTTACTTAAAAACTTGTAATAATGCATAATTTTTAAATAATTCTTTTAAAAATAATTCTTTAATAATTAATATTTTTATAATTATATTAGTCATTATACATCCGAAAACGCCATTTTAATAAGCTAATTAAGCTGATTTTTAAAACAGGTCTTATTTTGTATTTTAGTTAAAAACTCATAGTGATACACGATTTTTAAATAAAAAATCTTTTAAAAATAATTCTTTAATAATTAATATTTTTATAATTATAATAATTATTATAAATTTAAAAAGGCTATTTTAATAGGGTAGTTAAGCTGATTCTAAAATAGGTCTTATTTTATATCTTAGTTAAAAACTCATAATGATGCACGACTTTTAAATAATTGTTTTTTTAAAATATTTCTTTAATAATTAATATTTTTATAATTATAATAATTATTATAAATTTAAAAAGGCTATTTTAATAGGGTAATTAAGCTGATTCTAAAATAGGTCTTATTTTATATCTTAGTTAAAAACTCATAATGAAGCACGACTTTTAAATAATTGTTTTTTAAAAATATTTCTTTAATAATTAATATTTTTATAATTATAATAATTATTATAGATTTAAAAAGGCTATTTTAATAAGCTAATTAAGCTGATTCTAAAACAGGTTTTATTTTATATTTTACTTAAAAACTCATAATGATATATGATTTTTAAATAAATTTCCTATTAAAAGTGGGGCTTTTTAAACTTCCCGCACTCCCGCACTCCCGCACTTTTGAGGTTTTGTTGCATATCATACAATTAATACCATTTCCCCTTTACCCTTTATTAAAGACTTTTTTATAAGTCATGTTCTAATCACAACTTAGTCAAAGCTCGGTTTACGTATTAATGACCAATCAGAGGCAAGTAAAATTTATAGATTTTTTTTATTATTGGGAAAATCAAGCTGGTGTAGAGATTTCCGCGTGACTTAAGTAGATGCCTAAGGCTCCTAAAATTCAAGAAAACGTAAAGACAGCTAAAGCTGTCAATAAAATCCTTTTATAATAATAATATTATAAAAAATAAGATTATATATTTAATTATTATCACTTATAAAAACATCTTTTATAATTTAAATTTCGTGCCTTAAAATAAAAAGCTAGCTGCTTCCTGCCTTCATAATATTATTTGGCTTTGCCTTAATAAAAAATCCAAATTCTAAAAACAAAATATTATTAATCAAATTAATTGCTTCATAATTATCTAAAAGTATTAAATTAAAAAAAGGATATAAGGCATATCCCCAAAAAAAAATTTAATTAGGCCTCTTCCTTAAAACTTAATAAAAGCACTAAAAACGCATTATTTCTTAATTCTATTAATTTATTAAAAATATTACTTAAAAACTTGAATTTAGATTTCCTTAAACTTTTCAAATTCCCTAATTTTTTAATTAAATCCTTAATTAATAAAAGCAATAGCTTATTTTAGCCAAATTAGCTTTACAAGCTTTTTCACTTATTTTTTGCAAATTATTAATGGATTTCCTTAGCTTAATTTTCATTTTGCTTTAAACCTAATTTAGGCGATCTATTAAAAAAAGTCTTAAAAGCTTTCTCACAAATAATAAATTAAAATTTTATGCAATGATTAAGGAATCACCTATATAAATTCTTAAAACATAAGCATAATCATTTTAAAGCTTATTAATCTAATAAGCTTTTTAAAAAAAATTGCCTTAGGCCTTAAATAAGCTTTTGTTCTTAAATTTCGCATTATTTGATTTTCTTTAAAAAATAGCAAAATAATTAGCATATGATTTACTATTAATAAACTTATAATATGTTGAATCCATTTTATTAATATAAAAAAAGCAATACAACTATTTTAAAATATATAAAAAAGGATTTTCAAGCTTATTAGCTTTTTTGATTTTTTAATATTAATTAATAAACTATTTATTATTAAATTATTTAATAGTAATCAAAAAAATTATAAGCCCCTGAAATCTTTTAATATTAATGACTTTATATAATCTGGCCTTTTAAAAAAGGGCTTAATATGCCATAATTCATTTAATTAAATTAATCTTTTCTTTTTTTACTTAAGCAAGTAAGGCAATATATTTTTGTTTAATATTAGCTTATAAGGTTTGATTTATTTATTAAAATATAAAGCAAAAGAAATAAATAAGCACTTGAATATTTATAGGCTTTTTTAAAATAAATTATAATATAGCAATATTAAAATACTTATATATCATAATCTTTTAAATCTACTTATAAAATTTAAGGTATATAATTATTTGGGATTACTAAATTACGTAATTTAATTTCTACTTCTTTTTCTTGTTTTTGGCATTAAAAATGCATAAGTCCAGCTTATACAAAACCGCCATAGTTAAGGCTTTCAAAATTATGAAAGCAAAAGAATTTAAAATTAATTAATCAATTTTGCTTTTATTTAATATAATAATAATAATCCTGCTTTAAATATTATTTGCTAATATAACTAAAAGATTTAAATAAGCCTTTATTACCATAACCTAAATAATAAAATTTACGTTATATTAAGCTTGCGCAATTTAAAAATTAATTTATAATTAAGCAATTTTTATTACTGCAATTTATTTAACGCTTTTAAAAATAAAAATAAAACCTTTTGCAAAAATGCAAGCATTTATTGTATTAAAATCAACCAAAAGCCATAATCCAAAAATATTTGCGCTAAACATAAAATAAGTATACTAATTAGCCCATTGCTTAGGTTTTTTGCAAATAATATTTGCATTTAGCATTTTAATATTATTATCATTTATAAACATATTTAAATAATCAAGCAATTATTAAGCAAGGGAATTAAAAAATAAAAAATAAAAAAAGATCATAAAATAATAAATAAAAAACTTAAATAAAATCCAAATTTATATATGCACCAGGTAATAATAATAGCTTATGGCTTTTAATTATAATATGAAAAGTGGAGTAGGTCTTTTTAAGTATAAAAGATTTCTATAATTATTAAAAGTAAAAAATATATAAATATATTTAATAAATTAAATTAAGCATTACCCTTTTTAAAATAAGACTATAAACTAAAAATATATACATGGAATACTTATACAAACATACACTAAACCTTATTAAATATGCTAACATAACAATGGAGCTTATTGCGCAACATTTATTTAGTCACTGTACTTATTCTTGTGATATTACTACTTTACTTTATAAAATGCGTATTTAACTCTTTAATAACTTGAATATAACTGACTTAAAGCCCTCCTCCAATGTTTTTATTATTAAAAGATAAAGGGTTAAAATATAAAGACTTTAAAAGAAGTCACTTATTAAGATTTATTTAATTATTAGTGTATTTTTTTATTTATTAAATAAATAAAAGTTAAAGGACGAGATTTTTACTATGACTTTTTATAAGATTAACGTATTAATTCAAAAGCGTACCATAAAATAACAACGGATTATTATTATTTTAAGTTTAATTATTAAACTTATCAAATGTTATTAAATAACACAGTAATTCACCGTTTATTTAAACGAGTTAAAGTTTGAATTAATGGTTCTCCTAGAATACGTTAAATAGGTTCACGTATTTTTTAAGGTTAAGAGTAATATATTCCCCTTTTATTATTTATATAATTATTAAATTAAGTTAATTAAAAGTGAGGAGAAAAGCCTTAAGTACTCGTTTTTATATAAAATATTTATTAAAAAACTTAAGGTAATTAAAGCTTATATTATTAATAATTTATTAAAGGGATTTATTAAACTTTTTTAAGTATTATATATAACCCCCGTCCTTTTTATTAAAAAGCCAAATAAAAGTCTAAGATTTTATATTAACTTTTAAATATTTAATTCTTTTATTCAAAAGGATTATTACCTTTTTCTTTTAATTAATAAAACTTTAGTTTAAATTATAAATACTTATATCTTTATTAAACTTAATATTAAACAGGCCTTTTATTATATTTAAATAGACTTAGCCTTAAAAGAATACATGACTTTTAAAATAAAATATAAAGCTTATAAATGTAAAGTTCTCCCCTTTAATTTAACAAATGGCCTTACAACATATTAATAATATATAAACAACATTTTCTTTGATTACTTAAACAACTTTTATACGGCTTATTTAAATAACATTTTTATTTATTTTAAGGACTTTTTAAAGTATTATTCTTATGTTATAAAAGTGTTTTAGCGACTTTAAGACGTTAGCTTTTAAATGGATTTTAAAAAAAATAAGTTTAAAGTTACCTATATAAAGTACTTTGGATTTATTATATTAATTTTAAAACTAAAGGTTAATCTTAAAAAAGTCTTAGTTATTAATTCATAAATTTAACTTAATTTTATTAAAAGTATATAATCTTTTCTTGGTTTTTACAACTTTTATAAATGTTTTATTAAAGATTACAATATTATAATAAAACCTCTTATTTATTTAATAAAAAATAACATTCTTTTCCATTTTACTCACAAATATAAAAATATTTTTGACCTTTTAAAACACACTTTCACGTCAGCTCTACTCTTTTAATATTATTAATAGCATTTGCCTTATTTTTTAGAAACGGATATAAGTAATAGAGTTATTATAAAGGTATTTTTTTTAATAATACGGCGAGGACTGGTTCCCTGTTTTTTTTTTAAAAAAAAAACTATGTTCCTTATAAAGTTTAATTATATTATTTATAATAAAGAGATGTCTACTATTATACGCTTTTTCACTTATTGAAAAGTAAAGTTCACGGGGACCTTTTATTAAATCCGTGTTATTATGGACTATAAAGCCTTAAAATACTTTATGACTTTTAAATAATTAAATGTTTAATAAGTATAATGGGTTGAATTATTAGCTAATTATTATTTTATAATAACTTATTAATTAAGTATTTATAACCCATTAATAAACGCGCTTTTTTATAAACTAGATGAATTTAACGAATACAACTTTATTAAAATAGTATAACGCTTATAATAGCTTTTATAGGAAAATTAAATAGACCTTATACTTATGGTTAAGAATCTCTGCTTTTTTAATTATAATGACAGTTTTGCTTTTAATGTTAAGATAATGGATATTTCTTTAATATTTTTAGTGGTATATTAAGTACTAAAAGCTAACTGTATAGTCCCTTTTCTTTAAGTATTATAAAAGTAAGCTTTGTTAAATTAGCCAAGTATGTTTAATATAAAAGGTGACTTATTATTCTTTGATAACTGTTTTATAGTCCTTGACGTTGTTTATTTTTATATTTTCTTTATCTAAGAAATATATAACTACGTTAATATAATTTACCTTAATATTAAAAACACTTTATAATTTTTATTTTCTTAATATTAATAATATAATATCACGTTAATAATTTAATAATATTACTATAATTATTATATTAATTGACGTATTTAAGTCCTTCAAAATAAAAAACCCGGTTTCTTTTAACTTTTCTTTGTCTTGTTTTAACTTTAAAAATACATTATTATAGACTATTATAGTTTTAATAAAAACAAATATAAATTTGACAATGTCCTCGTTTTTATTAATTACTTTAATAAGTAAACTATGAATATCCTTTATTAAAAAACCTTAAATGTGCGCGACTTAATAAAGTTATATTTATATTATATATATAAATACTTTAGCCTTTTATTTATTATTACTTTTAATAAAGGACTTTAATTTGTTTTTTACTTTTGGATTATATTTTATATAATCCTCGGCATTAAGAAATAACTCTTAATAATAGATTACTCATAAATAAATCATTAGATTAAAATATATAATTAATACTTTTAATAAAGACTCTACCTTTTTATTTTTTATTATTAAAATGGTTAGTTTAAGTTTTTTTTATAATAGATTACACATAAATCTCCTTTTTATATAATTTATTAAGAGGTCTTTTATTGTTTAAAGTAGTTTATGGTTACGCCTTGTGTATAGATTAAGATTAAAAGATTGACTTATTAAACTTAATATCCCTCGTTAATAAGTTAAATATATAATAAATTATAAAATATATTACGCATTATTATATAATATAATTAAGTTTAACCTTTTAAGGTCTTAAGTAAAAATGGCTTGGTTTTATAACCGTTTTTACTGTGTAATTGACTTTAATATAGATAATTTTATTTGGTTTAATATGCGTTATTTTTTAATTATTCGCCCTTTAAAGAAACTGGACTTTTTTATTAATAGTTTATTTTAAGTGTTAAAGAAGGTTAAAAACTCATATTAATTAAACTATTAATAAATATAAAAGTATATAATGTCTTCTTTACGATGAAACTTAAAAAAGACCTTAACGACCTTTTAATAAGTTAATAAACTACGCCACTTTTATTAATTAATATTATTAAAGACGATAAATAAAAAATTAAGGACTTACTTGTTTGCTAAAAGTAGTGTGATTGCCTTTTTTATAAAGTCTCTTAATTAAATCAAAACATTGATTTCATTTAATATAATGCCTTAAACATTAAATACGCTTTTATAAAGATTTAGGAGTTTTATCTTAATAATCTTATATAAATACGTCCCTTTATAAAGTTACTTTAATGACTTAAGGCGTTTTATGATAAAATAGACAACTATGATTATTTTAATAGAAATAAGGAGATAAATAAACATTTAAGAACAAGTTTTTTTTAAAAGGGGGGGTAATGTAATGGTTAGTACGGATTAGAGGGTATTTAAAGGAGCTTTTTTAATTAGGTATTATTAAACGCCTAAATAAGATTAACTTGACAACGTTTTTTGTATATAACCCTTTTTTTTCTTTACTTTTTTTTTCTTTAGTTGTAAATTTTAAGAGAATCTTGATTATTTTTATTATTTCCTACGTAATATGTGAAGTCTTTGCTATACGTTGGCACTGGTTTTTATAGGGCAAGCGTCACAAGGCACACTCAAACGGGGTGGATGATGGTTCAGAATCACTAGGAAGAGTGATACGCTGCGTTTTTCGTATGATGATGTTGTGAATGAAATAATTGTGCTAGAGTACAAACTGCGAAAACGCCTTCACATTGACCGTCTCTGTCTCTCTCCCCTTGCCAAAGACCCGACTGCCTTGCGGTACGGATCAGTCCCTTCCCAACTTAGCTCCATACGTTTGAACCGATACATTTATCCCGGACACGTCTTCTTCGGCTGCTGGTTGATGCTGCCTTCATCACTGGCTCGGACTCTCGCGTCCCTCACACTTGCACCCCCAGGCCGTAGTCTCGCGTGATCCACCGGCCTATTGTTGCGTTCCAGGAGAGCTACATCCCAAGGCCCCGAGACCTCCGCTTGTGCGTTCCTGTTTGTTCCTCCGTACGGATTTGTAGTTCTCTACGGTTGCTCCATCGCCATACAAGGCCCGCATTACCATATCTGCATATATCGAAACGGCCCGTAGTGTGTGAGGCACTTTTCCCACGGCGAACATCCACCGATTAACCACAGTCAACATAGACGACTCCAATAAACTTGATATCGCGAAGCTCGTTGACCCCGATTCGGCCGCTGACTCGAGGTTCTTGAGCGCCTTGGTAAATAAGTCTCGGAACTGGGCCATGGCTGCCTTTACGTCGTTCGAGGCCGAGGGAGGGATCATAATTTCAGCCCACGCTGCAAACACCTCGACCGGAACGGAATGCGCGTTCGTCCAATCGATAATTCCGGTAACATTGTAGTCGTCGTCTACAAGCACATTGCCGTAATGGAAGTCTGGATGAGAAAGAGGGAAACGCCCGCGTCGACGCCGTGGTGCTATGGTTAATGAAGGAATAACGTCTGTCAGAGCCTGGCACGGTCCGGTCCATTGTGGCCAAGCGTCCAGGTGTTGTGCTCGAAGCGTATTGTTCATGCCCTGTCTGATGCCCGAGAAATATGCACCAGAAGTCTTGAACGGCCCAATGTCATAGAGCCCAGGTCCGCGGTCCTGGGCTCCAAACCACGGCAGGGATATGATGCGGAGGTCATCGTCGGCTCCGGGCCCACCCCAAATCCGGCCGATCTGGTCAAACGTAACCTGGCTGAGCTCATACCAATATCTTGCCAACTGGCCGGCAATTTTGGGTTTATGCTGTTCTGGGACGGAGAGCGCAAATGTCTTATCGAGAGTTCGTCCTGAGAGAGCCGACATGAACATATAGGGAAAACCGAACGGATTCTCGTTCTGGCAGTTGAACCCTAAGACCGACGGCACTGGTATCGATGTTTTTTCGCGAAGAAGGTTTATTGTAGCAACCTCGCTGGGCATCTGCATTTCGACATCTTGTGTAAGCGGCACCCTGGCGACCCAGTATGTTCCGTTGGAGAAGGATATTTCGAAGACTACGTTCTGGAGACCGCTTGCTAAACGAGTAAGGTCAATAGAACACGGGACCTGCTGAGTTGATGAATAGAGCCTTGAGGCTTCTGATCTGAGGTACTCCCAGTTAGCAGTCGATATTATCTTCTCGATCGCGCTACTGCGAGGGCGCTGAGACCAGTCGAGCTTTGGCCACTGATCGCTAGGTCGGGCGGGAGACGTCGTCCCACCATCCCTATTCATAATGCCTCGTTTCTTCCGCGGTGGTTTGTTCTCGCCACTTTGGTGAGCATATCTTCGCTTTTTGGTGGAAGGTTCCATGATGCGAGGGGATCAAAGGGAAATGCATGACTGAGAGCGTGGTTATGACTTGGTGGCAGGTTAAACTTCGGCCACTCTAAATCTTGGAGCAACGCTCCGCCAATCACAGTTCCGGGCACCTGTGGCTTCTTTGTTGAGGCATTTCTTAAATTTTTCTTCTTTGGGTTGTGTTCACGTGATTGATTCTTTATGTGAAAAGGTTGGTTTAAGCATTTTTTTTACTAAAGTTTTGCCAAGGCCGCTAAGCCGAGCTGTGGGAGGTCATAGAACGCGGAAGCGATTAGCGGGAGGATTCTTGGCAGACAGGATTAGGACGCGGTCAAGAGCACTGCAGCTTGTTCTGTGTCGCTCACCATGTATATCCCCCTTTTATATTCCGTTTGGGGAAGGCGTGGCTTGACGGGGGGAAGGGGTCAGAGACACAGGTACATTTGAGCCGCATCCTGGATCTTTCTACTCACATTCGTACATGTCTCGGCCAGCGATGTCCCCATAATAGTTTGGCGGGAGGTTCGTTTGGTCTCGGAAATCGAGCAGTCACGTGGTATGAACTCCTCCAACTATACTCCGAGGATTAACCGACCGAATCGGCTCCATGGCAAATCTTCCCCCAGCACATCCGTTATAGCTACTAGAAACGACGAATCAGATTTAGTGCATGAGCCAAAAGCCACTAATGTCAACCCATTTTGAGACGAGAGTTCTACTATATATTGACGCAGGTCGTGACTACTCCGGTCTTTCTAGCTATCTTCGCTCTTATGTTCCCAAAGTCAACATGACAGGCTTCTGCTGGACATATGACCAGCTATCTAAAGCTGTCCCAAAACTCACTGCTCATTCGTCATCACCTACACGTGCAGCTGACCTCAATCCCATCATCAAAGGACTTCTCACGATCTGTCCCAATTCCTCCATCTGCGATATAGGAGGCCATTCTGTTCTGCTCTCATTCTCCCACGATATTGTGGCAAAAGTGTCCCTCAAGCCTGGCGGTGAGCACGTCCGCCATGAGCAATCCATCTTCAACTTGCTCGATCAAACGCCATGCCCATACATTGTTCA
Source organism: Helotiales sp. F229 (assembly GCA_002554605.1). Lineage (NCBI taxonomy): Eukaryota > Fungi > Ascomycota > Leotiomycetes > Helotiales > Helotiales sp. F229. The sequence continues at coordinate 1,001,896 of MXAW01000017.1, forward strand.
ACCCTTCCTTCGCTGCCCCGACATCATCTTCATGGAACGCCTCAACGATGGAAATCTTCACGACCGCATGAGCATGGTCAACACGTCGCACCAAATTCTTCAGTGGATGCAACAACTCTCGGATGCAGCTGCTTGGATAGAATCACAAGAACGTGTCCACGGCGATATCAACCCACGCAATATTCTTTTCAAGAAGGATAAGCTCAAGCTAGTCGATTTTGATCATTCTCTCAAGATCAAAGACCCTCTAGACGTCGGTTACGAGCCCTACGTCCGAGGTTGTAAGAAGGGAGAAGAAGGTGGCAATTTCGGCATCGCTGGACCACGCACAGAACAATTTGCACTAGCATCGATCTTCTGGTATATGACCAGAGGCACGGAGCTTTATCATGATCTAAATGGGCGAGAAAGGGTGAATCGTCTGATTGATCAGCAATTTCCAGCTACTGAGCCCCAAGATCCGATCGATTGTGTTATTAGCGATTGCTGGCTAGGGAAGTTTGAGTCAATCGCAGAGGTCTCTAAGCGCGTCCACGAAATTGCAACGTTTGATACAAGCGAGGAGGCGTTTGGTGAAACTTATTGGGCAAGGAAAGAGGAATGTGAGCAATACTATAGGCTTCTCCGGACGGACTCTGTGACGTGGAAATTATGTAGTTGAGACAGCAATACCAAATTTGAAGCTGTGGCTACTCTCATTTTGTCAGTGGCTTCGGCAAGGTGTCATACTTTTCACTGATTGAGAATATCTCGTCTCGAAAGATAATTTGATAGCAAAATAGGGGGTTCAAGGCTAAGGCGAATATCCGAAAATTGAAATTGAAATTGAAAAAATGGCCCCACTCTGAGGGTAAATAATGAAGTAAACAACACATAACGATTCGTCACAAGAATAAGCGTATAATAGAAAAATATTTAAAACCCTTAACTAAGAAAAGAGGCCTTTTAAATAGTAAAATAAGTGAGCAGACCCATATGGACTTAAGCTAAAGTTAAGCTAGCCTGAGCCGCCTGAATAAAGGCGGCTCGGGGTCACGTAGGCCAGAGGGTTAGGAGGTATTGAGATTCCAGTCAAGAAACATGAAAGCCAGCCCAGTCTCTAGATCACGAGCCAAGATTGTAACCCGAGGTTTAATCTCAGTGCATTCTGTATTCTGGCTATCAGTCTTTTTCTTCCTTTTGTAATGTACTTGATGTCAGCTATGAGTTGCGCTGTCGCTGCAGGTAATTGCAATTTCCTGAGGGTGATGGTCTCAAAGGAGATATACTGTTCTTCTTGTATTTTTTAGTTTAGTTCTTGTGTTCGCCTTCATGGTTTAATTCTCACACAGAAATTGGAACTTTATAATATTAAATATGGGGTTTAGACTCAAAAAAAAGAGCGAAGATTCGAAAACGGGTATAGGTTGATTTGACATGGCATGGCGTTGTACTTTGATTTACAATTGCATTCGGTTGAGCATACGATCAGAGATTGTCCAAAATCTTTACAAAAAGATATTGCCAGAGCAAAATCCGGGTTCTCGCTTATTCACCGCAACCTTGGAATCTCGATCATATAACCAGCAGCTCGCTCACCTTCAGTTTTTACACTTCTCATTCACCACAGCCCAACCAAACTCACCAACCACGTCGTTACAAACCTTTTCAAGGATTTTGTTACACGTCGCAGGCTTGTTGACATGGCAACCCACAGAACAACTGACATTGGCGCAAAGAGTCTCATAACTTACTCACCCCCTTGAAGTAAACAAACCCTCGCTTAACGATTTCCTTCACAAAACCTCGAACCTCCCTAGACATCACATTTGTATAGCCATTCAGCACAACTTCAATTTCAAGACTTTATGGTTGTAAGTTATCAATCTCAGAAAACAGAGACAAGCTCTCTTGCCGTGACGTTCGTGGTAGATAAATACCCATACTATACGCATGGCCACTGGACTAGCTCATCTTGACACCCGTTATTCACTCCAGGGTCTTAGGACCTATTCTCCAGCCCAGCCTTTAAATACATTTACTTTTTTCGCATGTTGCATGTTTATCTATTCTATTCATATGCCCTTCCGAGTCAATAGTCCCAGCAGATGTTCCCATCCCTATCCATATCCTGAAACCCATTGACTGTATCTACTAGCTACGACAAACAGAAATGCTTCTTATCATTCCTCACTTTTGATTCTTTTTATGATACCTCGGCTTCCATCTCAACCTTTCCTCTCGCTCACCTCTATACTTTACATTCACCACCATAACCATAACCATAACCATAACCATAACCATAACCATAACCATAACCATAACCATAACCATAACCATAACCATAACCATAACCACAACTCCCACTCCCACTCTCTTGCTACCTTTAAAGAACTTTGGTGGCACACGCACTCTTTGTAAAGCTATCCAACCAGCTAATGATAACATCTCCTCTTTATCGTCTCTATTTTTTAAGTTCCAACTTAATACAACTTTGCTAACGATACTTAAACCACTATTTCAGAAATATCACCACTTTCTATTCAATCGTAAAGGGGCACAATCTTCGCAAGACTGCTTGTTTTCACTCTAATCTTAGATGTCCCATACATATGGTATGACATATCGGAGGGAGAATAATTAAATTCGGGAGAAGCGTTCTTTTGCATTCATGTACACACACATATCATTATCACATGCATGATCTTGTCATTTTGTGTTCCCGCCCAGCCCAAGAAAACACATCGCATCCCTCTCTACCCTTCCCTTTCCTTCCTTTTCCCCCTCACATAATCTAAAACTCAAAATCCCCTCTAAACGCCTCAACATTCATTCCGACGACCACTCGCTCCGCCAGATCCCTCCTCCCCATCTGACTAAACACCCTCCTCAGCGTATCATAAAGATTGGTACTCTGATTCTGGCTAATCATCCTCTCCAGCTCCGCCTCGCTCACATTGCCATTCGCATCGAGGCCCAATCCACCTGCACCACTCAGGATATCACGAGCTTTTTCACGGCCCTCGTTCTCGACCACTTTGTGCATGGCGAGCGCGCCGAGGAGGTGAGAGGCCGCTTCGTCGTAGCAGCCGATGTTGATGCATGATACGCCGAGGTTATAGCGCGCGCGGACGAAGTTCGTGCGGAGTGTAAGCGCTTTCTCGTACGCGGCGATGGCTTCTTCTGAGCGGCCGGAATTGGCAAGGGTTGCACCAAGCCTGTTCCATAACAGGTGGACCTGGTCTCTTTGTGTTGAAGCGCCGGACTCGGTGGATGCGAGGGCGGCGGAGAAGCAGTCGACAGCCTTGTCATATTCCTCTGCGCCGTAGAAGAGCACGCCGAGGCCGACCTGCACGTCGGGATCCATGTGCTCGCCGTCTGGGGAGAGTTGGGCGGCGGAGATGAAGAGGTCGGTGACCTTTTCGTGGAGGAGGTGGCGGTCTGTGAAGCCGATTTCAACGTCGGAGGAGAGCGAAGAGGGGGAGATTATCGAGGGGTATTTGACGGAGAGCCAGCGCTCGAGAGTTCGATAGGCGGTACTATCGTAGCCTTCGTTGGTGTAGCTTACTGCTAGACCCATGAGTGCATTGAGGTTGCTTGGATCGATTTTGACGGCCTGTTCAAGGGCGCGAATGGCCGGCGTTTCTTTCTCGTTCTGGGCTTGTGCTGACCCTAAGAGGACCCAGGCGTCGATATGTTGAGGATCTTTCTGGACTGCTGCTTCGAAGGCGAGAGCTGCTAGCGAGAGATTACCTCCCTCATGCATGATCCTCACACCTTCCTCGAATGGGTTTCCGACTTCTTTGAAGATGTTGTCTTCTTCAAACATATAATCACCCAGCTGTGGATCTCTGAAAGACTGGTGAGTATTCAGGCCATCAAAGCCATCCCACTGATCGTAGTCTCCCATATGTTGGCCTAGATCATCTTCTCCAACCAACTCCCTAGCAGCCTCAGTCTCAGCTTGTATGCCTCTCCAGATAGATTCGAAATCACCAAATTCATTGGTTTCGGATTCAAGGACTGACCTGTCCATTTGTTCCAACTCTGCCTCTGCCACCAGACTCTCGTCCTGTTCTCGGCCCTGAATGTCAATCTGCTTGAACTGCTCCTCCCAGTGCTCGTCGTCGAGTTCTATCATCTTCCCCTTTCCTTTGTCCTGCTGCTGGAAGTTCTGTGGCTGTTGGAATTGTGAATGGTTCATCATTCCCATACCCATACCCATTCCGCCCATTCCCATATTCATGCCCATGTTCATGCCCATGGGTGGTTGATAGCCTTGATATCCATTTCCCATTTGTTGGGCCATTGGACTACCTGCTCTGGCACTCTGATTCATCTGTTGGAAACGAGCGAAATCCTGAGGACTGAATGCCGTGCCCTTTGGAACCTGGAAGGCAGCCTCCATCCTCGCTTGGTCTACGCCCGGGTTAAATTCTTGTGCCCAACCATTAATTCCCGGTGATGAAGAGCCTGCTCGCATATGTGGGTTTTGGTGAAGGTCATGTTGCATAGCGAAAGCTTCTGGGAGTTGTCCGTTCTGTTGCATGAAATCATTCATCATCTGCGCAGACATTAGCAGGCAATCTCTCAATATGCTCCTCCCTTTCCCCTCTTCTTGTCCCCCCCACTCCCGCCCTCCCTCCAACCACAAAATAGTAAACACAATAATCAACCTACATTATCCTGACTCCCACTCATGCCCAAACCCCCCGTACTCCTCATCCCCTGCATACTCCCACCGGGTCTACCGACAAGGCGATCCCTCTGCAGACTCTTGTCATCTTGTACATGCTTCGTGAACTGGCTCAGCGGATTGCCAGCCGTCGAGCATTCTGCGCCTCCCATGAAAGACATCGTTGCTGTTCGTTTTCGCGAGCTGCTGCTTGCCGTATTGTTTGTAGTTGGAGAAACCGGAATCGGACTTCTTTGCAGTGTACTATTGCTCTGCGAAAATCCAAGATCTCAGTTCGTCTGCTTGCTGTTGAACCTCGTCCGGTATCGTATTGTTCAGAAGCGCACCCTCAACTGCAGTATCGAACTTCGAATCCGTGAATTATTAATCCAGAACACCCCGCAGATGGCTCGTTGAGTGTTCGCCACGTCAGAACTCGTTCCTTCCCTGGTTCGCTGCTTTCCGCTCCGTCTGCAAACAAATAACAAGAACGAGGGCACGTCTAAATGCTGAAGTGGTATATCGTGCTGTAATGTATTGTATTGTACAGAATGCTGAGAGAGAATGAAGTCGGAATGTGAGAATGGGGCAGAAGAGTGTGGGGAAGCTTGCTTGTGCTTTGCAGTTGCTCGGGAAGAATCTCTGGCGGCGTGGTCGGCTTGTTCCAGGGCGGACGAGCCGAGGCCGAGGTGCGCTGAATGGAGAGACGTCGGCATTCGGCGAGTGGGAGGCTTGGCTTGGCTTGGGCATAGGAGGAATCACATGCAGACTTGTATGAATGAATGAATGATTGAAGGCTTTTGTGAATGAGAGAGTGTCAGTGACGAATTCATTGGTTCCCTTCCTTCCCATGGACAGATCAGAGTTATACCATGTGTTCAGTTGGGCTCAGTCTTAGATTGGTTCTTGAAAACATGCGATAAGAATGGAGCCAATATTTTTAAGAGAATGGACGTGGAGGAGCAAGGTCTATGGCTTCGGGTCTTCCTTCTGCAATGGGCTCTTTCCGCCATTAAAAGCGACTTTGTCGTGGAAATAGGTCAAGCAAGGCCCATGTCAATAACTCACCCTCACGCTTTACAAGATAGCTCCAGGATGTCAAAAGATTCGAATTACTACCCACTCAGAAGTACGAAAAAAAAACACAAAAACCGCAGATTAATGCCCACTAAGAAATACGAGTAGAACAAAAATTCAGATCCTCCCGTCCCAGTATCCGACAAATGAAATCACCATCCGAGTCCAAAACAATATGAGTTGTGTATTGCAAAAATAATCCAAATAATCCAAACGCTCGCTATCAGACATATGAGAAGGATGGTATCCCAGTGGGTATCATGCTAGACCGGTGAAAGGAGTTGCCTCCAGTCCCATGATGTATGTGCATCCGGCCAACGGTAAGCCCCTAAGATGAGATCGTAAGTATTTATGTCGGGAATATGTAAACAGATATGCAGAGAGCAACAATGCATGTAAGGAAAGGGACGTGTTGGGAAGGATAGAAGCCAGAATACATACCTTACAGCCTGCAAGGAGCCAACATTCCGTCCGACCGACAATGTTTACCTCATATGCCACAACATGTAGTAAAACAAAGTACCCTCATCGTCGGTTGTACAGATAGTCAAGCGAGTTAGAGATGGTGTGGCGTGGAGATTTGGTGTGAACCTGGAGTAGACAAACCGACGATGAGGTATTTCCTCCGAGTCCTACCTAGGTAGCTTAGTGGCCAAGTCAAACTCAAAAACAGCTTCATAGCCTGGGATCTATGACAGCGATTACGCTAATCACCAATCTTTATTGTCGTCTGCCGTGCGTTATGTCCTTGAATCCTTGAATATAATATTCTTAGAAGTAAGGCACAACCCGACACAGTGCCACCCAGAAGCGCTTCTAGCTTGACCGTTGACCCGATGATCGGCCTTGATATTCATCCCGTAATTGATGCTGTCACTATTGTCAATTTTCAATCTTGCTGCTTTGTCGTCGTCGTTCTCCTTATCGTCGTCATGCTGTTGTCGTTGTCGCTGTTGCTGGTACTGTTGTTGTTTGTTGGTTGCTGTTTTTGTATTGATGCCACTGCCACGGGTGCTGAGTGAGCATATGCTGCGTCATTTCCTGTCGTTCTGTTCGAGAGAGCCTTGGAATCGTCCAGAATCGGTTTAAGTGAAAGATCCGCGTGTGTTCGCTTGATATGCCTCATAGCATTGTCGATTCTTGAGAATGGTTGCTTGATACCAGCTCGGCTATACTTACAGCTGTCAAAGGGGCAATGGTATCCCGAGTGAGTCTTGTGAGTGCGCATGTGACGGTGCATGTCTCTAGATGTGGCAGCTCTATGCGGACATCCGCGGTCGGGACACGTGTGAGGTTTTATATGTGTGTCGAGGTGTTTACTAGCAAATATCAGTGCGAAGAACTAGCAAGAGACATGTATCAACTGACTTCAGGGTCGATTTTTGCTCTTGTGGTCTTTCGCATGATGACCATCGACAGCACGTGGCCTTGGCGGTATGAGAGCGAAGATGTTCTCTGTGTCAGTATTAGTCTTGCTTCTGTAGCTTTCGATTTCACGAGATACCTTAAATCGGCCAGCTCCTCAAACACAGATCCACATTGCCTCCATAGGCAGACTATCACCTCACAGGACTCGGACATAGATTCGGCGTCCTCCTCATCCTCGGCTCTCTTTCGCTTTTGCACTTGACTCTGACCTTTGGATAGCAAGGGCCTGGGCGAAATGGAACGAATAGCTTCGCTCGCTGGTGATTGAGCCAGCGACTCCAGATTCGTTCTCGAGGCAGAGGTTGGCTGAGAACATTCCCGGACTGGTGATTCGTCAGGGATCTGTAACATTGCTTTCATCCCAAGATCTAGACGCAAAGCTTCATCTGGTGGCTCCAATATGTTATCAGGTAGGTTGTCCGGTTGATGAAACTGGAAGAAGCTGTCTTGTAGGAACGGGGAATCAAAATCCGGAAGTTCGTACGAGCCGTCGAAGTCAGAGGCTGGGCTGGCTTGGATGGCTTGCCCCGGAACGAGAGGTATTGGCATTTCGTCGAGTCCCTCTTGTTCAGAAGACCAGTCAGGCTCAAATCCGAAGAATGGGTCATGGGAGCTAGTGCCTTCTTGGAAATTATTGCAGAAAAGAAGAGGATCAGGCGGGCCAGGCTGGAAAGCACACTTTGCAGTGGGAGGAATAACAACAATATCGAGAACAACAACGGGTTTAGGAACAGTAACAACTTCGAAGACAACAACGGGTTTAGGAGCAGCAAGAACATCGCGCACGACAATCGCATCAACATCAAGATCAAAGATTCCATCAAGGCCGTCACCGTCAACTACCGATTCTCGTACATGGCGTACGGAGATGCTGAATAGGTCGGGCTCTGTGACCCGACCGTAGAACGGCGGGAAAGAAAGACAAGAATGGCCAGGCCTGAACGGCCTGGTAACGACGAAAGGGGTTGTGGTACCCCAGAAAAGGAACCTGGTGTTGAGATACCACGAAGTTGAAGGTCTGATGAACAGAGTCGGGGGACTTGGCTGCCTCCAGCATTTTAAGAAAAGCGGGCTCAGTGTCGGGAGGCCTCCCGACGAATCTTAGTCATCCAGGCTGTCAGCCCAACCACCTGCTCTGCTACTACAGTCGGGCGTGGCTTCAAACCCAAAACCCTGTGCTCTCTTAGGATTGGAAGATGGCTGTTACAGTACATGCCCGGGCATCACCTAGTCTTGTACAATAGGTAAGGTATAAAGCCATGTGACTTGCGAGGCGGCCTCCCAAATTAGAGACAAATGGCGTGCTGCTACTTTGCGAGTCTATTGATTTTTCCTGGTACAGGCACCCTTCTCAGCTGCCAGAAATCCTTCGAACGATGTCAGAATCAACTGGCCCTGAGGAAGATAGTTCCGCTCTGGTTCCCCTCAAGGCTGCCGACGCAACTCTAGATGACACCGAGTGGGAAGATCTCGAACAGTACTTCAAGATCGTGGCATGCCATGCCTCGAACCTATCGCATTTGCTACGAGAAAGGGCAGTCAAAATAACGCATCTCCACAATAGATGTGAATATTTTGCATGGCGAATGCGATGTTTTTGTCGGGTATCGCTGGAAGCCTACAACGCAATCCGGCGGTGGAGACACAGAGAAGATGCGAGCTCGAGTCTGAGCGACGAGATGGTCGGCTTCCTTACCACCAGTGCCATAGCCAGTCTCAAGAATTGCTTGAAGAAGTTTCGGTACTTTGACTCTTTCTGCCTGGCTTTATCCCATCAACCAGACATGGATACGATATCATGGTCTATGGTCGAGGTTCAGGTCGTCGATAACGACTGCGAAACCGTGGATAGTGGACAGAAACCGCTGGATCATGCGATGTACACCGCAGAGACATGCATTCTTAACGCTCTCAAATGTACGCGAGACGCAGCAGAGGGCAATGTAGAATTTTACGACACCATCAATAGACATACGTAAGTTAACTTTTGGGTGCACTGCAATGCATGCGCCATGCTAACTTCAAGGCAAGAGAACGCGAGCTCACGCGAACATTGGACTATGCGCGAACGCCGGACTTTGAACTTGAAACGGAACAGAAACTGGTCGGCGCTATATGCCTAAGAAACCCGCTTTATAAGACCGATAGAGCTCGTGTTGTGGAGCGCCGACTTCCCAGAGACATCGAGATGGAAGTTGCAGTGTTTTCGGCCGAATCCGAATCAGGGCAACTGTCGATCAAGGATGCTTCGCGAGAACCCTCCGCGGCCCAGGGTAACATGATTGATGGTACGGAGAAATGCACAGAGAGGTTGGAGAACGACCCCAGAGAGGATATTTATCTAGTCTCCCTCGACCATGGGAGGCCAAAGAGAAAAAAGATCTCCATGGTTGCGGGACACCTTCGATTCGATCGACCCAACGGAACTTCAAGGGAGACTCAGACGTCAATTGCGTTCAGCGACATTCTGCTGGTCACTCAGAGGCCAGCTGGCGAAGGCAAAACAGCCGTGACGGTTTTCTGGCCCTCGAAAACATCCTATATCTATGTTATCGAGAATGCCGAGATTATATTTGTTGACCTGGACTCTTTGATAGAGTGGAAATCGGAACTGGGGGAACTCATGCAAGAGGTATCATCTCTAGCACTCGCAGACACTTTGGATATGCACTCTTCCCAAAATGGAGAACTTCTAGTTGAGGGTTAGATATGTTGAACGGAACCGTGGTTAACATACTGAGGAGTACAAATCCATACCATAGATATTACTTCCAGCAAGCTTCTCATTCATCTGCATTTCTGATTCCAATCTTCTTGAGCAACCACCAGCGGTTTCAATAGCGAGCTAACTCTCTGAATAAAATCGGCGAGCCTATACAGAGGATGGCGGGCGCCTCACAAACCGTAATCCGATTCTCGGGCTCGATATCAAAACGTCCCAAAGATTGAAACACCAAAAAGTCTACTCCGAGCACCTCTGTCCACTTCCATTAATCTATTATAAAGCAAATCAAGATCTTGCCCTTTTAAAGAATCTACTCTCAAGCCACTTGACTTATCCGTATACTACTAGGGAGTCGAGATCAAATGGCCTGAATAAGCGCAAACCAACTGGCTTCATTCCACTTTCGCTTCAAGTGGGGTGCAATATCCTCTTTTTACTCCCAAAACCTGTTAACAAATGAACATGAACATGAACGTGAATGTGAACGTGAATGTGAATGTAGATACATACAAGAGTCAAAACTGCGAAACTGCATTGAAAAGTAGGGGGAGGAGAATCAACGAGCAGAGATAATCCACCTCATAGAAAATTGATGGCGCGAAATGACAGAGAGAAGGAAAGAAAGGAAGGAAGGGAGCATCCAGGCCGGCAACCGCAAGGAAGCGGGAAATAATTCTTATCCTGTATAAACCAGCTACCAAGTGACATCTCACATCACAATGTTTCAACACCAAAAATCACGCAATAACGTCCCAACCGGACTGCAGAAAACAAATCTCAATTATTCTTACTACAGCATCGCAACTACATGTGTATATGCAGCCACGTATACCTCCATTCCATCTCGTCTTCCATACAAACGAAAACGAAACCCAACCATCCATCCATCGTACAAGCATGAGCGGAGTTAATATCTAAGCATCTGTTCTTTCTTTTGGTCTCAAAACAGCCCATCCCGCACGCCATCCATGCCCACAAGCCCAAGAAAGAATTCCCTTATTTTACAAAAAGCGTAGAAACGTAACAAGAGGGCTTTAAGACAAGGGGAGCAAGAAAGAAGACGACGAGATCCAGAATATGCCAAATGCCACTCCACACTTTCCCATCCCAGGATTCCTAGTCAAATCCAGTAACTTTTGATACACAACCACCATGCTTTCCCTCATCTCACCTCACACTGTTGTACCCATCATACACTCTTCCTGTCGACTTTCTTACACTCTGTTACCCACTCAATCTCTCGTCAATTGGGAGGTGAGGAGTTTAGAAGGACCCGCGGCCACCTCTTGGGGCACCGCCGTCGCCACGGCTTTCTCTGCTGCCAGCACTGAAATCGATTCTAAGCTGGCGACCGTAAACCTCCTTTCCAACCAATGCCTCCTTACCCTTAACGGCACTCTCGATATCAACGAAATCGGCATGAGCGAATCCTCTAGGTTGGCCAGTACGTCTGTCGATGGCGACACGGACATCAATGACGTTTCTGATGTCGCGGAAGAGCTTGTTGAGGTCAGCGTCGGACATTTCGAAGGCGAGGTTGCCAATGAAGAGCGTCTTGGAGGGTGGGTTGGTGGCCGATCGGTCCTGGCTGCTCTTCATGTTCATGTAGTTGACCACGAGGCGGCGGCCTTCGAGGATGGACTCGTGCTTGGCTTCGATGGCTTTGGAGGCTTGTTCAACGGACTCGAACTCAATGTATCCGAATCTAAAGTCTCCTATCAGCCAAAATTCTGCTTGCGTGTAAAGGGGTGAAAAAATTAAAAACGTACCCCTTGCTCAAACCTCTAGCATCAGTAGCAAGAGTGGACTTGGTGATGGTACCGAATGCCTCAAACTGCTTCTCAAGATCCGCAGCAGTGACATCGAACAACAGGTTACCAACATAGACACCGTTTGAAGGAGATGGAGCAGGACGGGGTTCGAATGATCGTCCACCACCACGCATCTCTCTATCACCTCCTCGTCCGCCACCAAATCCACCTCGACCTCCACGATCGCCTCCATATCCACCACCTCCATATCGGTCTCCTCCACGGTCACCTCCGTCTCGGCCTCCGCGGTCACCTCCATACCCACCGCGTCCACGGCCTCCAAACCCACTATCACGGCCACCTCCGTTTCTATCACCCTGGGAATGGCTATCACCATACGAGGGACGGGAACCTTCAAACTGTCTGGGCTCACGGGGAGTGTAACCTTGGGAAGCGGCAGCCCCGCCGAATGATGAGTTCTCGGAAGCCGAGTCGATGGCTCTGCTCACAGCGCCGTTCTCGCCGTCAGAGGTTGGGACGTTCTTCTCGGCATCGTCACTGTAGCGTCTGAATGCTGAGGGGACGATGGATGATCGTGCGGTCTTGGAGCGGAGGGCGAAGGGTGTAGATGTGTTGAGGGCGCGGACGCTGCTCGTTGAGGACGAGGCGGCGCGGAAGACTGAACGACGGATCAAATGCCTGGGAAGATGATGTTAGCTTTGAATCAATCAATATTCAATCTCATCATCCATTGCAATTCAAACAAGCAATAGCATGCAGCTCCGAAGCTTCATCTGTCCATCCATCCATCAATGGCAGAATCAACACCACAGCATCCATTTCAATCCATTCAATCCATCACCAACGGCAACAGCACACAGCAGTAATCATAACTTACATGATGAATGTGTAAGGACAGGACAGGGTAAACTCGAAAAGTGCTGTACAGAAGAGAGGATGATGTTGTTGTGAGAGGTGTGTTTGAAGAGGAAGTGAGAGAGGATGATGATTGCATCGAGATTATTTTTCTTCGACTTTTCCGTTTTCGCGACAGGGTCGGTCCCACTTATTTAGGCACGCTAAACTCTTTCGGGTGGGTATTGATGGGTCTTGCACCTCCTTTCTTTCCGGGTTGGGTTGGGACCTTCGAGAAAGAAGCTTGGACGAATGGAAAGAGGAGAATTTCAAAATGAAGGATTTTGTTACTCTGAAGATCTTGAGGATTGCCTTGTGGTATGTTTTCATATTCTGAAGTATCACTCACAATAGCTTCAATTCTCATGTCCAGCCACATTCCAAAACCTCAAAACCTCAACAGCTCTCCATACATGCGAAACAACAATTAGAAGAAAAAAAATCTTACCAAGACGACATGGAAGCTTCAAGCCTTCTTTGTCTTCTTGAGCAACGACCAGGGAAAAAATCAGGTAACCAACCACTGAAAGAATGTATAAAACGACCAAATAGCTACACAAGTTCAGCTTCCTCATCAGGTAATCATGCATAGGTAGGTAGATAATTTACTCTTTTCCCACCGGCATCATATCTCTCTCTAGTACCTACCTACCTACCTACTTACCTAGGTATCACTCCATCACTCCATCCACCCATACATTCATAATAGCAACCAAATTGTACATACCTCGCATTCCCACCCCTCAACCCAGGATTCTCAATTCCAAAAGACTAATCTGTTAAGCAACACATTTCTAAGATTTACATCCTCGCTTCTCCAAACAGAAAGCGACCTCCTACAGCCTATAACCCACAAGTTAACAACCTCAACGCTTATCCCTTTCTCCCTCCTACCTTCCCCAATCCCAATCCCATTCTCTTCTTCTTCTTCTTCTTCTTCCTCCATCACACCCCGTCATCTCTTTCTCCTCTCTCCAACCAAACCAAACCCGCGATACTCAACATTATCTTCCTACCATACCATACAATTTATCTATTTTCAAAACAAAACCAACTTCATAAACTACAGTACCTTCAAAAATCCCGAAGTTCTGGTCAACCCATCAACCCATCAACCCCTCAACACTCCCGTCAATCCCCCTCCCCATCCACCATTCCATGCCATCCAATTACACACCACACCACACCACACCACACCACACACCAAACCCCCCAAAAAACAAAACCATCAACATCAACAGCAACACTTCACCCACCCCATCCTCATTCGGCTCCTCTGCATACACCTATCTACCTACCTACCTACCTACCTCAACCTACCTACCCCACCACATACATCTCACTCAGCATCTATCTATCCACACAGCTCCCTCCCCCACCCCCCCCCCCCCAAATCCCCCCTCTATCTTCATACTATCTATCTATCTATGTATCTATCACCTCACCACGCACCCAAACGCTCGCTCGCTCCCTCCCTTAAACCCCTCCCTCCCCTCCCCTTCCCTCCCTCCCTAATCCCACCAATCCCACCATCCCCAGCAAAACCAACTCTTCCCCACGTCCATCCATACTCTACAACTGTAGAGAGACATAGAATACGTCACCCTAGAACCAATAACCAGCAACCAGTAACCAATAACCAATACCCAATACCCTCAAGCTCGTCCCTCTTCCCAAGACATACCTTCCATGCACTATACTATACTGTACTATTGTTGGAGGATCGTGTATGTAGGTGTGAAGAAGCTTGCATTGGAATGACTGTCTGAAGTGAGGACTATATACAGGTACGCTAAGCCAGGAGCGCCTTCCGTAACAACTATACTATACCATGTATTACACAGGTGGATTCCAAAGTACAATTACAATTACAATTCCAAAGTATAATTACAATTACAATTACAATTACAATTACAATTACAATTACAATTACAATTACAAGAGATAAAGTGAGAAAGAAAAAGCAGAAAGGAGTCAGTGTTCAGATAGATAAACTAGACACACTTAAACAAATAACCTTAACCTCCCCTCACCTCCCCTCTCCGCTCCACATAGCCTACCTAGCATAGTAAACCGACCCCCTCTTCTCACGAACGGCGTTTACACCCATGCGTGATTGATTCATTCATTGATTGACTGCTTCATTCAATTGACTGATTCATTCATTGACTGATTCATCCATCCATTAACTGATCTGATCAATTACTATTTTTATCATCCATCCATTCCGCGTCTTGATCTCGTTCATCTAAAGAGGCTTGCTTTCTTGCTTTCTTACCTGCTCGACTAACCTAACTAGCCGAATTAGCAACCAAGGCAGGCGTGCCATCAGAAAAGTATTTATATCTCAAACAAAACCACCCACCCACCCACCCACACACACACACACACACACACACCATACAAAGCAAAATAGCGCTTCTCATCTCATCTCATCTCATCCCACGTCCATATCCATGTCATTTAACTCATCATCCTACTACCCATGCCCCCATCATAGTCGAGAAGATCTTGAAAGGCAAGACTAGATGGAAGAAGCAGGCAGAAGAGAGAGAGAGTGAGTGAGTGAATGAGGACATGAAGAAAGAGGAAGAGCAGAGAAGAATTCGCGCGGGGGTATATCAAAACGCCATAACCCGACCCATCCCAACCAACCCAGATCCCATCCCAAACCCCATTCCATCCTAACCCAACCCAATCCATCCAACCAGCCCATCAAGCACCCCGCCAGTTTTTTGCTTTTCCGCAGCAGAAAAGAGATATAATCAAACAAGAGAACACACACACTCATGCGCCATTATCCATGCCGGTCATGCATATTACGCCATCGACCCAGATCAGAGTCGTTTTGTTTTAGTAAAGAACATAGGAGACGAAAAGACGAGTCGAAGTGTTGACAACGTCGTAAGCCACCGTGGGTATTGGCGAATTGAAGAAGAAAGAAAACCGACCAGAGATCGTAGAAAGAGTAGTAACACAAGTAGGGAGAAGATCGTGCATCGAAAAGGTCGAGAGCGAATCATAGGAAGGGTAGTTGCCCAGCATTGGGATAAGATGCAGACAGCGAACGCTGCAGGATATGCGCGAGCCACGTGGAGGAGATCGTAAAGAGATTGCCACGTGTAATCAGCCCGTGCCTAATGTTTTGGTGATTGGACAATGTAACAGCGATCCGCCTTTAAGCGGCCATGATCGTAGGTAGAAGGGCGTCCGTGGAAGTCAAAATGAGACTAAAATCGATCGGCGGGACGATATCCGTTGGTTCGTTGGTCATGTTGGTATTGGACACCGTTCATGACCTCAGGACCAGGTATGCTTCGGAGAGGTGGTAGTTGCTGTTGTTGCTCACCACCCTGAATATTGTGAGAGTATTGGTGAGGAACTGGAGCTGGTGGTTGATGGTAAGACGGTGCGCCATGGCCTTGAAGAACTGAGATTTCGGATCTCATCTGGGCATTCTCAAGTCTGAGGTCGTTGGCTTCTCGGCGTGAGACATCAAGTTCATGCTCAAGTCTCTGAAGACGAGATTCAACACGTGCGAGTTGTCTCTTTTGGTCATCAATGACCTTGGTCTGGCGCTCATGCTCGGTAATTGCTAGATATCGTTAGACTTGTCACAAAATCAAGTTGAAGAAACATACCCTTTGAAAGAATTTCCCACTTCGAAGCCTTTGCTCCTCGCTCAACGCTCTGAAGAGTTCTGAGAGTATCAAACAGGTCCTTCATCTCTAATCTTCGCTTTCGCTCCGCTAGCTTGTGAGATACACGCAGTTCAGGGGTTCGAGAATATGGTTGCGAGCTGTTTGGAGAACCGCCCTCACCATTTGCCAACTCCGAGACCTGTCTATGCTGAAGACTGTGATGGTGAGTACTCATCTGGAATTCAGACGAGTCTCTACCATACTCTCCCATTGGAGCTCCATCATCCAAACGTCGTTGACCAGCTGGAAGACGCGACTCGGTAGTGTATTGGCTGCTAGCGATCGAATCCGCGTACGAATTACGTCTTGAATCATCGTAGAACGAGGTACCTTGTCTGCTGCCAAGCTCATCACTCGGTCTCACAGCCGAAGGAATTCTCTGAACCTCCTCTTCAGGGAAAGCCCAAGCCTGACCTCTCGTAGGCTCAGGAGCTCTTGCGATAACACCCGAAGCTGGACCGGTAATCTGAGGAGCATTGCGCGAGTTTTGTGTAGAATCTGGCTGGCGTTGGGAGTTTGGCTGGTAACCACTGGATAGGCGGAATAAAGGGCCAGAGTTTCGATCAGGGTGAGCGGATCCGGGGTTTCGTTGTTGAGCCAACGTGCTTTGTAAGGAGGTCGTCGAGGGATTGGCGCTCGCATAAGGTGAACTCGCAAGTCTCATGTCACCGAAGTTGGCTCCTAATCTGCTATCTACCGACTCTCTGCGCGAATCACCCATATGACCATTGTACTGACCCTGTCCGTGGCCCTGATCGTAGAACTGATGGTTGAAGCCATTGTACGTGGTAGGAGAAACAATTGAGGCGACGCTCATGGCACCAGAAGCAGGAGAGTTCAATGGCTGTGTGTTTGGACCATTCGATATGGGAGAAGGGGTCATGTCGGTCGCAGACGAGGAATCAGCTCGAGAGAGACGCGGATCGAGGTTTGGGGCACCATTGCTGGATTGCGTGGAGTTATCTGCTGGTTGTCAGTGAAGCTCGAAATCAAGAAGACGAGTCCTTGCTCACGCTTACTCGAGGCATCCTTTGAAGAATAGTAGGCAGAATCGCGGTGATCGTCGGGTTGATTGAGGACGCCTGCCAGACCGGCAGGGAGTTTCTGGGAGACGTGTGAGGAGGCCATTGCGACTGCAATTGTAATAGGGAGAGACGTTGCGAAAAAGCGTTCGTGGTGAGAAATAGAATCGGCCGAGGCCAAGGAGGGTTGGATTGGATTGGATTGGATTGGATTGGATTGGATTGGATTGGACTGCCAAGTAAAAAACCGAAGGGGGGGGCAAGTCAATTGATTGTCGAGGAAGGGTTGTCAACTGTGGAAACGTCGAGTGACGCGAGTTGGAAGTTGAAGAATGTCCCTCGAACGGTTGCGGTGTTGTTCTCAAGGTTGAGTGAGGTGAGTGAGGTGAGTGAGGTGAGGTGAGGTGAGTGAGGTGAGGTGAGGTGAGGTGAGGTGAAGAGAATCGAGCACGAGTTCGCTCGAGGTCAAGGTTGGAGTTGACTTGAGTTGAGTTGAGTTGAGTGGAGTTCAATGGAGTGGAGTGAATCCAGTGAACGTGCGCTTCAGGGAACAGTCCCGTCCGGTCACGGTCAGTGAGTTTACTTCGTTATCTCGTGCGCCGATGAGAGCGCTGTGGCCGGGCTTGGGTGGGGACGGAGGGGACGGGGACGGGGGATGGCCTTTGGCGGAAGTGGAGCAGTGGAGGGGCGAGCCAGAGGAATTGATTGGTCGCTTAAGCCAACAGCCAATAGCTCATGTCAGTGTCAGGTCTGGTCCTGTCTGGGGTCTCGTTCTTCTCTTCCTGAGTCGTCTAAAAGCGAGCGTGGGTGAAGCGGTCCGAAGGTATGGCTGCCGGTAGTTTGGAATAGATATAAACAGGAGGTTTTGGTTTGGATTGGATTGGATGTAAATTATGTTGCTTCACTTCCTGAGGTCGACTCGCCTCGACCATAACTCAAAGCCAGCCAGACCAAAGACAGCGGAAAGAAGGCTGTTATGTATGATACGCTGTTGTGCAGCAGTCCATCCATCCACCCTGCAAAAAGGAAATCGTTCCCTCCCGTCTGGTCATCTCTTACCCACATCTCTGCCCTGTCTGTCCTGCACTGGTACCGTACGGGGATGATGAAAGCGGGATAGTGCCATCTACAGCACTGTCGGAGGCAGCGTGGTGGACTGCCGGGGGTGTAGAGTTCAGCCCGGAGAGGAGGAAGCCAGCCAAGCAGGAGTGAGAACGGCCAGACAAGCCTGGAAAGATGCACAGATGTCTGTACGGAAAGGTGTGGAAGAGCGGGAGGGCTCGAGTGATAGGTGGAGAGGTGGATGGGTGGAGGGGCGCACGATATGTCTGGGATTAGGGGGACGGGCAGGGATAGACTGCGTGGCTGCGGGAGAGGGGGAGAACAAGAACAAGAACAAGAACAAGGAGGGATATGGCCTGGAACTGGTGGGTTGGTGTTAGTTGGATGGTTAGATGATTGGTGGGATCTCACTTCAAGGCATGGATATGGATGGACATGGGAGAGGCATGGCATTACAAGGCAAGGCAAGGAAAGCAGCAAAGCATGGCATTTGAGTCGAGTCGAGTCAAGTCAAAAGCTGGGCGAGTCTTCAAGAGGAACTTCTTCCCGACCAATAAGTCTTAATAACGATTCTGTGATGAAGACCACGGCTTAAGCTCCGATCTCTATTCGAACCTCAACTCTACTCTACTCTCACCATGCGGAGAAATAAGTCTGAAAGTGTCGTTGTCTCCGAAGCACAAGACCCAAGCAAGACCCAAACGAATCCCCTCTAACCAGATCTGATCCGATCTGATCTGATCTCACATGGCCCATCGGCGACCTCGCCTCATCCAGCCAACATGAACATGCCCCGCGATACCTTGCACTTGGCCGGAAAAAGAGGGTCGAGAGTCGATCTCCAGGGGTCGTGTATTTGTTTGTGCTTGTATTTGTATTTGTATTTCTTTAGTGCCTTGTCGGTGGTGTGGTGCTTGGGACTGGTTTTACACGTGCAGTTAGTTGATTCTTTCTTTGCTCAAAGTGCAGATGTTACAATTTCAACTCCATATCTCCTGTAAACTCATCTAGCTTGCCCGCCTATCAGATCAGATACCTCTGAGATACTTGGTCGTTTTCTTATACTGTATGTAAGTACTGTACCTTGAATTGTACGAAGGTACTGTACATACCCGATTCACCTACCCGTCATTATCATCACACAACCCCATCTCTCCTGGCATCATTCTAGATCATGTGTCCATCCGTACAATTCATCGAGCCGCCCTCCGGTTCTCTTCCGCTGCAGGTCACTCTCCTCCATCCATACATCTTGCATCCGGAGCACATCTCAAGTCACACAAGACAGAAAACGTGTGGCATGTACGGTGTACCTACCTACCGTCCCCGAACCGTACCGTCCCTTTCCTTCCCTCCTCTTGCTTCCCCTTGTCTCTCTCCTAGCGGCAAACATTAAATCCTGGCCCGAACCGTTGGTGTCAGGTTCTGTTCTGCCCGTCATGCTGAGAGCTGTCATCTCAAGCCGTCCGTCATCGGGCGTTCATCGATCCTTCTCGCCTCTTTCTTCCCATCCCGTCATGGCTCTAGGACTATTAAAGTTTAATTTGTCAGATCTGTTCAGCTCAGCTTCTGTCCCTTGAGAATATCGTTATTTGAGCAAACAAGAAGATGTGATGTAAATACAATACACCTACCTACCTTCCGTCATCTGTACGGTATACGGCCGGCATGTAGAGAAACAGACGGGAATTCTCCACAAGCAGCACGTCTAATAACTCGGCATCATCCCGATCTGACTCCAGCACATGTGCCACACACAGGCTGACCACCAACCGGTACCCCCAATCCATACGCAACCAACCGGCAGATAGGCCATGGCCAACCCTAAAACACGAAGGTTTGAAATAAACCTCCCACAATCGATCTGACTTTATGCTACTCGACACTTGTGGAAGCGGGAAGGAGGACTAGTGAGACAATCCCAAAGCCAATCTCTATGTGCATGATCGGACGAGCAGTTCTTTGCTTATAGTAGTATCGAGCCGTTGAATCACCAGCCGTCAGATGATCCGATTCGAATCGAATCTAAGATGAACCATCTTGAGAGCTGACGCACGCGTACCTGACAGCTTCAGCTCCAGCCGCCCACTGTTTGTCCAAGTACCGACCGTATCAATAAACAGCTCAGATCTACCACAAGTCAATCCAATCCAATCCACTCTCAACCATCCCATCCATACAACAGCCTTCTTAACTAACTTCGTAAGCTCATCACCGCCTCGGCCAAATACCCAACCCCAAGACGGCGATATTCCACCCCTCATCACCACACAAGACACAAACAAAGTTTCCGACCGGATCACTTGCTGCTGAGCAGCTATGTTTCAGAAGAACGAAATGGCGTCTGGTTCATAGTCCGAAAATCAGGTGGAATGTTACACTACCTACCTACACAGCAGAACACAGCATATCGTGCTCAGCGTTAAGCTTACCTGGACCTGAACTTCACCACCACCTGGATCTAGCCCCCATTTCATGCCCGCATTCAACTTCCCCGGTGCTGTATCCCTGACTCAGGCCTTGCCTTGCCTTGCCTTGCCTGACACCATGCACCCTGAACCCTATCTTGCAAGCTCAAGCTCAAGCTCAAGCTCGTGCTCACAGTGCGCGTGGCACTCACAGGTCTGTCTTGGGGGCCGAACTCCAGCCGGATGTTCCCTGAAAACCGGATGCTGGGCCTTTAAGCCTGCAAGGAAAGCAACACAAAGCGCAAAGCAAAGCAAAGGAGAGCAGCACATCGCTTCCTGCATCTCATCTCACATGCTGCAAGCAATCCGCAATCCAACCCACCAGCACCCAGCACCTAGCAAGGCCAGCCGAAGTAAACCCCGCGAGCAAAACTCCCAAGTTCAACTAGAACGAACGAACACAATTCTTCAGGAATCCAACCCGTGGGCGTGAATCTTGAACTCTCGTCCTTGGTATAGAAGGTTAGTTGGTATTCGGGCTCAAAGAAAAGAAAAGAGAGACATGAGACATGAGCCTCGGTGGCATTCCACGCTGTAAATCACCGAGAGATGGCGCGGCCAGAACACTAAACTGGCACTGACTGCCCACTGGCGCGAGCTTCCCGACGTTCAACCAGGCTCCAGGATACGGAGTAACCAAATCTAACTCGTTGCAGTAAAGTCGACGCACGTTCCGATGACTGTAGCTGGCTGGCTGGCTGGCTAGCTCTCGGGACGGATACTTCATAAGAAGACGGACGTTGTAATAAACACAAGGCTCGCTCTCTTCTTTGTCTTTCTTTGTCCACTACCAAAGCGATGGGTGATGGGTGGTGAATGGACTTCACGTGCTCGTCGCGAGGAGCATAACTGTATTTCATGCTTTCCAGAAAACCAGAATCTGCCTTATTCCCTCGAATTTCAGCTTGAGCTTGAGATTCACCCTTCACCTTCTCATTCGAGGTAGAGCAGGGCAACTCGAAGCCGAGCCTGGGTTTGGCTGGGGTACGGAGCACTGAAGCCGAACCTCCCTATCCCTATCCCTATCCCTGCCACTCCAACTCCAACTCCAACTCCAACTGCTACCCGAACTTGATAACCCTGCCCTTGCCCTTGCCCTTGCCCTTGCCCTTGCCCCTGACCTTGACCCTAACCCTGACCACGACAAGGGATCAAAGCCACGGGGTATGAACGTGGGAAATCTCCCATCACCCATGTCCATTGACGATCTCTCGTTCCAACCGGGAATCTTTTCCGGGACCAATGCTGAGGGAGGGTGGATGAAGGAAGGAAGGGAGGAAGGAAATATCGCTGCTACGGATGTTGTTTGTTGTATGAAGATTTGCTGTCCAATCCAAGGACCAAGTTAAATGTTCAGAGCGGACTCGAAGTCGAGACAATTCGGTCCTCGCTCGTACTGTACAGCACAGCAGTAAGTAAGTAAGTAAGATTGACTTTCAACCGCCTCGGCCTCGGCCTCGGCCCAGTGAACTCTCCTGGCTAGGGAGGTTTGCGTTCCTGCTTCTTCATGACTAGCCAGCTTGCCTGCCTGCTTGCTTTCGTTACCGGTGAAAGAACGGTGCTGTACTGTAGTATGGGCATAGGCAGAGGCATAGGCATAGGCTTCGATGGATACATATCTTGACAGAATGGTGGGATCGAGACAGGCGATATCAACTTCATCGAGAGGGGAAATCTCGTCTCTCTGTTATACGGCAACCGATGTGTTGGAATGGGATGGGATATCAAACAAGTCTTTCGATTTCCTGCATGGGGATGAGTATATCAAGCCTAAAAATACGTATAGGGAATACGTATAGGGTACCGAGTACTATGCAATCAGATCCTTTGATCCCCTACAGTACTAGATATTCCTCGAGATCAAAGCCGCCTCAAAGCCTCGAAAACACAAACAGAACGAGAAGTCATGAAACAATGGCCACCCAGCCACCCAGCTATCCACCCAGCCAGCTATCTACAAAGCCAGTTCAGTTCAGTTAACTCGTGAAAGAAATACACCCTCTCCTCTCCTCTCCTCCCAGACCCCTCCCAGACCCCGCAACCATCTCTCCTCCTTCCTGCACCTCCATAAGCACATACAATCTAATTGGATACCACGCAGCTGGAACACCCCATCCCCATCCCCATCCCCTCACACAACTGACAAGGCCAGCCTGTGGCTCTTCAGCGACTTCAATTTATCCTAGCCAGCGCACCCAGTCGGCGACGAGGAAATAGATATCCATCGCTTTCTCTTGCAGATTTATCCTTGAGCTGTGTGTGCTGCATGCTGCATACTGCATACTGCATACTGCATACTGCATACTGCATACAGTACTGCAGGTCTGTAGTAGCGGGGTATAACAATAATAGGCCGAGGTAGATTGTGGTGGTTCTATTGAATCGGATTAAATAAAACGGCGATCGATCTTTTGTATGCCATGCTTGGAGGTACAGTACCTATCTACCTGTACATGGCCATGTAAAGCGATTCTCTTCTGGCGCTTTAAGGAAGCTCGAGCTAGGCGGTATGAAATGTACTGATATCCACGGGATGGAGGATGTAAATAATACCGCTGGCTGCAGCTAAAAATGCAAGATTAAATCAGATTTCCATTCCCACATCCATATCCATATCCATATCCATATCCATATCCATATCCGCATCACCATTATCAACACCATCCAGCCATTCAATTACCAGTCCTTCACACCCACTCACCTACCCGTTCCGCACAGCCACGGCGCGGAAACCGCACGGAACAAAGCAGAACAAGACACCAAGGGCATCAAGTGGCGCACCTCTCAACACAGCTGATTCGACCCTTTCCATGCTGTTCACGAAATCGTGGGGTTGGCGTGCATCAAGATCGCGACGGGATCTCTTGATCTCAGCGCTAAACTTCAATTCGACGACCTGCTTATAAACGATTTACCTATGTAGGCTTATTTACGAAATACTTGAGTTGCTTTTGGGAGAGAGTATCGCCGACGTTGAGCTTGTCTTACTGGCTTGGAACTGGTTATTTGAGATGACAGGCACTTGAGGGAGAGGGAGGGGTCATAGCGGGTTCCTACCATTCATACCGTTCATTTTGTGGTGTGGATGGAGGGGGAAGTCGGGGATATCGGGTGTACTTCGTACATGGGAGAAATATTGTGTACTCGCAGTCTGGGCGTGCAGGTGATTCTAGAGAATTCTTCTTGGCAGGGCTTTCTACAAGGGTGCTACCCAATGATAAAACAATGTTAATCCGCCATATTGCCAAGTATCTGGACGTGATGGGTCCATACACAGACTAGAATTGTGCATTATTTACCCTTGATACGGAGTAGACTTGCACTTCTGCTGACTGGATCAGGGGTATTCATCGAAGGGTAGGCCGCAGGCCGCGTGTCTATTGGATTTGAGCAAGCAAGTCTTGGGTTCAGCTCATGGCATTCCCATATTATCGACCTTGCATGATCCAGTCAGGAAACCAGTCCAATCCAGACACCCACTGAAAACCGATCCCGATCCCGATCCCGATCCAAGAGCCGCATACGCACAATTGATACCAAACCACAGCTCTGGAAGACCCAACCGGACATCGAGTCCCAATCGAGGCACTACGCCGACGGCGTGGTCTTGTCGCTCGTTTAGTTTCAAGTAAGTCAACAAAGGGATTCCAATCCCACAATCTGGAAGTACCTCATGCATCCCATCCACCTCATGCATGCCCACGAACTGAGCGAGAAGCGTGGTTATACAAACCCTATCGCTCGCTCTCTTTCCCGCTTACTAGCACGCTAGGTGTGGTGCACTGCCGGCCTACTTTACACGGCCGTCACTGTCTATCATTTAAGCTGTACCAGCTGCACCACTGGCCTTCAGCACGCGCCAGCACAGCGGAAGCACTCCCCGAATGCATCGCATGTCTACTGTACAGGACAAGCTGCCGACTTACGAGGAGAAGAGTACAAAATACAGGGTACAAGCGTAAACGCGTCATCTGCATGACGACGTTTCGTGTCTCGAGGTCCAGGAAATCGGTCCGTCCTGTGGGTTGCCAGACAGCAGGTAGCACAGACTAGGAGATTATTGTTCTGTGTCTGTTTCCGCTTCTGGGGTGGGGAGAGGAATGTCAGGGATCCTACGGAGTGACTCTCCAAACTTCTGAGATACATCTAGCGAGCTGCAGATACAGACAGCACAGGCTACTGAAGAACCGACTAGGGCTATTTCAGAATATCATAATCCCACGATGCGTTGTTGATCGTTCCATTACTTACCATAAGTCTCAAGAATTTGGAAGTTCAAGAGTCAATTGAACCAACAACTAGATCCTCATGATCCTCGTCACGGAACAAACCCAGAACTTACCCAGCACACTACCCAATAACCACCTGTCTGCTATATGCACATAATGTAAGGTGCTTGTACGGTGCATATACGGTGCTAGGCCTCGGGAAATGTGCTCATATGTCCTAAAAATCGCTATAAACAGGCTAAAGTTCTGGCCATTTCGAAATTTCAACGCACGTGTATCCCGTCGAAGCACATACATCCCCTCAGGATATATTACAGCTATACCTTGCATTGCTGAACGGCTATATGGCAATGGGGTCGGATATTGGGCGGCTGAACTGCTTCGGTGGAATATGTAGAGGCTTATGTACAGTACAGTACAGTACAGTACACGGCACTTGTCTGACGCAGACGGAGGACCAGATACGAGGGCAATATCGCCGAGGCGAATCCACACAAACTGCCTCTCTCTTTAGGTATGGAAGATACCGGACCTTCCAACTCATGGTATCTCCAGACTTAATTACACCATATGCTAACAACGAAACAACAATCTAGACTACATCCCACAGCAACCTCTCCGGTAGAGAAGCTCCGCCCCCAATCCTGGAAATTCAAGCTTGGCATCAAGCAACTGCAATGAAAGCATGGCCGCATCACGCACGGCATAGACCAGTACCAGCCTTCCATCTCACAACATCGAAATGTCCAGAGCTGAACACAACAGCCGGATTCGCTTCCGGAGCACGCTCAGAGCCTCTCCATATTTTCATCCTATCACAAACCGTCCTGACATCCAGTGCAAGGCAAATACAAGGCTCCACTACCTCTCTCCCAACGCACCCGAGCAAACAATCCCCCCCCAAAAAAGCCCTTCTCATAATTATCTACTCCTCGAACTTAGCCCGAACCTGGCCTATGTGGAAAATGGACTTACGCATGAGGAAAGGAGTGTGGACGGCCAGGTGACGGGTGTCCAAACGCGCGTTAGACACGGGAGACGGCATGTTGTGCTTGCAGTTGTGTAGCGAGTGGAGGGACCAGATCATGCAGGTGAAGAACTAGTACCGTGGTATGGTCTGAGGAATGAGATGGGACGGTATGTGGCCGGATGGAAAGTACGTGCTTCCGCTGCACTGTTTCGATCGTGATCTGTTACTCCATTTCTCTGTACGGAGAGGTTCGATGTCACGGGCCTCACGGGCCTCACGGCCACGAGGGTAGACGGCGATATGAGGCAACATAGGGTCATAGGTCTTGAAGGTGGTTTGGTTGTCCAATCACCTTTCTGCTTTCATTATGCGCGAAACAAGAGCGTACGATGAATTAAGGTGTGGTCATAACGGCGATGTCTCACTACTTGAGCTACAATGCCGATCGATAGAACGATCGTGGCATGCAGGAACCGCACGGTACGTAACTAGGCGCAGTTGTCTTCCCAGGTACATTGTACTGGGTGGCTTGGACAAGTCTCAGACCCTTCATTATTCGCCTCACTGGCGCCATGAGCTGCAAGTCTATGTCCAGTCCACTCCATAATCTCCATCATGATAGATCAGCTTACAGATCCATATCCACGGTTCACTTACCCACCAACCAAAAACCTCGAGATCAAGATCAAGATCTAAATCCACCCATCTACCAAGCCATCCCCCCCCCCGATTTCTCCATACCATCCCCATCCACATCCCCAAGACAACACAATATAATACCATGCAGATACCCGCCTTCCCACCGTCCTCCTCAGCCCCATCTCAATCTCACCTTCCACCCCCTCACGTTCCATCCCAACGGCAAGCAGCATAGAATCCCACCAGCCGTCATACCACGCCCTCCCGATCTCTCACAAGAACGTACACGATCACGCAGGTCTTGCATTTCGTGGGCTGTTCAACGGGGAGGCTACTGCATTCGGAAGTCCGGGGCTCCGGGTGAGAAATGCTGTGCTTCTTGGGGTGCGTTGTGGCGGAGATATGGAATCGGAAGTGTGAGACGATGTGTGGAATATTGCTTGGGGAGGAAACATCGCAACGCGTACTTCGTCTGATTGACGAGCAGTCTATTAGAGAGCTGTTGTGGACTTTTCGTGGTCAGGTGCCACTCCTATTGTAAGTAGTGAAGCTTTCCAGGAACCTTGAATCCTGAAGTCAAGGAGATAACTAAGAGAGTCTGAGAATTTCCTAGTCT
Source organism: Helotiales sp. F229 (assembly GCA_002554605.1). Classification (NCBI taxonomy): domain Eukaryota; kingdom Fungi; phylum Ascomycota; class Leotiomycetes; order Helotiales; species Helotiales sp. F229. The sequence goes on from MXAW01000017.1 coordinate 1,029,153, forward strand.
TCTCTAAGGAATTGGAAGTCAGTATTCGTATCGCAATTGTCCTTCTTCTTCTTCTTTTTCTTCTTCTTTTTGAATCCTCAAATCTGAAGTCCGCATTTCCATGAGGCTTTTGTTTTCGTACATGTCCTGTGCCTTGACGAGCAAGCCTCTGAAAACCAAACAAACATCTCCCGTTTCATTGTCACAGTAAGCGAACCCTTCTTTTGTACATCGGTCTGAGCGAAGTTGCGTTAGTCACTAGATTGTCCTTTAAACGGCTGGGTACCTTGTTTACTTAATTCCACTCAAACTCCCGACGAGCCATTCACTGACCAGGCTATTGTTAACATCGGCATTGATCATGTTGTTTTCAAAAATGTTTAGCACGCTCTTTAGCCAGACGAAACTCAAAGTCAAAGTAAACATTCTGTTGCACATCGCTCTCATAGCGGTCAGAGCGGGCTCGCTCGATGTAAACAACCTACCTCCGTTACTCTCCGTGCAGATAAATAAACAGATTGTTTGTGACGATAAGAATATGCGTTTTTCTATCATCAGTAAAATCATGCCGATGATTCTGAGCCACTTTATCTCTTGCTGACACCTTTTGAGGGCTCAGATATGAAGCGAAGTTAGGGAACTTACCAGAATTTAAGTATCTTTTCTTGAATCAAGAACACTCAAAGACATCCCGAACTCTGGGATGTTATGACCTGGATGTTGGAACAAGATTGCTAAGTGAACAAAGAGACTGTGACGATAGATACGATTAACAGTGCGGTTATTATAGTTTTTAGGAAGATCCACAACGGCTGTCCTTGATGACAGCAGACATGCGATAAATTTCTTTGAACTATCATACATGAAGCTGGGAGATACTACAGTGGGTTAGTTATTTGATATGAAGTAAAAGAGGAAAGGTCAACTGGAGCGGGAAAATCCGCACGGCGGCTTTCTACACCATGCGGATTTTGGACACACAACGTCATTCACATCGCACCTCAACTTTGCTCATCACTTCAACACTTCGGATTTCTCACTTCCAACACTTCAACTTCAAGACACTCCAAACCTCCTGCAATTTTCAAAATCCCCTCTTCACTCATTGTCATGAACCGACACGAGCCGTCACCAAGTGCCGTTTGCGTCGCCGTCACTCCAAGCGACAGCAGTTCATCAGAAGCCTCCCAGCCTACAACATTTGCAACGTTTGCACATTTGCCCATTGAGATCAAAATTTCTCATATGGGATTTTGTCCGTTCGGTACCTAGGCTAGTCGATATCTGGTACTCCAACTCAAACATACGTGAATTGGGAGTGCGACATAGTGTGCGCCAATTTCGATCCCTGGATTCAAGGGAGCGATATTTTCTCGAGGTCAAGGATGACCATTGGAGGCTGAAGCAGTCGCTTTTCGCAATCACGACGGTTCGGGATGGCAGTGGGCCAGGTCAAACGTTTCGAGCTGGCAAACTTCCCCCAGGACTTCCAGTGGCTTATGAACATACTCTCTCAACCGGACCAAAAGTCACCATAGCCATTGGAAGAGCTTGCAATTTACCATTGCACACCTTGTTTCCCACCCACACAGTACGAGCAGGTTTTCTTAGAATTGATCAGCTTGGATGAAGTCGACGAGAAAATCTTCCATCGACTTCGTGACGCAATACAATTGGATAGACCAAAGGTGGCCCGCGATTTTGCTTTGGAAGCTATCCAGCACATTGAAGTTCTCAGAAGAGTGGAAGGCACAGAATTCGTACCGCTGAAAGTTTCCATTTCATACATGAACGTTAGACACCGCTAGCGACTCCAATCTGGAAGGGATATGATTTCCGGACATCTGAAGCCCGAGCTCAAGCACCATATAGCTTCCATAAAGTCCAAAAAATGAGAACATTCCATGAACTAATTTTCTTCCAGGGTCATCGCCATCCCATTCCTTCTCCACAACTGTCTTACTTCCGTAATCCAGCACAACAACGGCCAAGATGCCACAAGCAATCGGAAAAGCATTAGCAATGGGCGTATTTTGCTCAAAGTAAGATATAAACCTCAACATGTAAGAAACAAGCCACGAGAAATACACTTTTATTGCTAGTTGCGAGTCGAAACGAGGGAGTTGCGGACTGAACATCTTTTGCGTCTTAAGGCCTGGCGGAAGTGTAATTGTGCTGGTTCTCTTCTGCAGGGTGTGCTTCAAGCTTTGAGAAGGTTCTTGCTCATTCTATGATGTTAACTCATACGAAAGTGATGTATGATACTTTTAAATAAATGTACAGCACTGTACAAAACGGAACTTTCCTTTCCAAATTTAATGGTGGCAATCCTCTCATAACTTATAAACCTACAAAAGTGACTTGAGACTTTTAACACTAAATTGCTTGGTCCTCACAGTCACTGGTATTGGTCAAAGAAGACGATGACTGATTATGGTTGGCGTAGAAGCCGCGGTCATAGCGACATCATGTTTGTAACACTTGGGCTTTATCACTCATACCGCCAAGCATGACCAGCGGAAGGAAGAGTTTGCGGTATCATTAAGACAGGTACCAAACAATATATCCCCAGCTTGTATGAGTTGATGGAGCCTCACGCTTGTTCGTCCTCGCTAAACTTTGTTTACGTCACCGGCTGAGATCACGTGGGATGATCGCAGGAGGTCAGAACTGAAATAATTTTTCTCGAAAGGGACACTTCTTGCCGATGGCAAAGAAATTCCGGACTTGCAATTGGTAAGTTTTCTAATGGTAACTCTACAACATTCTACAGTAACTCCTCATTGCAAGTTCTCCGCACGCCGACCTTTGCTGTCCTTTGCACGTCTTTGTCAACGTTCCAGACCGGATGAACGACATAGCTACATGATTCGACAATAGATTGAGTGCATCAGATAAACTATCTGAATTAGTTATCTATGTATCTACTGGTCTTATCTCACTTTCATGTGGCCGATATAAATTTTGTTCTGATGATGATGTTTTCACTTCCTTAGCTAGACCCTCCCACCTCCCACAACAATCAAAATTTATTTGGCTTGGTTATCGGACCCGAACTTTCACAAAAAGAAGCACTTAATAGTTTCTTTGAAACAAGGTCTACTTTCACAAACATTCATTATCAAATAGATTTCTTCAACTTCAATATGACTCTCAAAGAAGATCATGATTTGCCGAAACACTCATCCAAACCTTCAACCAAGAATACAATCGATCTAGAGAAGAACACAATTATACCTACGAACCTTCCAGAGCCTTCAATAATACAAGAGATCATTAGGATGAACATCTCAATGACTTACGCGAGTTTAGTCACCACTCTGATTGTATTTGGCATCGATTACTTTGACGAGACTGGGAATAGATCTTGGGTCTTGACTGCACTGGCGTGCCTGGGCGCATGGATCATGAGAATAGTAGGAATAACACTGGTTATGCTTGGGCATCATTACGGTTGGTGCTCTTACATCTGGAAGTGGTGTCGTAAGATTATGTGGCGAGAAAGGAGGGAGAGTGAGACGGAATAAGCTAAGGAGGAAAGAGGCCGGAGGAGAGTGTAAACTACCAAACTGAAGTGGTCACTTAGCTACTATGAAAAAACACATCAAGCATGGCCGATGGATGCTGGCTGCCGTCTGTAGATCTAGCTCGCTTGCCAATGTAGCAAATTGGATTGGTGACAATGATGCTCTCATCATTTCATATTTATGTCGAACGAGCCATCTGCCCTACAGATTCGTCCCACCATTTCAACCCCGCAAGTATTTCTGAAATCGCCTTATTAAAAACCCCCATAGGAACAATTCTTCTTTCACCCTCGTCAAGAAAATGTGATGATACGTCAGAATTATCCTGGGCACAAAAACGGATTCGCTACTGCCCGTGTGTCTTGCTTAAGTGTTCTACGTTACTACGTAAACGGCCCTGGTAGAAAGAGGATAGAGACCTGATAATACTCAAAAATCCCAAATTGAAATGGTTTTATGACGAATTAGTTGATGATACTATTGATAAGTTTTGAAAAATTTAGAGGTCGTTTCATCTCTGGGGCGAAACTATTGCCTACAGTATGGGAAACCGTAATTTGGAGTCGAACTCGATTGTACATCTCGGTCTGCTGACTCGGTGATTACGATTTCTTTATCTTCCCGTAATAGATCGCAAATCCGAAAACCCGATGTTCAAGACTCCAAGGACCAAAGTGTCTCCAATCATTTCTTACGAAGTCCATGTGAGAGATCGAACCTGGGAGATCCTCAAAACAATCCTGGAGCGCTTCCTTGTCAGCTTCCAAGCTACCACCACTGCCGATCAAGACTCCCCAACCTCGCTTCCAGAAGTCCTCGATGTGGACCTCGAGACGCGTGCATTCCCAGCACATACTTTCAATGGAAAGATATCTTTCTCTATCCTCCGAGAGGCCTGTAATATATTGCGCTCGCGAGACCAGAAGTTGGATCCTGATATCCAATAACAACCTGATAAGCTGCACGAAATAAACTCCGCGACCGCCGTTTCCTTTCTTGGTTTCCGTTCCGTCGGCTCTGAAAGACGTTGCTGCCGCCTTCTCACTATCCCTTCTCTCCAAATCAAGCAATTCTTGAACCTCCTTCATTTCCGCACCATAATTTCTCAAGATCATGTTTATAACACTGTGTCTAGCCAGACGACTTTGTGGGTGAGGATGTTTGCCAAGCATCTTTCGAGCAATTTCGACTCTATTTTCCAGACTCTTGCTATAGGCTGCATAGCATCGCAAATGACCCTCCCGGAGGCATTTAGCCATACGAGGCTCAAGCAATATGCCTACTGTTCCACCGAAGACCATGGCGATCACGTAGCTTTTCATAAAGTTATGAAATTGCCGAGGAGTCTGTTTGAAAAAATGGGTGTCGATGACGTAATAAAATGCCATTATGAAAATCGTAGAGACGATCAAAATGAGACAGGTGTAGCGCATGTTGACTGCTATGACTGAAGTTTGGAAGGGAATATGCCGCTTCCGAACTTATAGCTGAGCTTTTAAGAAAACTGAAGAGATTATGAAAAGATAAAGTTACTCAGAAACTTGCGTTATAATAGGGCATTACTAGTCTGTAATGGTTTGTTAGTCAATTCACCATGACGTTGCGGCCCCACTGTCTGGACGCAAACTCGGATGAGTGATGATGTTGAGTGTTGACAGAACTACGAAGGTACTCATTTGGCTATTGTCCAAAAAAATCTTCAGGACTTACTAAAGTAGATAGCAATCTTGCGCCAAAATAAAGCATTGAGTCTTGGTTTCAAAATTTCATATTGCTCGTTACAGATCGCCCGGTTACTACAGCAGGGACTGGGAATCATGATAGAGCTGGTTGGAATCCAGACAAGCGTCACCATCCACAAATCACAGCACACTTGCCAATGTGTACAACAATTGAAATTGGAGACTTATCGAAGATTGAACCAAACCCAACATGACTGCACAAGACAATCACCCCACGTCCTCGACGCCCACTCCAGCCACAACGAATAACGACCTGTAAAGGAACGCAAACAAGGCCACGAATCCCCAAAAATGGTCCATTGCGCGAGATATTGTCATTCTCAGCGGGCTCTTTGCACCTATCAGCGCTCCTTCCTTCCTCTTCGCCTGCACCATTGAATACTTGGAAGATGGCCGTGTGCCCTGCCTGGGCTCTCAATGCGTGGATACAACTAGGCTTCTGGATCGTTTTCATGTGGACGGCTATTACCACCACATTACTGTGCAGTGATCACAGTGTTTTGCAGAAAATCGAGGGGTGGTGGAAAGCGAGGAAGGTGCGTCTTGACAACGGAGAGAATCAGGACCGAGATGGTGCGGACGGGGAGGTGAAAGAGAAAATGGACATCGATTCGAACGCCGCTAAAAAAGTCGACGAGTGATGAATAAGTTTGGGAGTGAGGACAACGGGTTTCTGAATAGCCCGTGTCTATTGAAGTGATCTGCAAAAGAATGTAGTACACCACACCAAGGAATGAAAGTTTGAAATGCAGTGCCACTCAACTGGCACTCTATCCCTTAGATCATTTGGGTACATGTCATGCAATGTTTCCACAACTTGTAAGGCAATGTGGCCTTGTATGGGAAGTGCATGTGAAACCCGGTTGACTTCAGATCGTCCAACAGCTCTTCATTCAAATAACAATGATGAGAGGCGTTGCCTCGCTTCTAAAGCATCCCATTCCACCAAAATCCGTTCCTTCGATTCTTCCATCTTCACATGTACAAAAGGCTCCATCGCGGCACGTTCGTCTTCACTCAGTAAGTGCACCCTGGACTTCCATTTCTCTTCTGGAGGAACATCTTCTCGCCGTACACCAAAGAACTTTTCGTCCAAGTGCTTCCAGTATATGGTATCAAAAGCCCAGCTCTTTCGAGCAGCGTAATTGAGCCAGAAACGACCTGTATCCCAGCTCTCGCGCATATATGCAGATAAGAGCAAAGTGTCTGACGTAGCCTCATGCTCTACCTCTTCCATTGCCAAAAGCCAAGTCTTTAGTCGTCTTTCATATTGAATTGTCCAGTCATCGATTCCAGCATCCCACATTTCAGGCACATCGAGCAGCAGCCACCATGGCGGGTCTAGGACAAACTGCGTGGGCCCAACATAAGCAAACTCCCAATCAATAACGCCAAGAATATCATCGTTTTCATCAACCATCACGTTGAAGGGTCTGAAGTCATCAGACCACAGACGAAATGAGGCCGAGCCGTCCGGCGCTTTCAATGTCGCAGGCACGATTTGAGACTTGGATTGAGCAGACCAGTCGTCTTCAGTAAATCCAAAAGTTGATAATTGGCCTTGTTTGGCCAGTTTTCGAAATAGCTGGCGAGCGACGTACTTGTTTCTGCAGTCGTCTGCAGATGATACCATGTCGTTGTGCTGAAAAACGAGTGTAGCGACTTGCATTTCAGCCAAATTGGTGTACCACTGATCGGCTGTCTGATAGGTGGTGCCTTCTGGTGGGAATATAGTTGTTGGAACATTGGCTAGTTGTGCCATGTTGTTCATATTGATGGTGATAGGTCGTCCGGTCACATCAAAGGACCCAGGGTCTGTCTTAATAACAGATCCGATGCGTGGGAACGTAGGCTGTGCAAGTTGTAATACGCACTGTGCCATTTTGGCATACAAACTCTGAAGTTTGGTGTCAGACAGATTGGGATTCAAGACGGGCGTGTCGTTGGGATCTTCGCGGGGTGTTTCCAGAGGTTTCCCCATCCCACGTCGAGAACCCAAATCTTGGATAATAAGGTATGGGCCGATGTCAGGATCAATACCACTGTAGAAGAGCTGAGGAACCGGGATCTGTGTATGTTCACATATGTAGGCTGCTGTGGCAGCTTCTGCAACCGTTTTCTCTTCCGGAAATCTGGCTTGATCCGGGCAAGGTAATCGAACGAGAACTTTAGTAGAGAGGCCTTCAACTTGAATGGGATAAAGCACATTGAACCCCCCAATGACCAATGGAGGAATCAAAGTCGAGGGCTTCCCAAATTTCTTCTCAGCAAAGACTTCAATTCGTCGGCATGTTGATGACAATCGGACTTTTTTCGTAGCTTGCTCCCAAAGCTCATCGCTACGATCCCAAGCAAGATTGTCGGAGTCCTGCCGTGCTGACATTTTTGATCCTGAATACTGAATAGCAATTGATTCGGCAAGTCGAACAAGAATATCTTATATCGAAAGTCGCTTAGCCAAGTCCCTGAGTTGAACATGTAACGGGGGAAGGTAAACAAATAGCCCAAGGCTCAAGCTAGCGATGGCATTCGAATGGTGAGCGTCACTCTGATTGCGTGGGTATTCAATGCAGCAGGTAATTGCTAAAAGGAGTAGCTTGATGCAGAATGAAATAAACACGACAGGAATGCCATGAGCGGTGACGGGAGTTGCTTTTCCAGCAAATTGCAAATGATTATCAGATACGACAGTGGGGATGAAGAGGTGAGGCGAGAGCAAAGTTGTGGCTTATGCACTGCGCCACAGCGGCTGCTCATGAAAGACTCACAGGCATGGCTCTGAACTAGGAGGCAAGACAACGATCAGATACCTTAACAAGCTAATGTTGCTTTGAATGTTACAAAAAACGGAAGCAACATGTCTTCAGATCTAGGCGGGGTTGAGCAGTGAGTAATTGATGGCTGTGCAAATAAAAAGTTATCCAGCCCTGTGGGAGACTTGAAAGTCTCTGAGTGAAAAACATTTGAGGACTTGAAAAAGTCTGAAGCAATCCCAAGTTGAGATGTGGCTACGAACATACATCAGAATATAATTAGTACTTTCAGCTCTTGTGGTGCTTTTATGGGCATGTGAACAATATATACCTGCACTCTTATAGAGCTAAGTACTTACCTACTTATTACCCTGTCATGTGCAGCTTTCATGGGAAGATGAAGAGAGCGAGTTCGACGCAAAGAGTACGGTTGAACGGATTCCGGAAGCGTTAGAATTTCAGAAAAAGATCAATAAGGATCCGGAAAGGGAAGGGACACTGGATCTTTGTGTTAAGAGGGTTAGTCTTTTGAAGTTATATGATGATGAGAGTGCCATATCTAAGCTGCAAAAGAATGAAGAGTCTACTGAAGTATCGGGGATTGGTTATAAGTCACATAGATGGTAAAAAGTCGTTCGAATCCCCATTTTGCGCCTGTTGATTGATCTCCGCCATCAAAATTTGAGAGGAGCTTAGCGCTGCCTTACGTGCAAGCAATCTCAAATCATTCCAAAATAGCATGACATTGACACAATAACTAAGTATCTGATTTTTGCGAGATTCTGTTAAGAATAAAGGGTTTCTTTCTTTTCTTCCCATCAGATGTCAAATCTCGAGCGATTCCCAGTGCATATCTCGCAGTCTTTACAGAAGTTCCCGACAAGCAAACACCTCAAACCCCACTGGGACACCTCGCAGAACCTTCGTAGTGACTGAGTGTCGAGTGACAAGAAATCAATATCATGTTTCGCGCCTTTCGTACCATTACATCCGTTCGCGGATATCGCTTGATCTAATACGCCAAAACCAACAAGCTTCAGCTCTTTGGCTACTTTTAATGGACGGAGTAAGATTACGTGGGATGAGTTCAGAGCGAACACCGAATCTCCAAGGTACATTTCGGCAGCACCTGGTATCAAGTTCCCTCTGACTTCACAACCATCTAAGGAAAACGTTCTCTGCGGATCGCCATTGACGTCTTGGCTATACTCGAAGTCTGTGACCTTGCCGACTGGTCGACAAGCTATCCTTGCCTGACAATCAGCTTTGGCGTTGTCCAAACTCATGCATATATCATCCGACGGCGTCTGTAAGGCCGCAAGTGGTCCTTGAGCAAACAGACGGAAAATGGCTTTGACAGTCCCAAAGAGCTCTTTTCCACGCTCATCAGTGAAATCCAGCTCATGACTGTGATGGGACCGAAGATGGTGCTCTACAGCTATGTAGGATAAGTGCATGGGAGATTTTCCGTAGTCTACTTCCACAGCTTTCTGGCAGCATTGCTGGCTCAATCCTAGCAACCCAAAGATTTTATCCCTTATATCCATACAGTCAACGGACCGGTATTTGTAGCATAAGCCTAGTATCGTGTGCATATTGTTGTCGGACATGGTTCTTTGATAACGTTGTTGTGCGAGTTTGAAAGCGACTGTGCCATCAAGCATTTTCGCTGCCATGAATCCATTCAAGAACGCCTGGCCGGGCAAGGGCCTTTCCAAGTCCTGGACATAGCTCTGTCCAAGTACATATTCGAATGCTTTGAAATTAGCTCTTGAACTACCCATCTGGACAAGAATGTCAGATGCGAGGACCATTTCCTGGATAATCCAAAGTCGACTCCAATACGTGCTTTCGAGGACGCTGTGCAGCATCTGCCAGCGGCGATCAAATCTCCGGACAATAGAGCCTGATCCCGTACCTATCCAAGTCCCATCAAATTCTGACGGGATTTGGTCGCTCGGGTCGCGGAAGTAGAGGTACCGATTTTCTTCAGATCTGCCGTGTAACAGCCTAACGAAATTGAAAGCCTCATGTACATCAGAAGCAGGATCTCCGAGCAATAACGTCCGGGCATTCGGAATACCCCGATTTGGTATCCCAAGCCATGCCACGACTCGAGTAGCATGATGATATATCGCCCCCATCTGGCGCACCTAGAATAGTGAGTGTTATGTAGACAACAGGGAGCAAAGTCAAATGCCTGATGATTGCGCTCCCCTTCATTCATCTGATTAATGCACAGTGCATCGATCCACAGCACTCGATTCTTATCATCTTCCCTCAAATGATGTAAGGCAAACCAAAGGTTCAAACGCACAGAGAACCTTTGACAGTTGAGCGTAATATAGCGAGAAGCATCTGTAGCGTCACCCCATTCGTAGGATAGAGCCTCAAAACGGCAGCCTGTATCTCCAAGATCAGCTAGGCCGAGCGAGCATCGGATGTCATCATCGTTGGGGTATTTTCTAGGCTCTAGGTGGATGAGACGGATCTGCGAGGTCGAATGATCAAGCGGCAAATAACTGAAGGTCTGAATAGACTTTGACATGTTGCGATGCTTGCTGGTAACTTTGAGATTATGGTATGGTGAGGTTGAGGAGGTTGAGATCGAGAAGTGGTGGTGGTGATTGGTGGCTACATACCATGCAGGTCAGCCTCATAGATACTAGCCAATAGAATGACACGTGAACTGCACCTGTGAGAAGAATTCCAACACAAGAAACTACGATTAACTCGAGACCTTGACACTGCCTGATTCGGAACCAACACTGTACCACATGTTTTGTAGCGAGCTTGGTTAGGTGTGTTGCACGAGCTCTCTATTGACTGCCTCGTCCATTACCTCGCATAAACTATCCAGCCATACACCACAAAAGTGCACTTCTTCGCAAGGCTTTCTACAACCTCTCTTTTTACCAACCAGCAATTATCAGCTGCCAGCGTCGTGGCCTTCTCGAACTGGCTGGTTTCCGCAGCTGGAGCTGGGACACCTCCCAAATCGTCAGTACAAATACCCACTAACTCCCCTCAACCTGACCACCGACCTTCCTTAGAAGACCACCGCAGTCTTACTCCTCAAATTTTGAACAGAAAGAGTCCCTTGGATCTGTGAGTACAACCAACTCATAGGAAAGCTTCCTTATTAGAGTCATGTGAACTGACACAGGCTGAATCCTCCAGATCACCACCTCAGCCTTACAATCCACCAACGTGCAAACAGCAAACAGCAAACATTATCTCAATCAGTAAACATAGTAGTTGTAAAGACTACCTTGCCTTTCTACTGAGGCCGCGGTACCTCAGACCTGCCATAGGCTGAACAGCTCTAGATCAAAATGACGAACTGCGCTATCTCAAACTGCATCAAGGGACCTTCGAGCCACAATATTTGCGCCTCTTGTTCTGCAGCCGCCTCTAGCAAATCCTCGACAACGGTCTCCATCGAAGTCTCAAAAGAGGCTTCGAGCAAATCTTCCTCCCAAAAGCCCCGACAGCGGATGATGGAGACAGTTCATCTTGAATCGAAGGAGGCGCCGGAGATACGGTCGAGTTTGGATCATAGAGGTGGACTCTGAGCTGACGGCGAGGGGGATGGAAATATCGGTCTCAGCAGGGATCTGGAAGAACATGTTTTCCATTTCTGTTCAATACCTTAGCTGGAAATACGCTGTAATCTGACAACGACCTAATCTCTATCCCAACATTACTTTACCACTTAAAAAGTACTCAACTCGGGTCCGTCCACTCTTCGCCGCCACCAACCTCATCCATCTATTCCCTCACCATGCTCCACCACCATCACCGCCGCCATTTTCCCACCCACCACCGCCGCTACGTCCATCATATTCGCTTCTCGACCGCTGACTACCGGTATGCACCTCCGAAGCACCCCAATCATCATGCAAAGATCGCATAGAAGGAGTATCTCTGAACGTAACATGCCGAGCCTCCGCCTCCGCCTGCCTTTCCAACTCCGTCAAATTCGAAGCCGAAACCGAGGAATCGTCGTATCGATCACTATGCTGTGTCTCAGTGAGATCCGACTCCAAGTAGTCGTCGTAGAAAGCATCACGATTCCTTTCGCTTGAGTGTCTTGGTGATACGACCAAAGCTCGCTCTGTCCCACCGTTGGTTGCTTCTCTCACGTATCCTGGTCGAGCAGCTGAATTGCTTCGATGATGGCGCGGGACTTCGATGGTAGGCATGTGGACTACTTTGCCCCGTCCGCTGACATGCTCGGACCCTGAACCCAAAGGGTATAGAGGGTCGTCGTCCCAGTTGGTACGCTTGAGACCTGACCAGTCATTGACTTTGGATCGATAGACAGATGGAGGACTTGGGGCTCGCGGGGGAAGATTTTGATCTGTAGATTGTTAGCATATGCTGGAACATCACAAGACAAAGATAAGTACCGGGCAGCCCATAATCATAGCTCGCTTCCGATTCAGTCAACTCCGAGTCTGGATGTCTGTCTCGTCGATATCCTTTCTTAGCCTTGGCGGGCTGGTAAGGCTGGTATGGCTTTCCAACCAGCGATGGCAGAACCAGTTCTGGCTCAACTCTTGACCAGTCATCGTAATAGTATCTAGCCGCCTCTTCGGCAGAAAACTGGCTGTTGTTACTCTTGCGAGGACTCAAAGTCGCTCGATCAATGTACTCTTGTCTCCGACGCTCTTCCTCATTTTGCCCCTGCTTCTTCTTCCGGTACTCAAACATCTCCGTTACGACAACAACCTCATCATCACTTTCGGGATGAATGACGTGTGGTTCCTCCCACGGACGAAAGTCTGGCGTTCCAGGAGGAGCTCTTTCTCGCTTCCGGCGTCGTCGTGCATCCATTGACCGCATAGAACTCATTGTATCTGGCACCTCGAAACTGTTTTCTCTACTGGGTGGACCTCGGCATGATGCCTCACGCACCTCGAAGGTTTCATGTCGCGAAGAAGGTGGACCTCGAATTGACTCTTCCCGTTCACAATCATGACTTCTCGCATAGTGGCTTCTGGCTACGCTCTCTGGCTCTTCCATACTGTATGCCTTGTTCGACGAAGCTCTGTCACGAAGTTTTCCTGAATACTGGGAGCGCTTGGGCGAAGTTGGTTTTTTGTATACCTCCTCCTCGACGAATTGAATTGGCACCTTGCTTGGATACGATGCCTCTTGTCGGGCGAAGCTCACTTGGCTGGGGACAACCTCAACGTATCTGTACTGGATGTGCGGGGACTGGGGTCGTACTGTTTCTCTGAAGGCTTCATGAATTTCGATTGGATGTGATATATTTTTGGGGTAATCATGCCGAGACGGTCTGACGTACGATCGAGGTACGGAAAGCTGGCTGGCCATGGGAGACAAGGGACGTCTCGGAGCATCATATTCTCCCGATGCTCGGCTGTGCGATCTACCTCTGCGTTGTCGTTCGTAATCCGAGAATTCATCTTCGACAACGATGTAGTCTTCTGCCGTTGCTTGCTTCGATGATGGCCGCTGCGGTTGTCGGTCAATTGGTCTAAGAATGCAGCAAAGAGCAAAGAAAACTTACATTCTTCGGTTGGCTAGGTTTGGGCTGATCAGGCTTGGGCTTTTTTGGAGGTTCCGGTTCTGAATGATTAGAAGTCTCATCGTCATCATCAGAGCTTTCGGCAGGCTTCTTGAAACGATATTAGCGACGACACAGGGTTGTCATGCATATATTTGAACTTACCTTACTCGGCGCCTTGGCCTTCTTCGCCTTCTTCTTCGTCTTTCTCTTCTTCTTACTCTTCTCCACCTCTTCAGTATCACTCGACTCGCTCGTCGAACTGGCATCCTTTTGACACTTTCTGCAGAACGCCAGCTCGGGTATCTCTCCAGGCTTGAGCGGATGATCATGGTGATACTTCCGAGATCTCAATCGCCCACAGTCACCACACACATGTCTTGTGATCGCGATCTTAACCTTCGTTGTCGATTCTTCGGTGACATTCTCCTTGAACTTCTCCTGTGGCTTGTCCTGCGGCTTCTCCTGGGAGTCCTCGCTCGATGCTGACGTGACTCTCCCGGTTTTTGGCTTGACCGTTTTATTGAAATGCGCATCGAAGACCTTGAGCTGCTCCTTCTCCTTCTCCGTCGGGCTCTGTTGCACGAAAAGCGGAGCTGGCGCAGGTGGTTGCTGAGGAATGTAAAGTTGTGGAAGCTGCGGAGGTTGCGGTCCAGGTTGTGGCATCGGCTGCAGGAGGAATTGAGGAGGGTACTGAGGAGGATGGTAAGGGTAGTGGGACATCGGTGGCATTTCAGTCGGGAAAGGCTGTTGGGGAAGAGGAGCCGAGTAGGCAATCTGATGCTGTCGCACAACCGGGACGTTTCCAAGGAGCACTTTCGTGACGGGTCGCTCGAGGGACCTTGATCGTCTGCGGACAATTACAGCCCTGGTTCCAAATGCCTCTCCCAGGAGATCTTGTACAGGGTTCACGGGCTTGGGTGTTTTCTTGCGTGCCCATACAAGCTTGCCGTTTATCTTCGTGAGGTAGGGTGTTCCTGCGGGTATAATGCGGTCATCGTCCGAGGAACTGGAATCGTCGCTGTCGCTCGCAACACGAGTAGGCTTGAAGCTAAGGCCAATTATAAGCAAAGAGGTTCAGACGATCTCCAAATGGACGCAATAGATCGAGACAATCTTGCTGCTGGGAGGGCTTACAGTGAGAGCATCTTGCATCGCAAGCTTTAGCAGGCTAATCGATGACGATATAGTCGCAATTGGAATAGGAGTTGTGAAGAAGAGTTGTGAAGAAGAGAACAGGAACTACAGAATTGTGTCAAAAACCATGGTCGGCGTTGACGGTTTGCGGGGACGAATTCCTATGTCGGCGGAACACTTTAAGAAATTCGCCCTTTCCGCTTTGGGCACAATCAAAACAAACCTCGCCAACGGCATGGTCTGTTGAAGTTGAACTCCTGTGCGTGGTAGGTGGACTCGCACGGAGATTATGTTTAGCTTACCGCGATGGCTGATGTACAGTACACGGTACTTGTATTCGCGTTGTCATCATCTTCATTCACCGGACAATTGCTTTGGTAGGCCACGCCTAGAGCAACCGACTCTTTGAAAAGCGATGAACCCAGCCTGACATATACTTTCCCCGAGGTGATTACACTTGACATGAGTCAATTTGCAGCAAATCAATCAGTTTAGCCTTTCAGGGTGTTTGGGAAGTAACCGACCAGTGAAGTAAAAATATCCACATAGCAGCCATAACCCACTAAAAAAAAGTCACGAAGAGCTGGAACGACAATGAGCCATAACAAGACAAAAGTAATGCCGAGAGCAAGGAGATACGACTTCTCGAGGTCTAACTCCGACCTGAGGTACGACCCCACAATTTCGGCTTTACCACGAAATTTTACTATGGGAGAGCTCATTTCTTAGCGCACGTGAAATTACATAAGATTGTAATTAAAATCACCAAATTAAAAGAAAATAAAAGCATAATAATATAAGGCTTAATATTAACTTAATCCTAAATGGTATAACCAAAAGAAAGAGCTTAAAATTAAGGTTTCAAAGGACTTGAAATTTGTATTAATCTCGTGATTTCAAGGGAAAGATGAAGGCATTCCTACCTTTTGGCATACCCTTCGGCATGCCCTCCGGGTACAGTTAGTATGTCTCCGTGCATAGTTGTATAGTACAAACTAGGTGTACAGCTAATGATTCTTTACATCTGAAGCCAGATAAGGGCTTTACGGGCAGTACTGATTGACTTGAGTAGCTCTCGGTTCCAGTGCCCCACGCAGGGGGGCACTCCTAGTGGAGGTTGGCCTACGAAATCAACATTTTGAAAGTCACAGGATCTCGTCTCTGACTCACAAACACAAACGACAAGCGGCATTTACAATCGCACCGAATTAACTCTATAAAAATTTCTCTTTCAAACAAACTCCTAGTATAAAAGAGCCCAGAAAGAAACCCATTGGGTCTTCACGGGGCGTATCCCTCCAATGGACACCCCCAAGCCTGCCTACATGTCTACTGTCTTTTGAAACTTACGTTTCGTGGATCTCACCACTGAGCCAGACCATTTGGGTAGAAGACGTAAGACTACATATTTAAGCAACGAATTTTGGACTGCGGCCGAGAACAGTCTGCGTCAATGTATAGCTCAAGTACCAAGACAGATTTAACTTTGAAGCTGGTCAAAGTTGACATGCTGCCGTGGTTGCCGTGGTCTATGGATGATGAGCAGTTACCACGGACATGGACTGTAAGGAGGCGTAAAGCCAAGACGAGCTTCGCAAAGGGCAGAAAACAAATCAAGCAATGAATACAGCGCATAAATTCAACGGACAGCAAATCACAGCTCAGCACCAACGACTCACTTGCAAGCCAGGCCTTCTTTACGAGTACATTTCTACAGACTCGCTACACTTTTAACCCCTGACTGCCGTGCCTGACCAGTAAAGAAAATGTTTTATGATACATATACAAGCAATGCAGCTGTCCTTTATTTTCCCATGAGTTCCTTTTACTCAACCCTCAGTACTTTTGGCCCTCTCTTCTTGAACGTCTTCTTCTTCTTGTTCCCCCTCTCGAATGAAGTGGCTGAGGCATGGTCTCTGCCGACGTTGTCAAGGTCCTTGACCTTGTAGATTCGGACTATCCAGTTCTCGCTGGTGAATGCTTCCTCCACTGTGTTCAAAGTTGGTCCAACGTCTGGCAGTTTAACACCACGGACTCTGTCTTGTGCCTGTCCGGGTGGGAAGAGGGAGTTGTAGTTGTAGTATGACATCTTGTACCTATTAAATTGTCAGCTGAGATTCGTCACCTCAAGTACGGAATACATACATCAAGCTGTTCTTCATAGTCTCGGTAGCACCATCATCAACTCTGTACTCTCCTCTCTCAGTGAAAAAATCACGCTCCTTGACCTCGTCGGGCCAGATACCCTCGGCAATTCTGACCATCCACAAGAACTTGTTGATATCATCTCCAGAGTAGCCAAGAAGACCACCAAAGATAACAAGAACATAGTCAACCTCGTGTTGGCGCATGATTGGGTAGCTGACCTCTTCACGAGAGCTCATGGCCTTTCCAACGGTCGCAATGTGTGTATTGTTCCAGGTGTTGTTGTCAACGAGAGTTGGGCGATCAGCCATACCACCAATTTGGTATCCATAATCCCACCAGGACATGATCTTGGCATCCTCGGCGGTGTTCTGGCGCAGCCATTGGTATGCCTCTCTGTAATCATCGATAATATGTTGACTTCCGTCGGGCATTCTGCTTGCCAAGACAACGGATGGAGAAGAATAAGCATTTGAGGTGACCCAGGTGCAGTGCAAAACGAAGATTAAGAGATATGAAGTCAATGCACCAACAACAGTTCCCTTGGAGAACGTGGTGTAAATACCGACAAGTGGCTGACGCATGGAGCGGAGGCCTCCCTTGGTGGTCTTTCCATTTGCGGTTGTGTCTGGGGCACCTTCGACAGGGGCTTCTGGTGATCGGATAGTCAAGTATGTATCCAAAAGACTAGACAATGCGAGAGCTGCCGAGACACAGACAATTGGAGTAAGTGTAAGCATAAGTCGAACCATGACACCAGAGAAGTAACTGGCGAGAATGGAATAGACGACAATGAATACCTGCTCATCAGCAAGCTTCTGGAAGCAAAGATAGACACCTGCTGGGAAGAGCCAGATGAGAAGGTTCAAGTCGAAGAAAAATGCGGGCCAGGCGGTTGGTTGATGCTCGGATACGGAGGCGATAATTGGAATGTGGATCTTTGCGTATCCAGTATCCCACAGAGAGTAGAAACGACCGGTCCATGGGGCAATAACACCACCAACTGTCAAGAGGACTAGACCTCCGAAAGCAATAACGAACACGGCAAGGACGAAACCTTTGAGAAGTGTAGCGAACTGCTTGCTTGGCACACCGGAGCGGACGAACTCGACAAATCCAATCAATTGGAGGAGACCAAAAACACCTAAAACATTTAGCCAGAATTTGGTGCTGCTTCAGAAGATAACTTACCAAGAGCAGACATATGTTCACTACTGCGAATGGGCAAGAAGCCTACAAAAGGAATCTGCATGCTGGCCAACGTTCCAAGAGCGTACCATGAGCAGTAGCTTACGTACAACCTTGGACTGAATCGACCCATGCAGACAAGCACAAAGACGTGCAATGGGATCAAGTTGGTAATGAAGACGTATCCTCCCCAAGCTGACACCATGTAGCCGTAGAAAAGTGCGCATAGAGCACCCCAGTATGCTGATCCAACTTTCAATGCCTTGATCCAGAGGTAGAACGTAAAGACGAGTAGGAAAATGGCAATTGCCTCGTTATCGTAGCTGCCAGCAACTGATCTTGAGATGTAACCTGGAGCAATACCCATGAAGATAGCGGCGAGGAGGCCAGCAGAAGGAGATGTTGACATCTCGTTCGTGAAGAGGTATGTTGCGAAAGCAGTGAGTCCGGAGAATCCAGGCGCAAGTAGGACACAAATGTTTCGGATATCGACTGGAATTGTGAGGGCTCGGAGGGCGTGGTAAATGGCACCACTGGTCACCATCAATCCCGGGTACAGTGTTCCTCCAGTAACTCGTCCCAATGGATGCCACGTCCGGTCGTCAAACCAATCCCAAAAGTCGTAGAAGCCATGTTGTACCAGGTATTTCGTCGCTCTGAAGTTGAACCAAGGATCGACTGCAATTCAATTAGCTAAACTACTGGGAGAGATAGGTGGTGTTGTGCCGAGGGAGGAGATGGCATTCGAGGGTTGGCAACTTACATTCGTGAATAATACTCTCAAAGCGGATCACGGAGAATAACCTCGATGCTACAGCTCTGTATGCCAGTTAGTAAAACTTCCTTCTGCCAGGTATCCTCCCATCAACCAGACGTAGCTGGAACAGCAGATGTCAACTTCCTGGAGGTCTGGGGTACTTACGCAGCTGCAATTAAGCACAAAATTATCAATCGAAGAAGACCTCTAGAACTCCTTCCTGTGCTGCCCTTGAAGAAGGGCTCTGATATTGTTTCCGCCATGGTGGGTGGTTGAACAAGAAAAGTTGTCGATGATGTTGAACCTGTCTCTTGTCGCATATCTGTCTCTAGGAGCTACGCGGCTGAGCAGGGGTTCGATCTTGAAGCTAAGCTTCACGTGATGGATATTGGATTTATTTTAACTAAGGAGCAAGACGTGAACCAAATTGGAAATACAAAAATCATTCTATCTATACTCAGCATAGGACCGTACTGCCAGATTTGAATTAGTTGTTGATTCCTTGTTGACTGGGAAATAAGTCAAATGCTGTTTCCGAGCTGAGCTATTGTGTACCCCAGCTCAGTTACCTGCTAACAAGCTGCAAGCCATTCTGATCAAAGCCCGAGATTCAGATCTTTTGTTGGCCATTTATGGATATCTGTAACAAGGTACCTGTGGATGTCTTATGAGGCCATTTTCTTGTTGGGTAAAGGACAATTGGCCGTGATATGCTCCATAGGAATGTCAACATTCGTTCCTCGAGTCCGTCAATGAACTTGCATTTTACACAGCTCCCCTGTGAAAAAAACAGGGTGCTCATCACTTCCAGTCATTTAATACGGTCTGATCATTTACATATGCTCCACTGTTCCTTTCACTATGAGTACAATGTACAAGAAGTATGCCAAGTGACCTCTAAGCTTTTGTATGAATCACTTTGCACCTCCGCAGCCCCCCACCAGTGTCCATGTTGCGGTCCACCAGTCGACGCCATCGGTCTATCTCCCCCCATCTAGCCATCATTACATCCCAATCCCATCGCCAGCTTCCTTACGTGGCCTTCGCATCAAGACTTGTCAAGTATGCCTCCAAATCGAATCGTGAGTCGTTAGGATCGCTTACAACTGTTCCATATAGTCAGTAGATATCCGAATCAAGACCAGTTCCAAGCCCGATGCCCAGGGTATACAGCAATAGCTATCCCCTTCTTCTTCGGACTTGCGGGAACGATGTGATGATTTCTTGGGTTGAACGTACTGCCTCCACTTTCTGTCTTCGCGGCGGCAGGTGCGTTCTTCTTCGAGAACTCTGCCTTTGCCTGGTTGATCAAACTCTGCTTGTGCTCATATTCTCTGTTGATGGCAGCTAATTTCGATGCTGAAGAGAGCTTGGCTTGGTGGTAGATTCCATAGAAGATACCAGCACCTAACGCTGAATACCGGAGGACCTGGAGGGGCGAAAGAGTCAGCACAAATCTCCTTCAAAGTTCTCAATTGAGTGCGGCAGATTCTGATGCCATTGGGATTGTTGATGGCTGGCGCAAAATTTCTGAACGTACATTTACTCCGGTGGAAGCCATTGAAGAAGCTGGTCTGCGACGGGATGAACGAGCGGATGGAGGGCGAAGAATTGACACAAATGCGATGTGTCCAGGTGAATTGATTGACAGGCTGTCGCAGCTGTGGGAGTCGCCGTGGGTTGTTGTGGACAATGCGAAGCTGAGATGTTTTTGAGGTGGACTGGGCTGGTCGGAGAAGATCTCAAAGCTCATCCCGGGTTCTTGCGAACGAACACCAACTGCGAAACTACGGTGACCCAAATTTAATGTAGTGGCTCGCGAACCACTTTAAGGGACGACGCGACAATGCTTCAGAAAGGGGAACTTAACAAATAAACCTGCGACCATCCTGTATCACCGGCTTCTGCTGTTTCGTGACTTATCTAATCCTCTACTTCTCTTTGCCACCAACTATTCGAAATCTACCAAGAGCTCCATCTGCGATCCTCCCAAGAATCCAAAGAGTGCCTTGCCCCGAGATGGGCATCTGTCGCGGACATGATGCAACAACGCAGAGATGAGATTCTGGCAAAGAAGGCCAAGCTTGCAGAGCTGAAGAGGCAGAGGGAACTTCGCACAAGGGAGATATCGTCAAGTCGGCAAAGCATAGGCAGTTCCAGCGATGTACATGCCTCGTCTGATATGCCATGTTGAAGTACTGACTGTTTGTAGATACTAGCCCCAACACCAAGCCGAGCAGAGAACCGCGAAGAGTTAGACAAATACATATCGTCGATTTTGGTGGATAAGAGTAGGCCTGGATCAACGGGACCAGGAGGTGCTGGATCTCCAGCTGGAAAAGGGAGTCGACCGAACAGCGTCCTGAGTGCAGGGGAACTCAGCAATGAGAATTCGGAACCATCTATCAGCCAACTACAGAACCAACCACAAGCCCTTTCGATTTCCACACAAGTTCTTTCTACAGTTCCTTTGGCCACAGTCTACGAATTCCCACCTTCACCTGTGAAGGAAGTGTTCTCGTATAGTAAAGGGGTACAGACGACAGAAGAATGGAGCACCCAGACATCCCGGCCGCAGGCTTCCGAAGAGTCGGACAACGATGAGAGAGAAGCACCGGCTACTTCTACACCTAGCAAAAGGCTCAGCAGGAGAGAGCGGGACCGAGAAGATGAACTCCGAGAGAATCTGAGGAGGGAAATCGTAGAGGAGCTAAAAGCAACCCATGATCTAGTTGTGGATGGGCCCCTCAAAACGACAGTCAATGGGACGGCAAACTTTCCAGCAAGATCTCTTACAAATGAAGAGCTTAATGCTGTTACAGCCTCCGACGACTTTATGGACTTTGTGGAGAGATCTAGCAAGGTTATTGAGAGAGCACTGGATCAAGAATATGATATCTTGGCAGATTATGCACTCAGTGGCCAGAACGGAGTCGAAGATGATGATGATGAGTACGGTAATACGAGAGGCAAAGGTCGGCGGCGTGTCAAAGAAGTTGCTCAATTTTACGATGAGCGGTGGTCCAAGAAGAGAATGATCAGCGACATCAACTTCTCTCCCAAGTTTCCGGAGCTAGTACTCGCAGCATATACGAAGAACCCCTCAGCACCCCATGATCCCGATGGACTCGTCCAAGTGTGGAATATGCATCTTCACGACAGACCTGAATTTGTCTTCCATGCCCAATCCGATGTCCTCGCCGCCAAATTCTCGCCTTTCCACCCAAATCTCATCATTGGAGGTTGCTACAGTGGCCAAGTCCTGCTTTGGGATACCCGAATGAAATCCGCACCAGTCCAAAAGACACCACTCACAGGCACCGGCCACACCCATCCCGTCTACTCCGTCGACATCGTCGGTACCCAAAATGCAAACAACATCATCTCCTGCTCGACCGATGGCGTCGTCTGCGGCTGGACAGTCGACATGCTCGCGCAGCCTCAAGAACTCCTAACACTCACCACCCCACCCCCAATGAAAACAGAAGACCTCTCCCCAACATGCATGGCCTTCCCGCAAACAGATCCAACTTACTTCCTCGTCGGCTCGGAAGAAGGCACCATCTTCCCCTGCCACCGCTACGACCGCGCCGGCGCAAAGGCGGGCGTCGACCAACGCGTCAGCTACAGAGGCCACGCCGGCCCCGTCATGTCCCTTGCTTTCCACCCCGCCCGTGGGCCCGTCGATCTCGGTGACCTTGTCCTCTCCTCCTCTCTAGACTGGAGCGTCAAGCTCTGGAAAGTGCGCGCCCCGGCCGCAACATCCACCACAGGCATCACAGGGGAGAGCCAATCCGTCGTCCCTATCCTCGATTTCACACGTGAAGACGTCGTCTACGACGCTGCTTGGTCGCCTGTCAAACCTGGTGTCTTCTCCCTTGTAGACGGAGCTGGAAATCTCGAAGTCTGGGATATCACTGTGGACACTGAAGTCCCACTCGCCAAAGTCTCACCCAGCGGTCGGAAAGGAGGTAGGAGTATGATGGCCAAGAGTTTGAATAAACTCTCCTGGGAAGAAACGGAAGGGAAACGTCTCGCGACGGGTGGTATTGATGGCACGCTTACGGTCTTTGAAGTCGGCCCTGATTTGGGCGGGAAAGAGAGCGCAAGGAATGAGGAGTGGACGAATGTCAAGAAGCTGGTTGCGAGATTGGAGAGCACGGCTGCTGGGTCAGGGATGGCTAATGGTGTGAATGGTGTATAGGAGAGGTGGAGTGACTTCCTGAGCCGAGATCACAGATGATAGACGGATCAGATCTGGCTGTACTAGATATGGCGTTGTATTCTTGTGTTGTGTTGCATATACCCTAGTTCTCTGATTCATCCATCACATCACATCACACTTGCAAGCAAGTCAGAAAGAAAGTAAATTGAAAAACCTTCCAGAGAAGCATACTCTCTATGTCCCTTTCCTCCTCTCTTTTTGCTTTCCTTCTCGCAGAGCACGCTCGTTAAACCAAGTCAACATCGGAACGGATGAACAAAGCAATCTTTACCGAATGCCATCCAAAGAAATGAACAGAAGATGGTCATTGGCAAAGCTCTTCTCTTTCATGAGTCGTTACATTCATTGCTCGTCCGATGATTCGTTATGCTATCTGGGTATCTCTCAGTCGCTCGCTCGCTTGCTCGCAAATATCGGCTCCAGTTCAACCCAACCATTTACCAGTCATCCATCCAGTTCATGCATACCATCCAGTCTAACAAAATACACCAAAGCAAAGCAAGCAAGCAAAACAACGCCTCAGTCCATACCAATACAACTCCAATCTCATCCCCAAATCTAAGTCCTCAAATCCGAGTCCCGACCTCAAGAATAGTATTTCTCATGCTCATCTCTACCCTCCGGCAACGTCTCCTCTCCATTCCCATTCCCAATCCCATTCCCATCCCCTCCCATCTGCACATCACTATCACTATCACTATCAATGTCCATCGCCACATCCTTCTCTCCCTCCCCCTCCCCTTCATCATACAACTTCACAATAACATTAACCCCATCCCTCTCCTCCTCCCACCGGCTCTTAACACCACTTCCCAATCTCACACCTCCACCCTGCAATTCCACACCCACTCCCTTATCTTCAGTACCACCAACTTTCACACCAACAGCCTTCCCAGCAGCGATTCTCTCCGCAAGTGACAATTGCCGAAAATCAACGCCAGGTGGCATATGCATGGTCCCTGGCATATCTTGCACTCTAACCATAGGTTGGCCTAGGAATGCGGAAGAGGAAGAGGAAGAGGGATGGTATTCTGAAGTTCGTGGCATGGTTGGTGCTAGAGCTGGCGGTGGACGAGGAGGCAACGAAGTGTAATTGACAGGTCTTGTGTACAAGCGGGTGTTCTCCGGTCTTGGCGTAGGACGTGGTGGTAGACCGTGGGGAGAGTGGGTTTGGCGGGTGTTGAAGTCGTAGGATGTTGGTGTACGGTAAGCTGCGTTGTGAGGCTCTGAGTGTGAGTGTGGAGAGTCGGACATTGGGTGGCTGTGGAAGAGTTCCTCGCGGGAGAAGCGGGTTGGTGTGTATGGCTTGAAAGGCGAGAAATCGGGGGCGCTCAAGTTTTCAGAGCTGAAGTTGCGAGATACTTGGGATTCGGAGGGGGAATACCATGATGAGGCGGGGATGAGGGTCGGTGCTGGAACTCTGGCTAGAATTTGGGCTGGAGCTGGAGCTTGATCGCTCATTGTCTGATCTGGAATCAACAATGTCGGCTCGGGATTAATGCTGGTGCTCGACTCAAGCATGCGGTTACGAGCAAGAGGCACGGTATTGGCTGCTGTACCCCAAGAGCCATCTGTCTGCATGACCTCGCCTCTACATCGTCTTTCGCCAGCTGCATTGAAAGCATCTTTCTCAGCCTTAGTCAAGCGCTCATGTTGTCTTGGCTGCAAGATTTCAGTATCTGGCTTCAAAGGATGACGTTATGGGAGGGAGAACACATACATTGGTTAACTTCTTCTCCTTGCGAAGTAGTTTCAGAAGCTCTTTTGAGTTGCTCTGTGCTTGTTCGATCTTGTGCTGAAGACGATCAATTTGATCAGCTCGCGTGTGGAGCTCAGCTTCTTCAACCTAGATGTGACAAATGCATCAATCAGTAAATGTCTTCTCCACAACATGTCTTTGTTCATACCTGTCTAAGAACTTTTTTAAACTCATCATTAACCAAGTTTCCAAAGCTTTCCTCATCTGAATTAAGATATGCTCTGACAGTAGCAGACAAATCCACCGTCTCTCTGCATTCATTGACAGCATAGACCCAAGCAGCCTTGTGCTGAGGGATAGTAAAGCTGAGATTGGGGTTTGAAGCATCAAGACGACGACCAAAGGTGACTGGGTTGACGAATTGCTGTGGGATGAGGCATTTGCGTGCATGCTTGCCCATTATCTGGATCTTTGGCCAGCGGATGCCATGAGGGAGGATGGGGTCGGGTTGGTTGTTGATGTTTGAAGGAGCTTTGTATACTGAGAGAGGACCGTCAAGCATGACCATATCAGAGCCGTTGCCAGATCCATGCTCAGAATTGTTATCATCGTGATCGTGGTTTGAGTCCTCTTGTGGGTTCTCCTCACCGTCGCTCGAGATGAGATCTACGATGTCTGAGATGTGTCTGGTATGTGTAGACTGGCCACGGGTAGCAACAGGAGCTCCTGCTGACATCGGGAGAGACTCCATATCTCTGTCGAGGCTGCTCATCGTGGTTGTTACGGTTGTCGCAGTCACTGTGGTTTTGTTGTTCTTAGATCGAGTTGGCGAAGACGCCACTCGAGCTTTTGTGGACGTTGAAAACTTCGCGTAAAGCAGCAACAACACAAAGGCGGAAATTCGGAAGGCAGGATACACTAGCGTCAAAGTAACGTGAGAATCGCAACTGGCAATGAGCTTGCTGAAAATGAATGGTATTCGTTCTATCAGTCAATTCTACACAAGCATTTCTATGAATCTCTACAACTTCGACGCCTGCGCCTCAAACTCCTTGCTGAACGGCCAAGTGGTATACCCTTCTTTCTCACCCTTGTTGTAAAACTTCTCTCTATTATATGGCGTGAAATCAATACCCTTCTCAACTCTAAACACCAAGTCCGGATTCGAGATGAAGTATCTCCCGAAGACAATCAAGATGTTCTTGTTCTTGTACTCCTCATCTGCAGCTCTTCTAGCAGAGTCCTGCTTGAATCCACCAGCAAGCAAGACGGGACTCTGGTTATCCCACAGATCGATCAAGAAGTCTACCTTCTCGGTCGTTTCAATGTCAGCGTTTCCAGATATCCGCGACTCGACGACGTGGATGTATGCGAGCTTCAATTTCTTCAGCTCCTGTGCAAGATACGAGAATTGCGGAATTGGATCCTTCATCTTCATTCCCTGGAATGGCGAGTATGGACTCAATCGGATACCAGTCCTGTCGGCGCCAACAGCCTCAACAACAGCTTTCGCAACTTCGATACCGAACCTGGCTCTCTTCTCCACGCTTCCACCCCAAGCATCCGTCCGATTGTTCGAATTATCTTGCGTAAATTGATCAATCAGATATCCATTTGCGCCGTGGATCTCCACGCCATCAAAGCCAGCCGCCACCGCGTTTTTTGCAGCCTGTGCATACAGCCCGATGTATTCCTTGATTTCCTCCTCCGTTAAAGGCGTGGGTGTAGCTCCGCCTTCGAAAGGAATATTGCCAGAACTCTTTACTTCCGCATCTTGACCCAACTCTTTCTTCAGCTGCCCGGGGCTAGCTGCTCGTCCCAAGGCCCACAGTTGCAGGTAGATGAAGGAGTCCTTTGCATGAACGGCCTCGGTGACTTTCTTCCATGAGGCGATTTGTGCCTCTGACCAGATGCCTGGCGCATTTCCAAATCCTCCTGCTTTGGGTGCAATGAATGTCGCTTCGGTGATCAAGAGTGTGCCTGGCACGGAGCCTCGCTGTGCGTAGTATTCGGGAACGAAGGGGAGGGGGACGTGAGCGTCGTCTGCGCGGAATCGAGTGAGTGGCGCCAGGGCAATGCGGTTCTGTAGCTCGACTTTTCCAAGTTTGAGGGGTTTGAAGAGGTTGGAGGACGACATGATGCTATTCGTAAGTGTAGGGGGGGTATGTATGGAGGGGTGATTGCCGGGATGTGAAATGGTAGTTGCAATTAAAAGAGCGGTATGAGGGAAAGATACTGAAGTTGTGGAGGGGAGAAACTTTATGTACTTACCCACCTCCCCTCTGGCGCCATCATCTTTTCTATCTGGTTCTGGGATGGCGTGCCCATACCGGTAGACAATTCGGTAGCTTCACTGCCCTTGTCTTCACTGGTTGATTGTTCAGCAACCAGCCTTGACGTCGGTCAAAGATCACCAGGATCATCGCACTTGATTAGTAATGACAACACGCACACAACCACACAATTTCTTATCGTCGGCAAAACCAAAGGAGGTCTCCATGTCAAGGCATTCGATTTTGTGATGATGAGAAATCGACAAAAGTGGTCAATAGAGCAGATGATGACGTGGGAGGTTCTGTTCGCAGAAAACTCGGCACACATTCAGGATTTTAGAGATGTCGTTCAGCGAGGTTCAGGTCTGGATTGGAAGTATATTGCTTATGGTTTTCCCAGATTTCAATCGACTGTTGCGGTAGAAGCGCAAGATGAAAGCATTCAATTGCTGCATTTCTTCCTCGTGCGCCGAGAGGTGGCTGTGTGAAATTGTCACTTGTTCGTTATCTCGCCCATATTCGCCTTTTGCTTCTCTCCTGGCTTCCATTTCTTCCAGGCTTTGTGCAAGGTGGTTCTTTCTGTCAAGTGTCAAAGACTCAAGCTGAGGGACCATTGCTTTTACTTCGCTTGGGGAGATCAATTTGCCTCAATTATTTTACGAAGCCCTCCCTATATCGTCGCGGATGAACGAAATATACACGTTGCTTCTATTTTAATGTCCACTCGCCAGGAAGAATGGGACATATATGCTGCCCAGTACGGGAAGGGAATAACTTGCAGATAGTTATGGCTACTTCCCGGTTTAACTGTCTAACGTCTTTTCAGGATTACTGTTTTTGTATTTCGAGGCATGCATCTTAGAATCATGTATCCAGTTGAAAGATCGGTTTATTGAAGCCGTATCGTCTGATTGACCCAATCTCTTATAAGTATTAGTGATTGGTAGGAGCAGCGGGTGTGAGCTTGACAATTAAATCGGGAGTAACACCATACTTTCTCGGCTTCGGAAGAACCAACGCAGTATTCACCCGCGCCCACCAACTCCTCATCAAGCTCTGGGAAGACCGCACAACAATCTATAGTCTACATGCTCACAGCCTCCTCAAAGGAAGTCCATTCATGCATCAAAGCTGGGGTATAGACGAAAGCAAGAAAGAATAGCTGACGGATTTCATCGTCGCGGCGCAAGTTATCATACAAGTGATGGGTCTCGTGGACCCATCCACAGATTAGAACGGTCCTGAATACATAACGAAACACGGTTTTGCCATGAAACACGAAACTGGATCTTTCGCTCATTAAAAAAGTTTGATAACGACGGCTAGAAATCCGATGATCTCATGTTCCTCCAGCTCCCGAAATCAGGTGAGGATACAGATGCTCATAGAGAAGCGAAGAGGACCGTGGAGATCTGTTCTTGGTTTGGGGGATGGGTGGTTGGTATCCGGAATCTCTGCCAGAGAAAATCGATATTGAGAACCCGGAACCGTTCAATACGGGACCGTTGGTGGGGAAGAAATAGACGGTGTGGAATTTAGAGGACGATTGGTCGGTGTTGGTGTTTGGTTACTCGACGAAGGTGTCAGTGTCATGTTCGGTGCTCCTGATTGAGATTTGAGAATCTCCACTCTGTGAGCGAATGTATTTCGCTCGCGCTTGTACGGACGAAGCTGCGTACAATATTGCTGGTTGCTAACAGGAGACACATCCTGACTCGAGATTGAAATACTATTCTACCTCTCCTTATCAACTGTCCGCATTCAAAACCAGTAGACTTGCCGACTACCAGTTACCAGTTACCAGTTACCAGTTACCAGTTACCAGTTACCAGTTACCAGTTGACTATTCACTGTTCACTGTTGCAGTAGCAGCGGAGCGGTCATCTGTTGCGGTGTAAACACGACACTAATGTCAATGCCATACTTAATCCTTCAAGATTTGCTCTGAATTTTGATCTCAGAAATCCTCGAATATATGATCCAGAGGTGACCTTTGAGAAGTGGTATTTTGCGACCTTGGATATCGCCATAGTCCTTACTTGATTATCGATAGATGTCGTTGAAGGCCAGGACACTGTTTCACGAGAAAGAGTTACGGAGTCGTGTGCCTCCGTAGATATTTATTTCTAGCCGAGGTAAATCTCAAAAGTCTATGACAAAGGGCCAATCTACACTTAAACTCGCACAGTTTCGATCGCATGTTAATTTCTTCTAGCAGCAATGTATTTCGTGGTCTCGATCAAACACTAACATGCTGAGCAGTTAAACTTTTATTGACGTAGCTCGCTCTCCCTGACGGTTGATGTCGTGACAAAACCACATATGATGATGTTGGTGCTGACAAGGCTGAGATTTCCCGTCTGTTCCCCTGATGATGATCCGAATCTTCCGGTTCGCTTATCTGACCTCATCCAATCAGACTGGCCTCGTAATTTACGGGACTGCCAACCGTGGCGCAGCTGGTGGCCCCTTGGCTCGGTACCTACTCCGTATTCACGTCACGCCAAACCCCTCAAACAAATTTGCTGTTCACACGAACCTTCTCATCCAACTTTGTACAGTAGAGACCTCCTGCTGAAAACTGGCGCCGACCTCTGCCAAACCCTCTTGGCATTTCAGCTTGCCCGATCCACTGAGCCTACCTACTTAATAAGGCATTGTGAAAGAGTATTTGATTTATCTCGCTTTAAGCTCTATTGGAATTTTATTTGTCCTGAGCGTACCTTGCTCTTACACAAATCGAGGCTTCGCTTTAGAGAAAAATCGTGCTGTTAGAACGGCAGCCTTTGTCTCTGTGATAGAGAGAAACAAGGAGTTTCCATGGCATTGAGTGTAGCGTCTTGGTAAAGCTCTGGCCACAAAGTAATCGTCTCCCAAGTAACCATTGGCAGGAGGTCTCTAGTATCAGTTGTCACTCCTTTCCTTCCTCTTCGTCTCTCCAAATTTCTTACATATCGAGTTTCGCTATCTTCGATTCCGAATAAATCCTAGAGCTCTTCTCAACTGCACTCTCACCGTCGCTGATCATCTCAGCCTTGTCTGTATGCACGAGGCTTGAGATGGATGGACAAGGCTTCCCCTGAACTCGCGACATAGCTCTCCCCGCGACGCCACAAACGCTGGCATCATGGTCCTCATAACTCGATTCATACGGCGGAAATACCTTCAGCCCAAACCTATCCTCGTCACTCTAGCTTTCCTCTTCCTTCTCGATGCCTTCTCAATCCTCACCTGGCGGCCCGTCCCAATTAGGCGAGCCTCACTCCCCTCTCATCTCAAAGACCAGAAGATATTCATAGCGTCCATGTTCCGGAACTCGGAATACATGCTTAAACTCTATTACAACGACCGTCTCATAAACCTGATCCAGCATTTAGGACCACAGAATGTGTTCGTGTCGATCGTTGAGTCTGGTTCGCAGGAGGATACGAAAGGTGCTTTGAGAGAGTTGGAGGAAAAACTGAATGCTCTGGGGGTCACGCATAGGGTTTCTCTTGGTATCAATGTTATGGAACAGACTGAGTCCCTGAAAAGGGTGCCCAAAGAAGGAGAGGATAGGACCGGGTGGATTTTCACGGGGAGGGGAGAGCAGGGGTGGGAAGTACGCCGGATTCCGTATTTGGCAGCGTTGAGAAATCAAGCTATGGAACCGCTGGCAGAGATGAGTGGCAAGAGGAAATTTGACAAGGTTCTCTGGATAAATGATGTGGTCTTTTCAGTGAGTTGCGTAGAGATATATGATATCACGTGATATCAAAACTGCGTGGTCATACTAATGGTTGTGATTCTGCAGACAGAAGATGTAACAACGCTTCTTTCAACCAGAGATGGAGCATACGCAGCGGCATGTGCATTAGACTTCTCCAGCGACCCACAGTTATACTATGACACATTTGCCTTGAGGGACAGCAGCGGCTTCAAAACCGCCTCCCAGCGCTACCCGTACTTCTTCTCCTCCCCATCCCGACAAAGTCTGTATCACAACCTCCCAATCCCCGTCGCCTCCTGCTGGAACGGACTCATCTCCCTCGATGCTTCTCCATTCTACGCATCGCCACCCCTCAAATTTCGTGGCATTT
The DNA here is from genome assembly GCA_002554605.1 of Helotiales sp. F229. Lineage (NCBI taxonomy): Eukaryota > Fungi > Ascomycota > Leotiomycetes > Helotiales > Helotiales sp. F229. The sequence goes on from MXAW01000017.1 coordinate 1,060,193, forward strand.
CCGATTCGCTAGCCAACGAACATCTCGAAGGCTCAGAATGCTGTCTCATCCACGCCGACAATCCACTTCGTCAGGAGAAAGGCATCTGGATGAACCCCAATGTGCGCGTCGCTTATAACGCGACTTCGTACTCGAAAGTCAATGGTGGGGTAGAAATCAAGAGTGCGTACGCGGATATCTTCACGGGTGTTCCGGGTGGTGATGGGAGTTTTTGGCCGGGTGAGTGGGAGGCTGTCAGGGGAGCTTGGGCGAATAGACATGGCAGATGGATGACGAAGGTGAAGATCTGGAGTGAGAAGAGGATGGTTCTAGCGAGGTTGCAGACGTGGATTGAGAAAGGGCAGAATCTTGATCCGCCGGAGAATAGGGTCGAGCCGGGGGCGGAGTGCTTGATAAATGAGATGCAGGTGCTGTTTGAGAATGGATGGCAGCATGTATAGATCTGCTTTCTTTTGTTGTAGACCGTGGGTGGATGCATTGAACTGGGAGGCATGCGTGGTAGGCGTAGAAAGGGACCAATTCGCATTTTCGGAGACTGCATGGGCGAAGACAGACGATGAGATTGAGGAAAAGATGTAGGATAGTAAATACAAATAAGAGTTGGATATATAACGTGAAGATGTTTTACCAAGCAACATATTTGTCAATCTGCTCTCAAGAAGTCCTTTCATCTTAGCAGGCTGCCTTAATCTCCAAGGCAGATATTTAAAGCATCGGGTTGGGGGGCAAGATAATCCATGAACAATAACATACAACTTCAAATCACCAAATCCCATGCACATACATAAAACATAAGTGCCTCATCCACAACTCCCTCACTAGTTTCCTTTCCTCTTACCCTGTTTATACCTATGCACACGACAATGCTTCGGCGACCCCTCCACCCGATTTACTTTCTTCCTACACAATAATCCCACAATCGTCGTTGCACCACAAATACAATCAGCTGGATCCTCGTCTTCAGTCTTGGAGTCATCATATACATTCTTTCTTTTCGGCAAGCGATGGAAGAGTGCCATCTCTTCTTCGGCCCGTCGATCCACATCTCTGAAAACCTCAAGTGGGAGTCTTTCCTCCTCGATCCACTCCCTACAAGACATGAATCATTTAATCAGCAACACATTCCTCACTCAACAATCCATCCCCCTCAAAACCCCCAAAGAAAAAGAAACAAACATACCACGGTTCAACCAGTCCCTTGTCCTCAAGTTTCTTCTTAACCAGCAAATCACTCGCCTTAAAAAACCCCGTGACGGCATCCGGTCTCGTCCATCTAAAATCCAACGGCTCCTCCAAAGTCAGCTTCGAGATATTAACATCCGCTATCCCAGCCATATGAGTAGCGATATATCGCGCCTGCGAGAACTTCGGGTTATTGATAGCTAACTGTTTCGCTTCTTCCCAGACACGTTTGAGGTGCGTGATAGGGCAGTTCTCTTTACATGGCTTCAAGAGGTTCCAAATACTTTCACCTTCGTCTTTATTTTTATCTTTATTCTTATTCAGGTGTTTAGTTTGCGTTTCATGTAAATTCAGCAGAGCCTGAAGCAACGCAGCCAAATCCTTCGATTCGCCATCAATCCACTCTTTTTTATTGTCCGTGGTGTGCTTCTCGATCATCTGGCTCCTCGACCAATCGCCTAGAAGAAAATGTGGAACTTGGAACTTGGGGAAATATGCAGATGGTGAAGGCCAATGCAGGAATATGTTGCCGGCGTGTAAATCGTTGTGGATGATCGGTGACCAGTCCTCTTGATTGGGACCGACATGCAAGTAGCCGGAGTGGCTGAGTGCTACCATGTTGCAGAGCCGTTTGGAGAGTTCCCAGAAGAGGGCTTCCGGGATGGCGGCATCCTCGTCTTTGCATTTTTGGATGAAGTCGTCGAGGTTGCCGCCGTTGCAGAAGGCGTAGATGTGTGCGTAGGCGTTTAGTCCTCGGGCATTTTGGTATTTCGTCGTGTGGATCAGTTCTGGTGCCATGTTCTGGGAAGAATATCAGCGACCGTGCTGGAACATATAGAATGCTAACTTATCCCACGAAACGAGCACTGATAAACTTGTCACCAGATGGAAGGTCACCGTACCTTGGGGAATAAATGAGAGAATCTGTCTTCTTGGCTAATGCATTCCGGCACAGACGTAACAGCAAGCTTCTTACGAACATACAATCTGCCGTCTTTAATTGAGCGCACGATCATCGTTTCACCTGATACTTAACTCAACATTGTTTCCTTGCAATACAAGCTAGGTGGGGAAAATTCCCCAACAGAAAGCAGAACAGGATGGAGTTGATGAAGCATCGAGTTTCACTGACCTTGAATCCCCCCAACGATTGTTTTGACAAACACAAAGCCTTCGCCTTCATCGAAGAACTGGGCATCGTTTGGTGATGGTTTCTTGACTGCTGGCCGGGAACGTTCCGACGAAGATGTTGACCAAGAGGACATGGTGGAGTCGATCAATTCGTGCAGAGGGAAATTTACTAAGACTTTACGCTATGCAAGTGTGCTAGTATCAGTATGAGATATCCCAGGTACTCAAAAGGAAAAAAAAAAGCAAGAGAATAATGCTTCTTGTGTAGAGTTGCATTTTTGGATTACCCGAGTTGACATCAACAAAGAGGCGAGGACGAGGCTTTTCTCTCCTTTGTTCTACAGACAAGTGCATTGCCCCCAAAAACAAAAAGAGACGCATCCGGGCTGTAGTATCACTTCAGGCCTTATTTTCCGCTCATGGATGTTAGCTAAATCCCTAAGTACATTTGTTTTGGAACAGAGAAGGAAACCTGGAGTCACAACCGCGACACGTGATTGAATCTCCAGATTCTTTGCCTACATACCTCCCTAGTAGGGTTGTAGGGATATTTGTTCGTATATTTGAAAACTATTATAAGTGCTTAAAGTGCAGTCATTACTCTCAGAGACTCTCCATCACACCTGCATCCTAAGTGTCTTCCAGGTCTCTCCAGTTCTTGAGACTAACTCACACAGACACACACACCTGCGCCGCACTGAGCAGACAAGATTGAGCTGCTAGATATTACTCGATACAAGGAGATATATTTCCAAGTGGCTGTTGACGGATGTGCCATTTCGCATACTTGTGTCGTATTATTATGCACTGAAGTCTCCGGCTAGCAGGGAGAGAGAATTTTAATCCATCGTTTAGAATCGTGTTTAATACCAGGTCTTCTCTAGGCCAGGCTAAGTAGCTCTGTGCTCTAAACTTCCCAAAAAAGACCTCTCGAAAAGTACACATTGCTTCCGAAAAGCATAATCACATGACACAACCCCATCCAGTGTCATCAATGATCTCAGAGATTGGCATGGTCAGTGTTGTTTAAATCGTCTTTGTATTAATATATCACCCTCTCTAATATCTGCCTTGACTTTCTACATCCAAAATGAGAAGAGCGAGTAGTCACATGACTGCAAAGCCTTCGCTAAGCCTTTTTACAACCTCAAGCTCGCGTCTCTTTCATCTTGCATCCTCAATTCAATAGATGACTACTTCGAACCCACCCGAAAGCCAGCTTTGGCCATGATGCGTTGAAGACAAAAATCCTTCCGATCACCTCCTCAATATAATCTCGACCCATCGTCCCTCAAAATGACAAAGCTGCTCAACGAGACTGACAAGTCGAGTGTCTCAACTCCCCGCGCCCTTGATGTAAACAAGACCCACAAAATCAAAACACCATACGGCACCGGGCTCGCGGCCTCATCAACCTTTACACCCGGCTCCCTCATTCTAAGATTGCACAACCCAAACCTCCTACTCATCGAAAAAGATAGTCTCCAAAATGTCTGCTCATTCTGCATCTCGGAACGACCCTCGTTAAAACGCTGCAGCGGATGCAAAATCCCATATTACTGCTCGACCAAATGCCAAAATTTGCATTGGAAGGAGATGCACAGTCGGGAATGTAAAGTGTTGAAGAAACTACCAGATGTACCACCGACGGCTGTAAGGGCATTGATTGTGATGTTGTTGAGGAAGGAGATCGTATTGGAGGGCGAGGAGACGGATTGGAAGGGGTTAGAGAGTCATGTGGGGGAGTTAAAAGGTGATATGAAGAGGTGGGAGGAGATTGTCTTGCAGGCGAGAGTGGGGGTGGAGTTTACGAAGGCTGGGGCTGAGAGGATGGAGGAGGCGATGAGGTGGCTTTGTGTCGTAAGTTCCCCTTCAGTAAAATGACGGTTCTACCATGCTGATATCTGAAACCTAGCTATCCACAAATGCCTTCCGCATCACGCTTCCAGACAACACACCAGTCGGTCTCTGTTTCTCACCCACCCTCGCACGGGCAAACCATTCCTGCACACCAAACGCCTTCATCGTTTTCGACTCCCGTAACGTCTCGCTTCGAGCCTTACGGCCTATCAAAAAAGATGAGCAGATCTTCATTTCGTATATCGACCCAACTGAATACTTCGCGCAGCGCCAGTCAACATTAAAGCAACGCTATTTCTTCACTTGCAAGTGTGAGAAATGTGGAGGCAATGAGAATGCATATCAGGACTTTCTTCGCTACCAGGATGAAGTAAGGAGTGAGAAAGAAGCTGCGTGGAGAATGGATGTGTTATCTCCACAGGCAGAACTCGTGAAGACAGCAGAGCGGTGTCAAGCAATGCTTAAACAGAACCCTTCTCTCACGTCTACAAGTCGCACACCCAAACATCCATCCAAACAAGACCGCATTTCCCACCTCCTTGTCACAGTCAAGTCCGCCTCGCCAGTCACCACCAACAAGATCTTCGCTCTCTCACCCTACCCCTCAATCCTACACGAGCTTTACCTATCATACATCGACGCGCAAGCCTTCACACCCGCACTCATCACCCTCCTCTTCCTCTTCCTCAACAGCGACGTCTTCATGTATCCACAGCCACACCATCCCGTCCGCGTAGTACGTCTCTACACTATCGCCAAACTGTTGAAACACATCGCTTCGCTCAACCCGACCGAGTTGTTACAAGATATCTCGAGCATCAAAACCGCGGCTTCGGCATCGGCCGCGGATCTGAAAGTTAAAGAGCATTTGGCCATGGCGTTCCAGAATATCGATTTCATCACTGCTTTCCATGTCATGATTATCTTGGTGTGGATCGAAGCGAAGAAAAGCCATGGTGAGGAAAGTGCGTTCATGAAAGAGGTCGAGGGGGAGATCAGGGATGTGGAGGAGGTACAGAGGTTGAGGGGGAAGACTGGAGAGGTGTTGAGGAGGTGGATGGATGATGTGGCGGATGTCCAGGGGAGGGAGGAGGCTGAGAGAGTGGGTGGTGCGTTGAGGGGTTTGGCTGGGTTGATGGATGGGATTTTGGGTTGGTAGATACCCGTAGTATGTACCTCCGTCTGGAATGTTCACTTCGCTCTTCGAGAGAAATCAAGTTAGAAAGGAGATGTAAAGTACAGTACACCATACCAATTCCCTGGAATTCGTTTCTATCAAATCACCGCGATCGCCAGAAAGCACATCCAATGCCATACTCAGAAATGCTCCCATAGTAAGACTTACAAGTTTCCTTTGCCTCAAACTGCGCCGTAATGCTTTCCCAGTCCCCTCACATAGTCCTACAAAAACCAACCGATTCATGGTACGCTCCTCCCCAAACCCGCAAGCTTCAAACTATTGGTGTACGAGCTCTCTCTCCAGCGTCGCTCGAACTAGGTTCTCTCTTCAGCCAGTGTCGTCTCCCTCGCAGTGATCTTCTGGCCTGGCGTCTTAGCTTGCATGCATTTGTGCTACAAATGCTTGTCAGTCAATGCGAAGATAAATGAGGAATTTGGAAGGGACTTACACCGTAAAACCCGAACATGTTCTTGAAGTTGCGGTTACAGACATTGCAAGTAGTGAGATTCATTGAGGACGCGTGGGGTTGCGGCCTAGGGTTGCAGTCGGAATGCTTGAGGTGCTGTAGAGGAGACTGGTCAGTACTTTTCCACATCGTTGGATGTGGAAATCAGACGTGGAAGACTTACGTAGTCGAGGCCCTGATAGAGACTGTACACGTTCTTACATTTCTCGCAATGGAAGATTTGGGGAACGATATCGTCAACAGCCTTGCTGCATAAACCTTCGGAATGGCCGTGGTGCTAGGAGATGTTAGCAAAGTATGCTTGTTGGTTCAGGAAGCGGAGGACATACATGATCGAGACCGCCAGTATTTCGATACCCCTTCCCACCCCCACCACACTTGAGATTTTCCTTCGGGTTATCATCTTCTCCAGCCTCCCCCTCACCTGTCGAAACAGAATACTGTCTTTCCCGATGCTGGACTCGATGTCATCTAATCCTTGGATCGCGTGACCGGGGCCCCTCCACGATCTGGCTCCATGAATCCTAGTTCTTCCTGGCCATCTAGTGCTACGTTTTCTTTGCTCGCCTTGCGTCCCTTGAATCGAAGAGAGCGTCTGTCAACCTTGCCGTTTGGGAGTAAGAGCACACCATCAGGATCTCGGACTCGGACGACTTGCTGTTGGAGTGACCTGGCGAGAGCGGCTGAGTATGGCACGCGGACTTCAATGCGAGCTGTGCTTGGTTGAAAAGTTGCTGAGTCTCCTTTGTTGACTGCGGGAGTCTGCAAGGAAACGCGGGCTTGGCGATTAACGTTTGATTCTCCTAAGACAAGCGCGGATGATGTGGAGTTTGGTATTGAGGACACACCATTCTCGGCGTTTTGGGGTGTGATGGGTCGGTCTTCATCTTCGTCTCGGCCTCGCACGGGTGATGATGGATCATGCTCTGATGACAGGACCTCAATGATCTCGCGAGCTGGGGCCATTTGTCGGTTGGGAGTCTTCTCAACTTGGTCCGTATCACCAGAATCCTGATCGTGTGGTGAGCTGAGAGCGACCTTCCTTTTCTTGTGTAAAGGCTCTGTCGGCGACTTTTCTGATGGACTGCGAAGATCTTCCATCTGGCTTTGCCTACGCTTGTTTTGGCCTGGTGCAGATCGTAGCTGACGACTTGGCACTATTGCACCTGAGAACTGAGAATGTCTGGAGCTTTCCAAGGACTTGACTCGTGCTCTCATTTTCTCCAGTTCTGACTTCATTTGGTCGACTTGACTGACCTTCTGACCGATGTCTTCAACATGTTGGGCTACATCTCGAAATTTCTGACCATGGCCGTCGCCCGCCTTTGAGATCGCCTGTCTATTCTCTTCTACTTGCTGTCGTAAATCCACAAGGTCCTCCCGAAGAGCTGATAGGTCCTCCTCTCCGATCGAGTTGGAGAGCTGTGGACTTGAAGCAAGCTCGGAGCGGACTTCGACCATGAAATCCTTGAACTGCCGCATGTCTCGCTCAATTCGATCAACGGTGCCAGAGATCCGATCGATGTCTTTCTGTTGATTATCGATGGCACCTTCGGCCCAGTTCTTGAATTTGGTCACTTGTGACATGGTGACATCGTGTCCAGGAACAGACATATGCTCGTCAGAGCCGGGTGTTCTGGACATCACTGCTTTGTGTAGCGGTGTTGGAGCTCCATTTGCCGAGGGTGCAATCCGGGGAGATGGTTGGGCTGTAGCCGCTCTCCGTGATCCAAAAGGTTTCTTGCCAGAAGTTATGCTAAGCGGGAATGACTTGAGGATCGAAATCTTCGCCTTCTCGCCCACATTCTCGGTCACAATAGACATGTTAGTGAGTCTCAAAACAAGCTGATTTCTGTAAGTAAATCAGTAAGGCATATCGAGAAGTGAGTTTGAGAGTTGTGTGTGGGATTTGGGACAACCATCAGTGAGTAGTTGGTCACCACATAACGTACTCTTTCAGCAAATGCCCTTCTGGCGCACTTTCGCACCGTAATCCGATTACAGTGTGGCATGATATACATGCAAAATCTTGCAGGAGACTGCTCATTGTCAATTAAGCTCAAGCTTATATGCTGGATCTTTTGGGATCAGACCTGTGCTCGATGTAAGAGTCCTTGGCGCCATTGAAAATGGCCCCTGTTGCTTCAAGACCACCAATTGATACAGGAGGATAGACAGGGCTGTGATAGCTATTGCCAATACCATTCCAAGAGTTTCTGAAACGTCCTAATTCGGTGTTGCACTGAATGCATAGACCTACAACGACCTCCATTATGGGTGGGTAGATTGTTATTAGGATATATAATCTGCACACCCTTGTTAGCAACTGTTATTGTTTACTTTGCCTGGGGCAGAGGAAGTGTATTTCGCGCACCTTTGTGGACGTCGATATTATACAAAGTTCGGGCAGGAATCGACGTCGAGAAATAGATACATCTGAGTCGAGGGATGTCAAATATGAAGGTACGCGTAGGGCGACGCGACTTTTCGTGTAGTCATTTAAAGTGGTTTTGCGCGACAACGGCTGATGAATCTCTACCACAAGAATTTACGAGGAATGTTGCGGCCACATCTCGCGATACAATTGGCCAAACGACTTGACCAATGCATTTGATTTCAGACGATAACTGCCACCTATCGAATATCGAAAAGGTTTGTCAAGTTTGACTTGAACTAGTCCAAAGGTGGTTAGAGCCAGCCTTGTCAAAGAATTTCAAGGGTCTGTTTTTTGCCCAGGCTGTGTTGAACCCAGCCAACCCAGCCTCTTCCTCTTCTCCCATCCGCAACCTCACTACAGATTGAGCATGATGGCGACCACTGGAGATGAACAGTCTTCATTGCACCCTTCCAGCAATGGAAGCGGCAGCAGAAAGCGCAAACACGAAGACGATGACACTTTGAAGGAGAATGCGAAAATGCAAGCACTTGCGCTACCTCGCCAGCCCGATATACCAGAATTCAATTTGACAAGGAGAACCAGTCAAGATGCAGGATCACCGAAGAGCGAGGACAATAAAGGAGAGCGCGCCGATTCAGAAGGATGGCAGACTGTGGAAGGGCGTTCAAGGAAGAAGAAGAAGATTCCCAAGCAGGATTCCAAGAACTACCCCGCCATCCAGTTCTCGAAGGAAAGCCGCCTGCAGTCGCAGATCAAGATCAGTGACCTTCAGCAGTTGGTTCTGTATATACTTGCAGACGGCACAGCTCCGGCGTTTGTCGCAGTGCGCCATCGACCAGAAATTCGAAAGGTTGTTGTCCTCATGATTCCAGGATTGGAAATGTCAATGTTTCGCTCACAAGTTCTCGAGGAGTCGAGACCCGAATTGAAAAATAGCAATCAAGAACGAGATCGTCGGGATTCTCGAGATCATAGGGACAGAGACAGTAGAGACAGAGGCAGTGATCGGAGAGATAGAGACGCAGACGGAAGAGATCGGAGAGGCAGAGATCAACGAGATCGAACCTACGGCTCACCAGATGACTACTTTCCCAATAAACTCAAGGCTGAAAAGCTGCCCGAATCACTCCAGTCATTCGCAGATATGTTCGAGCATATTTGGCCCGTCAAGACCCCAGGCGATGACAAATATGGAAAGATGCACTCGCCGCTTCACGCAATGCTTACAGCGCCTGCGCCGAAGAACAAAGAGGAAAAGCAATGGCAAAAGACCAGGAAGGGAGCTACTCCTGCGAAGGAACCACAAGGTTGGACGAATACCCGTGTGCCGATTCCAGAATTTGTTCATTCCCCAGAAGAGCTGCTTGAGAACGACTATACACTTCACCCAGCTTCGTATGAGGAGGAGGAAGGAAAGGCTAATCTTCTGAACTTCCGTCGGGCGAACAAAGTCTCAACTGATGATGGATGGGTCGATACACTCGTCGAATGTTTTAAGGATGGCACCGCCCCAGATAACGAGATTCAGTCCGGTTCCATTACAGCAGGTCGCGAGGTTCTGGCAATGGATTGTGAGATGTGCGTGACAGGAAAGCAGGCTTCAGGCCAAGATGAATTGTCCCTCACTCGTATCAGTATTGTTGGTTGGGACGGTTCGGTTGTTCTTGATGAGCTCGTCAAGCCAGACAAGCCGATCATCAACTATGTTACTCAGTAAGTTTTGAAAGCCTCGTCTCAAAATTGACTAACCACCTACAGATACTCCGGCATCACAGAAGCGATGATTGCGCCTGTGACAACAACCCTGGCCGATATTCAGAAGAGATTGGTCACAATTCTTCATCCTCGAGCTATTCTTGTTGGCCATTCGCTAAACTCCGACCTGAACGCCCTCAAGATTACACACCCCTTTATCATTGATACCGCCCTCATCTACCCACACCCCAGAGGTCCGCCTCTGAAATCGTCTCTTAAGTGGCTGTCGCAGAAATACCTGAACAGAGAAATCCAAAAGGGGCATGGCACAACCGGTCCAGGAGCTGGTCACGATTCTATCGAAGATGCAAGATCATGCCTCGACCTTCTGAAGCAAAAATGCGAGAAGGGTAAGCAATGGGGCACTAATGAGGCACAGGGCGAGAATATCTTCAAGAGAGTTGCTCGTGCCGGTGTCAAATACAAGAGCCAAGGCGGTTCAGCCATCCCAAGTCCAATCAACGGCAAATCGAGCGCCGCTATTGATTGGGGAGAACCAAGAAAGGGTCCGGGTGCAGCAGCGAACTTCCCAATCGGATGCAAGAACGACGAAGATGTTATGGAAGGAGTCATTCGTGCTGTCAAAGGCGATCACGACGGAAAGGAAATCCCTGGTGGTGGAGTTGACTTTGTTTGGGCGCGATTTAGAGAGCTGGAGGCTGTCAAAGGGTGGTGGAACAACAACAAGGTGGCAGCTGCAGAGGCCGCTGCAGCGACTGCTGCCGAGATGGAAGCAAGCAAACCGACCACACCTGCTATAGTAGCTCGTGAGGGCGAGAAGCTTATGGCCCAAGTCTCTCCTGACCCATTGTTACCAATGACCAACTCAGATGAAGCCAGCGTTACTACCGCTACTGCAGCACTCACCCGCCGCCTCACTGCGATCTACGAAGCTCTTCCTCTCTGCACTGCATTCATGATATACAGCGGCTCTGGCGACCCACGAGAGATGAGCAGAATGCAGGCAATGCAATCGCAGTACAAGAGAGAATACAAGTTCAAGAAGTGGGATGAGCTTTCCGTTAAGTGGACCGATACAGAGGAGCAGGCTCTGAGAAAGGCTATCAAGGTTGCGAGAGACGGTGTGGCATTTTTCGGTGTAAAGTGAAGGATCAACAGGAAAAGGAATGGCTGCAGTATTAATTACTACATGCTATAGTGCTGTCTAGCAAGCCGTTTTACTCCTGCTTAGCGGGTATCATGATGGTACTTTGCGTTTGTCGGATAGTCAAGCCTTTCAGTCTGTTGGCTTAAGTAGCCTGTCAAAGGCAAATCCATCCACGATGAATTGGGTAAAACCATCCACAATGAATTGGGTAAAACCCTCAAACAAAACTAAACACTATTATCTATGCCAGTTGGTGATTTCTATTCCGTCATCTATTCATCTTCACGGGAAGGTTTCCCTCTGTCTTGATAGAGAGCTAGTGCTCGTCGACGACTCGAGCGCAATCCAATCTCAGGCATTCATCATGCATTATCCCTCTGCCACTTCTCTACCTTCCCTTTTCAACAGATTATCTAATGGTCTGAAACTCTCCCATAAATTATACACTTCCCCCATTCTGCGCTCTCATCAGAGATACGTTTCCTTTGGCTAGATGTTATTACCTACCTACGTCTCTTGGGTAGTCCTCATGCCAAATCTCTCCTTCGTCTGCAAAATAGAACCCCTGATCACTATTCAGGTCAGACCCTCAGAAAGGATATACAACCCGCACATTTCATCATGCCATCTCCACCCAACCCTGCGGCCGCCATCGTCAACACACATACCCAACACAGACACAGACACTACAGACGCAACACAGAACTACGACGCTTCAGAACCGTCACCAACAATGGAATCCCAGGACTCCCCATCTTTGCTCTAATTCATATTGAATTTCTAAACCATCTCTAGTTTGCAATCATGGCTTTGGTCAGGATTGCTGAAGATAGAGAACTGGTAGATGGGGAGTGGATGGAGGTGGCTTTCCGGTCGACGATTCTGTGCATTGTTTAGGCTTTTGTGTCGTTTTATATTTGGCGATCCGAGAAGGTGAGCGACTTGTGTTTGTGTTTGTGGGAGGGGAAGATGGATTTGGGAGGAGGCCACGAAAGGTTATGCACTGGAATTTGGAAAGTGCATGAGAGGATTCCTAGGGGAATCAGAGTTACTTTTTTTCGTCTTCGGAATTTTGAGTATTACGTTACATCTTCGCGATGGTAATGATGTTGGTTGGTGCTGCGTGGTTCTCTCCCGGGATGGGTCGGGAGCCGCGTCTTTTCCGCTAAACACTAGCACACACCACACTCCGGTCTTTCGAAGGACTTTCGCATGATTACAAGAAATCGAAGGATTATATAACGGTTTGAGTATTTTTTGTTGGACTAAAACATTCTCAGCACCTCGGTTCTTCATTGTGGTAAGTGCCCTTTCAACTTCCATAAAATTTGTCGTTCATATCGTTAAGATTCTATCCTCTAGCCAGGACAAGATTGCAATTCTCTATTGCGATGTCGTCACCACTATCGTACTACTCGAAACACTCCAAGCTCTACAGCGTCTATTTCTTCGAAGCTTCAGCATTAAAGACACAGATACGCCTCAATGGTCATGGTCTCTAGGGCAGTGCCCGGAATGGCTGGCGACTGTGTTTGAGACGAGGCTTCACTTCACGAAAACCGAAGCTTATCAAGCTGCAACTCAATTCGAAGGTTTTGGTCCAGGCTTGTATCTCAAATCATTGCAAGAATGGGAGGCAATGCTAGGCCATGAGAGAGGTCTGAGCCTATGGTGCTCGCTGCTTGGGAGGAGACATCGAAAGGGGGCAGTTCCACGCGAGATTGTTGTCTCCGACAATCAGAGAGCGAACCAACAAAGTGAGAGATCTAGCAAAGCCAACACATCAATAGCAAAGGAAGAGAAGCGCTGAGGGGACTGAAGTAATGCTTATTGACAGAGGTCACCAATTGTCTATGACATTCAACAGCGGTGTCGCCCTGATTCTTTCCCCCATGATTATATGCTTTAGACCATCTCGGCTGATTTCAAAGGGCCCGAATTGTAAGATTTGCAGTTAGGTTTGCGCATTTTGACAGCCTCGCTTGCCTCAATGTAACACGCTCTGAACAACGGCCTATCGGCACCCCTATCCAGCATATTAGAAGCAAGTTCACTTGACTTAGGGACGACTTCATTATTGTCGGATGTTGTTATGTTAATGGTTCCATTCTGTTGCCGGGCGGTGTTTATGTTTTGATTTGCCCCTCGCTTAGAGATTTTAAGCTAGACGCGACGAATGCTGCTGCGGCGGAATAGATTCTGACAGACAAGTACTGAAAACAACGAGCGACATTCTCGCCTGATCATGGTACCTTACTTACTTGATTAGTTGGTTGGTTCAAGTTTATTATGAATTATCGAAGCTAAGCGAGATTTACTACTTGGCCAAGCCGAGCATAGGTAATGGTTGCATCGGAATCGCAAGACTGTGATGCTAGACGTAGTTCTGAGTCCACCATTACACTCAGAACCCGAATGTACCTGGCAAAACACCGCTTCCCTCACCCGCGATATCTGCATACACAATGCCTCTGCCAAACGTTCCCAGGTAAACCCGACCATAGACCCTCGTATCAGCGACAATCAATTTTGGTCCTCCGTATTGATGAGCCTCGTCATTAATCCGTATCCAACTCTCACCAGCATTATCAGATCGGTACACACCCTGCACGCCATCCTTACTAACTTTACCCCACAGATAAAGCGCTGGGTTCTTGCGGCCAGGAGCCGGAGCGCCCACCGAAAATTGAGATGCCACGATACCTGATCCTCCGATTTTGCTCCAGCTGCTTCCAAAGTTGGTACTGTGCCATAATCCAGCTGAACCAAGTGGCAGCCAAATTTCTCCTGCCTTTAGGAAATTGACCACAGGAGCCGCTCCAGTACCTGCAGGAAGGCCAGTCTGCTTGGAGGTCTTAGAAGTGTAGGAAAGTCCTCCATCTGTGCTGATATACCAAACGCCTGTATCGAATGCGTAGAACGTCTTGGGCTGCACTTTATCAGCGCTGAAGTTGCCCGTTTGAACCGCCAGACCCTTTGGTGAAGTCCATGTCTTGCCGAAATCTTGCGTGGCGTATGGACCGCTGGTGTTTGCTGGCGCGATGGATAAGTGGGAAGCCCATACGAAAGACTTTGCTGATGCATCGACGGCAATGAAACCGTTTACCCAGGTGGTGTTGCTGACACCAGGAGCGCATGTGAGGAATTTAATCCACCCGTATCCGCCGTCTGTTGAGTACGCTCCGTTGCCACAGCCGTCGGCGTACTGTGCGCCACTGCCGCCTGAGCGCGTTATCACATTCGGCGCTTTTCCAGCCCAGTCCAGGCCATCAAGGTTGGAGAACCCTGGAGTTCCAAACATAGGTTGAGGGACTGTCAGGTCATCGTGTCGCATGCCGTTGATATCTCCGAGTCCACTGTACAGGTTTGCACCTTCTGTGGGACTTATCATCGATAACACAGCGTTCTCTTCGATACCCTGGGACTGAATGTACCAATTTGGAGCCCAGTTTGAATTGACTCTGCTGAGGTTGTCTGTTGACCAGATTGTAGCTCCTGTGCCGTACATGACGTGATCGCTGTTGAAAGGATCGATGAGCACAGCTGCCATCCACCACCCAAATTTGGCGACGCCGAGTATGGGAGAAGGTGCTCCATATCCACCCCATTGTGCATTCCAGTTGAAGCTCAGCCAAGGAACGGGAGTACCGTCTTTCAAGGCAGCTTGCTCGATCGGATGTCCCCAGAATCCTTTAGTACCAGAAGGTGCTGATAATTGTGTGACGTCTTTCCAGGTTTTACCCCCATCGTGGGACAAATACATGCTGTCTAGTGCTGGTCCTGGATCACGGTCTAACGAGACCACAACTAACCTGTTTGGATCTTTTCCATCAACGCTCAGACCGCAGTAGCCTCCGGGTGGGAATGACTGTGGCGTGAATGGCTTGGGATAGGAATTATTTGCTCCTGGTGTGATGTCGGTCCATTTCGATGTCTTGGTGTTGAAGCTGTAGACGGCTCCATATTGGATAGCGTATGGACCAGGAAAGTCTGCATATGTCACGTACAAAACTCCGTTGGAGGCCAGAGCGGCCTTCATTGGTTGTGGTCCGGTGCTTTGTGGAGGGTGGTCTGGGGACGTCGTGACAGCGCTCCAATCTTGGGGTTGACCTGGGAGTGATTTCCAGGTCTTGCCGCCATTGGTCGTGGAGTAGAGCCCGTTTGGTACATTTGCCCCAACATACATCGTGCCTTCATTCTTTGGATCGAAGATGACGAATACAATTCCGATTCCATTTGCTGAAGCATCCGGATAGTTGGTAACATTCGTCCAGGTCTTGGCTCGATCAGTTGATTTCCACAAGCCTTGCGTCCGTGTCCCCATGTAGAGCTCGTTGGGCTTGAAAGGATTGACAGCAAGTCTCTCCCCATTGTTGCGACCAAGGTCATTCGATCCCATAGGGAATGGCGCTGGGTAGACCTTGAATGTCGCACCTCGATCCTCCGAAACGAAGAAAGCAGAATTGTTCTGCGTGATGTATTGTCCTTGAGCAAGATAGATGCGATTCGTGTCAGTTGGGTCCAATGCGAAACTTTCTGTTCCCAGATAGTTGACATCTGCTTCGCTGATGAAGTCGGTCAATGGCAGCCATCGGTCGTTTGGAGCGTCCCATCTGTAGGAACTTCCAATATCGGTTCGAGTGTAGAGCAAGTCCTTCTCCTTGGGGTGAGCGATGATCCCAGTGATGAAACCGCCTCCAGTGATAGCTACTGCGTTGTATTTATACTGAAAGCTTTTGGTCCCCCCAGAAGAATCTGATGGGGCACCATTGATGCCTTTGGCAAAAGTCAAGACCGCACTGGCAACTGCAAGCAAGCGAAACGAAACCACCATGATTGAGCAAATTGACGGCCGTCTTACCAAATAAAGAGAAAGTTGGTATACATGCTAAGGCCCTTCATATATGTGCATTTGATATCACAAATATCATATGACAATTCCACAGATCGCAGAAGTCCTCGGACTCTCGCGCCGTTTATCCTCAAACTTGACTTCAAGAGTATCGGGAGAACATCGGGCAAGAGGCAAATACCCCTGTATTATGCCACTCATGTCATTTCGCAGGATCTTAATCTTGGAAATTGCTGGAGGAGTGCTGTAAGCTCGCGGCTCAGACGTGAGGGGTAGCACAAGAACGGGACAATTGATGGAGAAAGGTTTTACCCTTCCGTGTTGGTACCTGCATATCTGACAACCTGCAGCATTCTTGGATAAACTATTAAGGCTAAATGTGCTCGAGATATTCCGCCTATGATAATGACTGCTAGAAGACTTGACATGCAACAAATCTTGGGGTGGCCTTACCAAGGCGCGGGGTCGACTGGGGGACCCCGCAATGATGATAATTGATCGTTGATAGGAGTGGTTCGTGAGAATTCGAAGCCGAAATGACCGAGAATTCGATTTAGATGAAAGATACCACGGACGAGAAGGCAGCTGTGTATTGGTGCGCTTGATAATGGAAGAAAAAGGATTAAAGGAGCGGGTCGAAGCTTTGTGCCGCGGTGCTGTGCGGTGTTCAGTTCATACTCTAGAAACAAAAACGAAACCACGAAGCTGGAGGTAGAGGCAGAGAACACGAGTAACGTAGGAAAGCGTTGTAGACATATTGGCTACTTACCTATGCTCGATATATTCCGTCAACAGGGCGCAAACAAGTGATGTGGTGGTGCTCGAAACTCCAGCCAAGGAAAGCCTCGGATGACTAATTCGCTGGGAATTACCGCAATCTCACCCCATCCCTATATCTAGGCATCTCCACGACTTCAATTGAACTCATCACCCTCTTGAATCCTCCACAGGGCTCGGTATTCGAATCTGCTAACTGTTTAAGTCTATCAAAATGCCAATGTGGCCAATACCTCGCAACAGTTTCGTCCACGCGCCACTCGCCGGCTGGTCTCGTCCTTTCCACTTCGATCGCCGTACATCCAACACCTGCAATGAACAGCGAATAGGGGCCTCGGAAGCATCTGAGAGTTACCAGGCTCCAAGTAAGGGACTGGTTGAACCCGTGAGACTGGATTCAGGTATACCTGCGGTCCGAAAAACGTCTGGAATTGGAGCTTCGCCAACGGAAACCTACGATTGATCCCCGCAGAAGCTCTCTTTCGTCATATCCTCTTCCAAGATCAGAGACATGCTGGAGAACAGTACCATGGAGCAGGAGTGATGAATCACTGCTGGGAATCTGAGGACATTGGCGGAAGTCTCCTGTGCTTCACCGTACCTGCGGGACATACGGCGGCTCGCTTTGGTTTTTTCTTCTTTGTTACTTCCTGAGTCGCAAGGGGAAATGTATTTTCATCCTGCCCTGCATGTTCCCCTCATCCAGGCGTATCTAAAACAACATCTTCCCTGTTCAATGTCATTTGCTCCCTTGCCCAGCAAGAGAGCAGTCGTTGAGTTCAAATGTCTTTGAAAATTACTTTATGCGTCTAGCCAACATACATTCCGCACTTTGTTACAGCAAGGACCACTTGAAACTTGTCGGCTCTTTTTGTTCTTTTTAGCATGCTGGCGTCTGTCTATGCCAGTATCTTTTCTTGGATACTTGCGTTTTTCAAAAGCAGGAAATGCAGTGAAGAAAGGGTTCCTTAGCTTACTCTCAAATGCAAATGCCTCATATGTTTGGCATCTGTTGTGTAGGTGTCTTGCTTTTCAATAAGAGGCCTCCTTTGTTGTTTGGAATGGCATCCACATATGTGCTGTCTTTTCTTGGAAACTTACATCATTCAGAACGGAAGAATGATAAGCAGGAACGAGCTCTTTTCTCTTCAATCCATAGCTTGGTCTGTTTGAACTGCTGGTTCAGATGCCTAGTGATCAACAAGGGGCCGCTCGGCGAGCCGCATCAGCACTGGTCAAGGGGCCTCAGCTGATGACTCACACGTGACTTTGCTAGATCAGGTCTCAAAGATTCTCATATCGAGCTTGAGACTCTATTTATGTTCCTGCCTGGAAGACCGATCGGCTACGTCAGGTAGGAAACTGTTTTTGAATTTTCTTATAAGACCAGGCTCCTCCCGCCGAGATCTAATCCTCCAACTTCAACCACATATCACATCCACAAGCAAACACAGCCAACGCAAACGCCAACCCTCATTTGAAAAGACATCCTCATTGCACACAAACACACCCACTTCCTCGAACATTCTCATTGCACATTCTCATCCGTCTCCGCAAACATGGCTTCCTCCGATATCCTTTCCCAGACACTGAGCTCGGTCACCTCCATCAAGCTCGACGAGATCTCGTACCAACGTAGCAGTTTCGAAGCTGCCAAGACGGAGCTCCTCGAGACTGTTCGAAATACCACAGATCAGGCCCTCAAGGTCAAGGCTCTGCTTGTAATCAACGATGGAACCTTGCCCGGTAGGCTTATTTTCAATGAAACTCCCCTTCCTCTCTTAACCTGGGGGTCTCGATCTCGATGTCTTGCCTCCCACATCTTCTCAAATTGTTTCTTCATCTCTTAAATCTTGAAGTAACCATTGACTAAACCAGTTTTTTCAACTTTAGGTCTGGGCCCTATTGACGCCAATGCATCAACTGACTTCGACAACATCGCTAGATTCTTGAAGCAAGCCAAGTTCGACCCCTCTGTCTCCACCGCAATCCAACAGGAATGGCAATCAAAGTTTGAGAAGCAGCTCGACATCCACACCCTGAAGTACGAATATGCTGCCCTGTACGGTAAATTGGTCAACGAATGGCTCTCTGCCAACGCTGACAAGGCCGAGGTCGATGACGACACGGACAGCGGCTTCGAGAGTGTTGGACGCAAGGAGATGCATGATCAACGCCAAAAATGGGAGGACATGGTATTCAAGGTCCGAGACACTGATGTGTCTGCCATTGAACAGTACCTTACCAAGCTCTTCACTTCCACGAAGGAAATCAAGTCCGCCTATCACAACCTCCGCTTGGCAACCGAGGTTTTCGAGAAGACGATGGCTACAGATGTCCACTTCAATCAAGATTCTTTGACATGGGTCATCAAGGGCCTTCTTCGAAGCGATCTTGTATCAGATGAGAAGCGGAAGGTTCTTGAGGATTTTCTCAATAACAAGGTAGTTCTTGATGAGATTGCCGATGTCCTTAACATGCGAATGTCGGCTTTGGACAAGTGGAAGTGGGATCCGGCTGGAACTGCTGTTGAACAGAGACGACAATTGAACGGTCGGTATCGCTTTTACCACGACGAGGACCTCCTTCAAACTATCCTTCTGCGCTACATCGGCGTCCAATGGTCCGTATTCTTCCGTAATGCATTCGAGGACTTCCAGCAAGCCGACTCAGTCTGGGAGTCATCAGTTACGCCGATCACGCTGACTGATCGCGAGCGTCGCGAATACTTTTTGGGCTGCGGACGACCTGCTAGTTCTGGCGTAGAGGCTCGTCGCTCGGCTCACTTTAGAGACGAGATCTTCATGGAGCAGCTTCAAGAAAAGATTGATGAGCAACGCGGTGGCTACGATGACGACAGCGAGGATGCGCAGGATACCCGAAAGTGTGGACAACAGATTACCCAGACTCTGCTACACACTCTTGCAACTGAGATCATTATCAAGACTCGCCTGGGTCAGGATATGACCGTGGTTCGCACTGATTTCGCTTGGTTTGGGCCTTCATTGCCCCACTCGACTATGTTCGCCGTCCTTAAGTTCTTCAAGGTATCCGATCGCTGGATCGACTTCTTCCGCCGATCTTTGGAGGCCCCAATGAAGTTTGTCCAGGTAAGCTCACCCCCTTCTCCTCTGCAACGGCACATGCCAGCAAAGATGCCCGCAATATTTCAGGAAGTAGTGCTGACTGCTTCCACAGGATGGTCCCGATGCTCCAGTTCGAACCCGAAAGCGTGGAACACCGATCAGTGGTCCTCTCAGCGATTTCCTGGCCGAGACTGTCTTATTTTGTTTGGACTTTGGTTTCAATCAAGAGAGTAAAGGCCTACGTTTGTACCGATTGCATGATGACATCTGGTTTTGGGGATCTGATGATCAATGTGTCAAGGGTTGGGAGATCATGACCAAGGTAAGACTTCCAACACATTGCTCCCTTTGTTGACCCACATTCAGGCAAAACTGTACTTGAAATAGCATGGCTTACTCCAATCATTATAGTTTGCGAACCTTGCCGGCCTCGACTTCAACGAAGAGAAGACCGGAAGCGTCAGTATTGCACGTCCCCGAAACAGCTCGAAAGTCCCAGCCAAAGTCAACCCCTCTCTTCCCAAAGGCGATGTTCGCTGGGGCTTCTTGAAGCTCGACTCTCAATCTGGCCGATTCCTTATCGATCAAGAGTCAGTCGAGCACCACATCGACGAGCTTCGTCTCCAACTCGATGGTTGCAAGTCAACCTTTGACTGGATCAATGTCTGGAACATCTATGGCGCCCGCTTCTTCAGTAACAATTTCGGCAAGCCCTCCAATTCATTCGGACTTGCTCACGTCGACATGCTGCTCAAGACATTCGCCCGCATCCAGGCCAAGCTGTTTGCAACTACTGGTGGTAGTGTGACTTCTACTCTGAAGCAGATGCTCACGGACCGCTTTGGTGTTACGGACATCCCTGAGGGTTATTTATACTTCCCTATGTCAATGGGTGGTCTCGATCTCAAGTCTCCCTTCATCGATCTCTACCTCATCCGTGGCAGCGTCTGTTCCAGACCCGATGTCTACATGGACAACTTCTTCAGCAGCGAAGACACCGACTACCGAGTCGCCAAGAAGGCATTCGAGAACGACGATCACTGTCGAGGCGTCCCGGCTGACTACGCCTTCAGGAAGAACTATGGTGTCCAGGATTTCTTCACCATGGAGGAGTTCACTCGCTACCAGGAGCTCACTTCCGGTAACCTGTCGAGAGCTTACGAGTCATTGACGATGGAGCCTGATGTTGAGAAAGTCAAGCCTACTTCGGAGGTCAACGGTGTTCTGGGTGCGAAATGGCGCACACTGACCCCGTATCAGCAGTGGGTCATCCAGCTGTATGCCACGAATATGATGGCTCGGTTTGGAGGACTGAATGTCGTTGAGAAAGGCTTGCTTCCTACTGGCATGGTTAGTATGTTCCGCGAGAGTCGCTTCAAGTGGCAGGGCTAGTTCGTGCGTTTGATTAGGTACGGGTGATGCTTGCGCGGCTGAGATACCAAATTGCATGCATAGGGAGGAGTTTGACGGGATGAGACAGCAGGCATGGAAAAGGGCGTTTTGGTTTGGGACTTGAACGGTATCAAAGGTATTACTTTAGTTGAATGAAAAGCATCCTGAAAAGCATTCACTCAACATCATCGACTTACAACTTGCCTTTGAAGCTTGAATGTATTAAATACTGTGGGATAATTCCATGCTGTAGGTTCACTGACTTCCATACTTGCTTGGTCGTCATGTCGTTACTATTAAATCCCCTAAGGTCAAGTGCTGCCATATAAGATGAGCATTGAAATGAGACCCTCCCGCCCGCGAACCTACTTGTCCATCCCCAAGTTAAGACAGGCTTCTGACAAAGCCTGTAAATTTACAGGCCGCCAATAGAATATCCAATGTAAAATATGCGCTATTCATCACTTTCTCGGCTTGTGTAAAACCCCTCATCAGCAATGTCGCATGAGTTTGGGTTTTCACGATACCCACCTCGCTTAACTCGGGGCGCGATTCAACAACATCAACAAACGCGACAAAAGACCGAAAGAGTTCAACCCCGAACGAGACCCAACCGAATTCCACAGCAAAAAGGAAGTCAATATCCAAAATCTAGAATCAGAAGCTTAAAATGGCAAAACTCAACTGGACTCAACGCTCGGATGCGTATGAGTTTCCAGTCTACAAACGTAATTCAATACGTTTTCAGATTCGATCCACCGATAGGTGGTGTTCGTATGCGATTTGGGAGGGGGGAGGAGGGGGAGGAGAAAGGGGGCCCATGGACGCAGGCCAGTCAGCCGGGGGTGAACCCCCGACTGTGCTTAAAATTTGATTATTTGGTTATATAGACCCGTTAACGATATTGATTTTTGGCGAGTTGTGGTGACGCCGGAGATGTCCCGCGAGTGAGGATGCCAGCGGGAAATTCTGCCCGGGGAAGATGGATGGGATTGACCACGTAGACGTGGATATAAAGTAGCTAATTGAGAGGTAACTATGAGTGCTGATGATGTAATGCTACAGAAGAAGGCAATTGATCAAAGGCTTGCTTGCTCAACGAGCGGCAACTCTATGCGACGACAAGTTTTCCTATACATGAACAAGACTACTGAGAATTCGATCAACTTTCTTGATAGTGATGGGTGATAATAAATACAATGGTATTATTCAGCCAGTTCAATGCTTTTGGGATGATCATAAGTCAACACCCTCAAGCTACCGAAAAGTGATCTGATATGGGTCGAGATCATCTGTTTACGTTGACCTTCTGCAGCCAGCATTATGACACTGAATTTCTTAGATGCGCAACCGCCTGAAGAAGAAGACTGAGTTTCATATGAGTTACTTTATATTCAGCGTAGGATCTTTCAGACGTTGTCAATGATGCGCACCGAATGGAAGGAAGCAAAACATATCATGTTGAAAGACGTTGCGAGAATGTCACGTGGTATCCACATTGGTATTCGTTCCATGGAGCTCGAAGAATCCAGTGCTCACATTACAGAGGATCACTGAAGCATCAATCCATAGGTGGTAACACTAATGATCGGTTCCATTGTTTCTTCGAGTGCTACATGCACAGCCTCGGCGATAGATACAAGTCTTCCCAAAACATCGAATGTTGTTGCGTCCCTTCCTCCAGACTCAATTATCGGATCCCACCAAAAATACAACGAAGCGTTGATCAGAACGGGAGATTATGCATTCACTACCAGATATCACACAACAAGCCAGAGTCACAATTCCAGCAAAGTAATAACCTCCCCGGATCTGAGCCAATCAAGCCTTTCGAGCACATCACTACGTCGAACAGCGTAATCTACCCACCTCAGTCCCGACTACCACTGCACCGTCGTCGTATACCCAATAGCAGGAGGAGCCAGTGTGACAATACAGCTACACACCTCACTGATAATCTCTGGCCCAAAGGGTTCCAAGAACCAAGGCAAAGTCTTAGACGGAGGCCTTCCACCAGGACCTCGTTGCCGCTCAACGAGACCGAGTCCAACGCTCAAAGTAGGTCTTGCCGTTGTGGCTGGTGGCGCGACTTTGGTGCATGCAGGCTGATGGCAAGAAAGTCAGATACCACTCCAGAAAGAAGGAGGATGTTGATCCGCAAAGGAAACAAGTAAAAGAGCAAATACTCACAGGTGAATAATCCGGACATCCCCTATCATAGAACAAATACGGTGCCGCACCGGGGATAGTATTATTCCCAGACGCGTCCACTCTATATAAATTACACTGCGGCGACTGGTAGCTGCTATCCTGCGTCTGGAAACTCTTACAGTCGGGATTGGCGAGGCAGAGTTGGTGGCAGGTCGCGGCATCGATAGGTGTGCCTGTGTAGAGATTGTTTTCGGCGTAGCCCCAGCCTGCGACGCCGCAGATCTGGCCGGCTACTGGGGTAGGGCAGAGGGTGCCAGTTGCTGCGGGGGGTCTTGGGGGTGTTAGTGTGGAGTGAAAAAGAGGGCGATGGGTCTTACTGTGAGACTGTTGTTGTTGAGGGTGGTAATGGGGGTTGTGAGGTAGACGAAGAGCTGGATATAGATGTAGATGTCGTCGTCGGGGTTGGGGCCTTGCTCGTGGTGCTTGTCGTAGATGGTGGGGTAGCAGGGGGTGACTTGGTAGTACTCGTGCTTGTGGTCGGTGGTGATGGAGGAGTAGTCGACTTCGTTGTGCTGGTGCTCGTCTTGCTCGCAGTAACCGTAACCGTAACTGTCACTACAACTGGCTCCTTACTCGTAGTCGAAGGTGGTGGAGGCGGCGAGCTTGTGGTTCTTGTGGTCAACTTAGTCGAACTTCTGGTAGCAGTCACCGTAACTGTCACGACCGGTGGCTCCGGAGTACTTGTACTGGTCCGTATTGTCACTGTGTAAGTCTTCGTTGGCCGAATGTATGATGAACAAAAAGCGAAGAAATCGAAATCGGGATCCCTGTGTCGGCTGGTCAATTATCAGTTCATGTGTTTGAAACGCCATGATCTTTCCTTACGGTCTGCCCGTTGGTTGGGAACCTGTCCCTGTTGCGATCAACTCGTACGAGCCCATGCAGCCTTCAAATCCATTAGCATAGCACTAGAAGTTTGGAAGGGTTGACATGCCGGCAGCTACATCTGCCTGCTCGAGACTCATCCCTCTGGCTTCAACAGCTGCTTCATTCTCCTCCATTGAGCCTTCCCTAGGTAGGACATTGTAAACCATGCCATCCTTCGAATAAAGGTACGGCTTCGCAAGTGACAACCCCGCTTGTAGCAACACACCAGCAACAGCATTATAGGGCCTCATCGTGACCTCGGATACTAAAAGCGAAACAATTCAAGCTTCAAGTAAACCAAAAGCGAAGAACAGTGAGCACAGATCGAAAGTCAAGCAATGAGAATGTCTGATATACATATCTCGCAGGTGACGAATGGCACTATGGAAGAATCAACTACGATCCGACCAGGCACATCCGCAACACTGCTGCCACGAGCCAACTTTCACTTCTATTTTGGGTGGCCTGCTTCGAGCCTAGAATCGTGTTCCTGCCGATTAAGCAATCTACTAGCAAAGATCGCGATGGAAATGATACAGGCTAATAGCCATGGCAAGAAAATCTAATTGATCCATATTGCACAAACACGTATAGCTGTAATTGCATGCTAGGGAAAGACAACATCGCGTAAAATCATATTGCGCAGGACATTATCCACTTGGGCCGTAGCCAAGCAGAGATGGGCGGGAAATATAGCCATAAGTGGAAGAATCTGGGGCAGTGGGCAGATATGCGGGGGTTCTCAATTAAGCTTAAAGTGCTATTGCAGCGGGGAGGATGATATATTGGCATCGGATGGTTAGACGACGAGAAGATTACTTGACCATGTGGACGGAGAAGGGAAGAAATGGGACGATTGAACGGAAGTGAGCAGGATGTTCCGAATCGAGAAATTTGGGCGTAGTCTTGCCTTTCCATTCCGCGCGTCCAGTTCTCAAGGCATATTATCTGCCCCAAAATGGAATCTGATGCTTGTGAGGTACAGAAAACAATCCAAGGCATGGAATTTCGTCCCGCTCGGGATCGTTCTCGAAATCTTGGTTTTGATACACCCCTGCCATTTGAAGAATGGCTACCGAAGCATAACCGAGCAATGTAATATTGTTCAATGAACCAAACCAAAGGTCCAGGCGATATCATTTGCCTGAGCCGGATGCTACCCGAAACACCTACGCCAGCTAGTATACACCCTTCCCAACCTTCCCAGACGTCTAGTTGTATTGCATATAAGTGGCGGTAGAGTTGAACTTCAAGTTACCCTTAATAACCTTGTCAACTGCGCTCAAGAAATCCTTCTCCGTGGCAACCTTGCGTCGGGCACGAATGGCGAACATGCCTGCCTCTGTGCATACACTCCTCAGCTCAGCACCAGTTGAGTTGGGGCAGAGACGTGAGATCAGCTCCCATCTGATATCACGCTCAACGGACATGCTCTTGGCGTGGATTCGGAGAATGTTAGCACGGCCATCAAGATCTGGGAGGGAGAATTCGATCTTTCGGTCGATACGGCCAGGTCTCATGAGAGCAGGATCCAGGGTCGAAGGTCTGTTGGTTGCGAACATAACCTTGATGTTTCCGCGAGCATCGAACCCGTCCAATTGGGTAATAAGCTCCAACATGGTTCTCTGAACCTCATTATCGCCCCCGGCACCATCATCCACACGTGCACCTCCAATAGCATCAATTTCATCGAAGAAAATAATGCATGCCTTCTTTGTCCGGGCCATCTCGAACAGCTCCCGAACCATTCTTGCTCCCTCTCCAACGTACTTCTGGACCAACTCACTTCCAATGACTCTGATAAATGTGGCATCAGTTCTGTTGGCAACGGCTCTGGCGCAGAGGGTCTTTCCAGTTCCTGGGGGTCCGTAGAGTAAAGCGCCCTTCGGTGGGTCGATCCCGAGGTTGACGAATCGTTCTGGGGAAAGCAGTGGCATCTCGACGACCTCACGAAGCTTCTCGACCTGCTCTTTGCAACCTCCAACATCTCCGTATGTAACATCTGGCTTATCCTCGACTGTCATCATCGTAACACTGGCATCGATCTTCGGTGGGAGGGGTAACAGAATCTGGTACTTGTTTCGGTCGACACTGTGATGCATAAGCTTTGGCCCTTCGTTCTTGATCGCAACTGCTTACCCGACTCTCATACCCTCCTCGATATCGGTAGGACTGACTCGGTCTCCAAGATTGACGACGAACTTGGCTATTTGTTTGACGTTGATGACATATTTGCTCTTCTCGGCATCCTTATCGTCTTGAATGATCTTCGTACATCTTGCGACTTGTAGAGGTTGCTCCTCGGACATTCGTTGTCTATCTGCGGCCACATCCCAGAGATGAGGTGGCGCTAGTCCGGTATCAGATTCCTGCCCCTCGTTAGCAGCTGTCCGCTCAGCATCATGCCAATCCTACCTTCACTCCGATCTTCTCGTTCACGCTGGTTTGGCGCTCCTTGATCTGTTGTTCCAGTTTCTTGAGAGCTGCTCCGTAAGGTGCTGCACCATAGGTCTTCAGCACTTGAATGTCCCTGGGGAAGTCAGAACATGAGTTTCTGTATGGATCGAGGCGACCTACTCATCGGTGAGAGGTGTGATCTTCTTCTCTTCTATTTCATCATCGGCGAACTAGATAATCAGTCAGCAGTCGATTCTGGGTATCTAGAGCTTTGGTGGAGCTCACCTTCTTGGTATATTTCTCCCACTGGGATCCTGTCGCTCTGCAGTCCCATAAAAGTCAGTATATAACCTTGCTTTGAGTTGTCAATGTGGTAGGAATAGTTTGGCAAATTGGTTGCTCCAAGCCACGCCCAAACGTGTTTCGGAGGCAATGAATAATCGCAGATTCCAAGGGAAGTCAAAAGTACTCACGAAGGCATCTTGAATGTCTTTAGAAAGGTTCAAGAGATATGTAATGGAGGATGTGATGTTAACGTTCAATTGTTGATGTTTCTGAGAAGGCGACAAGGCGGAAGCTCTTACGAACACCCATGAAATATACGCTAATCTTCTTCCGGCTTAGCTCCCAAAAAGTAGGCCTTGAGGATTTGCTGAACAACGCGTTGGAGCGCGACGAACAGCTCAACTTCACATATCCATCGCAGGGACGCTTTTCTATTTCCTCAAATACTATCAGACAATCAAAATATGGCGCTCTCACAAGCCGCAGGAAATTCCACAAATGCGTCCTTCAAGGTACGGCTGTTTGGAGCTCCAAAAGATTTTTTTGGCATAGCTAATGCCTCTACAGGACAAGGAGAAGCCAATGGCTGTTCGAGCAGCAAATATTCTAGCTGCCAGAGGTATGTTATTTCCATCTTGAGCTTCAAGTCTGTCATTTTGAGGTCCAAAGTCCGGTAGCTAACTGGGTATATAGCTTTGAGCGATGCTGTACGGACGTCCCTCGGTCCTCGAGGAAGTAAGTCAACAACTTTCAGCTTCGAATATACGTACTGACAGCCTAAAATTGGACAAGATGATTATGAATGGCAAGGGGCAGACGATAATCACAAATGATGGAAATACTATGTTGAAGAGCATGGCTGTTATGCACCCCTCCGCAAAGATGTTGGTCGACCTTTCAGCAGCACAAGATGTGGAAGCCGGAGATGGAACAACTTCAGTCGTGGTCATTTGTGGAAGTTTATTAGGAGCCGCAGACAGATTACTTGGAAAGGGCATCCATCCATCAGTCATCGCAGAGTCGTTCCAGAGAGCAGCTGCTGCAGCAGTCCAGGTCCTCCACGATATGTCACATCCAGTCTCCCTCACAGATACCACGACTCTCCTACAAGCCGCTACCACCTCTCTTTCCTCCAAGATTGTTTCACAACACTCCAATATTCTTGCGCCTATGGCTGTCAACGCCGTTACCAAGACTATCGATATCAAGACTGCTGATAACGTGGATTTGAGAAACATTCGGATATTGAAGAAGGTTGGAGGCACAATCGAAGATACCGAGATGGTAGAAGGATTAGTACTTGATCAGCCAGTTCTCAAGAGTGGTGGAGGACCAGTCAGAATGGAGAAGGCCAGAATTGGACTTATCCAGTTCCAACTTTCGCCTCCCAAGCCAGATGTAAACTCCACAAGGTCGATTTCGCTGAGCTTCTGCTAACAATGGTAGATGGAAAACCAAATTGTCGTAAACGACTACCGACAAATGGACAAGATCCTGAAGGAAGAGCGAACATATCTCTTGAACATGGTCAAGAAGATCAAGAAGGCGAAGTGTAACGTTCTGTTCATCCAAAAATCCATCCTCCGCGACGCAGTCAACGATCTCTCCCTCCACTTCCTCGCTAAACTCAACATCCTCTGCATCAAAGACATCGAGCGTGACGAGGTCGAGTTCATTTGCAAATCCACCGGCTGCAAGCCAATCGCCGATATCGATTCTTTCACTGAAGACAAGCTGGGCAGCGCTGATCTGATCGAGGAAGTCCAAAGCAGCGGATCCAGAATCGTCAAGGTCACCGGAACGAAGAGCGCAGGTAAGACCGTCAGCATTGTATGCAGAGGTGCCAACTCCCTCATCCTGGACGAGGCAGAGCGCAGTTTACATGATGCCCTCTGTGTCATCCGATGCTTGGTCAAGAAGAAGGCTTTGATTGCTGGTGGTGGAGCTCCTGAGATTGAGATCGCTTCCCAACTTGCCAAGCAATCCCGGGCTCTCAAGGGCACTGAGGCTATCTGCTGGAAGGCATTCGCTGATGCTATGGAGGTTATCCCAACGACTCTTGCTGAGAACGCAGGTTTGAACAGCATCAAGGTCGTTACGGAGTTGAGATACAAGCATGAAAATGGAGAGAAGAATGCTGGTGTCAGTATCAAGAGTGGAGGTGTCAAGATTGATATTGCGGATGAGAATGTTCTGCAACCACTGCTGGTGAGCACCAGTGCGGTTGAACTGGCTGCAGAGACGGTGAAGATGATTCTAAGGTATGCCCTTCATTTTACACTTCCATGGACAAAAGACTAATTGCTTCAACAGAATAGATGATATTGCCCTCTCGAGGTAAAGAGGACGGATCTGAATGGCTCATGATGATTGTAGAATACTTAATGTAGCAATATGAAAGGGCCATCGAAGTCTGATACAACTGAGTGTACTGGTTTATGAAAGTGAATTAGGTATCAGAAACGAACCATGGATTTCAGGTTTCGAGAGCAGCAACTGGATGACTGAAAAGAAAAGAGGGCATCAAGTCGGGAATTCCATGGCATGAGCGCTTTCAAGGACACGGTAGGTGCCGCGCGGATCAACGAAAGTCCCTCTACAATCACACATCATTGGCACTGGCTAATTATTACAGCCTCGCCAAAGTATCAACAACACAACACATCATCCAACCAAAAACACAGTACACTCTCAAAATCGCCCTTATTCCACGTGATATTAGCAAATCTCTCAAACACACCAAGCACCTCTGCTCCCATCACATTCAGGGGTCAACAAGCCCCATCATGCACAGTATTCGCACACCGCCTTCTCCCAACGAATCACCGGCGCGCATTCTCCACCAGACCTGCATTAACCACAAATCTCCCCCACCAACCAGCTCAGAACGAACATCCATCTGAAGCAGCAACCCAAAACCAAAACCCTCCACTCCTTTTCATCTGAACTCGAAGAGCCTTCTCCCTGTTGACATACATACATTTGAACCAAACGAATACATTGGAAGAAGTCAAGATGACGAGAGGCGAGGTATGTGACTTTTATTTATACCCTTGAATGATTGATGTACTGCCGGAGGGTTCTCCGTTCTGTGTTGTGTTGTACGGCATTGAAGGGCGGTCGCGCTCGAGGGTTAGTGAGATGGGAGTGGTAATATGCGGATGTACAGATCTTAGAAGCTGTGCAATGTTAAACGGGTGTACTAAATTATACGAGAGACATATGGCTGATTGTTCTTCTCTTATAGATTGTGCACTTGCACATTGGGCAAGCCGGAACACAGCTTGGAAATTCGGCGTGGGAACTGTAGGGCCCTCTTTACCTTCACCTAACCTCTATTCAAATCGCGCCAAAACAAACCAAACCAAAACAAACCAAAACACGCCAATCAATGAAATAAAAGCAAATTTAGAGAAGAACATAAACGAATGCACTAGCTAACCCCCCTCCCAGCTACCTCCTCGAGCACGGGCTCAGCAAAGACGGACGTCCCGACCCCGCGGCAAAAGCCCTCCACGACTCCGGCGAACTCGACACCGTCTTCACCGAAACAGGCAATGGCAAATACGTGCCTCGCTCCATCTTCGTCGACCTCGATCCCAGCCCTATCGATGAGATCCGCACCGGTGACTACAGACAGCTCTTCCACCCTGAACTGTTGATTAGTGGGAAGGAGGACGCGGCGAACAATTATGCGAGGGGCCATTACACGATTGGGAAGGAATTGTTGGAGGGCACGTTGGATAAGATTCGGAGGGTCTTGGTGGGTTGACGGTTTTCATTTTTGTTGTTACTCTTTGGGGGTGTTATGTCTCAATTTTTGAGGGGTTGATATGGGAACCTTTCAATTGGTCTCTGGAAGGAGACATGTTGTTTACTTTATTTGGGTAAAGATTGGACGAGAATGACAGTTAAGCTAACCCCCCGACAGGACAACTGCTCCTCCCTCCAAGGCTTCCTTATCTTCCACTCGTTTGGTGGTGGAACCGGGTCGGGCTTCGGATCGCTTCTCCTCGAGCGCCTTTCAACCGACTACTCCAAAAAATGCAAACTCGAATTCGCCGTCTATCCCGCTCCTCGCGTCTCCACCGCCGTCGTCGAACCCTACAACGCCGTCCTCTCCACGCACTCCACCATCGAGAACTCCGACTGCACATTCCTCGTCGACAACGAAGCCGTCTACGACATCTGCCGGCGCAGTCTCAACATCGAGCGCCCCTCGTTCGAGCACTTGAATCGTCTGATTGCGCAGGTAGTCAGCTCAATTACGAGTTCGCTCAGGTTTGATGGCGCTTTGAATGTCGATCTGAATGAATTCCAGACGAATCTGGTGCCGTACCCGAGGATCCATTATCCTTTGATAAGTTATGCGCCGGTTATTAGTGCGGAGAGGAGTAGTCATGAGAGTTTTAAGACGCAGGAATTGACGCTGCAGTAAGTTCTTTCTTCTCCTCTCCCTTTTACATCCCCCTCTTATCAAACCTCATTCTTATTCTCATTCTCAATCTCAATCCTCGAATCTCACATCTCGCTTCTTCTTCTCCCTTGCCCGCCCATTCCACTATCCCTCGCTTAGCGAGCACAACAAGCTTCCCTTTTCCCCTTCATTTTTCTTTTCCCCCATTTATTATCCAGTTATTAAAATACATCCTAACACCTCACCCTCACAGATGTTTCGAACCAAACAACCAAATGGTAGTCTGCGACCCCCGCAACGGGAAATACATGGCCGTCGCCCTGCTCTACCGCGGGGACGTCGTCCCCCGAGACTGCACTGCAGCCATCTCCGCCCTAAAAGCCAAATCCTCATTCAACCTCGTCGAATGGTGTCCCACCGGTTTCAAGCTCGGCATCAACTACCAGAAACCCGTCTCCGTGCCCAGCACGTCCCCCAACGACGGCGCCCTCGCCTCTGTAGACCGCAGTGTCAGTATGCTGAGCAACACGACGGCCATTGCGGAGGCGTGGTCCCGGCTGGATCATAAGTTCGATCTTATGTATAGTAAGAGGGCTTTCGTGCATTGGTATGTGGGTGAGGGTATGGAGGAGGGTGAGTTTAGTGAGGCGAGGGAGGATTTGGCGGCTCTGGAGAAGGATTATGAGGAGGTTGCTGCCGATAGCTTTGATCCTGCTGAGGGTGAGGAGGAGTATTAGAGGAGAGGTGGGGATGGCCCTAGTGGCGTTTTGTGGGGTGTTGGGTTTAGATTGGCAGGGGAGTGGCAGTGACAGTGACAGTGTGAGAGGACTTGAATGTCGATGGATTGGTAGAGTAATTCGCTATATATATGATGGATGGATGGATCGATGAATGAATGATTGATGAAATTCGGATTCTTTTGCTGTGGTGGCTATCTCATACTTTGCGCAATTTCGTAGATATGTGATTGTTGAATGGCTCACAATGGCAGTTGTGTTTTGTTAACATTAGACCCATGAACTCAAGCCTCAACGAACGCGATGTTATGAAGCACATGGAATTGACCGAATGCGTGACAGGTAGGCAATGGCTTTGGGGTCGGATTTGGGGTGGTGAGAAGGTCGAAGCATGGTTGGTTCTGGCAAGCTTGGATCGAAGAATAGTGGCAAAAGAAATATCGTGGAAAAGCAGTAAACTAACTTCCCAGCCAGTTTGTTCATGTAAGCGATTTCATTCCTGCCATAGTAAGTTGCGTCGCTCCCCTCCCAGCACATATTCGATGTCCCAGAAATATCAATGATCCTTCCTTCATTCCCCGGTTCCAACCGTAAGATGTAGCCCGTTTAGTCTACCCACTTTAAGCCCAGAAACATATCACACGCACTTGCCCCCATGCAAGTCTACCAGAGCTTACTTCTTCTCATCCACATACTTCGTACCCTTCCCCTCAGGACTAGCCGGTACCTCCTTATCCGCCAGATTCCAATCATTCAAATGTCCCACTCCGACCGTCAAATACGTCGCGAATCCCAACCATCCAAGATACGGCGCCAACGCCCACCCGGCCACAGCATCAACTTGTCCCCATACATATGTCAGGTAGCTGACTGTGCCTGTCAGAGCGACGATGTCGACGAGGGCTTCGACTGGGCGCTTGGCCGTGAAGAATAAGGGCATCCAGATTAGGTTGAGTCCGAGTTGGATGGTGTAGAGTGTTGCGCCTTGTTTGGTGAGGAGGTGGGATGCTGTGGAGGCCAAAGGGGACATGCCGGTGCTGAAGGCGCGGTGGGCGGAGTAGCCCATCAGGCCGTAGAGGAGGGCTGTGGGGAGGGGAGGTTAGTTGGTGTTTTTAGGATGGGTTTGTGGGTTTAGATGGGACGGGTTCAGGGAAAGGGAAACAAACTCCATGCTGGACCGAAGACCCATGGGGGAGGGCGCAATGGAGGTTGCTTGAGTGCCAAATATGTCTTTTGTGTTTCCTTTGCTGTTTGTATGTTAGTTGTTATATGCTTGACAATGATTGGGTGAGAATCAAGGGGAGAAATCCAAACACACGTCTAACAGAATAGCCAACAGCTGTACCCAAGGCGATGGGGAAGAGGATGGATGCAGCGGGGTTTGCAAACAGCGCTGCTGGCAGCGTGAGAGATGGAATGAAGGTCGTCATAATTGCTATAATCCTATGGTTTGGTTGTTGTGTTAATGAAGTGCAAAGTTCAATGTGACACGAAGTTGAGAGAGAAGAATAAGGTGATGAGATGAGATGAGGGCTCGAGGCTGTTTTAAGCATGATCCAAGGTTGCATGTGTTGCATGTTGAGAAGCCCCCCCCCTCCTTGAGTGATGACGTCGTTCTGCATTCCTGAAGCTCACGAAGGGTCCAGAAATGCGAAGGAAGAACACACAACCAGGGGTACCAAATCACTTACTTCTTGTGTGCAGTTGGAAGTGTTTTTGTGTGAATTTGTTAAGAATGTTGCGAAGTAAAGAGAGGAAAGAGATCAGAAGGGAAGGGACATAACAGCTGTGGTGGATCACAACCAGCAACCGTACCTGGCTCTCGGGGGCGGAATTAAGTTGCCGATTTTGGCATGTGCGCAATCACCAAAATGCAAGCCTTATATTTTCTACCTATCTAATACTTAGTCATTTGCCCATTAATTCTTTTTATTTTAAGTAATCTTTTAGTATATTAAGTATATATGTTATTGATTTTTTTTTGACTTAATTCCTTGTTTCAAATTTTATTAAATTGTGCAAGTGCAGCCTTTAAAAAAGCAGTCCTTTTGGCATGAAAGAGGTTCTTGATAAAATAAGCTAACGTTTTTATAATTGAGAAATTAGGGGACTTTCCAGGCAAAGTAAAAAGGTTTATATTTTTTTCTTTTGCCTATTTTATAATTGCTTTATTATTATATGCTGAGTTTTTATTTTAATAAAGTGTAATCTTGTTAAGATTTGGTTTTAATTGTTTTAAAAGCTTAAAATATACTTTTATTATTATTTTGCTATTTGGTAAATCAATATTATATAAAATGAATTTTCGATAATTAAAATTAATGATTATAAACACATTCAAAAGAGGGAGGTGATTTGGTTTTTGAGCTTTTGCTTTTATATTTTTTGCGATTATCTTTTTTTGGTGAACGTTATGCTTTCAATATTTTTACTTTTTTTTGATAGGCCTTTTGATTTGTTTAATAATTTAAGAACCAATGCTAAAATGAAATTTGTTATAAAAATACATGTTTTTTTAGTGCTTTGAATGCGGGCGATTTTTTTGGATTTTAATGCTTTAATTAATTTAATTATTGGCTTGGGATTTTAAAAGCTTAATCTTTTTTTTTGCAATTGCATTGATTAAGCCTTTTTTTTATAAAAAATTTGCTGTATTCCCTTTTTATTTATATCCCAATATCCTAAAAGCTTAAAATGTTGTGTTTAAGATAAAGGAATAGCTAAATCCTTTATGATATTTTGCTATGGTTTTCCCTTGTTTTTAAATGCTATCAAAAAATTGATTAAATAATTATAAATAGCAAAAGTTTTGGATTTTATAAAAGCAAGATAATGCTCATAAGAATTGGGGCCAAAATCCTTTATATTATGCATTCTTTGCATATGATTAATTGCGATTATATGCAATTATATTTGAGCATTTAGCTTTATTACTTTTTCAATAATTATAATAAATATAGCCTTTTCCATCTCTTGCTCAAAAACCTTAGCTCAAAAAACGCCTGCATAATGTGGGATTAATGCGTAACCTTTATTTTCAAAGCAAAAATTAAAAAAAGGTATAAAATGATATGCGCAATATTTGCGGGTACAAATTAGAAGCATATTATAATAATATTTTTATTAAAAAGTGATTTGTTTATATATAATTAAAAAGTAAATAAAAAGCTATTAATATTAAGTGCATATGCCAAAATCGGCAACTTAATTCCGCCCCCAAAAGCCTGGCCAGCCTCGCTTGGATAAAAAAGGCACATCCATGTCGCCTCGTGATGAGCTAGCATGAATGGGGCATCGCCTTAGACTTTTTGCGGGGCAGACAAGCATCCAATCAAATCACCAGTCTGTTCACCCGCCCCATCTATCTCCTTTTGCCCTTCCCCTTCCTGGTTAAGCTTCACGCCTGGTTGTGCCTGCCCCCCCAACCCCCAATCAATCGAATCGAAAGCATGGACTCGAAGGCATCAGCTCCGACCTCACGTTCACGCCCTCCTCCTCTTCAACACCTCTCCAATTCCAGCTCCATCTCCAACTCCAACTTCAACTCTGCTTTGGATGCGGATCGCTCTTCTACTCAAGGGCTAGCCCATACTCAATCCTGTTCGTCCATCCTTCTTCTACAATACAATACACTCCCGCTGCGCATCCTCGTACTTTCAGCTGCACTGCCCGTCGTATTTACACTTCTACTCTATCCTTCTACAATACTACTACTACAAGAGATCAGCTCGTTTCGATCAGACAGTGTCGTCGTCCGTCCGCCATCAATAGGCGTCGAATCCCTTCTTTCTACCTCATTCTTGTCTCCGTTATCCTACTTCATTCTATTCATTCTACTATATAAGCTCACGCACGCACGCCCCCACTCCCAAACCTCTTATACTTTTTGAACACTCCTCTGACAGCAATCATGGCATCAAACAGCAGCAGCAGCTTCAGCTTCGTGGTCGCACCCTCTTCCCGACAAGCCCCAGGTGTCGCTTGACAATCAGCAAATGCGAGCGCTCTACGAGCCTCCTAGAAGAACCTCTGCTGTCCCACCCACTCGTTACCAGGCCGACTTCCTCCCTCGAGATCGAACAAACGAGACAATGGATTCGTATCAAGGTTACAGAGAGCCGCTGTCGGCTAGATCTCCTACGGAGCGGACGCCATGGGCTGGTGGTCGTGATGATAATTACAGAGCGAATGATCGGGCGGACACTCGTATGGATACATTCTATCGTGGCAGATCTCCTGGTATGCCAATTTCTGAGATACTTGTACTCTTGTCCTACAATGGTCGTTGTGATTCGTTACATGCAGCTGCTGCGCTGGGAACGGCAGCCTACATGTCATTGTTGAATCCCTTTACTCCTCTACTTTTGAAACATATCCTGACTTTATCTCATTTGATGCACATACTTACAATCTTTGTCATCCAGGTGTTGATCGAAGCCGCCGACCTCGAGACCGAACTCGCTCGCCCGTTGCTGGTGATCGATACGGACCTTCGAACCGTGGTCGAGAGGATTATGGTAGACGTGACCGAGATCGTGATGGTCGTCGGGTTTCACCAGCTCCAATCAATATCGATCGCTATGTTCCTGGTCAAGACTCGGGTCCTCCGCCCATTACAATCAACCCACTAGCCGATCCTGCATCGCTCGCCTTTCAAGTTGGTTTCTCTTATTTTGGAGAATGGTGGCGCACCAATAAGAAGATCAAGGAGGAGAAGGAGCGTATCAGAACTGGCAAGCGCGCGGATCCATTGCGTCCACGCGACAGCCAGGAAGATCGTGAGAAGGAGAAGGCTCGGATCCAGGTTGCGTATGATGCATACAAGGAAGACCTACAGGCGAAGATGGCAAGACAGTTTGTCACAGAGCACAAGAACGAGCAATGGTTCCAAGAGAGATATTACCCAGAGGTTCGGGACGGTTTACGAACACAGCTCAACGAGTTTCGACGTGGTAACTACAGCCAGTGGGAGCAGGATCTCGAATCAGGCACCTTCGACGAGTACTCATTGGAGGGCATTCCTAAAAGTGAAAGCAACGGCGTTGGTGGTGTGGTTGAGAAGGAGGAAGGAGAAACGACAGCAGCAAACGAGGTTCTTGGCGTTGGTGATCTTGTCCCATCTCGTGGAAGTGATATCAGAGACGAGAACGCTTTTCAGCCAACCCTTCTGATTAAGACTCTCGCTCCCAACGTTAGCCGTCAACATCTAGAATCCTTCTGTAAAGAGCATCTCGGAGAAGATGAAGGAGGTTTTAAATGGTTGAGTTTGAGCGATCCAAACCCAAGCAAGCGTTACCACCGCATTGGCTGGGTCATGCTTCATCCCGCTCCCGAGACAGGGCCAATCGTCGATCGACCTGATCTTAAGGATGAAGATGCAGATGGCGATGTCCAGATTCCCATGGTTTCCCAATCTACTGCTGAGAAAGCTCTTGAGGCTATCAATGGCAAGACTGTCAAGGATGAGGTTCGGGGTGACTTCACTTGTCATGTTGGTGTTCATGTTCCACCCAGCATGCCACGTAAGAAGGCACTCTGGGATCTGTTCTCAGCACCTGAACGCATCGACAAAGACCTTGAACTTGCCCAAAGATTGGTCCAGAAGTATGAAGAAGACTTCGGATCTGATTTCAATGCGGTGCTCAAGATTGAAGAGCGAGTTGAGGATTTGAAGAACCAAGGACGCCTGTTGCCACCTGTGACCGCTCCGGTTGTCAAGAAGATCAAGAAATCTCGTGATACAATTGGTCTGGATGAAGCTATGGACGAGGGCGAGGAGGGTGAGGAAGAAGAAGACGAAGAAGACGAAGAGGGCGCATTCGATGATGAGGTTGATGATGAAGATCTCTTGGTCAAGAAGAAGCAACTCGACCTCATGGTTGAATATCTTCGCCGTGTCTTCAACTTCTGCTTCTTCTGCGTTTTCGAGAGCGACTCTATTCATGAACTCACTCGAAAATGCCCCGGAGGCCATCTTCGCCGACCACGTAACACTCTTAGTACCGCTGGAAAGGCTGCTGCGAGAGCAAGTGCCTTGGGTGAGCCATTCCAAGTGAAGAAGCGAACTGGTACCGAGACCACTGATGATTTGGACAATCCCAATTCTCCGACCGAGGATCGAAAGTTCAACCGAAACAATACAGCGTCCAAGGCAGAACAGCAGCTTCAGCGTGCTTTCAACTGGGTCAAGACCTTTGAAGAGAAGCTCATGCAAATTCTGGAACCCGAAGCTATTGACGTACGCAAGTTGGGTGGAAAGCCAAGCGACGAAGCCATGAAGGATGAGCTTGTCAAGTATGTGAAGCAAGAGGATGAGCATAAGTTCAGATGTCGGGTTCCGGAGTGTACCAAGCTGTTCAAGGAGGAGCATTTCTGGAAGAAGCATGTTGATAAGCGTCATCCGGAATGGCTTGATGGATTGAGAAAAGACGTAAGTTTAACCGGCCATGGACTGTGGAAACTGCTGACGACATCTAGTTTGATCTTGTCAATACATATGTTAGCGATCCTGCGCATATTGCACCTTCAAGATCGGATGCCAATAGCAACGGCCACTTCCCTCCCGCCAATGGTCACATGCCAGCAGGTACCCCCCGAGGTTTCAATCTTCAAAACTTTGGAATCTCTGGCGGTATGCCACCTATGCCAGGATTCGGTCAACCAGGCTTCTCTCCATTCTTCCCAGCAAACATGCCAGCCGGCAACTGGAATGGCTCAGGTGACAATCGTGGCAGTGGACCCATCCGACGTGGTGGCAGACCGTACCAGGCCAATGCTCGCATTGGACCCTATGACCGTCGTCCTAGAGATCCTCGTGGTGACGATGGTAGACTCAGTCCACCACCCGGGGTCCGTCGCGGAGGGATGACTGGTGGGGGAAGATGGGGTGACGGAGCAGCTGGCGGTGCAGCAGTAGGACCTCGCGAAGCAGTTCAAGGCCGCAGTCTCAAGTCCTACGAGGATCTCGATGCTGTTGCTGGTGGTGGATCTGGAGAGCTGAACTACTGAGAATGGGATACGATGTTGATGATGGATAGGGTGGATGGGCGATGTTGGGGATGCCGCATGTGGGATGTGGGATGTGCGTCACCTTCTTAAAAGTCATACTGGCGTTAGTGACACATTGCAGAGGTTTTCGCGTGGCTCTCTAACA
This sequence comes from Helotiales sp. F229, assembly GCA_002554605.1. Lineage (NCBI taxonomy): Eukaryota > Fungi > Ascomycota > Leotiomycetes > Helotiales > Helotiales sp. F229. The sequence goes on from MXAW01000017.1 coordinate 1,099,447, forward strand.
GTCAGCTGATTTTTTTGGGACTTTTGGTCGATGAGTTATTTCTTTGCAAAACTTGTACTATAATTTTGCAATATCAATGAGATTGCCCTTGATTCTTTTTAGCTTATTACTTGATGTTATTATGACGTATTCCGAGTGCTAGGATATATTGGAAGTTATAATTCGTGATATGAAGACGGTTGTAGCGGTGTGTGGAATTTGGGGTCGTGGGATCATCATGTCGGGGGGGGGGGGGGGGGGGGGGGGGGGGGGGGGGGGGGGGGCGACTCGCTTAAAAGTAAACAAAGGCGATGGGGACGATTCATTCGGAAATTGCGGCTTTTGGTGATCAAGCAAGGTACAATGAATCGTGAATTTGGCTTGATTTTCATGTCATATTCATTGTAATAGCTATGCTCTAGTACGCAAAGAGAGATTATTATAATATATAGAAAATAGCAAGAACTTATCCTTTTACCAAAACCCTGTTATCAGTTGTTAGTACAGCGTGGGATGAAGGAAGGAAGTAGAACAGTGAGAAAGAACACTTAAATGTGATTTGATTTGAGTTGTTGAACGTTATTATGCTGGTTTTTGGGGGGAGGGGGGTGTGGAGAGAGATGGACTAGCTGGATCCATTTTTTTGTTTGGATATAACTTACGTAAGATTGAATGAAGACTCAAGCATGAGAGAGTGAAAAAATTTGGTGAATGTCTTGGACGAGGTGATGTCGTTTGTTGACGGGGGAAGTGTATGTTCGTTGCGGTTTTTATGTATGTCCTTGTGGCTGTGTATGTGAGTACGAAAGATACTACTGTTAGACCTAGGGAGATCCAGTGGGTTAGGGCAGCGTCCTACGCTTTAAATGCGATGTAGTGAAATCACTCTAAAGCTGATATGGTGTTATTTTGTGACTCACCGACTTTACTTTGTTTGGATTGATCACACAAGGAGAGTTCTAACTGACGCAGCTCTAGAGAATGATGGTTTTCTATCTTTTCATTGGCAATGATTTGAAAGGCAAATTACTCACAAATGTTATATTCCCCCCCCTCTTAAATACTATATCTTTCGCCCGAGTAAGTGTAGAGTATGCAAAGCTAAGGAGTATGCCCACTATAACGCGCGAAAACTGCCTCGTCAGCCCACTTGGGTGCTTGAAGGCCATCGAGAAGTATACCGGGTCACTTGTCTCCACAAACGTAGTGTGTGAAGATAAACATCCGTCGGGCCTGACCGCGCAAGGGTTGATACACGGTATTGCGATACAAGGCTTCCTTACTAAGACAGCTTCAGGGAGTGAAGGCGGGAGTATAACGTGATGGATGAGTGCGCAGAAATAAACAGCTTTCATTTCATATGATAAATAGCTTTAGCAGGCGGCAATAGCGACTACAAATCGTTAACAATATTATTGTTTATCAATCAACAGTCCGTTTAGCATTATTCTTCAGCGCAGGATAGCCTATAGGATACTAAATCCAATCTCGGAATAAAGTATAGTGTTTGAAAGTGAAGAAGAGCTGATATTGAAAGTTTGGGTATTTGAGTCATGATGGGGAAAGTGCCATTTGCTGTGATTCAAATACTCTTATGTATCTCGGAAGTAACTGGCTTTGACATGTTCTGTGTTTCAGCCAATCAGTCTCGAGTCCAAATCTCTCACTGTTAACTTGTTGAGCAGTGAAGCTTCAAGCTGAAGATCATTTCCAGATTCATCATGGCCTCTCTCGGTGCGCTCCGAGGATTTCGCATCGAGCTCTATGTCGCCGACAACAACGATCAAAATGCATAGATGTACGCACATTGTTTCGGGCTCATTTCTGTAAAGGTACCCCCTTCTTTAGAAGCATCGTTGGCCGTTGTATGGAAACTAATCTATTGGCACGGTACAGATACCACTGTATACGAGTTCGAGGATGACAGTTGACGGGAAGGGCTCCGGCTGGTGTTACATTTCATTTGGATACATTGCACGCAACATCAAAAAATGGGATCACTACTTTACGCATGGGGTTTGTTTGGTAGTGCAGGACTGCCATAGTTCCCCGAAGAAAAGTATAAAGACTTCGACAGGTCCTTAGGAGCAATTTCAATAACAGTTTCTTCAATTCCAAGCTCCAAGGCACACACTGATCAAACAACTCCTATTTCGTCATTTAGATCACTGGAATCCAGCCCCTAGTCACTACCAGTCCTATCAATATGTACGCCCCCACGCTCTTCAAGCTTCTTGCCCCTCTCCTCGTCCTAGCGACAACCGCACATGCCGGCTACGGGAACTGCAAGTGTCAAGACGGCAATGGCCAGTACAATGACGCGACGCGAGCGGCGTGTAGCATGGGCGGGGGAACATATCATGGCGATCAATACCACCAGGTATGTAATCCGTCCCGGGCTCCGGGACCTTGGACCAATCCATTGGGCAAGTCAATGATGAATATATGCTCTAGTGCTCTGCCTGGAATCACAACTTGAATTGGGACTACTTTGGAGAGCTTTGCGCTTCAACTGGAGCCCCTAATGCTGCGTACTGCTGGAATTAGAATGGATTTGGTGGTGTAGCATGTTCTTCTGTTGGTGGTTGATCTTTGGGATTGTATGCAGCGCCAACGATTTGGGATCGATTGTGGTTTTTTTTTTTGAGGCGTATCTTCGAGTTGTTCGTTGGTCAGGCAATGGATCGATGGCTTCAACAACTACGGCTCTTTTTTTGGCCACATACCGAGCGCTTGTCGCCATGTACTGTATCTGGAGAAATCATAGTATTATTGAGAACTTAATCTTGGTGGAAGATGTACCTGTACCGTTTTTTGTTAGAAGGAGCATAAACGCTGCCGCGGCTGAGAATCGAAGTCACATTTGCTTTAAGTTTACCTAATGAATCTTTTACACCTCTTCATTTACATTCTGCCTGTGTGTAGCAATTGACAAAGCTTCTAGAAGTACCAATTCCAACTCTCATGCAAATCATTGCTCGCATGTATCCCCTTTTACTCTTGAAATACATTTATTCTTAGAGAGAGTAAGTAGTAGTCAATCAGTCTGACAAGAACAATTGAGTTGGAGGTATTTTCTGTTTTCACGGCCTTAATGAAGTTTTCTATTGAGAACGCCAGGAAGAGATAAATTCATCAGCACGTCGGGACCTGGATCTTAGTTCTTGAAGCTGACTTGATTCAGCCGAACTTTCTGAAGTGGTGTCATTTCTACATGGTTCCTGTGTTATACTGTACAATGTAGCAGAGTACAATATTAGGGTAATAAAACCCTACCCGAGTTCCGTTGTCCTTCTCTGTACTCGTGAAGCAGAGCTTTGGTCAACAAACTCGGCACGGATTATCGCTCAACTCAATGTCTGCAGATCTCACCGTCGAGCCCCCCAGCAGTGATACTTGAAGCCGGCGATCTTTACCTTGATCAAGATGATTGTCACTTAGCATTCTCTTGATGTTCACTTGATGTTTTCGTAATGCTCTCTCGACAGTTCCTGGTTTGAGCCAGTGTTGCCAGAGATCACTTTGAAGCTTTGAGTCACTCCATCATTCCGGATCTCTAGTCCATCTTGAGCTAGAAACGTAGCAGGATAAGCATCGTTTACAAGCACACGTGTGACGGTTGTCAAGAAGGCCCAAGTCATGTTACATCCTATTTAAATAGTGTATCCCGGTGCATGAACATGATTATCAAGTGATCGAGAAGATTCGGCGACATCAATCTGGTTGACGGTTCCACGATAGGGTTCTAAATTCTATAAAGCCATTGACAGCACCCTTCTGTCAATCCTAATATACAAAACACCCCCTCACTACAACCACAATACTTCCATCCAAATTCCCGAGATCTACCCCTCAATCATTATCATACCCTCCAAAATGCACGCCCCTACCCTCCTCAAGCTCCTTGCCCCCCTCTTTGTTCTAGCAACAACCGCCCATGGCTATGATTTCTTCGGGAAATGTAAATGCCAAGACAAAACTAGGCAATACAATGACGCGACGGAGGAATGCTGCAGGCAGGAGGGTGGTTCCTATCACGCCGATCAACATCACCAGGTACGTACTGTGATACAGACATTGAACACGGTCAAAGTAGACATCAGCATCAGATCTTCAACTTCAAATTCCTAGTAACCGATTGGTCATTTGCTTGAACCCACGAAAGCTGACTATGTTTACAGTGCTCTTCGTGGTGGGGAGGATTAAACGACTACAGGTTTGGGAACTGCTGTCTCAGAGAAGTAGGAGACCAAGACCTCGATATTGTGTACTGCTGGAACTAGCTTGGGTTGCGGGCATGGCTTGTGGCATTTGGTCACCGAGTTTATGGACGCTGAAGGCTTGATTGCGGATTTTTTTAGGCGTATCTTCAAGTAATTTGTCATACAACTGGATCGTTTTGTATGATGGATATGTATGCCTGTTTTTTTGGCCGTCCATCGAGCGCTTATGGCCATAACTCTGGAAATCAAAACGTCATCTAAACTTGCACAGACAACAGCTGAGCGACGTGCTGAATCAATGGCAGTGTGTTAAAAAATATTCAAACTATTCAAATAGTATTGAATAGAATAGAATAGAATAGAATAGAATTTGAATAATGAGATTTTTATATTGAATAGAATAGAATAGAATAGTATTCTTGAATAGTATTCAACTATTCAATTATTTATTATAATAGATTTTAAAAATTATAAAAGAAAGATATATATAATATATTTTTAGTAAAGTAGTATTCTTTTATTACTTTTCCTTTCTTTAAAAAACTAAAATTTATTAAAAAAATTAGTAAAACAAAAGGCGTAGTCTAGCTTAAAATCCCATGGGTTACACCAACAGCATCGGTTAACTACTCCGCTATTCTGTAATACAAGAATTATATCAAGGAAATGCTTAATTTAATATATATGTTAATTAATAAGATCAATAAAAAACAAGTTCTCCTCCGGTTCTAATGCTAATCTTTCTTCCTCTTCTTCTTCTTCTCTAAATATACCCCAGCTTTTAAGAGCTATCAAATAAAGAAACATATCTTTATTTAATTAATTCCTTAGCTTGTTTATTATAAGGGCAAAAAGGCTAAAGTATCGTTCCGAGGGGGCCAAAGTAGCTGGAATTTGAAAATATTTCCGAGCTATTAATGATAATATAGGATATTTAGCTTTATTTATAAGCCAAAATTCTAAAGGTTTTACTTATTAAAAAAAAGTTAATAAATATTAATTTTATTATTAAATAAGAGAACTTGCAGTTTTATTAAACCTTCTTTCTTCAAAATATTGAGTTAATTCATTAATTTCTTCTTCTTCGTTTTCTAAATATATATCATCATCTTCGTTATTATCGTATATATTAAGAGCTTGAGCTTCAATAGCAGGAGGATTATTTGCCAAGTAGTCTTTTTTATATCTAATTTAATATTAGTAAATATAATAATAATAAGTATAAAGGAATTTTTTAATAATAACTTAAAATTTACATATTAAAATCCGTTTGTAAACGATTATATATATTAGTAGCTTGCCCATGACTTAGGCCTATAGCCTCTAGGCCCTCTTTTTTGATTCTAAGGTCTAAAATTAAAAAGAGGTATAAAGCCTTATTATTTTGACTTATCCCAGTTTTAGGAAAATATTTTCGTAATTTTATAATCCCTTTATTAATAGCTTTTATAAATATATTGTTTTATAAATAATTAATAATAATACTATAAATATAATATATAAAATAATATTTACTTACATTAAATTCTTGTTTAATAGCCTCTAGCTTATTATATATTTTATATATCTCTAGCAAAAAATAATATATAATAGGGTATTTTTCCGCTTATAACTTAGTAAAAGCTTTAATAAAGATATTAAATATTTTTAAGCATTTTTGCAAGTATTCAATTTCATGATCTTTTAATAAAAGACTTTTCTTATTCTTTTTAAAGCTTTTAAAAATAAATAATTCTATAACTACTTTAATAGCTTGCCAAAAATTAAAAAAGTCTTTAAGCATATAAGCCGTAGAAGATCATTAAGTTTTTTGATCTAATTATTAAATTAATAAATAATTTATAAAATATATATAATAATAATAATAGATTTTATTTACCTAATTGAGGTATCCTAGCATGCTTAATATTAAGAACTTGAATTTGATTTTTTAATAATCGAAAATTCTCATGTGAATATTTAATTCCGATTATAATCCGTTTAAGTCGTTTTCATAAAAGTGCATCTAATTATAATTAGTAAATACTTATATATATTAATATAATTTAAGTAAAGGATAGAATAAATACCTTTTAAATCTTTTATAAGATTATCAAAAAGGTTTTTGTCTTTTTCGTTTTTTATATTATAAATAGCATTATTATCGAGCTTTATATAAGCGTCTTTAATAAGTGTTTTTAATATATCTTAAACAATTAAATTTAGTATATGAGCTAAATAAGCTATATTTTTTTAAAATTTCATAGCTTGTAAGCTATAATGCTTTTTAAAAGCTTTTATAAGAGTATCATTAAAGCTTGCGTTATCTTTAATAATACTTTAAATAATTAGTAAATAATTTAAATAATAAAAAAGTAAATTTAAATACTTAATAATATTATATTTAATATTATATTCTCGTAAAGTTTATAATAAAACTTTTTGCATATAAATATTTAAGTGTTTTTTAATAAGTGGTTTCATATTTAATAAATGACTTTTTAATTCAAAATTCTTATTAATATAATGATTATTAATTTAATTAATAAAAAACTTTAAAGTTTATTTAAATAAAGGATAATAATAGTAAACTTACATAATAATACTAAAATAAGCGTCTTGATTTATAGCAGTTCAAGCGTCTAAAGTAAGCAAAAAAGAGCCATTGGTTATTATATTCTCTTTTAACTCAGACTTAATAAAAGCTTTTTTCTTTATATAAATAAAGGTAATGTTATCTTTAATACTCTTATAATAAATTGCGGGTATTTTGCTAATAATAAATTAATAAAATTATTTTAATAATATAATATAAAGGTAAGTATTTACTTATTTAAATATAATATTAGTTTTTTGAACGACTTAAAATAGATTAATTGAAATGATAAGTTATTAAAGATTATAAAATCTAATAATAATCTATTAAATTTCTTTTTATTAAACTTTTCTTTCTCAGGTGTTTTAGGTCGTTTATTAGCTCTTTGTTTAGCAAATATATCTCTATTAATACTAGTATTAGCTTAAGAAGATTCGACTATAAAAAAGTCGTTGCCGCTATTTTCAACTATTATTTTAAATTAATATATATATCTTAAAAAGAGATTAAATAAAATGACTTACTATCAAAACCGCATAATATTCGATTAATATTAAATGCTTTATAAGAATTTCTATAATGAATAATATAATTACTCGTAAATTGATTAACTCATTGATTAAGCCACCTCTTTCTATTTAATATTAATAAATATAAATCAAATATAAATATAAGAATAAGAATAACTTACGAGCAACCTTTATATAAGCATTTAATAGTTACTGTTCGATAATTTTCAATCTTATCAGGATTATCTTTAGGAGGATCTAAAGTCTTAGAAAATAATTTCTCTTTAAATATAAGAAGAGAGTCTTCTAAGTCTTCTAATTCGAATTCGGGTCGATTTTGTCGTATATTAAGGGCAATAAACGTTTTAATAGAGCCGGCCATTTTAATTAGTATATAAATATAATAGTAAATGTAATAAGTGATAATAATCAAAGATATAAAATAAAATAATAGTCGAGTATACTATTAAAGTATTGTTATAAATAATTCTAAGGAAAGAAAAAGTAGAACTCAAGTAAATTTTAGTTTATTATATACTCAAAGATAAATTCTAATTTATTCTATTGATTTATAATACTACTTGATTTATAATACTATTTGATTTGTAACACTATTTGATTTATAATCCTATTTGATTTGTAACACTATCTGATTTGTAATCCTATTTGATTTGTAATACTATCTGATTTGTAATACTATTTGATTTTTAATACTATTTGATTTATAATACTATTTGATTTGTAATACTATTTGATTTACAATATTAATTTAAAGAGTCTAAAATATTATAAAACTAAAAGAATTTTCTAAAAAGCTTACTTATAAATATACTTAAACTAAAGGTTTCTAAATTATTTTATTATATAAGCTACTTTAAATAACTATAATATTAATATATATAACCTATAGTACATATATTATTAATATATAAGTTATTTATAATACATATATTATTAATATATAAATTACTTATTAAACTATTAATTATCTAAGAAAGCTCTTAAGGATTCTTGAGGCTCTTTCGCTTAGCATAAGAACGTACGGGTATACCCATAACTATACCTAATTAAGTATAGCTAGTCACGTGTTTCTACTATTCAACTATTCAAATATACTTGAATAGAATAGAATAGAATAGAATAGAATTTGAATAGTCTTAAAAATCAGTTGAATAGAATAGAATAGTAAGCGATATTCTATTCTATTCTATTCATTTCTCACACTGATCAATGGCAAGACTCATTAGTGCTTGCAATAGCAGAGGCATGTTAGATAATGTGAAAGCTTCCTTGATGGATTTCACCCGAGCGAGACCGGTATCTTGGATCACATTGCGCAATTATTTCTTCGAAGAAACTTATGATGCAGATGCTGATGAGACTTCGCGGGGTATATCTCATGAGAAGCTTGGTATTGAGGCGAAGCTTAGCAGACTACAGCATATATATGTTCAGGCGTGAGCCTTGACTCTTGTGGATGATGGATATATCATATATATGTGCTCAACATTGCGATTTAAGGTCCGAACGAGTTCTACTCCTTAAGTCCCTTTCATGACGTCCGATATCAAACCTCCTTATACGTTTGAGACCTTGATCATCTACCTGCCTAATTTCTCACGCCAGTGATTAATTCTGTTTTTTCCTAGACGCCTGCTTAATCCTTCGCTTTGGATCATCATGTTTCACATCAATCTTAAATAAGATTTCTCGCTTCAAATAGCTCTAAGTTATTTAGTCTGGTTATGATGACTTTGAGATAATTAGGGGGCCGGTGTGTGGGGCGAGGGTGGTGGTGAGTGTGGGATCCATAAATTTGAGAGAGCAAGTAGACCTGGATGTTAACCATTAAATGAGAAAGAACGTGAGAGCTCTTCCAAATGCACTGCCTCCTCGGAAGGTATCACTCGAACTCCTATTCGTGTTATTGGACATTGCAAGGATTGAAGTGTCTTGTTTGATTACCTTCCAGCGCTCTGGAAAATAGCGCAAGACTGCGAATGCAGCTTCACTGCGCCTCGCAGAGACTTTCCCCAAACTTGTGCATTTAGGTTAGGTTGAACTATCTAAGAATTTTGTAATCGCTCTATTAGTTAGCTATGTTGGACTTGTAATCATCGCCACTTGAATATTTCCAAAGCCTTTACTTAGCTTCGCTTAGCTGTCATATGATGTAAACACGTCAGCCATTACGCAAGCTATTACGTGGTTTATTAATAATCAATGACATAAGTGAAATACTTTAAAAGGCCTATTATAATGTATATAAGGAGCCTTAAGCTCTATTTACTTGCTCCTTAAGCAATTCAAGAATCGTTTTTTAATCACGTGTTTCTTGTACTTCCTTAGTTAATATCGCAATTCCACATGGTAGCAATTCAATAGCTATATCAACACTACTTTAGCAATACCTTTGCGACGACGAGATTTTGCGTAGGTCTTGCTTATTAATCAATTAAAGCTTCCGTTTTTCTTTACTAACAAAAGAGCTTTAGTTGTTAACAATACTTTAACACTTCAACGTTACGGCTATTCCAGCTGTAATAAGCTATTTATATAAGTAAGCTAATACCCTTTTAGCCCTTATTAACCCAATTAGGATAACAAGGACCCGTGGCTTTTGATCCTGAGATTAAGTAATAAGGAAATTATAATTTATTATCTTTAAAAGCCTTTAAAAGTTATAAACGACCTATATATTTATATAAGTACAAAGGCCTAATTTCTCATTCCAAAGTGCTTATACCTATTACGGCGCTTATAGTGGCCTATTGTGGCGTATTTGCGTGGCTAATAATAAAGAGTGGCTGTTTAAGTTATCACTAATTTTGCATATATTATAGTAAAGCTTATTATTATGGTAATTAAAAGACACTTATAGTTATATAAAAAGCCATTCTCAAAAAGGGTTATAACTATATTTGCTCTTTGGCTTTTATAAGACAAAATTAAGCTAGTAATAAGGTTATAATTATAATAAGAACTCAAGCAAAAGACGCGGAAAACCCTATTATAATTATAATTAAACGAATCCCTCAATAAAGCAATAAGCTAAGTAAAGGTTATTACTTATTTACCTTTAGGCCAAGGGTTTATTTGTTTAAATAGTCTATATTTTATATAGCTATTTATTGAATTATTAAGATATTGAGTCGGTATTTAATAACTAAATTGTTAGTTATTTGAATATTATATTAATATTTAATAATAAAATTAATATTTAATAAGTATTATATTATTACTTATTAAAATCGTCATATATTATATTAAATATTCACGTTGAATATTTAGTATAAATTGTGGTTATTAGATATTAAGTTAATATTTATTATTAAGTACTTGTGTTAAGTACTTAATAAAGTCTTATTAATTATTGAATATTCGTGTTAAAATATTCAATAATAACCTGTTGATTATTAAGTGTTGTGTTTAAACACTTAATAATAACCCATTAATTATTAAGTGTCATGTTTAAACACTTAATAATAACCCATTAATTATTAAGTGTCATGTTTAAACACTTAATAATAACCCGTTGTTTGATTAATAAATATATAAAGTGTTTATATATTTAATATATTAAAATGAGCTTTTTTAAAGGAGACATTTTAATTGGTTAATCCAATTATATAAAATGGATTAATCTGGCTAATCTTTTCTTAGAGATAAATGGATATATGCCTTATATTAGTGGTAAAGCTAAGGGTCCTGATTATAGCCTTTATTATAAAAAAGACATTAAAACAGAGGAAATTACTAATCCAAATAGCAATAAAAAGATTATTATTAAATCTGTTTAAGGGCAAGCTTATTTTTCGGAATTAGCGATTAAATACTTTGAGAAATTAGAGCTTTTTAAAGCCTTAAATCAAAAAGCTTTAGGTGCTTTTAAATTTATTATTTCTATTGAAAATCAAGAGAGATTTAAAAATAAAAAGATTGCCAAAGAGTTATATGATGTTATTTAAACCACTTTTGGCTCTTTTAATCTTGAATTAATAGGTCGATATATTAATAAAATAGTCGATTTTAATTATAATTTTTATAAAAGCATTAATGAATATTATAATGTTATTCAATTTAGCGCTATATATTTAAAATAATTTGGCTATGAGTTTCTTAAGCCTATAATAGCTAGTTTTATATTAAAAGGACTATTTATTGCTTTTGATGGCTTTTCTTTTCGAAAATATGAAGAGATCTCTAATAGGTTTGAAAAAATCAATTTAAAAAGCCTTATTAATGATTTAATATCAGAAGAGGCTAGAATGAATACTAGCGCCGATTTATATATTAATAAAGCTATTAATAATAATAGCTTTAATAGCAAGGGCAGGTTTTGTACGTATTATAAACATACGGGCCATACTAAAGATTATTGCTTTGATTTACATCCTGAGTTAAAGAATAAAGGGTTTAATAATTAAAATAATAAATCAAATAAAGACCTTAATAACCAGGTTTTAATGTGATAAGCTAGCTGTCGTACAGAATAAGGGTTGTCGGCTGGTAGTACTAACAGAGCCTTAATGGCGTTGTAGCCAATCAAAACTGTTTATGTAATTAGATCTTTAGACTTCTTTCTTAAGGGGAGCTCTACTATACTCCTTTATAATTCAAGACTTTTATATTTCCTAAAGCTCTTCCTTTATAATACTCGACAATTAAGAGCTATAGCCTTATTCTATGAGTTACTAAGGTACGACTACTATAGGTCGAGAAAAGTAAAGGTAAATATTGAAAAACACTTATTATTATTTAAAAGTCTTTTTAAAAGTACATATTCCCTTTTTTAATATAATAATACTTTTTTAAACCTTTTAAGCATTTAATAATAACAAAATGTTTTTTTAGGACATATTAATTGATAAAAACGACGTTTTATTAAGTGATTATCGCTAATGGCTATAGTAGTGGATGAGATTCTAATATTACGTTTAACTCAAGGGTATTATCGACTTTATCGACCTAAATGAATATAACATTTTAAACTTTTTTAAATTTTAACTAGTAGTTCTTAATATTGATAAATATATATAAGTTAAAACAAATAATTGGTTTATAAAATGAATAGCGTCAATGAGTAATAACAAGCGAAAAATATATTATAAATGGGAAACTGTTAATAAAAACGAAAAAAGGACTTTTATAGAGCTTTTATAAGCTATTAAACTACAAAAGGCGACTTTCAACGATATTAAAAAGATCTAGGAAACTCATATAAGAGAATTTCAAAATAAATTCATTTAATAAACGCTTTTTAATATAAGGTATTAACATTTGTTTAATTAAGTTAATAGTATTATCAGTGTGTCGATTTTAACGAACGCTATTAATAATAACAAATTAAAAAACCTCGTTGGCTTTTAAGTATTAATTAGGTTAATTAAGCGAAAGCTTGCTTTTTTAAATGCTTTTATATTATTATTTGTTATTTTAAATTATTAAAAAGCTTTAATGAGTGCCTTTAGAAGGAAAGGGAAAATGAAAGCTTGTATTTAGTATAAAGAGTAATAAAAAAGGTACTGTTTTGTTAAAGTATATAATATTCCAGAAGTCTAAGGCGTTTTAAATATTAGAGACTTTTTCTTTATAACTTTAGTTTATGCCGAGACATGGGTCGCTTAAGCTTTAGTTAACGTTATTAGAGACGACGTTTTAAGAAAAGAATATTATATAACGTTTGAAGAGTATGATTTAGCTTTTAAAGTTAATTTGAAAGAGTATTTTAAGAATAATTTAAAGGGTAAAAAGATAACGAATAGGTTGTACGCCTTCTTTAGGAAACGTTTAAAAACTCTTGATAGTTTTAAAGTTACTTTCGGTGTTAAAAGCTTAAGTATTTACAATAAACAAGGCTTATTTAATTGATCTTACTTTAAATAGTCAAAAGAAAGCAGTTACTTTTACAATTTTAAGAATGGCTATTTTTAAGTATTTATTAAATGTTGAAGACTAAAGTACGCCTATAACAACGGCTATATAAATAAACTGAGGAATTGCCCTAATGATAATAAGGTTAAAGAAATTTGTAGAAGATTCAAAAAAGTAAAGTATACTGAGTTATAGAAGGAAATTGTTAAAAAGGGTTGGAAAATCTTCTTTATTAATTGAATCACTAAAAACGTTGTTCTAGATAAGAAGGAAAAGGAAAAGCCGTTATTATTATTAAATAAGAGTAAATACTTTGGAAATGTTAATACTATTATTATTAATTTAAAGCTTTTAGACGTTAACGAAATAATAGGAGTGTATGCCGTAGATTTCATTAGTAATTTATATATACTTTTAAATAATATATTTGTTAATAACTGTGGTGTTTAGTATTTTATTAATAATAAGAAGAAGTTTATTTTAAGTACTTTTGTAAAGTTTAAGAACAACAATTGTGTGAAGGCAAGTATATAACGCCTTTTAATTATTGAACAAGATTACGACTTTTTAAAAATATGTTAAAAAGCGAAGACGGCTTAAACACATAAGACTTGACTTTAAGTAACATCATAATTATGATTAGTTTTAATGTTAACATTATTTTTAAGGCGTTTTTGTTAAATATTGAGATTTAGTACTTAAGAAAAAATATTATATTAAGATATAGGGAAGTTTAAGATAGCGTAGTGCTTTAGAAGCTAAAGTGAAAGTATAACTTTATTTTTTTTTAAATATAAGCCTTTTAATTATTCTTATTGCTTTTATAACTTAATAATAATGAAACGTTTTTTAATTATAATATATTTAATTTTTCGTTGTAGTTTAAAACAAAGTTTTTAATTAAATAAAAAGCCACTACGAGTTTATTATATAACATTAAAGATATGATATTTAAAAACAAGCCATTTAAAAAAAAAGCACTTTAGGCGTTATTTTATGTAAGGAGAAGGGTAGAATTTAATGGTGTTTTTAGAATTAAATGCGAGGATTATATTATGATATATACTGGAAACGTTATTTTAAGAAGGGAGTTTAAGAATAAGGCAGTAAAACTATTTTTCAGAATTTTTTAAGACTTGTTTAATTTTTTTTTAAGTTATAATAAAATGTAATAGCTATTAGTAATTAAAGACGAGTATAGTGGGAAGCTGTTTAGTTGAACTTTAATAAGTAAGTCGTTGAACCACGTTATACTGATATTATAAAACTTTAAGTATTAAATAAAACGTTAATATGAATTATTTATTTATGTTATTAAACACGACAATAACACTTCTATTATTGTAATCTTTGAAATGATATGTTATTAGAATTAGATAACAAAGGAAAGGATCAAAGTAAAGAACCCCCTAGTATATATCAAAGAACCAGTTAACGGCTTAAAGTGTGTAAGATAAAAAATCATTGCTAAATCTATTAAGATGTGTGTTTAAGTGAAACTCTTATGAAAGCTGTATTTAGAAGTGTGTAATGTGGCGGTTTATTTGTATAATAAGGCACTATTTATATAATAAGGAATAAAAAGTCTAAATCAAGTGTTCTAAAAATAGTTTTGGGGTTACTTTTGATGATACAATTTATTAATTATGAAAAGGCTATCAATTAACCTAAAACTAAATTAAAACGGGAAGTACGCGTATAGGGCGTGTGCTTATTTAATAAAGAATGACAAAAAAGCCAGAAAAGACAAAAGAGGTTTTAAAATCGACTTTAAAGAATATCTAGGTTATTTAATTGATTATGTTGTTTTTAATATATATAAAATCTAAGTGCCCTAGTTATATTGTGTTGTTATAATACGTAATGTTTGCTTTGATAAGACGAAGTTTTATTCTTTGAATAAAGAGAAGTCAGTCAGTTAAACTGCTTTTGCCTTAAAAGAGCTTATTATTATAATGAAGGAAGACGACGTTTTTTTAGACGTAGGGTTTAATATAAGTAATATTACAGAAAATATTACAAAGAAACAAACGGCTAAGCTAAATGTTATTATTGAAGTATATGTTGAAAAGCCAATGGAAACAGAAATTACTATATTAAAGGTATTCTTTTTACCTATGAGAATGTTCCTTTTAATTATTAAACCATTTGCCATAATATTAATAGACCTTAATTCTCTTGAACTATTGATAAGTTCGGGGGTAACAAAAAGTAAAATAGGAATAGTTCTTTATAAAAGCCGGAAGATAAAAAGTAGTAAAATAGTTCCTTATAAAAGCCAAAAGAGGGAGAGTAATAATATGGTCCTTTACAAAAATCAAAACTCAAAGATAAATAAAGTGATTTCTTATAAAAAAAGCATCAAAAACGACAATAAAATTCCGATTTTTTATAAAAGGTTGAGTTTAAGTGCTTTAAGACTTATTAAAGATTAAATAATTAAAGATTAATTTAAAAAAAAACGCTTTACGTAGTGAAAGTATAAACTTAAGTATTAAGGAGGTGTATTAAATATACCCTTAAATTATAATATTAAGTCAAAGGCTATAAGACCTTAAGTAATAAGTCCTTAAATTATTAAAAGCTCTGTTTACAGTGACTAGGATGAACAACGATTTTTAAATATTAGCTAAAGTAAACTAATAATAGTAATAATAACAAGAATATAACCAAATTTATATAATATAAGAAATGTGAAAAGAGTATAATAGACTTATAACTTGAGGCTATTATTTTATGGTAATAGCTCTATAATAAGACAATTACTTATATATGATAGAGTTTATTAACACATTTTGTGAAATTACTTTAATATAAGTAAATGGCAAAAACATAGTTATACTATATACAATAATAGTAACAGCTGTTTTAAGTATTAGAGTGAAAGCAGACTTCATAATCGCTTTTAACTTATATAACTTATATTAAAAGAAGTTTTCAAAAGCTTTAAAAAATTGGAATGAGTTAAATAGCCACGCCTAAGGTAAACACTTTAGGAAAAACGCCAAAAAAGAAATCGTTAATTTAAAAGTTTAATATTATTAAAGAATAATTCTTAGGGAAAACGCCACTATATAGCCTATTTTATTAAAATGGGTTTTCACGTATAAAGTCGACTTACTAAGTAAATTAACTCATTATTACTCTTGTATTATAATGCAAAAGGATATATAAAACGACTTAACAATTTTCTTAACGTATGCCGTAATATTCGCAATACGTTTTTTTTAAAGTAATAATGGCGTTTATAATATAGTTTAATTTAAAAATAAAGTAATTTGACGTAGTTAATGTATTTATTAACGTTAAACATAATAAAAGGAGCGCCCCAGTGTCATATTACTTCCCAAATGACTAGAAAAAACCTAAAATGATAATAAAAATCAATCAAGTATTATATAGCCTAAAAAACTCCTTTACACTATAATACGGCGACTTTGCGACAACACTAAGTAAACTAAACCTTAACCCCTTAGTGAAGAAGCCGTATATTTTTATAAACTTTAATAGGACAATCTTTATAGCGTTTTACGTCAACAACATTCAAGTTTTATATTATGCTTTAAACGACAATGAAAAACAAGAAATTATTAAAGGATTATATTTAGCTTATAAACTTATAATATTAAAAAATGTGAAATGGTTCTTGAGGATATATATAATTAGAAATCGGTTTATAAAAACGGTGTTTTTAATATATAATACTTATATAAAAAAAGTGGCTCGGAAATTTAATATAATAAATAGGAAGTGTTTAAGTACGCCTTTGTTGAATTACAACCTAATCAAAAATCCTAAAATCACTATATTAAAATAGATTAAAAAGTATCAAAAGAAGATTAGGTTAATCTTATATATAGTTATTATGTTAAAGCCAAATATTGCCTTTGCAGCGTCTTAATTATCATATTTCTTAATGAACCCAAGCGCTTAGTACGTAAAAGCAATTAAATGAACTATTAAATATTTATTTGAATTACATTTTTTAGCAATTATTTATTAATATAAAAATCGGGAGATATATTTATTAATAGCTTTAAACGCCTTATTTGTAAATGACAAAAAGTCAAAACGCTCTTCTTAAGGTTTTATTATAATATTATTTAAAGGTACGATTATTTAAAAAGCCTTAAGGTAAGACATTATAACTACTTTAACGACGGAAGCGGAGTTATTAAGGGTAGTAAGAACGGCGAAAGAAGTAATGGCGCTCTAGTGTTTTTTTTTAAAGAACTAACACTTGATGTGGGAGTTTTATAAAACATATTCTATAATAATAAACAGATAATTCAGTTGATAACTAAAAAAAACCAATATATCTTAACAAAGCTAAGACATGTTGACATATAAAACATATAGTTATAACAAAAGCATAAATAGGGAAGTTTTTAAGTAACATATTTCTTTACTAACGACATACCAGTAAATGGTTTAATAAAAAACTTACTTTAATAAAAGTTTAAAATATTCATAGCTTTTTTAAACTTTTAAAACACTCGAGCCATTGTTAAAAAGCTTACTTAAATTAATGCCAAAGTACATTTACATTTATATTTAATATATATTATATGTCATTTTAAATTAACGTTATAAAAAGAAGACAAATACAAAGAAGAATTATGTGAATTTTAAGGACCTAATTTTAAGTTATTATTTTGGGATTATAAAGCCGTTTTAATATACCCGTAATCTTGTAATAATATAAGGGAAACGTTTTTAAGCTATGACTTTAAGATTATAAAGCCGTTTTATTATTAGGGTAACGTTTTTAAACTATAACTTATGGGTTATAAAGCCACTTTTATTTATAAAGGTAAGAATAAAAGATTTATTAACCATTAAGCGGCGTTAGCTAAAACGTTAACCTTCGTTAAAGCAAAGGCGTAAGCGGTAATACGCATTATAATAGCGGTAACTAAAGGTCTATTAATACCAATAGTAGTAGTTATATTATTATTACTATTTACCTTAGTATTAAAAACAAGGCGGGGGGAGAGTATAACAATCTCTTAGCAAAGAAAGGCTATAATTTGTTAAATGTTGTCTTAAAACAATAAGAATAATACTTATGAAATAATAAACCGAAAACAAAGTCATCTTTTTTATTATTTTTATCCTTAGCCTCTTCAACTTTCTTTTCTTTTAAGATAGCCTTAATAGTAGCCCAACGGGTGGTAAAGGCTTATGGCTAATTAGCGGGAGTTTTACATATTACTCTCATATGATATTTAATACTATATAGGACGATGTATGTACGCAGGAGCTCTTTAGCACTAACTTTGCCACCAAATAAGCGGCAAAAAGGGCGGCAATAGCTTAGGGCGCGGTAGCGCAACTAGCTTTGTTGTTTTTATAATAACAAAAACACCGTACCAACAACGCCTTATTACAACAAAAGTCGCTTAGCACATTACGTATGCCATTATAAATGTAATAAAAGCACGGTATAACACAAGCTTCCTTAGCCACGGCGCGACGCTAAAGGGTTAGTGGGGGCGGGAGGGGCGAACAAAGGGAAGAGGTAACAGCCTAAGGGATAATAGCCCAAGGGGCGCCGGCTAATTACATTATATACATCAACATATTAATTTCAGACTTCTAGACGTTTAAAACTTACTCTCTTCTTCTTCAATGCCTCAAGAATAACAATGGGGGCGTGCTTTTTAATATAAGCCATTTTTAATAATATAATCGTTAAAAAACGTAAATTCTTAGTACAAAAGCTTTAGTATAACTTCACTCGCTTAATTTCGTTGCCTTAGTAATAACGCTTTTACTATAATTAATTATACCAATACTACTCCTAACTATATAACAATCTACATCTACACTACTATATTATACAAGTTACATTTAAGTATTCTTATTGCTTTTATAATTACTTTTAGCCGAGGGGGTGTGTCGTACAAAATAGGAGTTGTCGGCTGGTAATACTAATAAAGCATCAATAGCGCTGCAGCCAATTAAAACTGCTTATATAACTAAATCTTTAAAGCTCTCTCTTAAGGGGAGCTCTACTACACTCCTTTATAATTCAAGACTTTCACACTTCCTAAAGCTCCTCCCCTACGGTGCTCGACACTAGCTTGATAAAGCTAAGCTTCTTTTAACTTATAAAAGTCTAAATTATCAAAATGCCACGATTTAAATCTGGTTTTTATGTTATTTTATTCTACTAAAGGGTAACCTAAGTGTGAAGGATTTAATTAAAATATTTCCACTCTTTTATTATATTAATAAATTCGGGTTTAAAACTGGTTTATCAATATTAAATAAGCTCGGTTTTAAAACCGGCTTATTAGTCTTTTAAGTTTATTAACTTATTAGGCTCTAATTAAGGGGGCGTGTTAAATTTATAATCATCGCCACTTGAATATTTCCAAAGCCTTTACTTAGCTTTACTTAATTATCATATAATGTAAATACGTTAGCCATTACGCAAGCTATTACGTGGTTTATTAATAATCAATAACATAAATAAAATACTCTAAAAGGCCTATTATAATGTATATAAAGAGCCTTAAGCTTTACTCATTTATTCCTTAAGCAATTCAAGAATCGTCTTTTAATCACGTGTTTCCTGCACTTCCTCAGTTGATATCGCAATTCCACAAGCCAGCAAGTATGTTTAGTTCTAAAGTTATGTTTTTGAGTGCATGAGATAGGATACCCGACTCAGAATTAGCCCCTGAGCACCCCGGAACTGGTTCAATGGTTTTTTTTTTGGCACTGTGTGGGATACGTGCGGAATGTCATACGCATACATACTGAACTGACTTCGCTACTTGATCAACTAAACGAATTGTTAGAGCGAGACAGAGACTAAAAACTGCGTCTTCGGTCACAGGGCCTTACAGCAGCAATAAGTCATCTCACAATGCTCAGTCCTTTCTTGCCCTGTGCAATTGCCCCGAATTTGAACATAGGTGTCCTGGATCATTCATAGTAACTTCTATCCCTCGAAAGACCTTTTCAATCTCAAGTCTAGCGACATTGTGCACCCAATCCAGCCTTTCTCGCCTAGGAAACTGTAGCTGTTCGCTTGCGTAAATGAAGTCAGCCCACCAAAAAAACTTCTCCTACTTCGAGGAACTTCTTCATCACAAGACTTCGATCTCCAAGATTTGATTTGGCCTGCTTAAATAACTTTTCTCAAGTCTCGCTTCTGTTATCACGGTCCCACAATCCTAGTTTTCCGAATATCTCTTCTCTGCCCATGCCCTCCTTCCATTTCTCCACCAACAACCTCGAAATCTCCCTCCCATCCCCGAGTATCACAACACAATGTCATCTCCACCACACGCTCCGAATTGGCGATGGCTCGCAGACCAGGCGCCGAAATCATACAAGGCACAGAACAGTGTCTGTTGATAGGGCTTCGGGTGTATCTGTCCATGATATCGAGTCTGGTACAACACTACTACTGACTTCAGAAGTATTCAATTCCCGATTGTAGCAGAGACTGGGCAAGGCACATCGACACCGAAAATACCCCAAGAATTCATCGACGCTTGTGGAATTGTTGGAACTCTGAATAGGAGAGCCTTCAAAATCGATTTCGATCCCCTTAGGGCTGGAATTATTCAAACGTTTCAGCAGATGGTTCTTCCGGATATAATTCATGGCTTTTCGAAGATTCGTCGCGAGTATATTGGTGTGGTAGCTACGCTGGAAAATTCACAGGTACTGCATATTTTTTTGATTGGCTAGCTACTGTGCGTATGCTAATCTGTTCTTGAAGCTTCGATCAGGACCCCACGCAAAGGTTCAAGTCCCTTCCTTCACCACCCCAACTGAAAACCACTGTGGCATACTACTCGTTTTCCTCCCTCACCCACACAAAGGTATTGGTTCTCCAAGCACCAACGATTAAACTTGCGGTTGCTTACGTACAACAGGTGGAGAGGTTAAGATCCCGACAAAGTACGGACCACAAGTCTGGAGCTTTGGCACCAGCACAGCGAACACGGTCAATTGGATCGCATTGGACAGTACTTGCAGTCACACTGTGTTTGCCCTTGGAGGATAACCAATACCAAGTGACTCTCGTGTACAAACTTTCCTTCGACGAACACGTGGGCCGTATCATGGGAGTGAATCCTTCGATCCCCAAAACAGTATCATCGGGATTACGACATTGGAAGGAGCGTCTGAACACAGTCCTGTTTCCGAGAAAAGGTTTGCCTACAGCCTAGTATACTCACTGCAGAAGGCCTGAAGCTACTAACTATTATTACTTCCAGGTGCTACGATCGGATACTACTGCCAGCACTCGTACAACCACACCTTGAAGAGCACCGACCACACACTACCCTACGATTTGAAAGGCCACGACGCAGATATGTACACCGGGCTGAGACTCGCAGGACTCCGCCCTCGCGTTTTACCTGTTTTGGACCCCAAGCACGACTTTCTGTTCGATGGCTAGCAGTACCAATGCGACAAAATCAACTACAACAATGGAGACTTGAGGATATCGATTCAAGTGGTGGGAGAAGTTTAAAAATGTCACCCCGGAGGACGTTGCGGGCATGAGTACAGTGTGCAGAGAAGATTTTATTGAACGGCAGTTTCCCTCCCGTGGGCTGTGGCAGGAGAAGAGAGTTGCAGTGGCGCGCATCGGAAAAGCCTTCCATTCGGTGGCATATGTGGTTCTGGATGGCGATCATCATGAAATTCGTGATTGGATGAATGAATGGTGGGATGAGAAAGGAGCTTTTACAGGCAGTGTCGACGACGATGACTATGAGGACAGCTATGCTGATGATGATGATGATGACGATGAAGAAGGCAAAGGTGGTCGATACGTAAGCCGTCATTCCTCCCTTTTAGCCCTAGTTTCACAATAACTTTGACATCTCTTCAGTATGCTAAGCAGTAGAACTAGGAAACACCAAGTCTCGAGTTCGTGTTGAATCGTGACCGCTATTGGCCATTTGAAAAGGTCAAAGATGTACGATGGATCAACAAGCCAGAAATCGAAGGAAAGGCGTCCAGGCAAAAGGCTTTTGTCACTATGATTATGGATAGGGACTATGGCCATGACCCAGGATTGGATGTGACTTTTCGGTCACTTGTTTGTATCGTGGTTGATATTCCACCGCCTGAGCAGCGCATTGAGCTTTTGGAGTGATCGGCTGAAAGCTCTGGCAAGAAGAAGATTTGCACTGTTACACCCACTTGGGATGTTAGGGAGAGCTTGAATGGGCCGGGACGTCTGGCCTGCTATTTCGGCTCTTTCTATTCGTGCTTTCTTCGTTGCAGCTTATCAATGGCAGTTTGGAAAGCCAGATCGTGAACATTGTCACTTCTCGAAGTCGACGTCCATAGGGAAGAAGAACACATAAAAATGAACGGTGTTGAGCTACAGGACTTAGTAATGCTATCCTTTGAGATACTTCAAATATGAAATTTCATTTACAAAAAGAAAACAGAAGAGCACAATTGCGTTGTATTGGCATCTAATCAAAGTTTTCGGCTGCTGGTACCGACAGAGCCTCACGGAGTCTAAATACCGAGATGGAGGCTCGGAGTCATACCTCCATCTTACTTGATTCTACCGTTCAATCTAGGAACTGTTCGACAGCCAAGCAGGTGTATGTCGCATTTCTCAGACCACCATCCGCCTCCCCATCATCCACTAGACCACCACAATCACAACCACCACTTGACATCCAAGTCCAGCACACACATCTCTCAAGACCAACCTTTTTCAAAACCCAATCCCCGCCATCATAAAAAGGGAGAAATGGTGGGATGCCCTGGGTGCCTTTCCCTCGCCACGACATCTCGGCAAAGACACTCCCTGCACCCGCAGGCTAATATGCCCCCAGCCTGCAAGGAACCGGGAGGTAGCAACCGAGACCAATCACCAATCACCACCCCCCTTTTCCCCAGATATATATTACCATGTGACTAGCGAGCTCCCAGGAAATAGCCAGATGGTATCACAAGGCACGAAGAAGGCTCCGTCTACCGGGCCTAGGATCCTGCAGTGCAGCCAGGCCAGTTGCGAGAGTGCAGAACGAAGATTGTATGGTGGAAAATCCTGGGTTTGAGCGTGGTTTAGAGTAGTGTGACGAACTAGAATCGGATTGCGGAAGGGAGATGGCGAGATTGAACAATGGAAAGTGTGGTTATGCTGGCATTGCTGAGTTGTTCCTTGGATCCTGGTCTTGTGATTTTCCTTACGTCGCAGTCAATAAAACCCCCGAGGGCGTCCTGAATGTATCTTTCCTTCTGTTTTGGCATTTCCGGATACTCGACTCCGTGCAATCCTTCAAAATGGTTCTGACCACCAAGATACTTCTTGCTCTGCTCCCCTTCTTCTTGGGAGTCCACTCTCAAGCTTCTGGAAATGGGAAGACAACTCGCTGTCAGTATTCTTCATCTGCTCTCGAGCAACTGCCTACTGCACAGCAGGTAGCACGAATGACTGCTGACGCGCCAGTTATCCAGACTGGGATTGCTGCAAGGCCTCTTGTGGATGGGGCAAGAAAGCAACTCTAGCTTCTGGCTCGAGCCCAGTGACGTCCTGCGATAGGAATGACAACCCTCTCGTGGGCTCCGAGACGCCGTCGGGCTGCCAGTCTGGCGGTTCCGCCTACATGTGCTCGAACCAGTCACCTTGGGCCGTCTCCGAGACTTTGGCGTATGGATTCGCAGCGACATCCATCTCGGGTGGCAGTGAGGCCAGCTGGTGCTGTGCTTGTTATGAATTGACATTCACAAGCGGGCCTGTTGCGGGAAAGAAGATGATTGTGCAATCAACAAATACTGGTGGGGATTTGGGTGCAAATCACTTCGATCTGGCCGTAAGCACATCTTCAAGCTACACGAGAAACTCTTGTAACTGACTATGAGATAGATGCCAGGTGGAGGGTTCGGTATCTTCAACGGCTGTACCAACTCATGGGGCACGCCATCCACAGGCTGGGGTCAACAATACGGCGGCATCGCAACTCGATCACAATGCGATGCTTTCCCAGAAAAGTTGAAGGCTGGTTGCTACTGGCGATTTGATTGGTTCCAAAACGCAGACAATCCAAACCTCTCATTCAAGCAAATTGCATGCCCAGCAGCTTTAACAGCGAAGAGTGGCTGCGTGAGAGCGAACGATGTGATCAACGAGGAACCAACAGGTCCTGTCAATGTCCCGACCTGGACGAGCGGGTCCGGAAGCGTATCGACGAGCTCAAAGGTCAGCAGTTCCAGCAGTGCTGCCGTCACGACAACAAAGAGCCCGACTACAACATCAAAGAGTGCTACTTCAACGACGGCTGCTGCAACAACAAGTCCTGCGCCTGGGGGCGCGACCGTGGGGATGTGGGGGCAGTGTGGTGGGATCGGATACAACGGACCCACGCAGTGTGTTGCAGGAACTACTTGCAAGGTCAACAACGAGTACTACTCACAGTGCCTGTAGATAAATATTGCTTGGGAAGGGTTGATTAGGAGATGATGTATATATTTGGTCTGAATGTTGTATATATTTGATTTGAATGCATAGAAAAGAGGCTGGTTTAACAGCACAATCCTTTGACCATAACTAAGTGAAACATTGTGGTGTACAAAATCCGATAGAAAATCATATAACGCGAAGAGGTGGTGATGGAACTACCGAGAAAATCTTCAGGCCAGGCCTCAACAGACATCTAAATAATCACACAGGCCTATATAACTGCACTGGCAGGCTACGAATGAGACCAAGATGTGCTATTGATCTGTGTAGGGCGTTTCATTCTTGCGATACGTAGCATCTGCAATCCGATAATCTGCTCAGCGAGATACTGTAATCGAGAGCGCGACGAGCTGTGCAACTGACACCATGTAGCACATCTAAATCAAGCCCGGTCTCAAGCCAATGAGGTGGGTTCAACATTGATTAAGCGGCCTTGCTGCATTTGCATACTCGTACAATCCACTGATCTCAGTGGTGGTAAAAGATCTGTCTTGGTGAAGATTGGGCACCAAGAAAGCGTGGCGTGTAGGCTTTGCAGCAGGCCTAGGCTCGTCAAACTGGTAGGGTGTCTTCGGGTTTTGAATGATCTGATCCGCCAGCAGTGTGGTGCCCGACCTTGGAAGCAGAAGTAGCTGGACTTGTACAGCTCCACTTCTTAGCTTCGTCTGGAAGGCTCAAAGTTCTCCGGAATAGAGGACGCTGATCCGCCTGCGAAGTGGCAGCTGACTGTAGATGGTGGTAAGCGGTGACCCACAAGTGTTCATCCTCCTCTCCCTCTCCCTCTTCCACGCCTCCTCTCAACACTTTCAGTCATGTCGCTCTTGAAATGCCGAATCACAGTCTTGTCCATCTCGCGCTGGGCCTCCAGAGACGAAATCTTCTGCTGTAGCTCTGCAATCTTGGTCTCTTTAGCTTTCAAGGCGAGACGCGTGATATCTCGTCCCTTGGCAATGCCGGAGATCTTCATTGCGTGTCTACTCAGAAGTTGCTTCAGGACTGCGGTCGTTTCGTCGTCGATGTGCTGGTCTTTCAAAACATTTAGTACTTCGTCTGTGATGTCGTAGCTGTTTTGAGTCATTTGGCTGGGAGCATCGCTAGCAACTGTAGACTCTCTGTACCGGCTTGGAGTAGGCGTTCCAGATGGACTTCGCAACCCAAAGGGCTGACGTCCGTCCCACGTCCCCTTGGAGGTTGTCGTTGGCGTTGTGAACACATCTTCATCCCTACGACCAGTGCTGAACCCTGTCAAAGTTCTCCCGGTCGTCGAAGGTGTTGGCAAGACGGTCTCGTCAAACTTCCTCTTACTACCTGGCGTGGAAAATTGGCTTGTCTTGTTCGCTTTCCGTGGCGTTTCTAAAGACGGCGATCCAGATTCAGCACGAGCCATAGACTGAGCAAGCTTCCTCTCTTCATCCGGCGACAAAGACCATTCTCCAAAATCATCATCATCGTCCTCACTCAATTTGTTCCCAGCTTCCGTCCGTTCTCCAGGTGTCGTACTTCCCCTAGGTGCACCTGGCTCCGACCTCGAATTCGCCATGACAGCAGTCATCTCCCTTCCAACCGCATCGTCTCTCCACAGAAAAAAACCACAACCACTCTCTTTTGGCTGTTGACAAGTATAGAACCATCTTCCCGTATTTGGACCTTCTTTCTTGACCTGGAAGTTGGAGGCTGGAAGCCGTGGATTGCAATTACCTATGCGCATTAGCTACGTACTGCAGTACCTATGAATAGCGACTTACAGTGCCAAATCCCATCTGCGAAATACCCTTTCAGTGGGACAGTCTTGGTTGGGCTTCCCTTCATCCACTGCGTCTGGGGCGTGTTGAATATTGACATGGTTGTCGACGCAGGACAAATGGCTACGAGTTTCTTCGACAAATTCGTTCGCGAAGTGTGAGATACAATGGGTAACTTGTACCCCCAACCTGGCGCATTATATGCAGTCTGCTGGAAACGTTCATGATGTACTCTTGTTGACTGGAGCTGCCTGGCCTGGTTATCCGCCTCCCGCTGTCTTATCCGCTAGCGTCAACCTTACCTCGGCTTCGTCATACCAAGTATTTTGACGGTATCAACAATCTCGCTTTGCACATGAGCGCCTCAGTTGATAGCCATTTCCAAAAATGGCAAATGCGAGCTTGAGATTTATTCAAATCAATGTCATATTTCATCTTGAACTCAATCGAGCTACAGCTACATCTCTTCTACCGTATCTCTAAGGAACATAACGCTGCCCACTCTCGTCTAAGTCTCTTTTCCACATGTCTTTCGGATGCCAGAACAGAAACCGACACTTCACAAATTAAGAAACTTCTTCTATGCCACTCCACAGACCTCCCCCGCCAACCACATGTCCCTACCGCTTGGAGCCGAAAAGAGGTGATGGAAAGCGCCGCTATCTGATTCCTTCTTTCGCTCACCCACCACGGAGGATACCGTTCGATGTCCTTTACTGAAATGGAGCTCATCGCTACGGTAGCGTGAGTGAGAGTTCGAGTGCTGGCTCTGAGATGTTAAGTTGTGGAGGCTTGGTTTGTGTGATGAGATCGGTGAGTTGCCTTCGTAGAAGTGTTATGAAAGGATAGAGGTGCGAGCAGGAGGGATGGAAGAGTTTTCATAGGTAAATGCTGGAGAGCGTCGATGTGAGTACCAAATATGGAGGCGCTGGTTGTGGCTGTCTCGGTGCGAAGGAATTGGAAGACGATGGCATTCCGAGCTCGAGGTATGCGGTTGATAGATGTCAGATTCGATGTCGATGTTGGTGTTCCAAGGGAGAGGCTTGGGGACTTGGAAGTCGAGCCTCCATTACATGTATTAGGCTGAATTCCAACAGAATCAGCGAAAGAGTGAAGGCTGAGACCATCCACCAAATCGTCCACCACCAAAGACGCCTGATCCGAGTCCAAAAGAGGCAGGATATGGCAACACTTCCCCCGCAAAGCCGGGACTTCGCGCCACTGAGATCCGACACCGCTCCAGATCCGTTATACAGAGCCTGGCATCTTCTGTTGCGAAATCTTTTGCCTGTGTAGCATCTGAGCCATGCCCGCTACGCCGACCATGAAGACGAGAATCAAGACTACTAGGAGGACGACAACTTTGTATTCCATTGTAAAAGCTGGACGAGTGTGAGGTGGTCGTGAAGTGGTATGGTAGAAAGATGTTTGGTCGTCGATAGAGTGCTAGAATGAACGATGTGAGAAGAATACGACAAAATTGCAGGGCTTGAAGTTCGTTGGAATGGAGAGTAAGTTATATAGGCATTGGTCGGGAGGCACAGCTGCAAATGCCATTCCTAAAGGGACAGCCCTGCCCTCGTATCCATCAAATCCATGAGGTCAACCAAGAATAAAATTCTGGAAATAGCAGTCTCGTTCAAACCCATCCTTCGTTTAGAAGCCTCCTTTCCATCCACCTCTCCAATAAAATCTCGACGCATCCGAAGCCAAGTTCTTCAAGTCATAGCACTGTGGTCAGAAAGCGTTCATTCTAGAGCGCGATTGGACATTAGGATTTCAATATGTGAATAAACGAGCTTCGTTTAGGAGGGATCAAGAGTTGTTGTTTTGTTGCTGGTGGATAGGGGAAAAGTTGCTTAATGAGCCTACCGCCCAAAGTCCGTGTTTTTAGGCTTTTTGCCAATTTCATGCATTTATTTTATAAGCCATATAATATTTAATTAGGAATTAACCACCTATGGCATTTTATTAATATATGAACCTAATGCTTTTGCTTTAAAATTAACTTATTTATCCAATTTTAAGGTATTTTATTCTATTCCTTTATAACGAATTCTTGCATCTTCGCTTTGATGATAAGCTATCGCCGACATTTATGCAATGCCTGCTTTACCCTTTTTTAATACTTTTTAATAAGGTTTATGTTGAGGGACGTAAAAAGGTGTAGCATTAATACAATTTCATATTAAGTATGCCATTTAGCATAGCAATTATTTATTAATTTATGATCATAAGCTAAATTCCCATTTTTTTATAAAAAGTGGCTTAATAAATAAATAAAATTGGTAAATTATTGCAGCAAAAGCTTTTAAAATCAATTAAAAATGCGCTTTTAAAACTTATGCTAAATAATCAATTTATTTAAAAGCTCTTTTCTTGCCAATTCCCTTAATAAATAGCAAAAAACTTTTATAATCAAATTCAATTGCATCTCACGCATTAATAAGTATTGTATGATTTTAATGAAATTAATATTATATACAAATTGGGCAGGTTCTTTCCCCTTTTTTGCATGTAATTCGTTGCTTAATTATTCGTCCCCTAATTAAAAAAATAATTTTATTAAATCAAAAAACCTTTAATCATTTTGTAATTCAAAATATATGTGTTATCGCTTAAAAAAAGCGCGCAAGGATTTATGCAGCAATAAGATATGGTTTTTAATATAATATATATTAAAAATAATCCCATTATTTAAGCCTCTTTTCCATTATCCTAATTAAGCATTTAAGCTTAAGTTTACTATGTAAATGAACATAATTAAGGCACCGCTAATCCCAGCTCTTTAAAAGATATTCAATAATCTTATTAATTTATATATTTATAAGAAGGGAAGGTTTTTTTATGCGACTAATCCAAGCGCGCTTTGGCGCATTGTAATTAAGGATTTTTATGATTATGAACTTCCTAAGCTTATATTATATCATCAAACGCTCAATTAGCACTTTTGCAAAGCCATAAAATTAGCATATAGCCTCCTTATGCTTTATAAATATTTCATCGCTTTTATTATGCTCAAAATCAAATGGAAGGATAGCAGGAGGCATAATTTAGGTGGTGTTTAATTTAAGTAAGGCTTGCTAAAAACACGGACTTTGGGCGGTAAGCTCGTAACGAGGCAGCCAATCGCTGGCGTTGGAAAGCGAGAAAGTGTGTGGGTCGATTAATCAACAAGGTCTGAGTAAATGATAAGATTTTCTTGGGTTCCTTTCGCTTTTTATAGACTTTTTACTTGTGTCGCTTTTTGGCACTCCTGTTCTTGAATCTATCCACTTTCCTCTAAACCATCCTCCTGCCCATCACCCCCCTCTAACACCACCCTCCCCCGAGGCTGATAATTATTGCGGTGAGGCGTAGGGACGTTGTTGAAGGTTGGAGATAGGATAAACGTCAACGTTGCGTTAGTTGGGTTGGATTCGTTAATACTAATAATCTCCTCCCTCTTCGCTTCACAAGGCGGAAGTTAATCTCCCTGAAAATTAAAAGCTTTCCCCCAAAGTCAAGAAAACATACAGCGAAGTTCGATATAAAGAAACTTTTCGAAACTTTTCAGAAACAGAATCATCCTGGATGATGCAGTACTCACCTCATCATCCAAAACAAAAGACCTGCATGTGCACAGCCCAGAAGCAGTTTCAATTCCGTTCTGAGATGATCAGTGATCACCATTCTGGCTCGTCACAGACCCAGACCCACAAAACGAGGCTAAGCTTTTGAAGCGCAGCATCAAGCTTCGCAGATCTCGTGTTGCCATTAACCGTCGCATGAAAGAGAAACGAGTACTATAGGGAGAGTTGATAGGGGGTTGATGGATGGTGAGAAGGTAGATGGGTCGTTGCAAAGGAGAAGAGAGCGTAAGAATTAAGATGAGTGTGGGGAGTTGTCAGAGTCGCGAACCATGGGAGTCGTAGAGCTCATGTTTAATACAAGTATTTCCTGATTTTTACTTCCAAAGAAAAATGCATTAACCTCACCACGCTCCTACCAAGCAAGCGCAGCTATACTATGCTACAGGGCTGAAACCCACCAGTTCTCCAGCCCGACAAACAGAACATCAATCAAACCCGCGAAGATTTTAGTACACACGCTTGAAGGGAGGGACAGCCTTGCACTCGGCCTCGTCCAGGGTGTGGGCGACAACACCTCTGTAGGTGAGGTCTGTCTTTCCATGTGGCGTCTTTTGGAAACTCAGCGTGTGCTTCATCCAGTTCTTATCGTCACGATCTGGGTAATCTTCTCTGGCGTGTGCACCTCGAGACTCCTTTCTTGCGGCTGCTGATTCGGCGGTTTGGACGCTATGATTATTAGTGAGTTAAACTTGAACAGGAATCGGAACACTTACGCGCAAGTCAACAGATTTCTCAACTCCAGAGTCTCGACCAAATCTGAGTTCCAGATCATGCTACGATCCTTAGTTCCAACATCCTTGTACAATTGATCGACCTCGTTGATCTTCTTGACACCCTCGTCTAATGATTCCTGGGTTCGGAAAACGCTGACATCTGTCTGCATGACCTTTTGCATCTTGAGGCGAATCTCGTGGGTGCTCAATGGTCCATCGGCAGTTCTGATTTTGTCGAGCATGCTGATTGACTCGGCTCCAGCATCGGCGCTGATCTCCTTGTGTGGCATACCTGGCTCGAAGTTATCACGGACAGTGTGAGACACGGCACGACCGAAGACGATCAAATCGAGGAGGGAATTGGCTCCAAGACGGTTGGCTCCGTGGACGGAAACGCAAGCAGCTTCACCGCATGCGAAAAGACCTGGAACAACCTTGTCCTTGCCCTCCGAATCGATAGTAAGAACCTCACCAGTATACTTCGTTGGGATACCACCCATGTTGTAGTGGACAGTTGGAAGAACTGGAATGGGTTGCTTGCGTACATCGACACCAGAGAAAATGGATGCAGTCTCGGAAATACCTGGAAGACGTTCGTGGAGGACTTCGGCGGGCAAGTGACTAAGTTGAAGGTAGATGTGATCCTTGTCTGGACCAACACCACGGCCTTCTCGGATTTCCATGGTCATTGACCGAGAAACGACATCACGACTGGCCAAATCCTTGGCAGTTGGTGCGTATCTCTCCATGAATCTCTCACCCTCAGAGTTGAGGAGATATCCACCCTCACCACGGGCACCCTCGGTAATCAAGCAGCCAGCTCCATAGATACCAGTTGGGTGGAATTGGACGAATTCGAGATCCTGGTTAGGAAGACCAGCACGAGCGACCATGGCCATTCCATCACCTGTGCAAGTGTGTGCAGATGTACAACTGAAGTATGCACGTCCATAACCACCAGTAGCCAAAACAGTGTTGTGTGCTCTGAATCTGTGCAGAGTGCCGTCCTCCTGGTTGTAGGCAATAACACCCTTGCACTCTCCATCCTCCATAATCAAATCGAGAGCGAAGTATTCGATAAAGTAGTTGGTGTTGTGTCGCAGGGATTGACCGTAGAGAGTGTGTAGAAGAGCGTGTCCGGTTCTATCTGCCGCAGCACAACATCTGTAAGCTTGTCCACCCTTTCCAAAATCTTGCGATTGACCTCCGAAAGCTCGTTGATAGCTGTAAAAGTCAGCATATGTAACAAAGTCCTCTTAAAAGAAACATACATCTTTCCCTCGTCTGTTCTCGAGAACGGACAACCATAGTTCTCCAACTCGATGACAGATTGGGGCGCCTCTCTCGTCATGTAATGGATAGCATCTTGGTCTCCGAGCCAATCTGATCCCTTAACTGTGTCATACATGTGCCATCTCCAGTCGTCCTTGTGCATGTTACCCAAAGCAGCATTGATTCCTCCCTGTGCGGCTACAGTATGACTCCGAGTTGGGAAGAGCTTGGATATACACGCAGTGTTGAAACCAGCCTCGGCAAGACCAAAAGCTGCACGCAGACCAGCTCCACCAGCACCAACAACAATCGCATCGTACTCGTGGTCCTATTCCTTATCAGATATATTTCGATTGACTGTTCGCGGATGTACGTACGACCACTGGATATTTGTTGGTGAGTAATGGGGAAGCTTCCTTTGCACGGAGGGGCGCGTGTGTTATGATTCGAGCTACATTCAAGTTAGATACTGCGATCACAATCAATGAATTTCCGTGTCCTACCGGCGGGCCTCGTCGCAGAAAAGGCTCTTGTTTGATTCCTCAATGCCTTCGAAAGCTAGAGGTTTCGATTAGCAACATTGCCTGACCATTTGCTGGTGGATGGACATACTGAAGGGCTAGAGGGGAATCTCCGCATGGTGATTGAAGACATAGTGAAGGTAGAAGCCCAGACAGAAGAAAGAGAGGAGAGGAGAGTCAATGCTCTGTACGAAGCGGACTACAAAAAGCGTCTGGAGGCAATTCGGACCTGGTTTGTTGGATTTCGATGTCGTCGACGACACACGGCAAGAAATGCACCAGACATTGAGCCAATCACCGTGTCGGCCTTTCTTGCTGACATTTCATGTCTGGGCCGAGCACACGCCGGACGACACGTGATTGCTCCGGGTCCAGCCGAGCCGAGGTGTAAGGGATCGGTGGAAGAAGGTTGTCCCGTTCCAGCTCTCAGTTCAGTGCAGCTGCAGCTTGTATCTTGCTCTTGCTCTGCTCCACAGTAAATATAGTCAATTCCAACGACATCGCTCCATATTCCTGTCTATCATACATTGCTTATGATTCTTCTATTTTTCTTCGGTATTGCTTTGTATACTTTATCCTCCGTTGTCTCGTGTTGTCTTCACATCAGCACAATATCAAATACCGACCCAGTGGTCCAGCGCTTTACTTAGGAGAGAAAGACTTTCTGGTGAAGGTTCACTGGACCACTCTTTAAGCCTTGAGCCTTGCTTGAGCCTGTACAAGCTTCACCATGTCACCATGTTGTCCTTTATTTCTATCTTCGTCTCCTCTCTATCCCTTCATTTTAGTTCGGTTCTTTCTATTGGTTGCGGCAAATGTTAAGAGTGTCAGCATGAGACCATGTTCATGCTTCGCCCATTATAACGAGCCATCCTTTGGCGGCAATGGCTCCTATCCACATTCCCGCTTCGTTGTATGACTGCAGAGCTAAAGTCTATCAATCATCATCTGTCATTGGGGAATATACAACTGAAGTCTCAATACATCACCTGAGACTTATCCTCGCTTCCACTGAGCTGCATCTAGGGACATCGTGCCTTTTTGAGGCTGTTCCGATGCGTATCATCTCCATTTCTGCACCACTTACGATTAGGAGCACCCGAGTGGTTGACCTCGTGCTTCCGGCTGAGGTCTGTTGGTTGCACTCTATCTCGTGCCTGGCCCCTGTAAAGAGCCGATGTGACTGGGATGCTCGGGCAAAACGATTGCGCGGGATGCGTCTTGCCCCTGCCCCAGAGCCTGAATTGATTTCATATTAATTTCCTCCAAACACTTCCAGCCAAGCATGACGGTCACCGGCAGGATAAACCGACAGCTGTCCATTGTCACTCATCTGGATCTTTCAAGACCAAACGGGTAATTTCTCTTCTCCCACTTGTTTGATTAACCCCAGTTTCTGACCCTGGCCAGGCACTTTGTTCTCTGCCCCGCATTGGAAGTCTACGGGTATTCCCTACAAGTGTACTGGGTCACTTCCTCCAGTGAGATGCTTCGACATGTCACCCCTTTTGTACCTTCCAGACTGGGGTCAATCTTATAAAGTCGGAATTTCTCCCGCCCTCGCCCTCGGCGATTTCTCTTTTGTGGTTTCTGTGTTCGATCATTCTATCTCTTAGTGTAGTTCACTGCCATGATGAAGACGGCAAGCTTTTTGAGTAGTGTTCTGGGCGCTGCCCTTTGTGGTAAGTCTTCTCAATGGCGGGACGAGGTCCATATCTAACTTGGCATAGGCTTCAATGCAGTGTTGGCTCAGGATCTGTCTTCTCATGGTGTCTACACGGAGCCAAATACTGGTATCACTTTCTACACCAGTGTTCAGACCAATGGGACGGTTGTCGGTGGTGGATGGGGATCTTTGGTCTCTGCTGGAGGTTTCATTTTTGGCATGGCACTTCCAGAGAATGCTTTAACAGTAGACGCCAAGGAATACATTGGCATGATTGTAGGTCACTGTCCAAATGTTTATTCCAACAGCTAATCCTGGCAGGTCGGATCAACTCCGAAGGGTCCCGTTTCTGGATGGTCTTCGGTTCTCCATGGAGCAAATGGCGCCGGAGCCGCCTCCATGCCCAATCATCTTATGATTGTAGCCTGGCCAACTGGAGACGGTGATCAGATCGCGACGTCTTTTCGCTACTCTCCGTAAGTGTTGCCTCTTTTCGAGGCGTCAAGTTCTAACAATGCCCCAGTTCGTACCAACTTCCAGTACTATACAAGGGAAGCGCAAAGCTCACGCAAATGTACTCCAAAGTCAATGCTACGAATTGGACTCTTGTGTATCGTTGCCAGAATTGCTTCGTTTACGATGATCCAACACAAACTCCCTCGAACACCTCTACAAGCTCTGGGCTGTTTTCTCAAGGATGGGCCCAAGCCTTGAAGCCTCCTACCAACCCCAAAGATCCCGCTTCGGACTTTGCCCAACACGACAACGGAATGGGAATGTATGTCATCGATGTCAAGTCGGCTACTCAAGCATCATACTCAAAGTGGGCCACTCAAACCAACACCGCTACTGCAACGGCTTCAAGCTCGAGCGCGACGACCACAGCATCCGCCACATCGATCGCGTCAGTCCCAGTCCCTACCTCTGCCACCTACGATTACGTTATCGTTGGAGGCGGTGCTGCTGGTATCCCAATGGCCGACAAGCTTTCCGCTGCTGGAAAATCTGTGCTGTTGATTGAGAAGGGAGTCGCTTCTTCTGGCAGATGGGGTGGAAGTAAGTGCATCAATTCCATTCACTTATGTGGCTAACAACATCCAAGCTCTACGACCTGAGGGCCCAACAAACACCGGTGGCTGGTTGGATGGAACGAATCTTACATGGTTTGATGTACCAGGAGAGTGCAACAGAATCTGGAATGGTGGATCTCCAGGCGTTGCTTGCACCGATACCGACCAAATGGCAGGATGCATTCTCGGAGGAGGTACTGCAGTCAACGCCGGCCTTTGGTGGAAGCCTAATCCTGATGATTGGGATGTGAACTTCCCAGATGGATGGCAATCGCAAGACATGGCAGCAGCAACTAAGCGAGTCTTCGCTCGAATTCCCGGATCGGATCGTCCCAGTGTCGACGGCAAGCTATACCTCCAACAAGGCTTCGATGTTATTACCAGTGGTTTGAAAAAATCTGGATGGGACAGCGTTACTGCAAACAACGACCCGGGAAACAAGAATAGGACCTACGCACACCCACCTTACCAAATCCTCCGAGGTGAGAGAGGCGGACCAATGGCCACCTATCTCGTTACTGCAGCAGCCAGACCAAATTTCAAGCTTTGGCTGAACACCAGCGTCGAGAGGATCCTTCGCGAAGGAGGCCATGCGACTGGTCTGAAGGTTATCGCAGCTAACAACGGTGGCTACACCGGTACAGTCAACCTCACTCCAGTCACTGGCCGTGTCATCGTGTCATCTGGAGCCTTTGGATCACCAAAACTTCTCTTCAGAAGTGGAATCGGACCACTTGACCAACTCAAAGTCGTCAAGGACAGTACCGATGGTCCAACCATGATCAACGAAACCGCCTGGATCAACCTGCCCATTGGCTACAATCTTGACGATCACTTCAACACCGACACTGTCATTTCTCACCCTAATGTCACATACTACGATTGGCCAGCAGCATGGAACACTCCCATCGAAGAAGACAAAATCGCATACCTGACCAACCGCTCAGGACCACTTGCTCAGTCCGCTCCCAATCTCGGTCCAGCAATGTGGGAAGAGATCAAGGGTCCCGATGGTATCAACAGACACATGCAATGGACATCTCGTGTGGAAGGCTCAAGCGGTGTTCCCAACGGCGATACCATGACTCTGTCTCTCTACCTTGGACGTGGCAAGGTCGCTCGTGGCCGTACTACTATCGGCAGAAATCTGAACATGATCGTTTCTGAGATTCCATACCAGAATGACGCTGATCTCGCGACCGTCGCTGTCGCAATCGACAACATGGTTAACAATCTCAAGGGCGTCCAGAACCTCACCTGGATCTATCCACCACTCAACCAGACTGGAGCCGATTACCTGAAGACCGTAGGTTTCCCCTCCCTCACGTACCTTCAGCTACTAACAAACACAGATCCCACTCAACCTCGGCAATGTCGGCGCCCGCCGCGCAAACCACTGGATGGGCACCTGCAAGATGGGCACCGACAGCGGCCTGAAAGGCGGAAGCGCAGTAGTCGATACCAACACCAAGGTGTACGGCACGGATAATATTTTCGTCGTCGACGCCAGTATCTTCCCCGGCATGGTGACCACCAACCCATCTGCTCTGATCGTCACTGTCAGCGAGCATGCAAGTACTAAGATCCTCGCACTGCCTGTTCCGAAGGCGCAGGGTAAGTACGCGCAGTGCGGTGGGGTTAATTGGGAGGGTAGTCAAGTGTGCGCGCCGCCTACGAGGTGCACGTTTGGCAATGCTTATTATTCGCAGGTATGTTGAACCCCCGTCCACTTCCCCCATTTCTCTGTGTTTGAGTACGCAATGATACTAACATAAAAGCAGTGCCTCTAAGTACCCTTCATAATTCTCTTTTGTAACTCAGTATATACTCCTACATCTACATATGGGCACGGTCAGGACACGATGGAACGGAATGGAAACGAAACGTGTGATGTGATGATGGTTCAATGATATTCTTTGTATATACATTCATTTCCAACATTCCTCATCATCTACAAGCAAACTATATCTTTTCAGATCATCCTGTACCTCCTGGGCGCTACATTGCCCTCGTCTGGAATTTCGTTTATGTAACACAGCAACCAATGCGTCCCCAACAACGTCTCACCCATCCAGCCCAGAAAAAGCAAGATCTTGTTCCTGGCCCCAAGTAAATCAATTAATCAATTAAACCAGGATACCAATGCCAGTATATATCCCAACACCCACCCCGCCTGCATGCATGCATCTGCACCCCGCTCGTTCATGCGGCTAAAGACTGCATCCACCACGCTCCTCTCCTCCCACTACAGTGCATATAGTTCTGATATAGGCTGAGCGGTAGGGTGTGGAATCGAGTTTGCATGCGCATCCGGACCCAGGTTAATAGCGATGCTGCAGTGTTTGTGGGGAACCGATAAATTATCTTTACCATCACCTGCTCAGCCGGAATCCGGGGTGCATATCTCGTGCATATGTATGGGGTATTGTATGAGGGGAAACAGGGAAGCTAGAGAGATAAGAGGGTGTCTAGTATAGAGACCAGGAGAGTGGTGAGGGGATTGGTGTATTCTGCTGTATGTATTATTGGGGGAGCTTGCTCATGACATGCTTTTGGTGTTTTATTCGTATGTAATTCTAGAGTGGATAACAAGGACGACTATAATGTCCATGTTATGTTGCTCGTCTCTTTTTCTTACGGTTTTACTTCTAGTTGGTTTGGCGTACATACTTCCTCGATGTTATTCTGGGGGATGGAAGAACGGGGCAAATATGAATGAGTTATCTGCCGTGTCTTACTCGACAAGAACATAGGCTCGTTTATTTACAACTATATACTATTCACCTAGTCAAGATCCAGATACAGATCTAAAATTCTAATAAGGTAAGAAATACAGAAGAGTAAATCTTGAGATGGGAAAGTAGAGTAGAGTAGAGTAGAGTAGAGTAGAGTAGAGCAGAGCAGAGTAGAATAAAACGGGAAATGGGCAATCAGTATCTTGGGATCCTAGTGAGCTGAGCTAGGGTCCATCTTACAATCAAAACTTACCCCAATCCAGGCGCCCGGGTAGTCGTATGTAGTATAAACGGACATATATACACAGTCATCAATAGGCAGAGAGAGACAACTACATAGATCAAGAGAGATTAAGTGTGTGGCTGAACAACAAGCATCAAAGAAAGGAACGGCGAAACAGAACTACCGCACAGCCAAGAAAGAGCCTTTGGAGAATAAGCAATAAGGCACCAGATGAGAAGATTCAGCCTCATGTCTAGGAAGGTGTAGCGGTGTTGATATTGTAGCCCCACACGCCACAATATAATCATCTCTCGATTTCGAAATTCGTCCCACCCCCTTTCCTAAATTCCATTATCTCGCTTACGGCCGACTCGCGCGGCTGAGTAAACATCATCCATCGCAGCGGCTTAGCCTGGGTCTTGTTTTGACACTTAGGCCTTCAACCGTACCTGTACAGTGATGCATCCGCAAACATACATACTACTGCCCCCGGATTTCCCAACCGGACCCTAGGTAGGTAACCACCAGAGCTTATCCCCCTGATTCCTATCTAGATCAATCAATCAATCATTGCAGGCATGTCGCTCTCATCATTCATCATTCAGCTAGCATCCCCATATCTGTCCGCTTCAAACTTTCATCGGCATTCACTTACGAGTGAGTGAGTGAGTGAGTGAGTGAGTGAGTACCTCTAGACTCAGGATTAATTTTTCCTTTCGCTGGTTCCGTTTTAGTCTGCGGACGTGAGCAACTGCTGCTTTAACCTGAGCTGAGGATGAGCAGAGCTTGAGCATCCTGTGCACGCCCTGAGTCAGCCTGCGCACCATGGCCCGGCTACAATTTCCATACCGAATTTGCCCCGGAATCCGTTCCTGCTCGTATGGTTCCTGCGGGAGCAGATTTTGGATCCCTTTTGCGAAAGAGCTCGCATAGTCGTAATTCAGAATTCAGCCTCATAAGTCAGAATACGTGGGGGCTGATTTGACCTCTGTGGCATGACCCCAGTTTGAGCTACGAGACTTTATCATATCACATTGTGCTTACGGTAAAGGTATTTTTCAATCACCAAGTATTCGTTGGGCTCCAGCTTAAGGCTTATGTCAAAGGTTGTCATTGCATGACATGGTTGAGTAAGTCGGGCATCTTCGTAGCTGTACGGTGGGTACAAGTTTCGATAGATTGGATCACAGTTTCCCATGCCTTGAGCACATGCTTTTACACAGTCTAAGCCGCACGTTTCTGCTCAGTAAGCAATGGAGATAGCAACCACCATGCACAAATTAGATAACATTTTGCAAACGCTTAAAATGACTGGTCTCTAGAAGCAACTTGGCCACCAACCAACTGGGACGATCCCTTGCCATTTCTACCACAAAGCTTACTGGTATCTCAGTAGTCACATGGAGATTAGGCGGGCAGATTAAGGGCTGCCTTACAGTAATGTCGTGTCTTAATGGTTTGCACCAGATACGCATTGGCTGAGCAGCAAAGGAAACTCTGATAATTATTTGACAACCCTTTCCGTTTAAAGTTACTATTGTTCAGTGCAGCTCTAGAACACCCCAACAAGTAAATCCTTGCATACTCTTGATAGCTATACGGATGGTGTTAATTCCTTAGCCTTCTTAAGCGACAGCACACGGCTCGCCTCGGGCTCTTGGGACAATAGAGTACGGCTCTGGGACGCTACGACGGGTGAATCGCTGCAGACACTCGAAAGCGATATAATGCTATCATATATTTCTGAATCATTGTCTTTTGACTTTGAAGAAGTCTCTTTATATCGTTTGCAGGAGAATGGTTCTTGGATTGCATGGAATGACGATAGAATTCTCTGGCTTCCACCTGATTATCGATCGCAATATGCAATGATTAAAGGGTATGTTTTTATAATAATCAGTTATGGCCGAGTTATTGTGATCAGGTGCAAGGGTGGTATTAATCCACTCGGGAGATAATTTACCATACCAATATAACGTGGAGAAAGTTGATCAGACGGTTTGGGGTATCTGGTTGATTTATACTCTATGTGCTGACAAATACCACCTCTTATTTAAGGACATTCTAGACGTACATTGCGATCGTGCCTCTACAATGCCCCTCTGCCAATATGAACCTGGAGCCAGAACCACATGCGGCTCCGTATCTTTCGAGACCACCCTGTTATTCACCGTCACCTTCCACTCGATCAAGTAGTGAATACAGCTCGGCGGATCCTCATCGTATGCCTTGCACTCATCCCAGTCCGTCAGCTGGCAGAAGCCACAGCTTCTGCGTCTGGCTTTATGGTAAACGATGACGAGGCGAGCCTCCCTCAATAGCCTCTTCACCATCCAGATCTGCAGCCTCTATGCCACCAACTTGTGAATATTCGAATGTATCTGGTAGTTCGTATGATTCAAAGGAATCCTGCGAAGTGTACAAGCTTCCCATCATTGGGCGAGCTCAAGGTGAGGGAAGGGCTTTGAAAGTGGGAAGGAGAGTTTAGGAAAATAGGAGATTAGGTGCAGCACGTTGCGCAGGTATTCGGTGGTTTCGATAGAGTCTCGACCACCAACTGTAGGATACGCGACACAATCGGAATAGCAGTTGCTCGAATCTAGATCAGCATGAGTCCTATACGATGGTCAGCAATTAGCAAAGAACGGTCTTCCACCAAGCTCTGGAACGACGACAAATTCACAACTTCTTTACACACTCGATCGACAACTGTAACATGGCAGTAATGAAATAGCTTGCCGAACCTGCGTCTTAGAGATATCAAAGAGCAGAGTTGGGTTGATGTTGGGTTGATGTTGTGGTTGTGTCTTAGGTTGGACTGCGGATCCTCGATCAGCGAGGCTAGGCGGGGCACGCACTAGTTTGGGTTTGGAGTGCAGCGGACTGAGCCGCAACGATTCAAGGGACCGGCGATCGCACGACAAACTACTAGTCGGAAGGTTTAGAGCTGGTTGTTGTGGATCTTTTTATTATATTTACTGACGAACAGAACTATCAATAAGTCTACTATGCTACAGATTGACGGACGAGCTCGTCAAATGGCCTGATATGCCGCGTGACGATAACTAGAATCTTCAAGTACTAACAAAAAGACTTCTTTCCTTTTACTTTATTCACTCCTTCCCAAGTAAGACAGATATTAGCTGTCTCATCAGCCTTAGCTACTCTCATATTTCCGAGTCTTCCTGTATTATTGAATGCTCCAACCAGAGGTTTGCTACCAATCTAGGGATGGATCTGGGAGGCTTCTAGTTTGTATAACGAAGCCGTCTAGGGAAAATGCCTAAAAAATCTCCAGAAACAATCGAAACCAGTGAAGCCACCACGAAAAGTCCCGTAAAGCCAATACAACTCCTAAGAGTCCTTCTGCCAGATTCTCCTTCGTACGGTATCAAACTAATAAATCAAGATTTGTTCATCTTAGGTTGACCGTGAGGCCAGAGTAGAAAGGGCGGGTATTTGATTTCGTGGATGTCAATAAAATATGACAATTCGCTATGAAAGTCCCATACTTAATTAAGTCGTTGTCCTAGACACTAAGATCATCCCCCCAGCGTACATTCTGCGGAGTATGGAGTCGGTCGAAAATCCACTTTTCTTCAGCACCACGCTGCGACCTGGTCTGTGAACCGTCTGTCAGATGGGCCTCCTCTCCCTGTCATCCCATCCCATCCCATCCCCATCCATCATCTCAAGAGGCAGTTGCATGCTGTGTCGTCGGAACCAGGGCGCCACAAGAACATGAAACGGACGTGGGCTGAGACTGCGGCCCGCTGCGGCGCACCCCAGACTTTGAGTCTTTGCCGCAGCTACCGTCTCATATGAGAGGGGCTGTTGAAGATGCTTCGAAGCTTGGAAATAGCGCACTCTGAGCAGGAACTGTTCTCGCAGAATTATTTACGTCCCGATGCTGGAAGAGTTAAGGCTGGCGCTGCAGAAGCTCAAATGGACCGGGTTAGTTCGATTCAAATAAACAGTTCATTTCACATTTGTCAAAGGGTTTCGATGATTTCCCTTGTATGAAAATACCAAGGTGACGGGCCAGGCAGACCTTGTACAGTACTTGCTGAGGTTGGGATGGAACATCGGCTAAATTGACCCTGGTTCTTAAGCAAGCATTTCGCACAAGCTTTATTTTATTAACGCGCCCTTTTTACTTCCTGCTAGGATAAGATCTTGCGACGGAGGGATATCAGATATGTGATGTGGTCATTTTATTATTCTACCCCACTACCTAGTCTTAACAGTTCTTTTTATTGAGAATTGTCTTGAATGTTGTAATAATAATAACACAAAGTGAAAATAGGGGTATCCCCTCGTCTGCTGAGACATTGCCAGCATTATTAGCAAGGGGCGCATGCTCATACACTATTTGTGCGAGAGCATGCTCCTGTTGCTAGGGCTGGTAATGGAGGGTAGCTTTGTTACTCCCTTTATTCAGTGGACTGAAAATGGGTTCTATCTCCAACCAGGGAAAGGGGATTAATTGGTTCGTCAGACACCCATGGAGTGGAGAGGACCCATTCCCAGTCCACTGAATAGAGGGAGTAAGTACTGTCCTGTCAGGTTTCAAACGCAGCGTTTGGAACACCGTCTGCTTCAACTTCTGACCACTGTCAAGAATAAACTCTTACAGATCTGGTCATAGCTCTATCTAGAGGTATATGAAGCTGATCAACGTCCACCTACTAACTTATTCTCTTCACTCATCCTCACTTCATTCAGTTCCACATCATTTAATCTCACTTCAAATTGAGTCTTACATTCTCTCGTTGCTGGTCAACCTTGTCATCCATCATAATGAAGTTTACAATCGTTGCTGTTTGGACTGCCATGGTCGCTCTCGCTGTTGCCGCTCCAGTTTGTCTAGCCTACCCGTTAAGGTTAACAATGCTAATATGAAGTAGCAACGGAAAGCTGCTATCCGTCAGCAGTTCATCGACGAGAAATGTCAGGCTCAGGCCTGTATCGATGCCGTGAACGATGGCTGCCCCCTAAGCAATATCAACTTCAGTCTCGGCTGCGACGAGGACGGACCAGGGTCATAGCTCGGTTCGTTGGCTATCTCGAGTTATTGGGAATCTCTGGGGATGGTGCTAGGCTGACGATGGGCGTGGAAAGGAAGTCTAGAGTTCAATCACCTTACTGTTTGGTGGCTTGGGGGCGATCTTTGTTCAAGAGGGGGAGGGGAGGGTTAGTACCAATGACTTCGATTGTATTATGACACCGCTCTGGGCCTACACTGCCTTCGCGTTTAAAGCAACTT
Organism: Helotiales sp. F229; assembly: GCA_002554605.1. Lineage (NCBI taxonomy): Eukaryota > Fungi > Ascomycota > Leotiomycetes > Helotiales > Helotiales sp. F229. The sequence continues at coordinate 1,142,908 of MXAW01000017.1, forward strand.
AAGACATCCTGTTCGTAGCAATTGAGCTCGTATACGCCAATAACCTCTCGTGACTCGATTGAGCCTTTCCCTAATTTTTGTCCAAGTTAGCCACAATCTCTAATATCTTCTCCTGCGACACCTTGTACTTAGGGGCCTTTGGCCACCACCATGACGCCCCAAATTCCGCGTCTTCGCGTCTCCCCGCTGCCTTGAAGCTCCCCTCTTCGTTGTTTTCTACTCCCCATCTCTTCAAACGCCCTCAACTCAAACTACAACTTCAAACCCCAATCAACCAAACACACATCCACCACCGAAAAATGTCATCCACAACCCTCCCCATAACCCCGTTCACGAATTTCCAGTCACCTACCAAACTGGATTTCTATACTGCCGGAAGTCGCAATTGCTTTATCACCAGATGGCATACTACTCTCTTCGATGCAACAATCCGTCTCTGGGACATGATTCAACTCTTCTTCCACAACTTTTGTTGGCCACTTAAAATGCGTATACTCCTTGAATTTCCCGTCAGATGGCCAGCTGCTCGTTTCCAGTTCTGAAGATAAGACTATACTATACACATAGTCGAGACCTTCAGTCCATGCAGATGATATCTGCGAATTTGAGTTTTCTCATTTTTACTTCGGGTTCGACCACAGGATAGATACTGTTATGGCATCCTCACAGTAAGTAAGTTCGGAGCTTAGTGGCTATATGCTTTATTCTTGATCCTCCTTCCCTTTGTCATTTGTGCAGTGAGCTCAGCAGCTTTGGATGGAGAGTGACTTTACTCACTCCGTTGTTACATAACCCCTGTGGACCAACAGTTCCTTTTTCCTTTTTCTGGCTTTAGCTATTCTCCGGTCCTCCCTAACTACTGTTGAATTAATGGTACACTAGGCTTAGTCCCTAGCTTTTACTGCTGTGACGACCTGTACCAGTTGTACTGTCACGTGTACTCTTCTATTTCTAATGCGGACTAGCCGCTTCGCTTACTGAGCATATCTAGCATCTCCACGTGCCTCCGACACACCTACGATTGATTCTTCTTATTCAAACCGTCACAACTGCTAGTGGTAAGCTAAACTATTAGGCCACCATAACTTTCCAACAAAGTATGGCTTAAGCTAATAGAGGTTTCCAGAGGCTAATTACACACTCTATTACATCATTGCATTGTTTCCTAATTAGGCCCCAGGGTCTCCCTGACCTTTATATGTAGGCCACTTCTCCCCTCAATTTGACATCTGAATCTTCACAATCTTGTACTTAATTAGCGTCGCACCAAATCCATAACGAGCTTACAACCCTCATCACCTTGTTTGTGTATTTGTTAGTTATCGACAGTCGGCGTTCTTCGCCCCACGAAATCAATTGCTCAGCTCATGCTCAATTGTTATCGCCACGTCATTACGATCTTCTGCTACCATGCCCCTCAAAACGATTATCAAGCTCGTTCAAAAGCTTTCGTCGAAGAATGGCAGCAGGCATCAGTCGAGTCAGAGTGATGTTCTGAAAGATGCCTACGTCCTTGAAAACCCATCTCGAACAACGCCTCTCACTATTTTGGCAAAGCTTCCTCACGAGCTCATAATATACATGGCCCAGTTTCTGCCACTTTCTTCCGCCGCATTGTTTACCTTGAGTTGCCGTGCCGCATGCGCGATTCTTGGGACCCGTTATTGGACCAGTCTGCGGGCAGAAGACCAGCACCAACAACACTTCGACTTTCTATCACAATTGTCGAAAGAGCTCCCACCAGACTACGTACCATGCTACCACTGTCGAGTCCTTCATTTATGCATATTGCGTTACTCCTACCATTTACCAACTCGGCCTCATTACCAATACGATGTGACGCGATGTTATAAGGCTGAGGTGCTGGGCAGGGTATCAAGATACATCCACGAAGACTTCCAGTTCAGAACCTTCCAGATGGCCATGAAGAAGCATCGACTGGGTCTTGACCACGAGGTTTGGCTGGAGTGTCTATACCACCAATCGAAAACGTGCAGAATCATGCAGAAGTTTCCATCCGAGTTCAAGGCACATGCTAGGATCGTCGATAGCTCTCTGCTGTTCCGCACACAGCGCGTTATTCTGATACCACCTGGTCTGACAATTCGTAACTTGGATCGCTGTTCCTTCCACATATGTCCTCATATCAGGCTTGTGGCTCATGGTGCTGAGGCAAACTTGCCAGTGACTGCTGGCTGCACTATGAACCACCAACACGGTCTGCAGCGGTGCGTCAGGAAGTCAAGTATCGTACCTTGTATCGCATGCCCGACAGAATACGAACTCAGTCTAGAGGAGTGTGGGGAGTTCGGTGTTGCGGCAATTATTACAAAATGGATGGATCTTGGAGAAGGACAGACTGTCCTGGACCCTAGATGGTTGAGCCATCTTTCGAATAAGTACGCTGCTTCTGATGTTTTCAGGGAAGTAGACGGTATCAATGGAAGAAGCCCAGTTGATAGAGATCCAATCCGATCAAATCATGTCTCTATCCGAGATTCATTCAGACAGGATGAATCATCCGGTGTTGATCCAATATTGCCTCTGGAGACAGCAGAAAGGTTATTTCAATTGCCAAAGCTACCCGTTTTGCGGGCTAAAGACTTCAGGCGTGCGATATTCTTTGGTTTCGATTAGTCGTTATGGCTGGATCTGGAAGACAGTGGACATCGCAGATATATCCTGTCATGTTCGCCATGATTCCTTCCCGTCGTCGAAGACTCACTCGTGCTTCTGATCTCAATTCAACCTTTATTTTTAACCAAATTGTCATATCATCATCTTTCACTTATCCCTAAGAGAGCTCAAGACATGTCTCAAGGGACGTCCTTGAACTATTGAGACATTCATATCAAGCGTAAGGCTCAAAATTTATCTACCCGTACTTCTCAAGAGTATTTCAATCTATTCCATTGCCGACTTCTCGATTTAGTTGAAGCCAATATTCTGAGGTTCGAGAAATTTATTGTTAATGGCTGCGAGACTTAACAAGATCTATTCTCAATGGTCGATGGTATGCTGGTATTTCTTAAGTGTTGGGGTTTTGGATTGGCAGGTTCGCTCCTTCCGTGACGTGCATTTGTAAGTGATGCAAGCATCAGAAGCACGAGCTATGTGTTCCTTCCTGACATGAGAGAATCGTGAAAGTCCAGAGCTTCTCCGAATTCTGTTCGACTTTCTTCCTTGAGCATCGCAGCAACAACATCAGCAACATCAGCAACATCAGCAACAGCAACAGCAGCAACAACAGCAACAATGGCTCTCTGGAGCGATATTGTCGGTGTGGTGGTTGGCTTCGCCGGGATCGGGGCTCTTTCGATCCTGCGAAAGTTCATTATATACAATTGGCCAATCAGCAAAATAGGAAAGTTTTTAGCCTGGTCCCCGCCCATCCAAGTTGAACTTGGGGGGTATTCTGCGGAGTTTTTCCTCCTGCAGCGTCTGGTCGAAGCAGAAGAAGGCAGGCTCGTGCTTATGCAACGGTCTCGCGAACAGAGTCATAATCCGGACCTTGATGATGATGAGCTAACTTCAGAAACAGATCGCCTTCCCGGGGCAAGGCATTAGACGCCCCGGGGCCCCCGAGGACGGCATCGTTTGCCTAGGGGGTCCACCAGCGATGAGTCCGCACTTCTTCGCAGTGCTGGTGACTAGTAGCCTTTCGGGGTGAAGCTAGGACGGGCTCAAGCCTGCTCATCCCTAGAATCTAGTTTGGTACGTGTTCCTCTTTCTCGTCCTTCTGCAACATTGCTGACCCTATATACGTCTTCATAGGAGATACTTAGGTCGACGCCTTCACTCCCTTTAACCGATCTCAAACTGCGAAGCACACAAGCGGGACTTGGTGGATGATTGGAGAGGCTGTGCAGAGGGGGTTTTTTTTTTACATCAAATGGTAGGAGCTGGATGTTCTATGATGGGGTAGATAGTATAAAGGCCGATATACATAACTTGGGGCGAATGTACTTTCTTATCTCGTCAACTCCCAATCGCTGGATTTTGTCCTTAGTTTGGTCCCGCCGAGTTTCCCATGCTTCGATACTCGCTGTGTCGAGGTTATTTTATGGTCGTACAAGATCCGTCCTTCCACCACCTTCTTTCCCGCCTAACATTCTATACCATGGCCATGCTCACTGCCATTCACAGTGAGATCCTCGGCTTATCATGCGACCGACAAGTCATTACGGCTTGGAAATCTTATAGAGTATGCGCCCATGCTTTTGGAACGGGTTCATTTCTTTGTATAGGCGCTCATTTTCTGTTCGATTCTGCTTCGTGAACCTACCTGCATTTTTTATCCCATATTTGATACTGAACCTGTAACTCCACACATTACATGTACCTTAGCCTCCAGATCCTACAGAAAGCAACAATTAGATCAGGCTTACAGTGAGGATGTAACTCCATAACATCCATTCCTTGTTTGCCATAACCCATTCTAATGCATTATACAGTACCTTTTTGTCTATTCGACTCCCTATAGGTACTCCAATATCAAGGGAATGTTTCTCTCACATCCACAATACACACTCTACTCTTGACTTCATCCTATTTACAAGCCTTGTACAAGATTTTTTGGTTCGAGGATTCCCGCGGGATGACAATAAAGAACTGCAGTGGCCGAGGATAGAATCTGCTTTCACTTTCACTTTCCCGGCATTATCTCATTACATACACAGGTCCACTGCATCTGCTGAGCCAAACCAAATACCCGCCAGTGTGCCAAGTTGCCGGCAGTAGTGACGATAGGTTTAGCAATTCAAATCTATACACATTCGAGGAGACTGCCGTTGAGAATTTGCCGAGCCATGTAGGCCCTGGGTATCAGAACCCCTTCGTCAAGTGGGATATAAGTTAGACGTGGCCCGAATATAGCAGCAGTAGTAAGGAGATTTCCTGGTTGTGGGGGAAATCTAGTCGGACGGTTAGAAACCAAAACTGAGAGTCGTTCTGCTCCAAGAGATTTAACATCATGCATATCTATTGGCCCATACATCGACAATATACAGTTGAGAGAGAGCCCCTTTTCATAAGCGAGCCTATCAAGTATCGTGTGTTTAAAAACATCATATACAAGGCCAGTTCCGTTGCAGCTGACGGTATACAGAACCCTCTCCCCCTCGGAAGCATGTGTATACCCGTCCTGAGCACTGTCCTATCATCACTGTCGCCCCCGATTTTGACCCTGAACTTGATCCCTCTTCCTGTCCAACTCTCGTTCCGTGGCGGTCCCAACCTTGTGTAATTTCGATGTGACGTAATCTTCGCATCGTCCTTTCTTTCAATAGTACATTATCTACGACAGCTTTGGTCGCAGCTCTCGCGATTAAGCTGAATATTAGCGTGGTCTCTCATCAGTGCCCATGTAGGTACATACTCCTCTGTGTCCAGCCTCCGAGGAATGAAGATTTCTTGCAATGTATGGAGCCTATCAACCAGATTGTTCTCACTGAGCACGTTTAGTATCGATGAGGAAGGAGCCCCTTGGATCTCGACAGCTTCCTAGGATGAAAAATGCTTAAGATTTGATCTCTGTCTTCTCCATTTGACAGTTGAGACCACAGCGGTGCGCTGAACTCGGCCACAATTTGAGCGTTGTCGGAGTCTTGCAAAATTTTACTGTTCTCAATGATGTGGAGAATTAAGCGAATGAACAGAGCGCCAGGTTTCTGGTTTTTCTGGATCCTGGAGGAATGTATGATTATAGCGAAAGAGTCGACGGGATGGTTGAGGAAATCACATGCCGGACTAGCAATTCCTACGGTGCTGGACAACATCCGTTGCCCGTCCTGTCCAGTGGTGATTACCAACTTCGAATTGAATCTGCAGGTTAGGCACGAATCTCCAGTATGCCATGTCTAAATTTCGTGGAAGATTGGGATTCCTGAGCATGGCTTTTTCCTTCGCGGCAAACAATTTACAGCGCTCGCAGCCTGCAACTTGCCCAACAATCAAGACCCGGCTAACCTTTTTTATCCGAGCACGTGTATCACACTTCCAGGTTCTCATCTGATATCGCATAATACAGACCAATTCTTTTGTAGCAGGCAGCAGAAAGGTCTTAATTCACGATTTCAAGAAAGTCTTGCAGGTGTTACCCATCATTATTGCCAATCTGATCCTTGCCAAATGGAGAGCCTCTACCTAATTACTCGATATACCAAGTCTGCACTCAAGAAGACTTGTCTCGGTCCTGCACTCCCAAACCTTCTCAATGACTAGACCAGCCTGCTCGATGATATCCTTAAACTGGTCCAGCGTTCTTTCCAGGCTGTTGAACAGCGATAGCATAACCAGGTCCCTCTGATTATTGTATCGCATGCCATAATTCGCCGGGAGCGGCAGAGGGGCATTTGCCATTCCCGACACACCCAGAGTAGTGTTCATCACCATTTCGGCGATGATGAGACGGGATGAAGGCGTAATAGAAGGGACGAGTGACTTCAAGATTTCGATGGCTTTCGCATCTGGCCAGTCGTGCCTTCAAGTTGAGGTTGTTAGCGGAGCACAGCAAAATACACAGAGGGTAAAGGATTTTTCACTTACAATATCGTGCGCATGAAGTAGACACCAGCTCCAACTATAGGCTGTTGCTTGAAAAAGTCTTCTGGTTGAAGCTGGACCTGGCCGCTGTGGATAGCGGCTGGGTTCTTCTCCTCCCACATCAAAACGGCTTTCAGTATAACTTCCGGTCGATCCTACCGCGGGCCATAAGTGGCTAGAACCCCTATATTAAATTCCTAAATCTTAAATTTAAAATCTAAACCTTAAAAAAATTAAAATTAAAACTTTAAAGTATATATTATTAATTTTAAATAATATATATAAATATATAACTTTTTTTTATAAATAAATATTTAAAATATTTAAAATTTTAAACTTTAAATTATATAATATATTTAAAGTTTTTTTTAAAATTTAAAATATTTACCTTATAATATTTATAAATATTTATTTAAAATAAATTTTATTATTTTTAAATTTTATAAATTTATCTTATTTATATAAATTTTTTAACTCTATTTAATAATCAAACAACAAACTGGCTGCTGTTTTTAGCAGGTTTAGTTACTGCTTTCCGCAGCCGATTTGCCAAAATCTCACGCTGCCTTAGCGCTTGCGTACCCCATGGCCAAAGCGGCACGGCAATGGGAACCCTTGCCTGACCTACCGCAAAAACACTAAAAAAGCAAGTAAATCAAGTCATCATTCAAAAAACCGCTTCTTTCATCCTCGTTCAGCACTTTCTAAGAAGAAGAGCAGAAAACGGCTGCCCTTCATTTTCTATGATTCAAGATAGCAGTCCTCATATTTATTCGTTTTCCCTTTTCTTTTCTTCATCTTCTTTTCTCTAAACCTCTTATATTTAATCATCACTTTCCCTCGCTCCTTACTTCTCTTCCCCTCCGCTGCCATTACTTGGTTAGCAGGCTCCTCCTTTACATTTTTGGCCTTAATTCTTTACTTTTAATTGTCATCGCCATTATCCCTTCAATTAATCCAGTCGCTATACGTTGTCGCCATACGTCGTCGCCAACAACCAACACCAAGCCCTCCCTCCTCCTCTAATAACAATAGATCAGACATTAAAAGCTACTTTAATACAAAAGATAAACAAAAGGAAACTGATGTTAATACTAAGCCAACGGACATTAATACCAATATTAACAGAGATAATAAGGCAAATTTATTAAATTTAAAGTGGCTTACTTATAAAGAAAATCATATTAATACTATGCCAATAAATATTAATATTGATATTAACAAAGATAACAAGGCAAATCTAGCGTAAATTGCTAAAAAAAAGAACGCCCACCCGCTAGAATATTACCTTAATTAAAAGGACAATTTCAACAAATTCAAAGATAAAAATAAAGACTACAACAATAATAGTCTTTTTCTTTTTAATATAATTAAAAGATAATTTCATTAATATATACTATATTCTTTATTTATATGCCGTCTTCTATTATCAAATTACTGATTTGATTTTTTAGGTACTGTAAATATGTATAAAAAAATCTTACCTAAATAATATAAGCCATATCTTATTGTACCCTTAAGGCCTTTTTTGAATAAATATTAAATTAACATTAAAGGAAAGGTAGGAGGAGGCTTACCGGCATTAAGTCTGTTAATATGCTTAGGATATATTAAAAGATTTTTCAGCTTATATATAAATAAGCAAATAAAAAAAAATAAAAGGAAAAATAAACCGTTCCATATATCAAATAAATAACGTTTCTTATCTATTCGCTTAATTTAATTTAAATCATTATAAATAAGAGCTAATAAAATATTTATTACAAGTTCTTAAAAAACTAGCAAAAAAATACCGCCTATTAACAAAAAAACGCAATAACATTACGATATATATCAAAAATCTTACAAACGTCTTATAAACCAATTTAATCATAACAAAACAAAAGTACACACATAACCGGCAGCGGATTTAAATTAGCCTCTTCTACCAGTTAGCTATATTTTCCGCAAATCAACTTTTATTACTTTTAAAGCTTTATTATAATAATATCACAATAAATCTACTCCGGGATCTTAATGGCAGGCCTCATCAGATCCTAATCAAGTTCACGTACAAATTTATAAAAAAGTATCTCAGCACAAAAGATGCATAAGTTTAACCTTACGCCTTTTCTTGTCCCCCCAATCCCCCTTCCCCTCTCAATCTAGCCAAAACATACAATTTATATAAAAGCTAAAAATACGTTTATACTACCTAAAATTATCTTTAATCCGTCCTTAATCCTTAATCCGCACATTACCCACCTAGGCCTTATCTTTGCCAATAATACGTTCTTGGCCTTAAGCCTTATATTGGCCAAAAGGATTAGTAAGCTAAATATTCCGCCTAATTATAAATAACTACCTTTGCGTTTAAAACTAAAAATGACTAATATCCTCATCCTTTGCAAATTTATCAAAACGCCATATAGCTACAAGATCTTCCCTAATTAGCCATTGCCTTACATAATTCTCTTAAAGTAAATAAAGCAGCTTGGCATATTTACCAGATTCCCGTAAATCACTTGTCCATATTACCTTTAATATAATATAGGCAATGCCTTTAATCAAAGCGGTACATATTATACGGCTCCCTTCTCATAACCCCGCCCTTACCCGTAATATAATATACTAACTATAGACTAACAGGTAATATGAACAACACGCTTTAAAATATAATAATATAATACGTTAAAGTTAACACTTTTATTAAACATTACTTTTAGTAAATAATCATTGCTAATACGCAAGTTATTGTCTTTAGCTACAAACCTTAATATAACCTAATATAAGCGGCCTATTGAATAACTTACTAGATTAATCTTAATCGACCACAAAAACTTACGCTCAAGGAATTTTTGTTCATCAATTAAAATCCCGTCGTTTACCGCCTTATTATAAAACGGGAAAAATAAAAGCGCCGCTTTTAAGGCACAGTAACATAACAGCCAAAGTACTAAATCATTAGTTAAGCGATCTTTAACATTAGGCAACGATTAAAAGCTATTCTCCTCAAGTATATTCAAAAGCGCTAAGATCTAAAACACCCAATTAATAAAATCAAACGGCAACTCTCTAAGCTTAAAGTTAATTAAAACATAAAAACCACCTTAAATTAAAACAATAAAATGCCCCCGCTCTAAAAGCGCTTAACAAAAACGATAATAACACTCTTAAACACAATTATCAAAAAAGAATTCCACTACCACAATACAGCTATCAATGCAGTCGCTACCTATTGCCACTTTCAAAAAAAAAGAGCTATTGCCTTATCACGTAAAAGATTATTTATATAACGAACAAATTCAATGCCGTCAAAAAAAACCAGCCCACAGCTAATAACTGCTTAAGCCAAAGAACAAGCGTTAAGTAACGCTATATTATTAATATTTATCAAAAAAAGGATTACCACTTGTTTTCTTCACTTAAAAAAGTAAAGCTTGCTATTTAAAAAGCGTACTTATAAGTTTACTAGTCTAAAAAACTTAACAAAGCACTTTAAACAGAAGCATCTGGCCTACACTAAAAAAAGGATCGGCTTTAGTACAAGATCTGTTAAATAGGGCTATAATATAAGCAACATCTCCAGAATCACATAAAGAATATCCACAAAACGGTTTCTTAACCCTTCAATGCTTTATAAAAAGCATATAGCTACTTAGCCGACTTTGTTTTTATTTTTTGTTTTTGTTTTCGTGCTTTCATATATTACATAGCCATTTCCTTTTCACTATTTTCTAAAATATATAGATTAAAGAGGGATTCAATTGCATAAATGAGATTAAATAAAATAAAAAACTTTTTTTCGTATTGCAAAAAGGTGATTTATAAAAGCTACCTATTTATCTTAATCATCTTTCCCCAATCACCTTTCTATCCCTATGAATGGCCTTTAATCGAAAGTTAAAAGCCTCTCTTTTGGTTCTAATCTATATCTTTAACAATATCATATTCTTTAAAAAAATAAAAAAAACCATACATTCAAAAGTATACGTCTTAGGATATGCAAAGTGTTTTTAACGCGCAATAACAGCGCGGGGTAAAAATAAGGCTAACATCCAAAGTAAAATAACCTAGATGCGGAATATGAATAACTTACATCAAAATCCAATGCATAATTATATATACTTTTATCGTACGCTAAAATCAATGCACACTTCCACCGTATAATATTCTGCAATTGGTGCAATACAGATTATAAGAATAGTCCGGATTTTTGTATTATCAACCAGAGTAGTTTGGGTTTCAATATAAAATTTCAGCTTGCTCTAAGTTCTATTAGGTCGAGTTTATGTACATCAAGTCAAAGCAATCCAAATAACAATATTGCAACTCGGACTACTTTGGCTTAAAATGTGAATAAAGCACATACGCTATCTTATAATACATTAAGGTATTATACTTCAAACGCAATTCCTTCAAGGTATATTATTTCAAACCAATATATTTGCAGTTATAATACTCTGAATCTAAAAATAATTATGATTAATACCCACAAAGCGTTGGCGCATAAGGGACACTGGCGTTGGGTTGGGAATAGAGCAGAATTCGGCTCCGCGACGCTGGCGCATCCGTTACAATGGCGCTTAACAAACGGCGGCGTTGGAAAGGGAGCAGAAAATGGCCCCTTAACGCCGGCGTATCCATTGCAATAGCGCTTAACAAACGCTAGCGTTAGGAATAAAATAAAATTCGGCTCCATAATGCTGGGATGTTCAAGCCTTAGCAAAACAAATGCGCCAATCCCAGGCCAAAACATTTTTGACGTTGCTGATCTGACCAAAAGGGGTCAAAACATCGTTAGTTCTATTCCAATAAAGGATACTTTTAGCATTAATGTTCTGGCCAAAATTGGTCAAAACATCGTTAGTTTTATTCTTTAGGCCATACTTTAACATAACCAAGCCTTAACCTCAAAGCAAACCCTCCTCCTCAAACCAAAAAGCCAAAAATAAGTTATATATCTTCTAGCAAATCTAGCGGTTTATGCTATAACCGCACCACTCTTAGCAAAAGCTAATATTCCTGTAGCCTTCAAAGGTTATAACCAAGCTCGGAAACTGGCATAGCAGCCACAGGCAGCCGAATTTTGCTCTATTCCCAACGCCGAAATCACCTGTATAACGTTTATCCCTGCGTGCCGGAAAACCCTACGTGCCGGAAAAAAAGATAAGTACTTTGACTTTAAGTATATTAAAATTTATACACACTATAATACGTTTTATTATTTTTTATAAGTTATATTTTATAGCCTCTCCTGAATACCCTAAATGCTTCCGATTAAATAAATCATATTCGCATTGTTGCCCTCACGCCTGATTTATACAAAGTCTCCTTTTATAACGTAATAAAATTCCTCTCTTATAGTTGTACTACTAAGCTTGTACTACTTCTAAAATTTATAAAAAGGTCTAAGCTAAGTTCTTAGGCCTCCCCGCCATATAAGAGATCGTTAACATTGTTTAGCGGTTATGATATGCAAATTTATGCAAGATCGCCATGCGGGTTGGTACCTTGGATCAAAGCAAGTAACGATCGGGAGCAGCCCATAGACCCCATATTATTTACGTTCTCAGCTCGCTTAAAAAATCATTAGGCAAAGAAAGCTGTTGCCTGGTTTTTATTAGTCATTAGTAAAATATCCAGTAGGTATAGCCTCCTTTCCTTGATATTTTCGCACATTTAGGAAATCTTTTGTTATGATTAGAAAAACATCATTACGTTTCACGTTAATATTGATAGTCAAATATATAACCGATACTAATGGATTTTTCTAATAACGCATTTTGCACGCTGTCTCACCCCGTTAAGAACGTCTTATAATGTGCCCTCCGTTATTATAAGCCGTTTTCCTAAAGGCAGGTAAAGGAGTAATATAATAATAAATACAGGAACTGTAGAGTAAGTCCCGCGGATATCTGTTATTTTATTAGCTGTAAAGATAATATTATAAGTAGCACATAAGTTCGGCGGCGGCTAATCTGAATTTATCCTATTTCTACAATGCCCTTATAAATGGTCTAATCAACTTTTAAAAGAAACTAAACCCTTAAAAACGTAATGGCATTTTGTAATACCTTTTATATGAATTCCGATTTTCTTTATAATCCCTTATTCTTCTTATTAACCGATTTAAACCATTTCTTCAACTATAAGCAACAAGATCGGCAAAATCGACGAGAACTTGATCGTCGCACTAACACAACTCCATCATGGTTGCGTCCTATTGCACAAATATATTAAGATTACTAAAAACATCGGTGCTAGGTTAAGTTGGTTTTATACACGAGTTTCTCCTTTAAATCTTCAACGTGTTCCGTTTTAACCTAATTTTATTAAATATGATATAATAAAGCCTTAGACGGGCTTGCCCATAGCATCTCTGCAGCATATTATACTTATGTTATAAAAGCCTAACATTTATAGGATTCTTTGGGAAGTTCGAGATGATCTGTAATAATTATAAGATGTGTATAATAAAGAATTAGGTATAAATAGCCTAAAGACAAGAAGTCAAGGGAGCATTGAGCCTGATAGCCCAAGTTCTGAGCACCAAAGCTCATTATAATTGACCCAGTCTGTTTCCCCGCGGCTTTTGTAATAACTTCTTCTTAAGACTTGGACAATAGCTCATTTAGTAGCTTCTACGACGCTTTCGCCCCTTTGAGTTCTTCTTCAAATTATCGCAATACCTCAGCTTTGCTTTAACTAAATCCAATCGCGTCGTCATCGCTGCTGAGGTTCAGCTCTTTTAGCTTGTTCTCCAACACTACCAGTTATCGATCTGCCGTAATAATAGCACCATTAACCTCATCCTGCTTATAAATAAGGGTCCAAGATGGGTTCCATATTAAATCAATTAATAAAACAATATTCAAAATGAATGGCGAAACGATTTCTAATACATACTTCGTAACCCACCATGTTTCTGACGTCCCTAACGCCTGCATATGCCACAATATCTAGGTTATGTCATAACTAACGCCAAAACAACCAACCCTTATTCCAATAATAATAAAAGATAAGCTCATCATTGGTTTGCTTATATCCCATATGAGGTCCTGCTACGTAGCTATTGCCTTGATTATGAGCAAAGATGTTTTCGAAGTTAACATTTCTTTTACATTTATTAAACCATTATCAACTTATATTACTACTTTATTACCCGTCGTTTTAATCATATGATATAAGTATTCACGTTATAAGCTCCCCACCTCTTGAATTGGCACAAGAAGATAAGAATATCTTAAAAGGGTTGTAGCTTCGTTAGCAGCTTTTAGGTAATAGATCCCAAGCAAATAATCAAATCTATTATAATAACGTAAATGACTAATTTTCTTTTAGCAAATGCGAAATTTCTTATAAGACTGAAATCGACGTTGTTATTAGGCGTCAAACGCACAATGTTAGCATGCTAAAAGGAAAGGCAAAGCCATTTTACCGCACAAAGCCGTTCTTTGCTATACTTATTGCATACAATTCGTCTAAACCCGGCAATTATAATATACTAGCACGCTCTACCCCCAAGCCTAATAACCTCAATAGATTATGCCGCGAAGATGCTTTGATTGCTTTGCTTAGGGTTATTAAGCCGCTTGTTTATAAGCGCCTTAAACAAGAAAAACTTGAGCTAATTAGCTCACAAGAAATGTAGTTGTGATATTTATTTTTACGCAAAAGAAGTAGAGAGATTAGCCTATGCTTAATATATTCGCAATGCATGCATTGTATTTTATAATAGTTCTAGGCTAATATCAGGTGAAATCTTTTAAGCTTAAACTGGTAGCTATTCAACTTGACTAATAGCAGAGGATGATTAGTAGTAAAGGTCGTGCCTGGGCAAGTGCTCAAGGAGTTCCAGCTTTCTGCCTTGCTGATGACCAGGTCTGGAGTCGGGCATATGGGGCTATTCCCCACCAAAATCGTCATCGCTTCAATCCAAGGTACCGACTCGCATAGCAATCCCGCATAAATTTAAATGCCACAGCTGCCACACAATAATTAACAATATCCTATGAATTAATAAGAACTTTAAACTTAAGTCAAAGCTTTTAATAAATATTAAAAATCAGATAATCTCAATGGGGCAGCTGTAATAAAGAAAGTCTGTTACGCTATAAAAGAAGACTCTTTATACCTCCCTATGGCCTTAGTATTTTCATATCGCAAATATAACATGGATTCATATCATTAGCACATTTTAGATTCTATATTATTCAAAGGCTACGGATATAGCAATTAAGTTAGCAATAGAAAACCCTAAATATTTTCTATTACTATAACTAGTTATAAAGGCAAAATCTAAATAATAAGATTTTTTGAGGATTATCATCACCACCTCGCTTAAAGTTTATCCCCGCACTAGGTCGTTACCTTACCACCTCGCTTAGCTTTATTTAAACAATGATCACAAAACCACACCGCCCGCTCACAGGACCCGGGAATAGCACCAACCTTCACTAAAAATGAAAATCACTCTCTACTTGCCATAATCACCATACTAAACTATTTAAAAGCTTAAATCTTAAGAAAAGTAACGCCTCTTAACTCAATCGGACCCTTTTCTTGCCCTAGCTACTCTCGCTCGACCCAATTTTATGCTCAACCCCTGCCTCCATCGCATCTGGGTTTAATTCAAACCCAAATCCTACCTAAAAGCTCAACCACTCGTTCAAAGCTTCCATCAACCATGCCCAATTTACGCGGGAAACCTAATACTTAAATAAAAACAGTTCAGCTTGGTTCTCTTTGGGTGCTTTCTCATTTGTCCAATACAGCAATTCGCCATATCTTCAGGTAGTATGTATTTAAAGTGGATAAGTCCTTCAAACTTGGCTCAATCATGGAAGTTCTGAAAAGCTCAATTGAAATCAGGGGCCAAGAAGAATGCGTAAGCCTGCTTTACGGTTTCCCCTACCACTTCAATAATCTCCACATTCGAATTGGTCATGCTCTCAAGACTAACAAATAGGCTTTGCAAATCTCGTACCCTACGCCCAGCTTTCCTCAAATGTCTTTATCGCTCTAATCAAGTAACTATAAATCGCATTATACAATAATTCAATCAGGGGTCGTTTTCCAGCAGTCTTTTTTATTTTCGCATAACGCGATCAAAGACGGGACAGAATTTGATTGAGGTCAAGGCTACAACCTCTCAAAAGGCTTCGTTCTTATCTTCTGATTTTAAGAAAATTCTCTTGGTATTTCAGGGAGCTCGTCTAGCTGTCGAAGGTTGTTAATGAATTGCTGCAAATGCGCGCAGGTGATCTCACTTCCCCCATATGTTCCATATTTGTTTTATCTTCTTCTTTTCAAGCCGCTCACTAAGAACAGTCTGCGGACCAACCTTCCGCACCCATGAAATAAATAGCACAATAACCCAAATATTAATACGGATCTCGCTAGGGAAAATGGGAAACGGATTAAACTCATTGCAAGTTGACATTATTGTGCCGTGCTTTGCCTAGCTCTGGTACTATCCTCGGCTTCCGTTCACCGATGGTGTGAATTTCTCTGAGCGACGCCCATTCAATCAGACTAATAGCTTAGAGGTGGATTGATTTAGGTAAAGAGGTCAATGGAGCTAAGACGGGTGGATTATTTTGCTGGTGAGTTAAGGCAGCTGCGAAAGTGGATCGATTGGAAAGGGAGATTAATATAGCTAAAGGGTTTGTATTTCTTTCCCTCAATAAGCTGATATTTTGTGAATAATTATTCTCCTGGGGAAAGCGTCTCAAATAGCTAGACAATGACTTTGGCTAAGGAGCTGATATTTCTGCAATCATTCTAAGATAGGCGTTTAATGTCTTTACAAAAATTGAATTTGTCTTATTGCGGAATTCATAAAATGCAAAAGCTCGCTGCTTCTTCGCTATTAAGATATAATAATGAACGCCTTTGGCTATAACGGAATTTGAGGTTGATTATAAAGTTGTGGATATATCGGAAAAAAGTGAATTCGACTTGACTCCAAACACGTCAAAGGCATTGAATCAATTCCGCAGATCTTCAAACTCCAGCAATGGGGTATTTAAGGCTTTCGGAATCGTTATAAAATCTGCAACGCAAATCTCGGATTGTGATGGAGATTAACAAACTATTTGCGATTATTAAAGAAAAAAAAGACAAAGCTGCAGCAAAATTCAAAATAGTAGGTCCCAGAGACATGCGCGCTAATGCAATCTAGCACCCATTTGTGGCTTAAATGCGCTCTATCAGGCCTCACTTGTCCCCTTATTTACAACATATTCCACAGTAATCCAACTGCACTATTTACAAAAATCACTACGCGAATCGTAGCAGCAACATTCCCGCATTCCTTAGTGCACTCAGCTTCAAGCAATAAAAAATACGTGCCAGGCGAAATATTGCAAAGGTAAAAAATGCCAATCAAGGCCCATGATTCTTAAGAGTAAAATCCGGGGAAACCTTAAGGAAAGCAACCGTATCAGGTCTGATCTAATGCCGGGGTCTATAAGACTGGAAATACGGGAAGGCGGGTTACCTCCCTCTCCACCTATGCTTACGTTTTTTTCATGCCGTTGGACAACACACGTTTTTCCAACAAACTGCAATATGCAACAAAATAAGAAAACCAATTATGGGTATCATAAGATAAGCAATCACGTATGATGGCTGAACAAATCATATTCATTCACTATATCAGCTCAACGTCACCAAAATCTTAATTGGCCCCCTCGTTACGCCCGCTCCACAATGCCAAAAGCCGTGGACCTATTGCCCCTGCATAATCCGGGAAGCATAATCTAAAGGGGCTGGATGCCATGTTTTGAAAACAAGCATATATCATTCGAAATTTTAATTATTATATCGCCCTAGAATCTTCAGATCATAGACTCAATCCGAAGGAAGACTACGTCTACTAGCTTCAATAAACAGCTGCCCTGCGGCGCCCAAGATCCAAAAGAAGACAAGATAAATGGGAATAGCAGGCCCAAGTCTTAATATAAATATTAAACAAAAAAGACGCAACTGGTAAGGGAGGTCCGACCTCTATATATGCTAAAAAAGTGTCCTTGTCATATATGTTGTTCTCGTAGTGCTTCCAGTCTACTCCCCTCACTCATTGTCATTTAAGTGCCAGGTGACGCCTAACGAAGCCCTGCGCCCAATTCTTGCCAGGAGGATTAATTGGTTTCTCAATCGTCGAAAGTTGGCAGGCAATGACACAGGCTAAGGAAAGTACGAAAGGTACAACAATTGATGCGCCACAGCAGCTACAAAGCTTATCAGGATCTTGGATCTGAAGCTCAAATAAAATCTTTGCAAGTCCACCCATAAAACCCACGCAATATAGGTTTCGACTTCGACTTTGAACTCTACTTACCCTCCTCTAAAGCGCACGAAGGCAAATTAGGCTCTTCCTGCGCAAAGTGCTTAACATATACAGGCTATGGGATAGCAAAAATGCAGAACATAATAATAGCAGCAGCATTATGCATATGAACACAGATTCGCAAAAATCCTATATCAACTTCAAGATTAAAGAATATCCACAATTACTATGCAAAAGCTCGATGCTTCTGCTATAGCTGAAATGCAGAATCTCAATCAACGCCATTGATTGTAACGGAATTTGAGGTTGGTTGTGAAGAAGAATTTGTAGAGATATCAAGAAAAGTAAACTCGACTTGGCACTAAACACGCCAAAAGCATCGTACCAACTCCGCAAATCTCCAAACTCCAAATACAAGGTATTTGAACCTTTTTGAATCAATATAAAATCTGCAACGCAAATCTGAAGTAATGGTAAAGATTAACAATTGTTTATTAATATTATTATTGCAAATAATGAATAAGACAAGAAAAACGCTGAAAGTAACACCAAAGAACTAATTCGCTAAAGCAATCAATTTTGTACAGGCTACTTTTTCTGCAGCACTAGACCAGCTTTTGGATATGAATTCCCTGATTCGGATCACTGCTAAAGCTTGGTTCATATCGTTCGAGGTGGATGAGATCTTAACGCCTCTCTGTACGTTGGCTCATTTGCACATGACTGCCTATGGCGGCTTTGGTTTAATCTAAGTCTCAACTTGCAAACCAGAACTTTCAATTGTTCCCAGCGAGCCTTTTCCATGGAAGGAATCGTAATACTTGACAACACATACTTCAGAAAGTGGTTCTAGAACGGGTCTTCATACTTCGTAAAGAGACATCGCCCGCGCTAGCAGGGGCCAAGCGCAGAGAGCCAACTACTAGTATGCGCCAAGCCTATGGCGATAAAACTTATATATTAACCTCCGCAAATTCTCAAAACGACCATCTCCTCCATCACCACAGCCTAACACCTACAAGGATACATTATTATATTGAACGCAGGAACCAGCCCTATCCAGCCGCCGCAAAAGCGCGCTTGCAAAATCAAAAACTCCATATACGTGAAGCGCAGAACGAGTTACCAAATTCAGAGAAAAATTAAGGCAATCAGTTTTGTTTGTCGGCATACATCAATTCCTACGCCCACTGTGCTTAAAGTACATATCGACAAAAACCCTACAAATTCAAGCAGCTGATTCTCTATGAGTGCAATCACTAGCTATCCCCTCGCCGATGCGTGGCCTGGCATAAAGAAAAAAGCACGTAAAGCGACTCAAGCCAACCTTCACAAATATCTCCAGAAATTGCGGGCTCTTACTCCTCCTCAGCCAATCTTTATTAAATCTTGCATTAATGGGCCAGCATATAACCATCGCCTCAACAATAGCAATCCCTATGGGCCCTTTGCTTTGGAAGCAGATTTCAATAATTTCCTCGTAGCTCCTGTGGCTAGGTGTCCCAGAAAAGAGCTTATTATTCACTATCGCCAACAGCTAACAAACGATCATGGAATTATTTTCACTCATGCAAACCTATGCGAGGAGCACATATTAATTAAGCAATCAACTAAAAGGATTACTGGGTTCATTAACTAAGAGATGGCTGAATGATGGCCTGCATACTAGGAGTACACCAAATCACGATATAATGATAGGTATCAACCATAATAAAAAAGTTTAATAGCCAATATTCTATTCCCTCATAAGCACAAGCTTCAAATTAAAGAAAATCTACAGCAGTTCTAAAAGATAGGCATTCCAGACTTAAAGCTACTGGTCTTCTCTAAGCCAGTACTAAATGACGTTATTAAGGTAGTCTTCGCTAACAAATCCTTCTGCTCGTAGCCAATCCAAGGCTGCAAGGCTCCAGCTCTAACAATTCCACCCCAAAGACTCATCATTGTCTATTGGCACAGCTCCCAAAAATTGCTTAAAGAGATCATACTTCGCCACAAGGACGGTGCCGACTTCCAATTATCCATTTTTGCTACCAGATCTCGCAAGATCTACGCTTTCCTCGCCAAAGAAGTAGAAAGCTCCGGGCATCCCGCGAAGTTAAAATGCGTATCCAACACCTGATCGAGTGCTGGGTTCAAGGAAGAAGGCCCAATGATATAGCTTCTTCTTGGTTAGGTCATTCCACCGTCCCCCACGGTCGTAAATAACAATCAAAAACAAATATTCTACCATATCTTCTAACTTAACGTTAATAAGCCCATCTCAATTATTCCAAACATTACGCGCCTTTATTTGTGTCCTCTGCGCTAAAGCAATAAAGTTATTCGCAGCCTCCAAGCAAGGCAAATCTAAAACAAGCGTATTGAAACTTTGGATAAATGGCTACTAGTTGGTTTTTGGTACTGCTAGATTTCGGGCAAAAAAAGACAAATTTCTACTGCTGAGTATTGCTTTGGGCAACTTATTTATATTCTCTAATAATGTTTATTGTTCGTGCGAGCTATTAGACTTACCGCCTTTGCTTTCCAACCCAAGGCCCAAAACACTAATGCCGCGCGCCAGTTATGACCCAAATTTGTTTGCGCTATTAGTGGGGCCTGTAAGCGCTGCATCGCAATATACAATAATGCATTATATAATATATTCTTGTTGATTAATCCATCAATAATCTCGCATTAAATAGCATTTCCCAGGTTGCCTTTAAAAAGCTTAACCAATACCAACTTTCCAAGGTGCTTCAAGATTCCAAGGTCTTGGCTAGAACACTGCTAAATAATACCAATCCTCACCCAATGCTAAAATTCCCAATCGGATCCCAACTCCACTGCCTGCCAGGCAACACCGCATTCAAGCAGCAGCATAAGAAGTATTAAAACCTAAGGAAAGCTAAAGGACGGTAGATCTCTACCTCGCAGATACGTGCCATCATTTGAGTCAAGGGTACCTTATTATACAAAAAGAACAGTATTTGTAGATCTTGCAGTAGATTTCGCCAGCAGTCGGCGGCTTCCTGTTCGCGTACTCTTTGATTAAGGCAGTCTTAAGCTTATGATTGGCGTTTGCAAAAGCACATTAACCACTAATCAGAGAGTACTATTAGCACAGCCCCCTCAATCCGTAAGCATATTAATTATAAATACGACGTTTTTCCTCCCATCTTTGCTCATCATTTGTTTCGACGGTTTCCACACATCAAATACCATCCAGATCAGTAAAAAGACACAATGTCAAGTCCCCGACCATATCTAGACATGTTTAGGGCACCCAATACCTAATAGCTTACGTCCTCCCAAAGCGATCTTGTGATTTTCCACCCTTTTAAAAGACTTGCCACGGAAATCAGGCTGCAAATCTGGTCTAAAGCACTACCACCGCCCAGGATTCTTGAATTCGAATTTCGGAACAACTGCGTTGGGGTTCTGGAGAGCTCACACCAACCCTCCGCTCTCCTTAATGTGAATAGAGAGTCGCAAGCCCTCTTCCTGCAGTCATACCAGAAGGTCGACCTACTTGTTTTAGCCGCAAACGACAAATCTTAAAAGATAATGGCCAAAGCAGTTTGGCACTTCAACCCAAAGATTAACACAATATACATCAGCAGCATTCCGGCATACCCAATATCAGCAAACTATTGCCTTGATCAAATGGCCACCCAAATTTCTTTTAGGGAATTGTAATGCCTCGCGATTAATCATTTTTCCTTTCACAAGATCTTGACATTGCGCAATCTTGCGAGGTTTCCAGCAATAAAAAAGGTGTGCGCAATAACTGCCGATCCCTTATGGAATAAGAGGGAGGATTGGAACTGGATCAAAGTTGAAGGCAAGATCGAAATGATCAAGAAAGCGTTCCAATAAAATGAAAACAGAAACTCACAGATCCAACATCAAAAAACGTTGATAATTAATGGGATCAAGTGGCATAAAAACCGCTTTTAGCATGAAGTTGATACTTAAGGATCATCAATAATATCAATTCCAATAATCCAAAAAATGAATATCTTGCGTAAAGGAATAGGAATGCTAAGTATTGAAGATTGATAGGAGGCTATAATGAATAGGTGATTTGCTATTATATATCACCACTATCGTGTAGCTTACGCAAATCATCGCTCTACTTATTATTTCTGCGAAAGACGGCTGCCGTAACGCATAACCCCTGGACCAAAAGATCATATACTGGCCACGTTTGCAGGATGAGAATTGCTACTTCGATATCATCAAATCCCCCTAATTCAAAAGCCTTACTAACTAATGTTTCTTCCCTCCTGTTAATCCCTTTATTTTCTCTTTTTCTTCTTCTTCTTCTTTTTCTTCTCCCCTGGTCGTAGAATTTGACGTCCTTAGTATCCATAAGAGTCCAGTCGTTCTAATAAATGTCGAATAAAACGTCCGGTCAACTTCAACGTTTGAGCATGAACCAAAGGATAACTCAAAACCAAAAGTTGTTCTCAATCGTATATTTCTAAAAGTCGTCGGCTCCGAAGTTTGTCACACGGAGGAGCCTGAACCGGCCCTCTTCAAACAAAATCACAATTGAATTTACCACCCCAAACGACCGTTATGAAAAAGAAAAGGCCTCTTCAAGTCTTAATACGTCTCAGGCCAGATGTGCATATAAATCTGCTTCTCCGGGCGGTCTTCATCTCTTGGCAATGGCAACGACAGCACGTTAGCCATCAATAGCCCAACAAACACACCAAAGCAAATCGTTTGACACCAAAGTCGAATTGGATGGGCTTTAATTATGACAAGATCGCCATTCTGAGAAAGACATTGAGTGGGTGAGAATTTCTTGGGCACGGCTAATTCAGAGAGAACATGACGCACAATCGGGCATCGCTTTCTTTATCGTAATTCTGAACTTACTTTGCTGGCTTGATCCCCAGCTAGCTTGCTGAACCAGTCAACAAGCCCCTATGTCGATCCAATCCATTGCGACCTGCAACAAAAAGGTAAATAAAAAATTCTCTGTTCCAATCAAGCCAGCAACTAAACGGTAAACGACTTCCTTTTTCGCTGCCGTATTATCACATGGGCCAGTCAACGGCGTCCCAAAGCCCCCTGCAACATTGAACCAAATGAGGAGCACCTGCCACCCTTAACTTTGCCCCATAATCTGCCGTTGGTGAACACGGACATTGCTTTTGCACGTACCAATCTCGTTCATCGAGCCAATAAATATGACCAGCTTTGCTCCGGCATTCCGCGATATGCAACAAAGTAAATAATAGTTTGCTCCTCTAAACAAACGGCCACTAATGGCTTATCGGCAGTCGGCTCCCTAGGGAACGCAACAAACAAAAAGAAACACTGCCGCCAACCAAACCTGCCAATCACCCCTAAACAAACCGTCCCGTATGAATGGGGAAATTGCTTAGCATGCATAAATATCGTATGCTAAGCCAATAAAGTTAAATAAGGTTCATGTGCTTGCCCTTCGTGCAACATGCAACAAAAAGTGAGAAAGGTTTTCTATTATCATCTGAAAATAAAGCCCTCAATAAATAAATGGCTATGCACCGCCTAAATAGGTCTCAGGCCCCAAGTGGGGTTGCCAAGGTCGTACCCATCAACAACAAAAGGGTAATGATCTCTCGTGGTCATCTATCGTTTTGACCGTGCTGCAACACATACAATGCTGAAGGCACATCAATTATCTGATACCTTCGACAATGATCAAGCACAAGTGTTCTCATATAAATGCCTCTGCCACCTCATTTCCTACCCAATGCAATCTCGTCCATAATCCCTCATCCTCATCTAGATGCACTGATTCAAGCCCTAAAATCAGAATATCCATCAACCCGTCGAAAAGCAGTCGCTTCAAAAGCCTGCCAACGAAGATTTCTCGTATCATTATTGACCTTCTCCCACTCCAGGACGTCAAGGATCTATCTCATACTAGCAAAAGTGTGAGAAAAGTATGCATGCCATCCCTCTTCCGCTGTATCGAGATTCCGTTCTCGACCAACGGGTTCAACAAACTCAAAAGCCTCATAAACACGGATGCTCGTTACTACATTATCTCGTTTACCTATGTAGTCCCCGAATTACTAAAACCTAGTAATATTCTCTCCTTCATGCTAAACGGCCTGCTAGAATTGCGCTGACGCTGCTCCTGTCTCGCGTAAAAATACTAAATTTCAGTAACTTCAAGTATAATCTTTTGACTCCCAACAGCTATATAAAAATAGTAAAAGAAATATACGACGGGGCAATAGGGCGAATAAATACCCCTCATACATGGTTATTTATAAAACCTTACATAATATATGTAAAAAACAGTACAATATCGTGGATAACGGCGTGAACCTCTCGGTTTTATCTTTAACGTTTAAAGCACTTCTTTAATTAATGAAAGTAGGCTTATTATTTTGTAAAGTGATAAAAAACGACTTATTATTATCACCTTTCGCCGTAAACATAACTATAGTTAAAGACTTTTATAAATACCATTTACGAGTCGTATTTAATGTTATTTAAATTTTTAAGAATAAAGGCGTTATAATTAATACCATTAGCTTATTGGGGTTCAACCTTTTATATACATAGAAAGCTCTCGACCTAAGCACCTTATTAAAGTCTCTCGGAAAGCTATTGTAGTTTGTTCAGGTCTTACGTTTAAATAATTCGAGTTCACCCTTAGAAGTACTGTCCTGTTACACATTAGAAATTTATTAGCTTAATATATGCTTTATAAAGGTGACATATAATATTTTAGAGGGCTTTTTAAAAATAAACAAGAAATCCCTTCGCTCTATTGGCTTTCACGATGTCATAATCACTGAATTAAGACGACTAGGGTGCTTTTCCGCGCTGTCCTCGGATATATTCTGTAAAATGACGAAAGTCTCATAATCCTCGTCATACTAAGTAATTAATTATAGCTGCCTTCTTTTTTAAAAAGAAGGATAAAGAATAGTATTAAATTGTAATAATAATTCGTAATAGTCGGAAACATGAGGGTAATAGCCTTTAAAGGCTTAATAGATTATATTTTAACACGGAAAAGACGTATAACTATTCTTGTTATTTTTATAAGGCGCTTAACTTATATTAGCTTTAATTTCCTTTTGATTGATTTGTTTATTTTTATAAAGTTCTAAAATTTAACCTTTAAAATGACTTTATTCTTATCTTATGTAATATATTAGTAGAATATTTAATATAAAGCATTAAATATACTATTATATGTGAGACATTAAATTTAAGACTATAGTAGTATTTCTTATATAATTTAACCCGGAATTGTGTATAATATGAGGATTTTAATCTGCGCTTTTGTATTTTTAATAAAGAATTTAAAACACAATTAATCTTTAACTCTCGTTTATAATATATGACTTTTTTTTATTAATAAAGTTACCTTTATAAAATTAATTTTATGAAAAAATATGATTTCTGGTAGTTCTGAACGTATGTTATATTTGGCTCTTTAATAAAATAAAATAAAATTGTGAGTTCATAAAAGACGTCCTTAAGTAATTAAGGTAGTCGTTTTTAATAATTAGCTAAGTTTATTATTTATTATTAGAAAACAGGTGGTAACTTAGGTTAACGGGATCCGTTAAATTCGGGCTTGAATATTATCCTATGATTATAAAAGGACTAGGCCTTAATTTTATAGCACCGTATATTAAAATGGCCTTTACCCCACTTGTTTTTACTTTTTAGTTTACTTTTTGGCCTTTTAAAATAAGCATTTATAAAGTAAGTTAACTTATAAGATTATTATTTTAACAAAATAGAACTTTACTTAAAAGCTATAAACAAGTATTACGTTACACTTGACAATAATTATAAACGAGCGTTAAATAAGGCAAAGGGACGTCAGTGGCGCATTTTAATCGAGTAAAAAAGTCATCTTAAGTATATTACTTTATTTAAGTATGTCATTTTAAAAACTTTAATCTTTACTTTTACTTTATCGTTTTATTTTTGTTTATTTTATTATATATTACATTAATAGCCATCTTATAAGATCTTAAGGATCTTCGTTAAAAATCACAATTTTAATATAACCCACTTTTTCCTTTGTTTATAAATTTCTTTTAAATTTTACAGGTCTAAAATAATGACTTTTTGTATTATTTTTTACCTTTTAAATGATTATATGTAAATATAAAGAGGATTTTGGAACTATTAAATATTATCGTTTTAAAATAAATGATCACGTAAAACAAATACCTTATGATGGCATAAACTTTAAAGTAATAAAAGTATTAAGTTAGTAATCTTAGGTTTAGACTTGTCCTAAGATAACTGTTTTAAGACAAGTGGCTATTTAAGATAAAGTAGTTAAAATAAACAATTCCCTAAGGTAAGCTTTATTTTAAAGGGCTTATCTTAAGACCGCGTAAAGGTTAAGTAAAGAGTCTTAGATAAGGATTTCACTTAAGGCCGTAAGTAGTGATCTTAGTAATTTAAGGAAAGCTGGGATTTATAAGGTTTTAAGGAGAAAATGGAGTTTTACGTTGGGACATTGTAAATTCGTGAACTGTCCTGGGCTTTAGGGTAAAGTAAAGGGACGATTTTTTTTTACGAATTTGTTAATATATAAGATTATATACGCGTATAATTACTGTTTTTCCTGGCTGCGTTTATAAGGATATTTTAAATAGGGAAAGTAATTGGTTTCACTTTATTTATATTATTATTTATAAGTTCGAGATTATATAAAATCATTATGAGCTTTTAAAGTTAATATAAAAAGAAGGGCATTTTATAAGAAACTTTTTATAAACCGTGAATTATTAAGTAAAATAAATGTTAACTTATGTTTTATTGATTTAGTGGAACGGGTTTTTATAAATGGAGATATTAACACTTTTAATAAAATACCGAGTCAAGTTAAGCCTTTGAATAGTATGAACCTCATTAACCCCTTTTATTAATCATTTTTTATTTAAGTCTTTTTCCCTGAGTTTTTATTTATACGTACGTCTTTTAAAGCTAGTAAATGAGTTAATATATATAAAGGCGTCAAGATTTTAGCGCTGTTTAAACGACTTAAAAAGATATGTTAATAAGCTTCAATAATAAACAAGAGTAAAGAATAAGTAAACTCATATCTGACAGTTTTTCCGGTGTTATAAAAGTAATAGTTTCCATAAAATGAACCGCCTCGGCAGACCAGCCTTTAGGTATAGCCTCTAAAGTCTCTTTTTTCTTATTTATCATTTATAACATAATAGTGCCTAAGAACTTCGAATTTGCCAAAATATACTTTTTATCTACTGGAATTTCCGTGGGATTTAAATAATAGTTAAAGTTACACAATGCTTCTTAGGTTAAGTTTCTTATTAATTTTAACCTCGCCTTTTAAAGAAATAAAGATATTATCTATTAAAATGCATAAGTGATTGAGTTTTTTAAAACAAACAAAGTTTATAACAGCCAAGAGCTGCGATGTTAATAAAGGTAAAGTGAAAGAAGGATAATATATGACTCACTTAACTAATGATATATGTTATTTCTCGTTTTATCAAAAGGATTAAGCGTAAAAGTATATCTTTTATCGAGAATCTTATATACTCAATAAAAACAGAGGCTATATCTTTAAATACGTAGATCTTATAAATATCAACGAAATTCGGATATTAGACTTAAAGTAAAAGGCAGGCCCTTTGATTCGTAGACACGACATTAAAGATTTTTATTACGCGAATTATTATATTATTATTATAAAGGACGAGTGTGAAGCCTGAGCCTAATGTAAGAAATGGTTTATAAAAGTCTTAAAGGTTACACTTAAACGATAAGATGTCCTTTAACTTCGCCGTTTAGAAATCTTTTTTAGTGGCTTTTAAGGGAAGGTGATTTAAAAGGAATAATATTAATTTATAAGGACGTTTTTTAGTCTTTAGGTTTAATATAACGGGAGTATTTGTAGGTTTAATATCGAGTCCTTCTCTTATAATATTTCTGTTAAATTCGGAGGCGGCGGATCTAAGGAAAAGAAACGAGTAAAGAGATCTTAAAAGCATTAAATAATAAGAATAAGATATTATAAAGAGTTTTCTTTTAAAAGAATTCAAGGACTCTTTTTAAATTAAGTTAACTTTAACGCTTAAAATACTGACGTTTAAAATACGATTATGATTTAAAGAGCCTGGACGTCAACTACTTATAAAAAGGACGGTAAAGAAAGGGAAAGAAAGGAGGACAAGGTGGATATACGGGAAGGGAAAGGGAGGCGGTAAAAGTTACCCGAATAAAACTAAGCAATTCGGGTCTTTTTTTAAGTACGCATGGCGGTATAGGGGGGCTTTAACGTTCTTAACTAACGCAAGAACTAGGACACGAATAACTTTCATATATTCAAGTCATTATTATATCTTTAAAACGTTAACCCTTCATTATTTACCACGTTAATTTTAAATAAATGTCGATTTAAAACAAATTAAAATCAAGTATTTGTAATGGTCTGGTATTTATTTGGTGCAAATATAAAAAGCTGCGGTTGATCTCTAATAATTAAGAAATAGGTGTATTATATATAAAATAAAATAATTATTAGTATGATTAAGAATATTATTTGAAGTTAAGCATAAAGCTCTTATTTAATGGCAAATATGCTAATCTTATATAAAACTTTCGTTTTCTTTGAATCCTTTGACCCTAAGGTCCTAGGCGCCTTGGCTCCTATGGCTCCAAAGGCTCCAATCATCATATGACCCAATATTTATCGTGATTTAGGTAATTATTATATTAAAATCACGATTATAATATGTGCAATGGTACTAATTGTTGTCCTATATTATTTCTTGATTAGTACCAGCTTATAGATTGTATTAATCCCTTATTAGTATTAATATTTTTATAATATTATTTATTTGATGGTATTATTAGTATTTTGGTGCCAATTACTTATTGGTGCAAAGGGGTCCATAATATTATTCCCCTTTTTGCTTAGCGTGGCCTTTATGCTTAAGTATGCTAAAGGAAATATTAATAATTGCTTACGACCATTTTTTTATTTTATTATGCCTTTTAAGGTAATAAAATACAAACAATGCGTAGTGCTTGCTAAAATAATAAATTCCTATGATTTTCCTGCAATGCCATATTTTAATTATGTTTAATATTATTAAAAGTGCATGGTTTTGAATAAAAAGTCTTAATGCTATAAGAAATGCGTTTATTATGATATAAAATGCTATGCCTTTTAAATTTTTGTTAATAATCTTTAAAGCCTTTAAATAAAAAAGGATAAGCTAAAGTTTAAAAGGGACATGGCTTTTAAAGCAGCTATGGCCGGCTTTGCTTGCATTTGCAAATTTAAATTGCGCTAGGCTAAATTAAGGAAAAAAGGCAGGGAAATGCTTTATAAAGGCCTAAAAACTTTTAATAAGCTAAATGCAATAAAAAAAAAGGATTGCCAAAAAGCGGAAAAGCAAAAGCAATATGCTTTCCTTATTTTTTAGCTCGATAATGATTTATTTGCCCTTTTATGCGTTGGCAAAATGCTGCTAGGTTTTGGGGATTTTTTTTTTAGGCAGATTTAGGTTTTATTAAAAAATTTTTTAAAGTAATTTAAAGCAATGGAAATTAGATTTGGGTTTTTAAATGTTTTTTGATTATAAGTACCCTTTTTATTTAATCAAATATTTGGCTTTATTATGAAAGTTTTGATAATTAAAAATAGTTTTTATTTTATATTTGGCGTTTAGATTAATTGATTATATTTTGGTAATAAGAATAAGTAATGCTTTTGGTAATGCTGATTTAAGAAAAGATATGTGGAATATTAAATAAATGTTTATTATTTTAGAAAGCGCTAATTAATAATTGATTAGTTTTTTGGCTTTTATAATTTTAAATGGCCTTAGCTTTTTATAATTTAATTTATGATTTGGTTATTTTATTGCGATATTCTTTTGAAATAAATAAATTTTATTCCCCTTTTTAAGCGTTGATCCCATGCTACGCTTTTTGTTATAATAAATTGCTAATCTTTATGCTATAAATAAAATATTAATTAATAATTTTTTATGCAATTGCTTTAGCTTATTTTCTTATAGCATGGCTTCCTGCGTGGTCCTTTAATTTATAATTGGTGTATTATATGCCATTGGGTTATACTTATAATTTGCATAAAATGGCAATACTTTAATGGTTTTTTGATTTGCGCTATTATATGCAAATTGGGCAAATGGGAATAATTAAATTTAATTATTTTGCTTATAATTTATATAGCATTAAAAATAAGTTTTTATTATTTAATTAATTTGTTTTATTTATGCATTTGTTTGGAGGTAAAAGGCTATTGATATTTTTTATTTTATTTTTAAAAATGCAATTAAAATTTTTTAGAACTTTGAAATAAAGAGCTTGTTTTTATTTAAGATCACTTTATTTAATATTCCATAATTTGCAAAAATTGTTTAAAAAAATACTTACGCCATTTATAATATGCTTTGGGTTTTTAATATTGGTATTATGTACGCGTATTTGGTAAACCTATTTATAATTACATAAATCAAATTATATTCGATTTTTGTGATTGGGTCCTTTAAAAGTAATAGTTTGATTATGAAATTTAAAGCAATCAATTTCCATGGGCATAATAGTATAACTAGCGATTTTATAAGCTTATATAAAGCATGATGTGATGCTTTGTTTTAAATGCATGTGTTGCATAATAATATTATGTTTTTGATTATCTTTTTTATGCTTAGGAAATAATATTTTTTTAAAAAGCTTTAATAATGTTTTGGCAATTTTTTGATGTTTATAAGCCGGCAGCTTATGCTATTTTTTAATAAAATCCGTTTTATTCCATATTAAGATATAAACTTATTTTTAATATAAAAAGGCCTTAATAATGATAAAAAAGAAATTTTTATTTAATTGTTTTTTTTGCTTAATTATTATTAGGTTGTGATTATAATTTTTCCAAATTTTCTTAAAAAGGCAGCTTATTGCTGCTAATTGTTTATAATTAATTATTAGCAAATTGCCATTTTGCTTAAATATGATATATGACTTATATATTTTGTTTATAAGATATTTTGGTTTTTTGCTAAAAGCATTGGCCTTAGCGTTTTTCATTTTTTTAACATAAGAAATTTAAAGTTTTATAATAAAAAGTGTTTTATATCATTAAATTTGGCATTGATTTAGTTTTTTTATAATAATAAAATAAATAAGATTCTTATAATTTATTAGGATTTGTATTTTATAAGCGGCGCCTTTAAAATAAATCCTTTATTTGCGTATTGCGTTCATAATTGCCAGCAATTCTTTATTATATATATTATAATTAAGTTTTGCTAATAATAGTTTTTGCGGATAATAAGCAATTGATTGCTATTTTTTATTTTTGCCTAATTAGCTAAATATAGCGTTAATAGCATAATTCAAAAAATCCATTTTTATGCATATTTTGTTATTAAGTATGAAGGATATAAGAACGGGCTTTTGAATAAATATTTTTTTAAAAGCTTTAAAGGCCGCATTAGCTTTTTTTGTTTATATATATTTTTTGTTTTTATAAATCAACTTTATAAGTACTTTAGCGATTTCTAAATAATTTTTAATAAATTGCTTATAAAAATTGGCGAATCCAAAAAAAAATTATAATTCTTTGATATTAATGGGTTCAATTTAATTAATAATTGCTTAAATTTTTTTGAGATTTATAATCAATTTTGTAATAATGATTATATAGCCTAAAAAATGATTTCTTTTATATGAAAATTGCACTTTTTTGATTTAAAAAATATAAAGGCGGCTTTTAATCTTTTAAAAATTGCTATTATGTTTTTTATATGCTATTTCTTATTTTTGAAATAGATTAATATGTTATTTAAGTAGCAAATGCATATTATATTTAAGTATGGCCGCAAAATATTATTAATTAAATGCTAAAATATGGCTAATGCATTGATTAAATCAAATGGCATGATTATGTATTTGTAATGGCCAAAATAAGTGCAAAATGCTATTTTTTCTTTTTTCTTTTTAGCCATTTTAATAAGGTTATACGCGCTTTTTAAATTAAGCTAAGTGAAGATTTTGGCCTTCGCAAGCTTGTTTTGCAGTTTTTTAGCTAATGGTAATGTATAATAATTTTTTTTATGGCATTGTTTAATTAATGATAATTGATGCATATTTATTATTTGCTTTTTTTTTTTGTAAAAAGAATATTATTCCCTCACAAGGATTTGGATTTTTTGATAAACTTTTTTGCTAAATGTTTATTAATGTAATTTTTGATTATTATTAAGTTTATTGCTAAATATTCCTTAAATAATTGAAATATTAGTTTGGTACCTTTTTTTAATTTAATCCGATGATCGTAGTTTTGGTGTTTGGGCAAGGCCTTAATGCTTTGTTTTTTTTTAAATAATGCCGCAAACTTGTGGTATATTAATGGTATATTCTTTATTAATAGACCTTTATTTTGATGTTTAATTTGTTTTTTGAAAGTGGCGCAAACCTTTTAAATAATTAATGTTCTTGCTTTGTTTTAATAGCAGTTTTTGCAACGATTAAATATTAATTATTTCTTAACCTAATTGATTTTTGGATTATGTTTTTTTATTTAAGGAAATCCAAGAATAATATTATGCATTTTGATTTAAGTGATATTAAATTAAATTCTTTTAAAATGGCCGGCGATGCCTATATGCAAAATTTAAATTTGCATATTTATTATTTTATTAGCGGCAGCATTCCCATTAGCAAGTATTAGCTAATATTCCTTTTTTTTTATTTTAATTAATAGCAAATGCTTAAGCATAATAGCAAGAAATATAAAATTCCCTTATGTTTTAAAGTTTATTATGGCCTTAAAAATTATTTTCTTGATTTTTGTTTTTATGATTAAGTAGCAATCCCCAATTGCCGCTAATTAATATATTAAAAAATCCTTTTAATAAAAATCTTTTATTAAAATGTTTTTTTAAACCCGGTGGTTTGGTTTTATAGCTATGATTATAAATAACTAATTTGTTTATAAAATCTGAGCTAATAAGGTAAGGCGTTTTTGATATATTTAGATATTATTAGCTGCATTAAACCAAAAGCGCCGTCGACTGCTTTCCAATATAATTTCTTAAAATTCTTTTTTTTAGCTTATTTTGGCTTTTAAAAATAGGCAATGGTTTTTAAGAAATAATTTGCATATAAGTTCAAGAATAGTCATTGCCATACTTAATCTGCTTTTATTTAATATATTTATAGTCTTAATAAATTATTTAATACTTCTTGCTTTATTATAATTCTTTTGTAAAGACCAGTCCTAATTTTTTATAAATAATCTTTGTAATTTTATTAATTTAATATTAAAAATTCTAAGCCTAAAGGTATAAGTTCTTTTTTTGCTAAATGATTTTCTAAATTTTGCTTTATAATGGTTTGGAGAGCGGTGGCTAATGTGGCTTTGGGTCCAAAATCTAATAAAGCTCCTTATCTCCTTTTTTTCCGCTATTTTATGCTATGCTATTATTATTTTTTATTTACGCATGAATTCCATTGTTTTCAAGTTTGTTAATTATTATGTATTGGAAGCTTAAGGCATTAAGCTGCTTGGTGAAGTATGATGGCATAAGAATGCTAATAATATTATAAGCATTTTGTTTTATTGCATTAATTTGCTTTTTCCTTAATTATGACTTTCTTTGATGATGGGAGCTAGCTATGTGGCTTGAAAAACCACATTTAAAGCATAGCTTATTTTGTCGGTGTTTGTTCATAACTTTTTTGAAAAGTCCGCTATTACATGGCTTTTTTTTGGCTTATTTTCAAAAAATAGCATTTAATTTCATTTCCTTGGGATAAAAAGGTTTTTGGGGTTTATTATGCTTTTGATAAAAATATTGCTTTTTTCATTTAAGGCTTTGCTTATAAGCTTAATTATTAATTTTGATTATAAGCTTAATTAATTTTTAAAAATTATTAGATTATTTGAAATAAGCAATCTTATTCTTAATATTATTTTTTAATCCTTTATAATAGCAGTCCTTTAAAGCGTTTTTCCCTTATTTGATTTATTTAGCATATTACTAAAATTCTGCTATATAATTTGCGCAAAACCCAATTTGCTAAAGCTTTTATATATTGCGCATCGCTATGCGTGCTATATTAATATTACTAAAAATTCAGATTATAAATTTTTTTAAGCTTTGGAAGGATAAGAACATTTTTTAAATAGCTTTAAAAGCGTTGATTGTTACACTTTTTGCTAAATTTTTAGTGGCTATATAATTATTGAAAAATGGTTTTATTCAATCCTAGGTTGCCTTTTTAAGTAAGGTGATAACCTATAAGATCTTTTTTATTTTGGAGGTAAATCGCCTTGTGTGAAATCCAATATATATATTAATCTAGACTATTTAGTATTAGTATTTGTTATGGTTATTGCTAAAAGTCTTTGAGATAGGGACTTTAATGTTTTTATTGATATTGCCTAAGATGGTGATAATAATGTTTTTGTTAAATAAAGATTTTTTGATAAACATAATGTATGTGAGTTGGTATTTTTGATAAGAAGGTGCTTAAAATATAATAGTTTGATATTTATTCAATGCAAATATAAAAAGCTGCGATTGATTTTTAATGATTAAGAAATAGGTATATTATATATGAGGTAAAATAATTATTAGTATGATTAAGAATATTATTTGAAATTAAGTATAAAGCTTTTATTTAATGGTAGATGTGCTAGTTTTATATAAAACCTTTGTTTTTTTTGAATCTTTTGATCCTAAGATCCTAAGCGCTTTGGCTCTTATAGCTTTAAAGGCTCTAATTATTATGTAACCTAATATCTATTATAATTTAGGTAATTATTATATTAAAATCATGATTACAATATGTGTAATGATATTAATTGTTGTCTTGTACTATTCTTTGATTGATATCAGCCCATAGATTGTACCAATCCCTTGTTGATATTAATACTCTTATAGTACCATTCACTTGGTGGTACCATTAGTATCCTGGTGCCAATTACTCATTGGTGCAAAGGGGTCCGTAACAGTATTAAAAGGTCATATTTTAATTTAAATGCTTTTAAAATTCACTTTAACATAAAAAAGGTTTAAATTGGCTTTATTGTTTTTATTTTCTTTTAATGTCTTATAAGTGTTTAATTCTTTAGTCTACTTATTATAAGACTTTAACGTTAGCCAATACATCAAGAATTATTTTACCGCTTATAACGAAGTTTTAACAACCGTTTAAGAAATTCCACGGTTAAAGCATTTATTAACTCTTACTTTTACACCCTAAGTAAAACCTGATTTTAACGGACTATTTAATCAGTTAAAGAATAACCTTATTAGCCCTAATGAATATGGCCCCTTATAAATCGAGCATAATTTTAATTAAAAGAATCAAACTTTATGTCATATTTACGCTAAAGACGCAAACGCCTTTAACTTTAAGTAAACGAACCTCATTTGTCAAAGATTAAGAACTTTTAAAATTTGACCTCTATTAAATTACGATAATAATACGTATGTTCTGCATTAAGATCCTTGTTAATATAAACAGCCTTTTATGTTTATTATTGCCTTTTTAATCTTACGCCGGTTGAACACGTTACAACCTACCTCCTCTAAACGTAACCAAGAGTTACAGGCTAGTCGCGTTTTTAAACGTATACATATCGAGCCCGTAGACAAGGCTAAAAGCAGATTTAAAAAGAGTAATATAAGATTTCTTATAAAGTAAGCGTATGAACAGTTTACTCTAAGATATTATATACTCGTTTTTTTATCGTCGTGGATAGTAATAAACCGGGATATAGTAAACAAAGTCTTTACAGCGATACTTGAGGCTAATGAGGGCCAGGCTTTAGACATATATTAACTTAAGTTAATAGAAATTTTCGTCGGTTTTAACACACTGGCGTTCTTAAAGAATGAAAGAGCTAAGCGCCTTGATTATTACGCTATTGTGATTTAGAAGAATCTAAAAGCTACGTATTATCGTCGTAGATATTTGAAGGCATAAGATACGATCTTTTTTACTTAGTCCACTATCCGAGAACATCTTGCTTAAAAGTATATATAAACGAGGAAAGCTGCGACCACAATACAGCGAATATGGCGTGATTAAAAGCAGCGTACGAGCCTAGATGTTATTTAAAACAACGTTCCCTTAATATAAGCGGCGGCAAAGGGCTTTTTTAAGAAAAAAAGAGATCATGAATATACGCGTTAAAAAGGCTGCGGTATTAATTTAAAAGGTATGGCGCTTAAGGAAGCATACTTAAAGCTAGAGATAATATAAGCGCAAAGTTATTATTATATAAACGCTGTGGCGGGTTAAGTGTGCTTGCCGCAGGATTTGTGCAGCGGAGGCTCCATCAGATGTAGTAAGTTAAGGTAATCATAAGAACGAGTAGATCGCACGGATACCTGCATACTGGCGAACATAGCTGCAACGGATTAATAATAGAGAGGTTCTCAAAAATATCCAGCTCTTTTTAGATAAGGTACGCCACCTGGTCACGTCCATTGACATTAGGCCCGATCAGAATGCCATGGAACGGTATGGAGGGTTGGACGAGATCTTAACCAGAGATCGACGGTTGAAGCAGCTTGGATTTATGATCGAAGATGGGTGGGAAAAAGAAGAGTCTCTCGAGGTTCCCAAAATGGTCCTCCAAATCTTAAGGAGAGTACATTTGGCGGAATTAGTAGCTAAGTATATGGAGGAAGTTAAAGCCGATGCTGACAAAGCTGCGCCCAAAGATGGTCGGCAATTAATGGTAAAGGAAAGATATGTTGACCTTCTCTTTCCCCAAACAGTCAAGCATATAAGCAAGAATATTGGGAAGGGAAAGAAAAGCGGCAAGGGGAAGAGATGTGAGAAGGGAAAGAAACGTAGGAAGGGGAATAGCCAAATAGATGAGCAGTTGAGCCCGGAAGAGGTGCGTGCATAAGCAAAGGATAGATTTAAGTATTAGATAAGATTGGGAAGTCCACTATGGGAGTGGTCACAGCAATACGGGCTCGCGATTCTAGTTATATTTCTTAAGAAGGTGACGAACTCGAGGTAAGCTCTTGCTTCAGGTAGGGATAACATTTGATACTATTGCTGATTTTCAGACTTCATAAACTCCGGATGGGTCACGATCAGGCTATTGCCAACTACGTCAACTTCTGCTATCCCGGATTAAAGGAACAGATCAGCAATTTATCATAGGTTCTTCGAGGTATAGTTGCTTGTGACATTTCAATCAAACGGCTTGTGATTAAGACAATCCCATTGCACGACTTGTTAGATCACCTTTTTGAGGAACTGTTTCAGTTCTCCAGTAATCGTAATTCATCCGAACTTGGTGAATCCTTTTTGGAAGAGCTATCTCAGATGTCGAAAGAAGCTGTTAACACACCATAGACCGATACGGCCGTCGGGTCCTGTGACCAAAGGCAAGCTAACGAGCGTGTTCAAGGCACAATAGAGTTAGTTTAGGATATACAGCCGGAGAGTATTTTTGAAAGCCTTCAATCGTTCTCTCTTAGTACTAAGATCTAGAATGAAAGTCTATCTAATCCCATCATAAACTATAGCAAGTCCGTATATTCGTCGGCATATAACGAGTAATCTAATTATTACAAAAAGCCTTATAGGTATATAAACTACCGCTCATTATTTCAAAATATTAATAGGTTTATACAATCGCAGCCAAGTATTAAATGAGGAGGACTTGACCCCCAAAATTATTTTATCCAGGATGATGATTGGCGCGCGCAACCGCCATCCAGGGAGTGCGAGGAGAATATCCCCTCTTCATAGACGGCGACTTGCAGAGATCAGGCTCAAGTGAAGCTGCATTCTACGATTTTGATAGCCTGATTGATTACTCTCCTTGAACTACACCCTGAGTCATTTTTATATCCGCGAATCCATCTCAGATCGGAGCATGTCAGCACCTCTGGTGGATTTGCCAAAGCTTTAACGCTGGCATAATTGCAATCAATTATTGGTTTGCGTTGACTACGGAACCAAAGGCAAATCTCCAGCTTTTATTGATGCTTGAATATCACCGCAAATACCTATTTTGTAATCAAAACAGAACACGTCATTTTGTATCAAGCCTTGAGCAGGCAGAAGCAAAGACGGGGTCCAAATATTTTGTTTAATTTAAAGAAAGCATAATGCAAGAAAATTTTACATAAATACTATTTGCATTGCTAATCCTAGATTACCCTTTTATTGTATACTTGTAACAATCTCGCATACAGACCTGGGCCAAAGATACAGGGCCGATGAGGGACTCTTTTAGGTGTGCATTGCTTAAGAGTGGATGCTGCAAATGTCAGGGAAAGCCATTTGCGGTGGAAATGGATATATCTTGAGCAGCTTTGCTGCAAAAGCGGCAGATGTCGTTGCGGAAAGAAATCCGAACGCATTTGAGTTTGAATTCCAATAATGTAAATTATCGACACCAACAGCTCCGTCCTCTTTCACGTACTTTTGCATCAACTTCATCGTAATTAATAAAACCGCCGTAATATTACGAGATCTGCCCTCCGACTTGACGTGACAACACTCTTAACTTGCTATGAGGCCGGATTAGCTCATGATGCCTGTGTTGGGAAGTCCTACTCACCAATCTTTACATCGCCGTCCGTGTTTAGCAGTATATTCAAGCAGGTGAGGGATCCGTGTTCGAATCCTTCTGCTGTGAGATATGCCACGCCTGTCACGATCTGCTTTTATTAGTAAGTGCCGTGAGGCAATAAGAGAAGCTTACCTAGCTGAGGATAGCGGCAAGTTGTTGTTCATTAGGATAAGCTGGCGACCTTACGATTTGCTTGAGGGAGATCGGCATATGCTCGACGACAATGTAAAGGTTGTCGTCAGTCGTGAAAGCTTCGAGGGCGGTCACAATATTCTGGTGCTAAAGCTGTCGATACACGTATAGTGTCTTTGTAGCCGCCTGGGTTTCAAAGGCTCTTACATGGACGAGCTTTACAGGACCGGCCTTTTGAACAGCTACTGCTACAAGGCCGCCGAGTTCAATATCGTAGATCTTCTTGTACGTTTTCCATGGGGATTCCCACGATATCCTCAGTTGGAGGGGGCTATTCGTTGGAGATCTGACAGTCCTTGCTGATGCTTTTTCGATTCCGGTCGAGGCTTCTAAGGCACCTTGCGAAAAGCTGAATGTCTTGCCCGAACCATCAGCGCTGGCGGTCGAGCCAGGTGAGTCGAACAGCCCAGCACGTTTCAGAGCATTATTTGATGCTTCTTTCCCGAACGCAGCGAGCATGTTGATAGATGTGACGGGGCGATTATTAGAGGGGCCCATCTTGGGATGAGGCAGGCAGTTTGTGGTGTAAAAGTGGGTATTAATGTTTGATAAGGGCGTTATGAAAAGGCATTTGATGGAAGCAGGGTCGCATGCTTCTATTATGTGTGGTGGCTTGGAAGGTACTCGATGACTCGAATAGGTCGAGATTGCTTAATTAG
Organism: Helotiales sp. F229; assembly: GCA_002554605.1. NCBI lineage: Eukaryota > Fungi > Ascomycota > Leotiomycetes > Helotiales > Helotiales sp. F229. The sequence goes on from MXAW01000017.1 coordinate 1,182,164, forward strand.
GACTCTGGCGGAATTAGAGATGATGGCCAGCAGAATTTGGCTTCTTGTCTCACCTCGAATGGATGGTCCTTCCCACCCACCCACCCTTACGCCCCTCATTCTCCCTTTAAATACCATTGCTGTCCCAGGACAAATTGATTTTTCAGCGTATTTGCGATTAACACTGGAACATGCACTAATCTCAATTCTTTGCCCAAGAGCTAAGGCTCAAGGCAAAGCGAAACGTCAAGTATAGAGGCATCGCATGTGTCCGGCTCGAAATGCTTCATTTTTAGTGGAATGAGCCCAGGGAGCTCAATCGGAAGAACGTTGAGAGGTTAAAGGATATTTTCGGAGGAGATAAGAGGTCTTGTGAGAACGTTCGTTGACTGGATCCTCGAAACCACATTCCGGCCGTGATTGAGCAGTCTGACCTCAACAACGTCATCCTTATTTTTAAGGTATTAGCGGAAGGATTGCTGAGTAATCTTGATAATCCTCCTGTTCTGAAATTTGCCGCGGGCTATCGGCTTGCGTGCCTCCACGGACGACACCGTATTTAGGCCGCTCGAGAGACTTTACCTTCAACAGATGCATGGTGGACGGTGGACTTATATCTTGCAGGTACAATCCATCGTTCTCAATAGACGTGAGGACAAGGTTGGCTAACCCTCTTTCCCCAGACGCGAACCCCGAGCTCAGAGCGATATTAGTTGAAGAATATTCGAATGAGAAGACGTTATCCGATAAGGAAATATAACGTGAGTCGTGGCGTAATGCGTCTAATGGCATAATGCGTTTAATTATAAAGAAACTCCAAACAAAATCTTCAATTACTCAATATCAACTATAATATAATCTCTTATTTCATTTTCAAAATCATCTTAACCTTCTTCTTCAACTTCTTCCTTATTCTCTGCTTCATATAACCTAATCTTGGCCTTGGTTTTCCTCTTTTTCTCCGCCTGCTTTTTGGTAGCTTTTTTGATCGCAACCACAGCATCACATAATTTTTGCGTAAAAATATGGAAATAACCCTTCAAAACCACCCGTTTTCCCTTTATATGTGTCATTCATTGCTTTATTATTAATCAGAGATTATTTACATCATATTAATGAATCCTACTTTGCGCTTATAATTGCTCAGTTTCAACCATAAATTTTTAAATATACTAACGGATCGGGGTTGAAGGCATTATACAAGCTTTAATTATTATATTTAAGAGCTTATTTGCTGCTTGTAAAATTGCTTTATTCGGCGGTGAACTATTAATAAAAACTTAATTAAAAATATCAAATTGGGTTAATGTTTTCGGCCTTTCTAGCTTTAGGGTAAGGTCTCTTTCCATTATACAAAATGCTCTTTGGGGATTAAATAAAATCATTCCAAATTTATGCTATGCTGATTTAATATGGAAATAATTAAAAACCTCCAAACAAGCTTGAATATATGCCTTCATCCATTTGAATTTTTGTATTCATATAACCTGTGCCTAGCTAAGGTGGGAAAGTGCTGCGATCAGCCGCTTCTTTAATAAACCGAAAATCGCAACATCAAGTAATTAAAGCAAATGCAACATATATGAAAAAAGGATTAAAAAAATGATTTGATTTTAAAAATAATAAGCAATAAAGCTTCCATTAATATGGGAATCATAGCCATCGCAAACAAGGAAATGATACTGGCTATTAGCTTTTGTACGCATTATTGGTTTAAAGACGCGTTTAAGCCATTCTAACCTATGAAAATTACTTATTTAACCCTTTGTATTTGCTAAAAAAAAACCACTCATCCTAAATTTTAAAAGGAATTCAATTTTCAAAAACATTCTTGCCTTTAAAAATATCAAATAAAGTAATAGCTATTCCATCCCCGCAAATGTATTTAACCATTAAAACCCACTTTTAACAACCTAAATATGCTTAATATTTTATATAAAAAGTAGTATTAATAATAATTCGTATTGATTCTATTATTTTAATTGAAAATCCAAATTTGTCCATATTATATGTATTTTTTTTTAAGATTTTAAACTCCTAAACAATGCTTTGATACGCATTAAACCATGCTTCCAAAATTAATTTTATTGCCTCGTCTATTTATACAAAATTAATTTAATATTTAATAACAATTATAAAATATGGATATTGTTTTATAAATTATGGAACCCAATCCTAATTAAGCTTATAATGTGATGGGAATTGAAAGGCGTTAAGTAAAAGGTTGTCCAAATTATAAGTCCGCTTTATACAAATCTCTTTAGCAAATTCTTTTAATAATTAATGCCCTAGCAAATATCCACTAATCATTAACCTCTTAATCCACTTAAAAAAAACCTTCTTTTATGCAAACAAAAGTTTTTGTTATTTCTGGCAAGCCTTAAAACGCATTAAGCCTTCATAAACGCATTGCGTCACAATATCCTTAAATATCTTTAGGACTTTTGCAATTTCATACAAAAATTTATATAATCCAAATTAAATTCCTAAAACTGCTTTAGCAATTAAAGTATTAAGCTCTGCCGCGATTTTGCTTTTATTTCTTACCATTATTGAATTATTTAAAAATTAAAAGGGTAATCCCCCGCAATTAAACGCATTACGCCACTAAACGCATTACGCCACGACTCACGTTATCGCAAGATCCGCAGATATGAGCGAGAGGGAAATATTTGCTTCAAGAAGAGGTGGAAGGCTTTTCTCTTTGAGCATAGGCAGCGGGGCCTTCGACAGCTCAAGGACCATGGGGATGGAGAGTTCTTGGCCGCGTTCGATAAGCTGCTAGATATCCCGGGACTATGGGGTGGCATGAGAATCAGCATTTTGCATAAAATGTTTGAATCAAATTGCGATAAGGTACGATTGCTTTCTATTGGGCCTTACATATGCTTACGCAACGTACAGGAGGCGCTGCATTATCTCGAGCATATTAGGAAGACTATTCATAGGATCTTCAACAAAGTCCTTTAAATAGACGAGACGGCCCTTTAGAGGGTGGACCAGGTCATTATCGAAGAACTTGAGCTCACGGCTCCGGGCTGTTCCGAGAATGATGCCCAAGCTTTGCATGGGAAACTTTTGATTGGCCAGATCTGCAGCCTGTTCAGCCAAGAGGAGCGTGAATTGATTTGAAGTGAGTTGCGCTTAGTCAATTACCTAATCCCTTCGCTCTCCACCTTCTTTAAGGATTTCAAGTATTTATACGCGTGTGCCGACTGCCTGAAGCTGCTGGTGAATGTGCCGAGCGGGTGTATAGTTTGCCGCGCTTTGAAGCAGAAGTTCCCTTATAGGGAGGAGGCAAGCGATCAATATGTTCTCGAGGTTGCCGAGTCTACTTTCGTTTCTAGATCCCATTAAGCTATGGATCAATTTAATATAAAATACCGGCAGTTATGGCTTTTCGCAATGCGACACTACAAGGAGATGCCGTCCGAGTTTAAGAAGTCGACCAAAGTCCTGCTCGCCAAGGCTGGCGTTTAAAAGGCCGACGAGGAGGTCTTATTAAGAGCAGCTCACTTAGCCGATCGAGTAGGGTTCGTATTTGACGAGCTTGAAGCCTTGCAAGAACGGTCCCCAGATGGCAGGTATATAATGCTCCACGCATCGCGGAAGACACCCCTTCTTTTAAAAGATTCATTTAATATGCTTTACATGTTTCGGGTTTAGTCTTTTCTTTAACTTGTTCCGTTTTAAATATACGTTTTAATTCAAATACTCGAACCTGACAAAAGCAGAGCTTATATAAATAAGCCGACGCTTAATATTAAGTCTTAGGTCTTTTACATATGCTTATGCCTACTGCATAATCAAAGTGCTTAAAGATAGGTGTCGCGCAGGAAAGCAGTAGGTCTGGTAGTGGTGGCAAAAGCGTCTGATTCTGTAAGAGGGAAGCTCCTGCGTAACTGAAGATATATGCTAAATAGGGGCTTGCTTAGGTAAGCAACCCCATTCTGTACAACATACCCCCCAATTATGCAATGCATTCCCGATTATATATATAAAAAAATTAATGTATAAAAGAGCTTTAAAAGCTTAAGAACAATAAGGAAATGTACCCCCCAAAAGCTAGCTAAAGCGCCAAAGGTAAAAAGAGAATATGTGTAACTTTGCCAATAAATAATACTAAAAGGGAAGGGTTTATTAAGTACGCAATTGATAGTTAGCTAGTTACCATTGTTTAATTGCTTTAACATATATAACTTAATAGCCAAAAGAAGCTGAATAGGCCAGTAGAGGAGTTACCGCCTGTTGCGCCCGAATTGGTAAAGGTTGCGAATCTATTACTTTTAATATAATCTAAACATCTTCAGCGCTTTATACTAAGAATGCGTACCCTACGCTTTCCAGCGTCTTTAGCAAACCACATTTCCAGGGTAATGTGAGTACCATACCAGCTGTTTTTTTGAATTTGCTCTTAATTATAGCCACCCCTTTTTTTTAAATATCTCCTAAAGCTTATTAAAAGTTGAGTTGGCAAGATATAATTGGAAAGCAGCTTATTGATTATTTATAAAAAACGTTAAGGAATATGAAAAGGACTTTCCAATTAAAGCTACTTTTATCCTTAAGTAGTTTAATGCAAATCAAATGTATTATTATCCAGCTTCAAAGCAAAGGCAAGCGTTTTCAATTATATCAAAGCGATTTTTGAGTATTACGTAAGCGCCGGCTAGTTTTCCATTTTTACCTTATTATAAATGCCCTTCCAAAATCATTCCATACTGCTCCAAAGTATGTCCCATCAATTTTCCTATTGTTTCAGCTTTAATGTACTGGTTCAAGTGTTGTACTACCCATTTAGGTGCTAGCTTAATAAACACAGCCTAAAGGAAATCCTTAATTAAAAGAGCGCCTTTAATTTTAAAGAGCTTATAGCCTTATGCTTTGGAAAATGCCACAAATTATTTAATAAGCCATATTAAAAAAGTGACACCTTTAGACTTAGCCATTTTTAATAATTGTTAATATTCATTCTTAATATGTTTCTTGATAGTATTATTACTAGGGGCAAATTTGATCTTAAGACCTTGTATAATATTTTAAAGGGAAAGCTTTTTTTTTAAAATCAAGTATTATATTTGAGGTTCAAAAAGCGCCGGTTTTATTATTTGCTTTATTTAACTTTAAATTGCGAAATATATTGACTTTTGGGTAATCTAATAAGTTTGTTTTTAAGTGAACTCCTTTTATTAAAACTAATATTGCTTTTTTATGTTTTAAAAAACGGCTTGCTAAGCCATTGGGCGTTGCCCCTTAACCAAAACATCTCGCAAATCGCTATCCCACTCTTATAATGGCGTAAGCCTTATTGTATTCTTAATATAAAGCATTTTGTTGATTATAAAAGGCAATAAAAATTTAATGATAAAAAGATATGAAGTATTTTGGCCATAAGGATTAATGTAGTCCCAGCCACCTAAAAAGATAGCTTGGCTTTCAAGTTTTATAAATTATTATAAAAAGGAGATTTGATCTTTTAAGTGTGTATGCAAGGTTTCTAAAAGCTTTATTATTATAATTGAAAAGGGAAAATGGCGTTGTGTTAAAGTGTTAATGAAAAGGAGGTATTAAAGCTTAAGGGGTAAGCTAAAGAGATTTTAAGTAAGGGAAAACGTTTCGCATATCATAGTTTAATATTATCACAATTTTTACAAAGTAATATAAGTAGCTTAAGTATAAATGTGGCTTTTAATTATCGCGCAGGAAAGCAGTAAGTCTGGTAGTGGTGGCAAAAGCGTCTAATTCTGTAAAAGGGAAGCTCCTGCGCAATTGAAGATATATGCTGAATAGGGGCTCGCTTAGGTAAGCAACCCCATTCTGTACAACAATAGGCCTTTTTAGATTTCAGCATATCACCTTCTTATATGCGCTATATGGTTTTACACCTATCTTTAGCAGCCTTAGCTTATAAATGCCTCTTTTAGATCATAAAATTCTCGAGGCCGCAGTGGGCATAAGGCTAGTGCTTCTACGCCCCTTATGGTCTTAAGATTGTTATGGCCTTGGGAGCATGTTTTTAAGGCCATAGGAGGCATACGGCCAACGCCCCCACGCCCTTTGAGGCCTTGGGAACATTGTAGCCTTAGAAACATATTCTTAAGGCTATTATGGCCTTGAGAGCAAGTAGATAGCGTCTTTTAAAAATAGCTATTTTTAGAAAAGATACCTCCCACCATTTGCTGGATATAAAAATATAATTATAAAACTTGTATAGTATACATACACAATTTATTACGCCCGGCGGCTGAGCCGAGAGGGCAATTATTATTGATTTATTAATATATTTCCTAAGAATTGCCCTAATCTCTTTTAAGCCCATATAAAGTTTATTTTAGCTTAAGTTTCCTTTTCTTTTCTATTTCTTATTTGTATAGTACAGTAGAAGGCGTCGCTGTTGTTTATTTAATTATTTTTAGCGATGTGCATTGTTAAACACTTGTGGCTATGCACCCCTGCTTTGGATGTACTTTTCGTGCTTTATTTCCGCCTTTGCAAAAGCAGAATTGACTAGCAACCCGTTTTCACTATTTTCCTCCATTACTCCTCCCCTTCTCTTTTTTCCTATCATCCATTTTTGTTAGCAAATATGGCGCCACAATTAAATATTGCATAGCATGTTTTAATTAACACATTGCTTAAAGAAAGGTTCAAGACCAAGCTAATAGCCATAAAAGCCTTATGCAATATGCGCGCTGTTCGTTTAAAGCAATTCAAAATATTAGCGTACGCACACGCTGCAAAATGATAATATCCTTAATATTCCCATCGTTTGAAATATATATAGCATAATAATATTAAAGCCCACAAAGAAAATACCGAATAGGTGAATAAGTCATCCCCCTTTTATTTTTAATGATTGCGATTTTGGTAATCTCACCTCATACTCTTAAAATTGAATGCAACACAGCTGACGCATAGCCATTTAAACAATGAAGGTAACCCTCCGCTCGAAATCACCTAGATGATGCATAACCATTTAGAAATTAAGGGTCTTACCACCAAATAATAAGGGTTGTTTAAAGAATAATAGGTTCAAATGTGGCTCCTCGTCGCTTTAATGGTAAAAGAATCAGGCTCCTCCACATTAAATTATAAATTCATATTATAACTACTAGTATGGCATTCTTCATAGCTAATAATCTTGAACATTAAGCGTGAAGACATTTATAGATACTACAAACGCCAAACTCAAAGGCGAATGGTGTTGGATTTGTAATCATCGCCACTTGAATGTTTCCAGAGCCTTCGCCTAGCTTCGCTTAGCTATCACATGATGTAAACACGTCAGCCATTACGCAAGCTATTATGTGGCTTATTAATAATTAATGACATAAGTGGAATGCTTTAGAAGGCCTATTACAGTGTATATAAGGAGCCTTGGGCTCTACTCACTCGCTCCTCAAGCAATTCAAGAATCGTCTTTTCAATCACGTGTTTCCTGCACTTCCTCCTTAATTGATATCGCAATTCCACATAATAGCAATTCAATAGCTATATTAACACTACTTTAGCAACACCTTTGCAACAACGAGATCTTGCGTAGGTCTTGCTTATCAACCAATCAAAGCTTCCGTTCCCCTTTATCAACAAAAGAGCTTCAGTTGTCAATAATACTTTAACACTTTAACGTTATGGCTATTCCAGCTATAATAAGCTACTTATATAAATAAGCTAATACCCTTTTAGCCCTCATTAACCCAATTAGGATAATAAGGACCCATGGCTTTTGACCCTGAGACTAAGTAATAAGGAAATTATAACTTATTACCTTTAGAAGCCTTTGGAAGTTATAAGCGACCTATATATTTATATAGGTACAAAGGCCTAATTTCTTATTCCGGAGTGCCTATACCTATATACGACGCTAGTTTGGAAGCTAGCGCCTTGTTGTTATATAAGGAGTGGCTGTTTTAGTTATTACTAATTTTGCACAAATTATAGTAGTAAATCAGGCTATTTTAGTTGTATAAGAAGCCATCCTTGGAGAGGGTTACAATTACTTAGTTTTATTTATTCCTGTAAGAAGAAATTAAGCTAGTAATGAGATTATTATTATAATAAGGACTCAAGCATAAGCCGCGGGGAACCCTGTTATAATTAATAATTAAGCGAACCCCTTGATAAGACAATAACTTGGCGTAGTTATCGTTTATTACCTTTTAGGGCAAAAGGTTTAAATCTATACTATTAAGTATAGTAATTATATTAAATCCTTAGAGATTTAATAACTAGAATTATTTTAGTACTTTATCATAAAAAGGAATCTTAATAAGTAGTTAATTAAATGGCTACTTTTAAAGGAGATAAACTAATTGGTAAATCCAATTATATTGAGTGGATAAACCCCGCCGAGCTTTATTTGGAAATAAATGGTTATATGCCTTATATCAATGGCTCGGCTAAGTCCCCTGATAAAAACCTTTATTATAAGGTAAAAAAATTAGAAAACGATGCTAAGTGAAATAACGCTTATTCTCCTAAATTAGCTGTCAAATTTCAAGAAAAGAAAGAGCAATTTGAAGCCTATAATCAAAAGGCGCTAGGAGCTCTAAAATCTATTATCTCTCTTGAAAATCAAGAAAGATTTAAAGATAAAAAGACAGCTGAAGAGCTTTATAACGCTATTAAAAGCACTTTTGGCTCTACCAGTTTAAAGCAAATTGGTCAATATATTAATAAAATAGTCAATACAAATTATAGCTCTTATAAAAGCATTAACAAATATATTAGCGTTATTCAATTAAGCGCTATATATCTCAAACAGCTTAATTATGAGATTCCAAAGCCTATTATTGCTAGCCTTATATTAAAAGGCCTCCCTAGCTCCTTTAATAATTTCTTCTTTTGTAAATACAAAAAGATATCAAACGATATTAAAGATATTGATATTCAAAGTCTTATTACAAACCTAATTCAAGAAGAAGCTAGAATGGGAGCTAATGCAGATTTAAACGCTAATAAAGCGTTTAATAATAAAGGCAAATTTTGTGAATATTATAAAGGAACGAATCATATTAAAGATTGTTGCTTTAAGTTATACCCAGAGCTAAGGCCTAATATTAATTTGAGTAATAAAAGTCAAAATAACTCGAATAATAAACCTAAGTATTAAGGCAAAAAGTCCCCTCCTAAAGAATCAAAGAATCAATCGTCAAAGGCACTTATGGTAGCTTTCACATCAGAGCTACCTTGTAAACCTGATTTTAAATCAGATAATTCTATTAAGAATTCTATTAAGAATTCTATTAATAAAGGCCCATTAATAATGAGTGCCTTTATTAGCCAAGACGAGCTATTAGATATTCAGAACTATACCGAAATTGGTAAGCCTGAAAAATTAGCCTATCATATAAAGGATAATAGGCTAGTCCTTGATTCAGGAGCTTCAGAGCATTATACGCCAAATAAGCACTGGTTATTAAATTATAAACCAGTTAATAATAGATCAATTACTATTGCAAATGGTACAATAATGCCTGTAATAGGCAAAGGAGATATTCCTATTAAGGCTAATAATTTAGAAATATTAATTCAAAATGTGAATTATATTCCTGAATTAAAAACCACCTTAATTAGCTCCAGGGAACTTACCGAAAAGAATTGGCTTATTAACTTCAATAAAGAAGGCGCTATTATTAGTCATAAATACTTTGATGGTAAAATAGACGCTAAATGGGATAAAAACGCTTATTTTATTCAAGCCGAAGTTGATAACCAATTATTAGAGCCTGTTTTATATAAAGTAGATCCTTTTATTAATAATAAGCTAAATCTGTATCACGATCGCTTATTACATATTAATAAGGATTATATATATAAAACACTCGATTACTCTCTTGGATTTAAAAAGATAAACCAAGAAATAGAGTTAAATGACTGTATCCCTTGTAATAGTGGAAAAATGCACACTATTACAGGTAAAAAGCCTATGACTAGCGCTGAGCCACTAACCGCTTTTGATATGGATATTGCGGGGCCTTTTAAAATAAGAGGCTTAAAAAGCGAGCGCTTTTTTATTACAATCACTGATAGAGGCTCTAGAGCTATTTGGATTTACGCTATTAAATTCAAAGCCGACGCTTTTGATATATTAGTCGATTTTTGTAATATGATTAATAATCAATTCAATAAAGAATTATCAAATTCTGAATTTAAAATCAAAATGCTGAAGCTTGATAATGCCGGGGAATTTAAATCAAATAAATGGACTTATTATTGTAAAAATAAAGGTATTATTTGCGAATATACTAGTCCTTATTCTCCTTCCCAAAACGGCATAGCCGAACGGTTAAATCGATATATAATCGAAAGGCTTATTAGCATTTGTAAGGCTAAGAAAATACCACTTTTCCTATGGCCTCAATTAATCCAAGCTATTGCTCATATTAAAAATCGTTCTTATAACTCTGTTATTAGGAAGACTCCTTATGAGGTTTTATATAATAAAAAACCCAATATTAGTCATATTAAAATATTAGGCTCTTTTACTTATGTTCTTAAGAATAAAAAAGAGCATAAATTAATAGAGAAATCCGAAATAGGCATTTTAATTGGCTGGGAGTCGGCTAATAACGTCTTAGTTTATATTCCAAGAACTAAGAGCGTGATTAGCTCTAAAAACGTCCTTATAAAAGAAGAGCTTATTTATAAAGACGATATAATAGACGAGAACGATTATCCAAATTTTGAAATAACACTTGATAATATTTCAAGTACTACCGAAGATACTACTATTATAAGGCAAAATAATAGTAATATTAGTCCTAAAGTTGTTGAACTATCAGACGAGTCTGATAATAATCAATCAGAGGACGAGAGTAATAATAATATCGATATTAATGAGGATTTAAATCCTGACGATACTATTATAGTACAAACTAAGAAGTCTCGCTCTAAAAAAGACTATTCTAGTTGGAAACCAAATGTTACTACTCGAGGTAGTACTACTAATAATCAAGGTAGTTCTTCAAATCTAGTTATTAAAGATTATAATAATCTTTTAATTGTTAAAGAAAAAGAAGCTCTTTCCGTTTATAAGAACGTTACAGGGCTAGCTTCATTAGCGCTTATAAGCTCTAAAATCGATGAGAATTTGGACCAAGGCCTAATTAAGACTTCCGAAGAAAATAATAATAAGATCTTAATTAAAAAGACCTCTGATAAATTACAAATTCAAGAGCCTAAGAGCTATATTGAAGCAATTAACTCTCCATATAAAGACTATTGGTTAAAAGCTATGGATAAAGAGACTAGCTCCTTAGAGAGTCATAATACATGGGAAATAGTCTCAAAAGACGCTAGTAAAGCGTGGAAACCATTAAAAACACGCTGGGTTTATAAAATAAAAGAAACCCCTGATTATTACGAATTTAAAGCTCGATTTGTTGCTAAAGGATTTGAGCAATTATATGGCTTAAATTACGTAGATACTTTTGCTAGCGTTGTAAAGCAAATGGCTTGGCGCCTTATATTTGCGCTAGCAGTCTTATATGGTTGGTTTATATATAAAGTGGACATGATATCAGCTTTTACACAAAGTAATATTGATATTAATTCGCTTTATATCGTACCTCCTGAAGGAAATAATCCAAAATACGCTAATAAGCTATTACTGCTTAATAAAGCGTTATACGGCTTGAAACAATCCGCTAGATTATGGTTTATAACTCTTAAAGAAGTGTTAATTAATAAATTTAATTTTCAGCCAATCATATCTGAAAATTGTATTTTAATTAATAAAGAGTTACAAATTATAGTCTGTATATACGTGGACGATCTCGCTATTATTGGCCCAAATATTAATGTTATTAAATCCTTTATTAATGAACTTAAACAGTTCTTTAAATTAAAGGATTTAGGGCTAATTAAGGATTATTTGGGAATTAATATCGAATATGATATTAACAACGGTACTATGAAATTACACCAAGAAAGCTATATTAATAAGGTACTAGAGCGCTTTAATATGGCTAATTGTAAGCCTAAAAAGACGCCTATGGATTCTAAGGTTAAATTAGAACCTAATCCTAATAAAGCGTTAAAAGAAGAAATAAATATATTTCAGCAAATCATTGGCTGTTTATTATTTCTTGCGCTAGCAACTAGACCTGATATTGCTTATTGTGTAATAAAACTAGCTCGATTTGCAAGCAATCCTAGCGAATTACACTTAATTGCAGTTAAAAACGTACTTAGATATCTTAAAGGTTCTAAGAAATTAGGGCTTATATACTCAAAAAGCTCTAATAAATACGCTAGTGGTTATTGTGACGCAGATTACGCCGGAGACATAGGTACGGCTAAATCAACTAGTGGATTCTGTTTTTACATAGGAAATTGCTTAATATCCTGGAAGTCAAAGCTTCAAAGTATTATAGCACAAAGTACGACAGAATCCGAATATATAGCTATTAATTCAGCTATTAAAGAAGAAGTTTATATTAAACAGCTTTTAACTGAATTAGGCTATTATATGCAAGATAAATTCCCTGTATATACTGATAATAACGGCGCTCTCTTACTAGCTAAGAACCCTCAATTTCATGAGAGGACTAAGCATATAGCCGTTAAATATCACTATATTAGAGACTTAATAAGTAAAGGCATTATTGACCTTATTTATATAAGTACTTTAAATCAAAAAGCCGACGGCTTTACTAAAGCTCTTGATAAGCCTAAATACTCGGAATTTATCAAGCATTTACAGCTAGCTTAATAAAGCAAAGCTTTTTGACTTATAAGAGTCTAAATTGTCAGAATGCCACGATTTAAATCTGGCCTTTATGTAGTTATTTTATTTTAAAGGGTAACCTAAGTGTGAAGGATTTAATTAAAATATTTCCACTCTTTTATTATATTAATAAATTCGGTTTTAAAACTGGTTTATTAATATTAAATAAGCTCGGTTTTAAAACCGGCTTATTAGTCTTTTAAAGTTTATTAACTTATTAGGCTCTGATTAAGGGGGCGTGTTGGATTTGTAATCATCGCCACTTGAATGTTTCCAGAGCCTTCGCCTAGCTTCGCTTAGCTATCACATGATGTAAACACGTCAGCCATTACGCAAGCTATTATGTGGCTTATTAATAATCAATGACATAAGTGGAATGCTCTAGAAGGCCTATTACAGTGTATATAAGGAGCCTTGGGCTCTACTCACTCGCTCCTCAAGCAATTCAAGAATCGTCTTTTCAATCACGTGTTTCCTGCACTTCCTCCTTAGTTGATATCGCAATTCCACAAATGGCGGAGAAGAAAGAAAGAGAACAAGAGAATAAATAAGAGAAAGGATATATTAATTAAAAAAGCATTTGAATTGGGGGAATTTGATAGTATCAATATAGCCTTGATCATCTGCAAGTATAGCCGATATATTACATACAAATCCAAGGATTATGTATTATGGCAACCCTTGTTCAAAGAAATAATAAGTGGAGTAGCAGCATATTTAAGATATATAATAATATTAATATAGCTTAGCAAAATACTTATTTATTTCCTAAAAACATACTATCTGAAGATATGGCAAATTGCCATATTAGACAAATAAGAAAGTATTTAAAGAAGATCTAGCTGAATTATTTTTGCTGGAATATTAGGTTTTCAGCGTAAATTGTATATAATTAATGGAAAATTTGAACAAATGGTTAAATTTTCGGGGAAATTGGGTTTAAGTCAAACCCAAATGCAACAAAGGCAAGGGTTAAGCATAAAATTAAGTCAAGCAAGGGAAGCCAGGGCAAGAAAAGGATTCGATTACGAGGGGTTACTTTTCTTAAAATTTAAGCTTTTAGGTAATTTAATATGGAGATTATAGTATGGCAATATAGAGCGATTTTTATTTCTACTGGACAATAAAGATTGGTAGTATTCCCAAGTCCTTATGAGCAGCGATATGATTTTATGATTATTGTTCAAAACAAAGCTAAGCAAGGTGGTAAAGTAATGACTTAATATGGGGATAAACTTTAAGCAAGGTGGTGATAATAACCTTGGGTCCCAAAAAACCTCACTATCTAAACTTTGCCTTTATAAATTAATAAAATAAATTTTCTATTTTTATAAACGCATAAGCTGGTGTAGATTTTGAAATGCTTAAAGTCAAAGTACTTATTGCTTTTTTCGGCACGCAGGGTTTCAGTTGAGGATTGGAAGAAGAAGTGATAGTAGCATGCTTGATTATAAAGGCTGGCTGCTTAGGTGTTCTTATATAGACAAGAGACTGTAGCTGCCTGGCTAGGCAGCCACACGTGATCAGGGATCCAACAGTTTCTTGGCACGCAGGGAGGGACGTTACTATCACTTGTTCTTGATCTTCAACTGTTTTCCGCTATATAGGGATGGACATTAAATTACAAGATATTTCAACTATTGACTTCGATTAAGCAGATAACTACCGGGCTACCATTATATGCTATAATAACATCACCTCTTAGATATGGCAAATAGCTGCCCGCATAATAACAAAGCGATTTCTTTAAACTTCTAGCTCTCTTTATAAAGTTATCTTATGTCTGCACTATGAATTGCTTCAAAGCGCAACAAACCTCCACATATCATCTTCTTCCTAAGTCCAAAAATATATAGGAATCCAGGGCTCTTCATTCTGGCCAAAAGCCAGGCCAACATCGGACGCCATTGCAAACCTTTTAAGAGTAAATAGATAAGGGCCATCGTAGGTAATAAAATATTCAATTCGTTTAAGAAAACATTCTTCCTAAAATTGGGAGCAAACAAAAACATCCCCTATGCTTCATGCTTCGTTCATATCCATCATAAAGTAGCCCACAAACCTAACACATTCAAAGAACAAAGATTGACTCAAGAATACTACCATCCTAATCCAAAGAGCTCTTGAGCTGCCCGCAATAATCTTACCACCATACCATAAAAATATGTTTAATAAAGCAAGCAATCAAAGGATTATAAAATATCCCCAAAGCAATTATTGGAAACATATTAAGAATAAGACCAAGTTTTCCAAAAACAGCTTCTTAAGGTGCTTCCAATGCAAGGCCTTGTCAAATAGCCTGATTGGCAAAACGTTTGCTAGGCTATGGAAAAGGCCCAATTAATCGCCAAAAGACAGCTTAAATAAGCAAAAATTTGGGGCACACTTTAAAAAGCTAGCCAAAGTCTAAGTCGGCGGCCCATCGCCTTTGAACACGAAATCCAAAAACAAATATTAAAAACTTCTCAAATTAAGCTAAGGAATAACTTGGTCCAGCAAGGATAATTCCTTAAAATCAAGCATTTCATCACGGAATGCCTTCACTTGCTGGGAACGCTCCTAGCCACAAAAAACAGCATGCATAAGTGCCCAGAAATGCGCATTATAAACCCCATGCCCTTCATCAGGCTTTGCCAAAATTTGCCGCGCAATATGGCTAAAAAGATTTATTTAATAAAGCTTGCGGCCATATTTTGAATCCAATTCACTTTCCGCATATTCAATAACAAAAAGTTTTGGAAATCTTTTTATCGCCTCGCATAACCACTTTACCTTATTACCCTCCTGCAAGATCTGTTCCTAAGCAAATATTGCATAGCAACAGAAATTAAAATAATACTCTTGTAATTGCTGTTGTAAAAATTAAGCAAAAAACTCTTTTCTCTTTTAAAGTATTGCTAAGCCTATTCCCCTTGCGGCATTATAATGCAAACAATCCTCAAAATCAGGAATTTCCTCAAGGTCCAATTCCCTTCCATTGTATATAACAACTTCAACGCAGTGTTAAAGGGTTTTGTTTTTGGATATTTTTGAGAGTTTGCTAAAACTAAAAAAATTAACCTTAAGGAATATCATACAAAAAAAAATTCGTCGAACTGCGCTATCAAACACTCGATTCAAAAGTTGGACATTTTGAAGATTGGGTTGCTCAAAATATTCGCAAATCAAGCTTGCTAGTTCAAAAAAAATGTCGCGCAGCATTTGCGCAGCTAATTCATGGCAATTCGTATTAATCATAGGACAAATTAAAGGATTTTTAAAAGTGAGCAAGCTTGAACTGTGAAATCGGAATTTAAGCGGGATCCATATTCAAAACTAAAGGCAAAAAAGGCAGCCTAGCCAAAAACGATTAAGAGCCAAAAAAGGTATCTGCAAAAATCATAAATCGCAGAGTTATTTTATTAAATTATCAAACCAAAATACAAGCAAACGCTTTCTTTACTAATGGTATCTATCTTATCCAAAATCAGCAATGCTTGAAGCCGCAGTAAGGATGCCATGCTAGAAGGAACAATCAAGGTGGCATTTGAACTAGTACAATACTGTCGATGGGCCAGAACGCGGAAGTGGTGTGTATTAAGGCCAAAATTAATAATAGATCGTTCAACGCATTCTACTGCTCATGATGTACGCGTGTGATAAAATGAGGCTAGGACACTGACAACAAGGTTAAAAGTAAAGGCAATTTTGCAAGCAATTATATTCGCAGGAAAGGCATTAATTACAAAAATTGGAGTCATAAAAAAAGGTTTAAGCATAACCAAACGCAATAAGACCAAATATGGCTTTTGCTATATATGAAGAAATTAAAGTAAAAAATGCTGATTAAGATATAAAAAGAGGACCGCAAATGGCGACAGGTTTATTTTTGACCTTTTTGGTAAAAAAGAATAATAATAGCCAACTTTCTAATCCGCTTTGCAATATGGTCCCTTGCATAATACATAGCTTCAAGATAACTGTAAATTAGCTTTTATTAGGAAATGGCCATTTTATTGGCATATTAGCATAATATATTATATTTATTAATCTTTGCAAGCAAAAGAAATAAATTCATAATTTTCCGCTTAATAACAAAGTCCATTCATATTTAGCAATACACATCATTTATAAATAAAATAAAAATCTTATTTGCAATATTATTTTCTTTAACTATTATATTTAATATTACCACAACATACAATATAAAAATGCTTAATATTATAATGCTAATTTAGATTTCTAATAAAGGCACGCTTAAGACTTAAGCCTTAACTAAATTTATTATTTCTTTTTACTTCAATTGCATATACAAAAAAGCAGCAAACCTTATAAAAGCCAATAAGCGCAAAAAACTTAACGGCTCTAGTTCTTCCACTAAAATTGCCTTAGGTAATTTAATATCAAATACAGCGGTTTCCGCAGATTTTTTGTTAGCTTATAGCTTTATTAAATCAAATAAGTTATTACTTAATTTCAATGCCCAAAATAAATTTTTGAAAAATTTAAGTTTTAAAGTTTTTACGCCCATAAATGCTAGTATTATAATAAGCCTTATTATTTATATTATTACCTAAAATAATAATATCTTTATTTCTTTTAATATTACGCAGGCTTTAGTATTTGCAAAAAAAGCACCTATTAATATGGCGTTTTATTAATATAAAATGATTATTAAAATTGGGGAAGATTATTAAAATTAGGAAAGATTATTAAAATTGGGAAAGGTTATTAAAATCGGAATTATCAAAACTAAGCGCTTGGTTTTGGCCTTTTTATGTTTCTTATAATAAAAAGTTAATATAATTTTTGCGATCCAGGACTTTGGAAATTTGATATATGTTTAATAATTGCGGGATTAATATATAAAGTTAGCAAAATATATAATTAAAAAATGATACCTTTTTATAAACGGTATTATATTAAGCAAATAACTTTAGGCGTTTTGTTTTGCTATTTAAATAAGCCTAAATCTGCTCTTAAGCCAAACATATTTCACCTAGGTTATTATCATTATTTTACTTATTTATGGCAATTCCCATTTTATTCTTTAATACATTATAATATTCTAAATATGCTAATCGCATTTTATATTTGGCTTTTTATAATTAAATTACTTTTTATAACTTTATTAAGCATTATTATCATA